>CM055750.1:8629627-9289627 GCA_029465975.1 Dallia pectoralis
TCGACTCATTAAGACCAAGCTCCCGTGCAGCAGCTCTATTTCCTTTTCCAACAGTCAGATCATTCGCCTTCAACTTAAAGCAGCAGTATATGCATTTCTCCGTGTCTTTACCATGAGGGTGAATAAATAACTACCGTAATCAGAATACATTTGAGCTCGATTTAATCTCCCATCTCCCGACCCCTCCCGGTTTGTTATTTCTCTCTGTAAACTCACATCGTTTTGCATAGCCCAAACTCCTTAAAAACATATTTGGACCAATATGTTTGTCTAATGTTGACTAGTTGCCAGATCTCGTATATACAGTATACACACAATCAACAAACAATTATCAGCACCTTTGTCATCTGGACCTGGCAACCTCTAGGCTAAGTCAGTTGCGCAGTAGATCTCCGCGCAGCTTCATTCAGACCCGAAAGCGAGCGATTAATATAGAAAGCATCATGGCAAGGAATGAGGTGTTCCCGCAAAGAAATTAAAGTACAACTGTAATCTAATATAGAGAGCATCATGGCAAGTGAATGAGGTGTTCCCGCAAAGAAATTAAAGTACAACTGTAAATTAATAGCTAGAGAGAGCATCATGTCAAGTGAATGAGGTGTTTCCGCAAAGAAATTAAAGTACAGCTGTAAATTAATAGCTACAGAGAGCATCATGGCAACAAACATTTTCGTTGTGAATTTACAGTAAATAACTGGATACATTTTGCATGACTTTCACAGTAAGGATTACAGCAATATACAGTGAAATATACTCAAAATTTACTGTAATTTTATATCTGTGACATTACAATGCGTTGTTGTAAAATCACAATTGTATACTGTAACTTCACAGCTTCAATGACAAAGCAATTACTGTGATATTACAGTACATTACTGGGGAATTACAATCTTTTGCTGTACACCATTACAACAAGGCCCTGTACTTTTACAGTGTGTACTGTGAAAGTAATGTACAAGTGGACAATAATTTACTGTGAATTTACAATGTACACTGTGGAAGTCATGCTAAAATTGTCCATTTACTGTGAATTTACAATCATTGTACAATTAGCCCCTCCCCCCAACAAACAACTCTGAGGTAAAGTCAATGTTAGCCAAATGGCATATTTATTAACAAATAAATCTTTTACAATGTACACCAGATGCCAAGAACTTCAAGAAATTCAACTTTCTAGTCATAAAAGCCATCTTAAAATGCAGAAAATGCAGAGAAATTGTGCAAACTTGCAATTCAACTACCTGTCTCACAATTTACCTATTCAACTAGCTGTGTCACAATAACAGTAATGGACAGGATGGGAATGAGGCCTTCATGGCAAGATAAGAGAGCAAGGGAGAGAGCGGTGAAGGAATGTCGTAAAGGGGTCAGGCGCTCCTCTCAGTCTCCAACATTATAATGAGTCGTGTCGTGGAATTTAAAGGGAAGAGTACAGAGACTGTACTTTCTTTAAATAATGAAAATGTATTTATTCAAGATTCATGAACCTGGAGCAGTTAACACATTTACATGTCAAGTCAAATGCTCAACCATTATTAGGTTGAACTAGGTTATATATACACGTGTATATATACACACACGTGTCCAGTATAAAACCCTCCTCCTGTACCGGTTATTATCCTATCCTCCCTGTACTTGTTATTAACTCTGGAGTCCCTCTTATCTGGAACCCACGACTACATGGAACACATCCTGCACCTGGGAGAGGACATGGGACTTCCCAAGGGAACTGAACTTACTTAAAGCAGAACCATTCAGATTTAGACAATAATAATACATAATTATAAATGATTGGAATATATAACATAATATTGAAAATTCCACCACATTCCCTCCTTTTGAGACTGTACAAAAGGATCATGGGATTGAGGAAGTTGTTTATGGACTGTCGGAGCGCAATGCGTTATGGACCCTTTTTTCCGTGTTTAGAGAATAGGATATGAAGGGAGGTGTTACACCCTGAAAGAGGGGGCAATGAATAAAACGACTCGGACACGATGTTCAATGTTGAGTAGCTTCATTTAGAATGAATAACAAACAGTATATATAAACAGTATTGTACATATACACCAGCAACAAAATGTTATAAATACAAATGTATTTTACATGTGATGACAATAATGTAAATCCATAACTTTTTTATAACTTTCACTCATTCCAACCATACTGCATACACAAACACATTAACAACCACTTGCAGAAGCTGAGTGATGTGCTAGCCTCCATTTTGTTCCGCCCACAGCGAGTACGGAGCTGAACCAACAGAATCATTAGAATTGTCACCATTCAAAGAAAAGTTTCATAACATTACAGTTCCTGCATTAACCTATAAACAAACTTTAAAAGACCATTCAACAAATGTATTTCTCCATTAACAAATAACATAAAATGACATATTGTACCTGAAAAGAGGGGGCAATGAATAAAACGACTCGGACACGATGTTCAATGTTGATTAGCTTCATTTAGAATGAAGTATCGTGGCCGAGAGCCCCTCCCCTTCCGGCAACGCAGACAAGACTAATCAATCATTACCTCAGACTGAACTAGCAGATCACACATCATTTATTCATACTATTATACTTTCCAATAATATTATTATTATTAACTTTTACACTTTTTAATGTATTTATTCCCTACTTAATTTTATATTGCCAATTGAATTTATCCTGTGTTTAAAACCAACCTATTACAGAGGCAGGTGATTTATGTGCAGCCTTTTAAGAGTTGGAGTTTTTGAATTCGGTTTAAGTTGGTGTGCGTCCGTATGTGAATGTGAGTACATATTATTTACCTTTCTGTAATTACGTTGACTATTACGATGGTGAATGTTTTCATTCCATTTATGCGCAAGATAGTAGCGCGTCACGGATGCCTATGTTAGTTTTCGTATGTATGATAGGCATGTATTTTCGTAATGTTTCATTTACACTACTCGCATTTCTACGGATGTAATTAATGATCCGGTTGGACGTTGAACATATTGCAATTGATAAGGTGTATTTGGGCAACTTGTTATTTAGTAATATACATGTTCATGTTGTGATGCCATTAACATGGTATATGTTTATCAGTGATGTTACCATTAAGATTAGTCTTTATTTAGATAACTTTTCTACATGCTAGGTTATTAATGTATTTGATTTACTGTTTCAGACCACATCTACTTATGCATTACATAGACCAACCCATGTGAATTTGTATTTCTACAAGCAAGTTATAACTACAAATTAAAGAAGTCAACTGGCACACCTTGGTTTGTTTCTGTGCTCTTACCGGTGTTGTGCCGAATGTATTTTACATAGGGGAGTATGATTTTGGCAGCATTGCCGAATTCACACCCCCCATCCTTAATCACTTTAGCTGGGTGAGGCACCCAAATAACTCATTCTGGTGACACATCACATCCTAAAGACTACCTACAAAGAAAGCACAAGTGTTTATATTCAATAATAAGTATTTTACATAGGGGAGTATGATTTTGGCAGCACTGTTTTGTTTTCATAAAGAAAATGTGCAGGCAGTAAAGTCAAATCTCTTTAGTAATGATGTTCATGTTTAGGAGTAAAAACTTTACCATAACGACACAAATTAAATCGCTATCAAGTAATTTCTTGCGCATGTCTGTTTTAGCAGCTGGCGAGGCGACACAAATTGTCGTCATGCGCGTGCTCGCGCCGGCAGTCAGATTCTGGCAGGGAGGAAGAATTCGGCACAACACCGGCACACGGGAGAGAACACCTTGAGACCCAATAAGTAAATACAGTCCACGAAAGCTATCTAACAGAGACTATGTCTCAACAATTATAAAAAATTTTAATGCATACATTACAATCAATCAATAAATTTTTTAATAATGTATGAACTTTTCAGCCTGATCTTAAGGACCAGGAGGTTAGACAATCTTATAATTCAGGTTACACATAAAAGACATTCAAGCAAAAAAAAAAGATTATACAGCTGTATTCTTTATTACAATTTTCAAACATACGATGTGAAAAAATAAAATGTGATTAAGGTTGTTTTCTCTTCTATGTCGGTATGAGTGAGAGGCACAATATGAAAAATGTGATTTAAGGTCATTCTAACTTTAAACTAAAAATTAAAGACTTTATAAATCAATCTAGTACGATTTGGGATGGATAAAGACTACATAAATCATTCTAGTATGATTCTGGTTAGACATTAGGGAAATCAGTGCTTCCCCACTAGCCTACATACCCCCCCTTGTTCTGCCAAGATCATGTCTAAGGCCACACGATTTTGCAGAACCATAATACGCTGACCTTTGGCCTTGACACCATAAACCCCTCAGTTGTGATATTTACCCGTGCTTCCAACTCATAACCTACCCTATTAATTTCCATGGGCATTCTTAACATTCACTCCTGCTATCTACAATAGGAAACATTTTTAGTGTGGTGTTTAGAGTAACAAAACACAACAACCAGACCAGCCCTAAGGCAGGTAGACAAGCATTATCTCTACAAGCCCAATAGTGATCTATATGCGTCAGCGCCCTGTAATGTTGGTGGTTAAAAACAGGCTAGCAGATATAACATTTTAATTTTCCTTTTTTATCTCTAATAAGTGAAAAATGATAAGTAAAGCTATTCAGAGTATATATCCTATTAAAACCCAAGCTATCACTAAAGGCAACAGAGAAGGTATTATCCTTTAAAAGACAGTGTTATCAGTAAGAGCTAATTTGAGCAATAAACCACAGAATGATTATAAGATTTAACACTTCTCTAGTCATATCAGTGTTGTGAGTGGTGTTGGTGGAGCTTAGCCTTTGTTGGTCTCCATCATAGACTGTATAAAGATATGGACGTAGTGACCGTGACGTCACCCGTAGGGTTCTGAAGACCATTTTGTAGCCTAAAGTGGGCGAAGCCGACCGTCGCCATCTTGGCAGCGCGTCACACCCGGGTAAACGAAAATGGTTAAAGAGGCGGTACGTGGATGGAGCTGAGGAGCCTGGATGTATTTATTTTTTACGATAAATTAGCTGAGGTAACGTGACGTCTAACAGACAGCAGCAGACACACGGCTAATGATGACTAAGGACCATAGACTGTAAAAAAATACGACAGCAGCGGGACCACTCAAAAGTGGACACACCCTTAATTATGCAGAACTTTAAATATTAATCCAAGTCAGCCAAGTCCACTACCGCATTACCTTTAGAGATAGGATCAGAGGCGTTAGTGTGAGCCTGACATTACCATGTCCGCTACAGCATTACCTTTAGAGATAGAATCAGAGGCGTTAGTGTGAGCCTGACATTACCATGTCCACTATAGCATTACCTTTAGAGATAGGATCAGAGGCGTTAGTGTGAGCCTGACATTACCATGTCCGCTACAGCATTACCTTTAGAGATAGGATCAGAGGCGTTAGTGTGAGCCTGACATTACCATGTCCACTATAGCATTACCTTTAGAGATAGGATCAGAGGCGTTAGTGTGAGCCTGACATTACCATGTCCACTATAGCATTACCTTTAGAGATAGGATCAGAGGCGTTAGTGTGAGCCTGACATTACCATGTCCGCTACAGCATTACCTTTAGAGATAGGATCAGAGGGGTTAGTGTGAGCCTGACATTACCATGTCCACTATAGCATTACCTTTAGAGATAGGATCAGAGGCGTTGGTGTGAGCCTGACATTACCATGTCCACTATAGCATTACCTTTAGAGATAGGATCAGAGGCGTTAGTGTGAGCCTGACATTTGCACACAGAAATAGACTCAGGTAGTAGGATAGCATACAGCAGATTTGCAACTAAACTTCGTGTGACATATTGTCTTACCTGATGCAGTCAGGAAACCCTGCTGGCGCCACAGAGTACCAAAGTCATGAACTACCCCAAAAGTGTACCTGTTGTCAGTGTAGATGTTTACAGACTGATTTTCAGCTAGTATACAAACTCTAGTAGGAAGAGGTGTTAGTGAGGCCAGAGTGGGTTGCACTCTGGTCTGTGTGGGTCCTAACGCCCGAGTATAGTGACAGGGACACTATACTGACAAAAAGCACCGTCCTTCGGATGAGACGTTGAGACGGTAAGTAATGGGACACGGACTGACACGACACAAAATAACAAACAGCTCTCGGCTAGACTATAGGATTCTCTTGACTGAGACTTGACAATGACTGAGGTCGACATACGTGACTTAGGTAACGATCCGGCTGGTTGTCAGGCTCTCCCTCTTATACTCTGGTGATTGTGGATCAGGTACAGGTGAGTGATTGCGGGAACAGGGACAGGTGCGTGAAAGTGCCAACCTCTCCCACATCCACCAGAGGGAGACCTAACCCATACCCGGGTCCTGAGGGAGGAACTCTGACAACAGGTTGTAATAAAATGCATGTATTTTCTTTTCCTTGAATTGCCCATTTGATGTTTTCACTTGTTTTTATTCTGATGCATAGAATATAAAATTCATTTTATTATTTTATCATTATTTTCCTCTGTAAAGCACATTGAATTGCTTCTATGTATGAATTGGGCTATATAAATAAACTTGCTTGCTTGCTTACCGAGAACGTGCTTTGAAATCCGTGAGTCTGTGAGTGTGGACATTGGAATTGGGGGAACGAATCAGAACCCAACCACACACCTCATAACAGTGACACAGAGACTGAGGAAATTAACATAGTATATGGGAGGAAGAAAAGGCCCGTCTGATTGGATAGACAGGCACATTGTGGAAAAAAAATCTGTACAAAATGTTAATTAATTTCCACATGCATGGTTACAATAATGTAATCATGACTAGTTTGACAAATTCCAAACTTTTCAGATCAGATGCTTGTTTTTGGATGCCCCATGGCTAAATTGCTGATTTACTTTAGAATCTAAGGACATTTCAATGGAAATGTGTGACTCTAATAAACAACTTTTTTATACCTTTATATATTCTACGGATCATCAAATTAAAGACCAGTACACATCAGGAAAGAAGCGAATAAATGACAAAAAATACATTGTGAACGTATACAAAAGCTATACACATTTAGTACACAGAACAAAATATTGTGAACTTCACACGAAGACGATGAGCTGTTAATTCCACCATCTGATTGAGGAGCTGAACTTATATTGCAGCCGCAAATTTGTGCGGCCCATAAATTTCAAGGCACAAATTTCTCAGCTTGAGGCTCTGGGTAATGCTGGCACCACAACTGAAAAGGCACATGACCAACTTTAAGGAGCCTAGCAGTTTGTCTTATGTAAAACATGATCGTCATTCATTTGTCTACTCAGTAGCAAAGAAAAAGGCATAGGTTTGGTTATGAAGGTAATCTAATCTAAAAGAACCGTGTCAAGTTGAATTTCTTTTGAATATCGTTTATAACCAAAGCTATTTTATTATGTATTGACAATTGGATTACATTTTCCCCAAAAAATTGCAAATAAAAACCTATATTTTATTCATATTTAACTTTCCTGCTACACAAAACCTTACGCCACAAAACCTTAAAACGTAAATGAAAAGCAAAATTCTGAGTAACAACATTGCCATTAAAGTGGTTATGACATCAACAGAGTGGTAGCTGAATCAAAGCTGTAAAAATTCCCTAATATGCCTTTTCCTTCGCTATTAAGTAGACATCTAATCTAACACAAACTGCTAGGCGCTGTGCTTGTGCATTTTACGCTGCTGGCTTGTGAGAATGGGTAGACTAAGTACGTAGGTCAAGGCACAACCGTTTGTGGTCAAGCAAAAAGTTTCACGTTAGAAATCGACCTTGAAGCAACAATAATAGGTGCTTCAAAACCACTAGACGTAAGTTTGCGTTTGAGGTACAAGGTAGACAAGAAGGGATAGTAATCACCTAACATAGTTTTTTTGTTTCGCTTATTCATTTAGCTCTTGGTGTGTAATGGCCTTTACTCTTTCAGTAATTATTTATCAAAATCTGTAGCTTTCATCAATATAAGAATGTGGCCCTAGATCTTACATGTTGGCAATACTTTATGCCAAATAGTTTTTTTTATAACTCTGGCTCAAAATATTTTTTTCACAATGTACCATATGGAAAAAGCAGACATTATTGTGAAGGTGCAGAGAGAAAAGTTGCAAAATATATTTTTGTATTGTATTAATTAACTGTTTTTCAATAATTGGATTACATTTTCCCCCAAGAAATATCACCTAAAAACCTATGGTTTATTCAGATTTAACTTTCCTGCTACACAAAATCTTACGCCACAAAAACCTTAAAACGTAAATGCAAACCAAAATGATGATGTCTCATGTATCCTTGGGACAAAGTTACTCTTGAAGTAGGTATAAATAACTGTGGTTTCCATCATAATAGGAATGTGACAATACATTAAGCTACAAAATTGGGTTTTTATAACTTTGGCACCAAATATTTGTTTCACAATATACCATATGGAAAACAAGCATATAAGTGGAAAAGAGAAAGGTTACAAAAAATATTATATTATGTATTGACAATTGGATTACATTTTCCCAAAAAATTTGCTAATAAAAACCTATATTTTATTCATATTTAACTTTCCTGCTACACAAAACCTTACGCCACAAAAACCTTAAAACGTAAATGAAAAGCACAATTATGAGTAACAACATTGCCATTAAAGTTGTTATGACATCAACAGAGTGGTAGCTGAACCAAGACATCTTGTAGGACTCCGTCCTCAAATGTGCCGCTCCTTTGTTCCTCATGACAAACTCAATCCAGAACATGGCACTGTCCAGTGGCTTCATGGGCTGGTCCTTGTGGAGCCTGGACAGTTTCTGCATGTTGTCCCTGTAAGATGGTTCGTAGAGGACAGCTTTCAGAGCCTCCAGGAAAATGTCTCTGTTTATGGTGGTGATATCCACTATCTTAGCTACTCCCTTAACCCTCATCCTGTTGAGGTTATCTGGCTGGTCAAAGACCAAGGGGAGGCCGACTATGGGGACACCGTGGTAGATGGCCTCCTGTACTCCGTTGGTGCCACCATGGGCTACAAAGACTCGTGTCTTAGGGTGTCCAAGGAGGTCGTTCTGGGGAAGCCATTTTACTAGTAAGGTGTTGTTGCCCAGGGTAGCAGGTCTTTTCCCAGTGTGCCTCCAGATGACCCTTTGAGGCAGTTGGGCGAAAGCAGCTGCAATTTCCTCACCAATGTCCTCAGGAAGTTGTCCCACCAAGGTCCCTAGTGACATCATAATGACGCCATGGTCCCCGGAGCTTTGGACAAAGTCCTCCATGTCCTGGGGAAGAGGTTTGGAGGGCTTGCACTGGAATCCTCCCATGTAGACCACATTTGGCATGGTTGGACGTGGAAACTCAAAGGTAAAATCATTCCTCATGAGCCAGATGTCTGCTGCCTGGAACAATGACATGTAGTGAACATCAGGGCCGAAGTAACGATGTACAAATGGACCGTAGTTAGGGTCTGGAATATATGAGTTTTGAAGTTTTTCAAAAAGAAAAAAGAGAATATTTTTGACTCTTTCATGAAAAGCCATTTTGTCTGTTAGCAGTGATCCTGGCACAGGGACATATGACAGAGGCGTTGGCGCGATGGCAAAGTGACTCTCGCCCTGGATTGTCCATCGGACATTGAGAACAAGAGGAAGACCTAGGCGGTGAGCCAGTAACACTCCTGATCCAATGCCAGGATCTGTCAAAACCAGGTCATAGTTTGCAGCATGAAATGACTGCATTAGCTCAGCATCTTCAAACATCATTGTCATCATCTCAATATCACTTTTTGTAACTCATAGAACTGCTTTAACATCTCATACTCCAGACTTATACGCGACCAGAAACCTCTTCCCTCTCTTTGGATCTGGAGCAGTCTGGTCACAAATGAACTGAAGATCTTCTCGTCAATTCCACCTGAAGATTGAGGGATGGTGATCAACGAGTAGAGAGAGGGCTTCTCCTTGATGTACCAGTAGTTAGATGAACGAATCACAGTTATGTTATGGCCTCTGGAGTGCAGTTCTTCAATGAGGACTTTCATGTTGACCCAGTGGCTTCCATCCAATGGGAAGACCAGCACATTTCCCCCATAGACCATGGTCAGAGAGAAGAGCAGCAATGTGGTTGTGACCAGTGCTGTTGGATTCATCTTCAAGGTCAATACTTAGAGAAAAGAGGGAAAATTGTAAGATTTTGATAGTGCTACCATGTATTCAACCATAAATTTCAGTTTATGTTATAAGTGTCCCTTTAACAAAATCAAACTGTTTCTGTCAGTGCTATTTCATATAATAACGGTCTTGTTTAATAAGGGAATGTTATTCTTTAAATTCAGTATTGTAAACATTTATGGCAGGATTCTATAGGACATACATATTTTTGGGTATATCAACAGATATTTTTCACTGCCTGTAATACAATTCCTAACACAATAACAAATTTCATATAGATTTCTGAAAATTATACGGTAACACAAATATCGAATTATTATGTACTGATTCATGTTCACCAAAATGCCTTAAATGTACAAAATCTATAATAGTACTGAACTGCTACCTTCGTTTTTCCACTAGAAGCAGAGTTGAAATACCAATGAAATAACTTCACGCCTAAAAATGTACTTGTCCAGGGCAATCATAGTTCTATTATTGATTCCCAAAATGATGTAAGGCTTTTCATATATTTATAGGCTGTGCAAGTTTTCTCTACATTTGTATCAGGCTTTATGTTTACTGCATGTTAAAATGTGAGTTTAATCAACATAATTGACATTGTATTAAGGCTTTTGAGTAGTGTGAATTCATGTTCTAAATACAGTATGTTTATTTTTTAAATTACACACTTAATAAATAGACATGAGTTGAAATTAGTTCTTTTGAAAACAGTGTGAGTTCTACAAGGCCATGTCTTCAATACTAAGTAATGGTGCAGAAACTACGTGAATGGAACTCAAAATGTTCACTTTCAAATAGATATTTGACAAAACACTTACCCAAATCAACAAGTAGCTTAAATTGAATATCTTGTCTAGCAAAACTTTCCAAACATAATTTCTTCAGCTTAAATTCCAGTGAAAGCTGATCTCTGGCTGAGGCTTTGAGCATAAGTAACCTTACCTAACATGTTGTAAAGTGCTCTGTGCTCTGTCGTACAAAGTTCACAGGTAATTGCCTGCAGTGTGACACTGCTGTAGTTTCATAAAACGTTGAAGTTTTGGCTTAACATTGTGTATAAGAATTGAATATTAGTTCAAGTCCCCTGAAGATCGCTACTCTAGAAAGAATGGCTACAATAATAAAGAATAAAAACTTCACCTTACATTTGTTCAAGTGTAATTAAAGAAACTGCTGGGATTAATACAAACCTGTGAAAGGAATGCTTCTCATGGTAAAATCTGGTAGTAGTTATATTTCATGATTGGATACTAGGTAAATTGAGTTTTACGTGGATATGACCTAAAGTGGATATAAAAATTTTACACACCCGATAAAGTGCCAGGTTTTGTTATGTGAAAAAATTAGAAAAAGATAAATCATGTCAGAACATTTTCCACCTTTAATGTGATCTATAACGTAAACAATTCAATTGAAAAACAAACTGAAATCCTTGAAAGGAAAAAAAAAACAACCTTACATTAACCTGGTTCTTTCTACACAAAGTCACAATATCTTGCTTTAGTCAATTGGAAACCATGTTTATTTCTTTTCCGCAATATACAGGGCAGATCTATGTTGGAAAATCAAAACATCTGATTGGTCACAAAAAACATTTAATTCTTACCAAAACAAACGTTAAAACAGTACTACTGATTACCGTCCTTTGTACAACATCTTGAAAACTGCAGCAGCTTATTTCAATGTGTGGAATCAGACAAAGGCTCTGTTATGAAAAAGTGCACCATCACTCGTACATAATAAATCATGGCATACGTTAATGGAACAAGTACAGGGCACAGATTACTATAAAAAACGCCAACATATCAAGTCTGTAACAAAGAATCTCCAAATCACCTATCTGAAGTTGGTTTAATTATTTACATTTTGGCCAAAAAAATAGGCTGCTGTTAAGAAACTTCACACAGCACACAAAAGCTAAAAACAACAACAACTGTGTTCCCTTTTTGTCAAAAAACAAAGCAATGTTACATAGACCTTCAAAATGACACAGAAGAAACATAGCAAGCCGTTGTAATTCTGAACAGCTTTCCCTAAAACGTGTTATTTCTACACATTGTTTGTAGAAAGACATACAATCGAGTTATTTCGCCGGAATTTAGATGTCGTTCAGCAAAGAGCTTGTTCTGTTTATATTATTATCATGCATACTATTTAAGGAAAGCAGCCGCATTCAGTCAAACCGCCATTTGTTCCGGTGTGTATTTAAAATAGGGTCAGACAGGATTGTATCCTGCGTCTGGCATCACTTCTTTCATATGCACCGCAACAGAATAATGCACAAAAGCAAAGTCATTCTCAGAAGTCGGGGCCATAACGAGTCAAACCGTATACATTATCGTAAGGTACAATGGCAAATAGAAGACTATAGGTTTCTGTTTTTCCAACAATACGTCTTGACATTCAGAAAATAGCCAACATAAAGACTAAACAGTCCTCAAGACAGTAATTGAAATTTCCAAAAAAAATGCTCTACATATTTATGCCAGATACATACATGCATATGGGAGGAGGAAATGGTCCCATCTGTCTCATTTATCTTAGGGACCAACGTTACTATTAAAGTCGTTACTTATCAATAACTGTGGCTTCCATCATAATAGGAATGTGACAATACATTAAGCTACAATATTGGGTTTTTATAACTTTTGCACCAAATATTTGTTTCACACTATACCATATGGAAAACAAACATAGAGTATTGTCATGTGGAAAAGAGTAAGGTTACAAAAAAATTGTAGAATTTAAATATTATAATATGTATTGATAATTGGATTACATTTTCCCCCAAAAAATCACATAAAACCTATATTTTATTCATATTTAACTTTCCTGCTACACAAAACCTTACGCCACAAAAACCTTAAAACGTAAATGAAAACCAAAATTATGAGTAACAACATTGCCATTAACGTTGTTATGACATCAACAGAGTGGTAGCTGAACCAAGACATCTTGTAGGACTCCGTCCTCAAATGTGCCGCTCCTTTGTTCCTCATGACAAACTCAATCCAGAACATGGCACTGTCCAGTGGCTTCATGGGCTGGTCTCTGTGGAGTCTGGACAGTTTCTGCATGTTGTCCCTGTAAGATGGTTCGTAGAGGACAGCTTTCAGAGCCTCAAGGAAAATGTCTCTGTTTATGGTGGCGATATCCACTATCTTAGCCACTCCCTTAACCCTCATCCTGTTGAGGTTATCTGGCTGGTCAAAGACCAAGGGGAGGCCGACTATGGGGACACCGTGGTAGATGGCCTCTTGGACTCCATTGGTGCCACCGTGGGCTACAAAGACTCGTGTCTTAGGGTGTCCAAGGAGGTCGTTCTGGGGAAGCCATTTTACTAGTAAGGTGTTGTTGCCCATGGTAGCAGGTCTTTTCCCAGTGTGCCTCCAAATGACCCTTTGAGGCAGTTGGGCGAAAGCAGCTGCAATTTCCTCAACAATGTCCTCAGGAAGTTGTCCCACCAAGGTCCCTAGTGACATCATAATGACGCCATGGTCCCCGGAGCTTTGGACAAAGTCCTCCATGTCCTGGGGAAGAGGTTTGGAGGGCTTGCACTGGAATCCTCCCATGTAGACCACATTTGGCATGGTTGGACGTGGAAACTCAAGGGTAAAATCATTCCTCATGAGCCAGATGTCTGCTGCCTGGAACAATGACATGTAGTGAACATCAGGGCCGAAGTAACGATGTACAAATGGAATGTAATTAGAGTCTGCAACATATGAGGTTTGAAGCCTTGTAAAAAGAAAAAAGAGAATATTTTTGACTCTTTCATGAAAAGCCATTTTGTCTGTTAGCAATGATCCTGGCACAGGGACATATGACAGAGGCGTTGGCGCGATGGCAAAGTGACTCTCGCCCATGATTGTCCATCGGACATTGAGAACAAGAGGAAGACCTAGGCGGTGAGCCAGTAACACTCCTGATCCAATGCCAGGATCTGTCAAAACCAGGTCATAGTTTGCAGCATGAAATGACCGCATTAGCTCAGCATCTTCAAACATCATTATCATCATCTGAATGACACTTTTGTGTAACTCATAGAACTGCTTTATCATCTCGTACTCCAGACTTATACGTGACCAGAAACCTCTTCCCTCTCTTTGGATCTGGAGCAGTCTGGTCACAAATGAACTGAAGATCTTCTCGTCAATTCCACCTGAAGGTTGAGGGATGGTGATAAACGAGTAGTGAAGGGACTTCTCCTTGATGTACCAGTTGTTAGATGAACGAATCACAGTTATGTTATGGCCTCTGGAGTGCAGCTCTTCAATGAGGACTTTCATGTTGACCCAGTGGCTTCCATCCAATGGAAAGACCAGCACATTTCCCCCATAGACCATGGTCAGAGAGAAGAGCAGCAATGTGGTTGTGATCAATGCTGTTGGATTCATCTTCAAGGTGAATACTTAAGTAAAAGAGGGAGAATTTTAAGTTTTTGATAGTACTGCTAGCATGAATTCAACCATAAATTGCAGATCATGTTATAAGTGTCTCTTTCAACAAAATCAAACGGATTCAGTCCGGACAATTTTATTTCATAGTGGTCTGGTTCAATAAGGTAACATTATTCTTTAAATTCAGTATTGTAAACATTTACGGCAGGATTCTACACTGTACGACAGCCATATTTTTAGGTACATCAACAGATATTTTCACTGCCTGTAATAAAATTCCTAACACAATATCAAATTTCAAATTTATTTTAGAAAATGACAACATAAAACAAATATTGTATTATTCTGTGTTGCACTGATTCATGTTTACCAAATTGCCTCAAATGTGCATAATGAACCAAGAACAGTACTGAACTGCTGCCCTAGTTTTTCTACTTGAAGCAGAGTTAAAATACTAATGAAGTAACTTCACGCCTACAAAGGTACCGTTGTTCAGGGCAATCATAGTTCTATTATTGATTACCACGATGATTAAGGCTTTCGACATATTTATAGGCTGTCCATGTTTTCTCTACATTTGTATCAGGCTTTATGGTTACTGCATGTTTAAGCAATGACATTTTTTTGTCTCTGACAAAACCCACAAAGAAAATATGTAGCAAATAGGTGGTTTTACATTCTTTCTTTAAAATCACATATTTTGCATATATACATGAGAAGTAGTTTTGATTAAATAAACTTAAAATTGTAGTTTAATCAACATAATTGACATTGTATTAAGGCTTTTGAGTAATGCGAATTCATGTTCTACATACAGTATGTTAATTTTCAATTACGCACTAAATAAAAAGACATGAGTTGAAATTAGTGCTTTTGAAAACAGTGTGAGTGCTAAAAGGCTATGTCTTCAACACTACGTAATAGTACCAGAAACTACGTAAATTGAACTCAAAATGTTAACTTTCAAATAGATATTTAACGAAACACTTACATAAATCAACAAGTAGCTTAAATTCCAAGTCTTGTCCAGCAAAAATGTCCAAACATCAGTTCTTATATCAGTGCTTAAATTCCAGTGAAAGCTGATCTCTGGCTGGCTGTGGCTTTGAGCTTAAGTAACCTTACCTAACCTATTGTACAGTTATTAATCGGATCTCTGTCGAACAAAGTTCACAGGTCTGCAGTGTGAGACTGCTGTAGTTTCAGATCGCTTCTCTATAATGAATGGGTACAATAATAAAGAATAGAAACTTTACATTGCATTTGTTCAAGCGTAATTAGAGAAACTGCCGGGATTAATACAAACCTGCGATAGGAATGCTTACCATGGTAAACTCTGGTAGTAGTTATATTTTATAATTGGATACTATATAGTGTTTTACGTGGATATGACCTACAGTGGATATAAAAAGTCTACACACAATCCTTAAAAAGCCAGGTTTTTGTGATGTGAAAAAAATGAGACCAAGATAAATTATGTCAGAACATTTTCCACCTTTAATGTGACCTATAATGTGAACAATTCAATTGAAAAACAAACTGAAATCCTTGAGAGGAAAAAATAAACCTTACAATAACCTGGTTATTTCTACACAAAAACCTAATATCTTTGCCCTAGTCAATCGTAAACCGTGTTCATTTCTTCCCCACAATACACAGGGCCGATCTATGTTGGACAAAAACAAGCCACATGGTAACAAAAAACATTTAATTCTTACTGATTGGCCTAAAACCTGATCGAGGCAAAACTAAAGTTACTATTACCGTCTATTGTACAACACCTTGAAAACTACAGCAGCTTATTTCAATGTGTGGAATCAGACAAAGGTTCTGTTATGAAAAAGTGCACCATCACTCGTACAGCGATGAAGAAATAATAAATCATGGCATATGTTAATGGAACAAGTACAGGACACAGATCACTATAAAAACACCAACATATTAAGTCTGTAACAAAAAATCTCCAAATCACCTAGCTGAAGATAGTTAAATTATTTTAATACATGTTGGCCAAATATTAGGCTGCTGTAAAGAAACTTGACACAGCACACAAAAGCAACAACAACTGATGCATATTTGTCAAAAAACAAAGCAATGTTACATAGACCTTCAAAAAGAATGACATAGAAGAAACATAGTAAGCCGCTGTAATTCTGAACAGCTTTCCCCAAATCGTGTTATTTCTGCGCATTGTAGAAATACGTACAATTTAGTTATTTCACCGGAATTTAGATGTCTTTCAGCAAAGAGCTTGTTCTGTTAATATTTCTATCATGCAAACTATCTAAGGAAAGGAGACGCATTCAGTCCGACCGCTGTTTGTTCCGGTGTGTATTTAAAATAGGGTCAAACCGTATACGTTATCGTAAGGTACAATGGCAAATAGAAGACTAGAGATTTCTGTTTTGTCCAACAATACGTCTCATTCCTGGGTTACCACATCACAACCTGTAGGGTGAAGATGGAAGAAGGGAATTTTCAAGTCATGTGTAAGGGTGACGGACCAGTCATCTTCATTGCCTGTGTTAGCACGCCCTTTACCAGCAGAGAGTAGGGGTAATTATCCCAGATCCAGATTACCAGAAAAATCTGTGATACATTACCTGTCATTATAAATAGTTCCTTGTGCCATTGCTCTGGTGCGAGGTATTGTTCTTTATTGACTTGCTGAGCATTTCACTGTGTTCTTCTCGATTATTTTGTGTGTGATTCCTAGCCTACCTACCGTTTACATCTCTGCCTAACTCTTGTCTGTACCTACTAGTGACTCCAGTGTTTATCTACCTGCCTGCCCATCGGACCTCGTCTTTGCCTGCCACCTTCTGTTCCGCCGTGTGGTATCTGATCTCCTGTTACTGACCTTCTGTTAGGGATGAATAGGATTGTTTTAATAAAAGACCATTACAATGTGTTTTATAGGGGCTTAATGCTTTGTGATGTATTGTAAACTTGATGACTTATATTCTGCAGTATTGGATGTGTATTGTCGGTGCTAAGGAACACTGTCATGTCTCTCGATACACCGGCTCCCCCTGCTGGCTGAATCCGGCACTAGCTGCCACCACCGCAATCTCATCTCATCATCCATCCCTGGAATTTATTGTCTCATCATCGCACAACTGGCTCTCATTCCCTAATCAACATGTGTATATCTGTTACATCTGCTCCCCTTGTCCTTTGTGCGTTGTTGTGGAATGTCAAGTCGTTGATGACGGCCTAAATTACAGCCATTCTGTATTCATTTTGAGATTGTTGGTTGAATTAACTGCTCTACACTCCTTTTTCTGTGTCTGGCTCCTCTCTTATTATAAGTCTTGACATTCAGAAAATAGACAACATAAAGACTAAACAGTCCTCAAGACAGTAATTGAAATTTCCACAAAAATGCTCGACATATTTATGCCAGATACATACATGCATATGGGAGGAAGAAATGGTCCCATCTGTCTCATTTATCTTAGGGACCAACGTTACTATTAAAGTCGTTACTTATCAATAACTGTGGCTTCTTTATAATGTAATAAAATGTGTCAATACAATACAATATTGTGTTTTTATAACTTTTAACTTTGTTTCAAAATATCAGGGATTCGCTTTTCGGCGCCGCCCCTCTTCGGCGCCTCCCGTTTTTTTCACTGCGGTTTGGATGACTAGTGTGAATCGTGCAGATCCGAAGAGTTTTTTTTGGAGGGTCTGAGAGGGTCTGATTATAATTTCACCTAAATTTTATATACAGTAATTCAATAATAAATAAAGTAAATAGGGAATAGGCAAATCAGAACACTTGCGCCAAAACAGCAGTTGGTGGTTTCTTGCTGCGTGCACATGTCTTTTCAACAAATTTCACCCTGTGACCAAAGTTTGGTGGCGCGCCTTCCCATCTTAACTGGCAAATGGTGAGATCACCGGAGGTAAAGAGATTTTTGTTTGTAATTATTATTAAGAATAGTTATCTATTCTACTAGTCATGTAATCTGTTAGACATTTCAACTAGGCCTATTTCAATTGGGTGGGTAATATGTGTGCGTGTGTAACCTACATGTCATTATGTTTTAGTTACTTCAAGTTCAGTTCACCTGTAAAAGACTTGTACTAGCTAGCCGATCAAATCAAATTATGGATGGCTGTAGCTACATAGAAGGTTGTTAGATTAAAATCCTGTATGTTTGCACGTCAGGCATTTTAATAATACATTCCTGACCTGGCTACTATCGCCTATATTGTACAGTAATATTAACATGGAATCGGGGCTCAAAATAACTTTGAGTCCATGGATCATACGTGTCTACGGTCTACCACCGCGGACATTTGGTCCGCGAACAACAAAAGTTATTTAGGAATGACGGTGCACTGGATAAACAGCATTAGTTTTAAACGCGGTGGGGCTGGATGAGTCAGCGAAAACCACAGAGGACAGTGTGACGTCTCTCTGGACGCAAATAGGTCCACTTCGGCCCGACCGAAGTGCGACCAAAGGAGCTCCACCACCTCGGGATGGAGTCTCCACTCCCCGGGCCTCGGCCCCTGTCTCGACAGGGTGTCTGCCCCCTGATTTAGGTACCCAGGGATAAAAATGGCCCTTAAAGAAAGGAGCTTCCCGTGGGACCACAGAAGGACCTGGCGGGCCAGATTGTAAAGTGGGCGTGAGCGCAGACCCCCCTGGTGGTTGATGTAAAAAACCACCGATGTGTTGTCCGACCGGACAAGAACATGATGACCCCTTAGGTCTGGGAGGAAGTGCTTCAGAGCCTGGTAAACTGCCAGCATCTCTAGCCAATTTATGTGCCATGATAGCTGATGGCCCCGCCAGAGCCCTTGAGCTGGGCGACCACTCATGATCGCCCCCCAGCCGGTGAGGGAGGCATCCGTCGTTAGTGTAACACGACGACACGGAGCTCCCAACACGGGACCCTGGGTTAGGAACCAAGGCTTCCTCCACATGACCAGCGTGCGGAGACAACGCCGCGTAACAGTGATCATGCGGAACTGGTTTCCCCTCGGGGAGAACCCCTTGGTTCTGAGCCACCACTGTAACGGTCTCATGAACAGCAGGCCGCAAGGAATAACGTTGGACGCTGCTGCCAGCAGACCCAACAGTCTCTGAAACTGTTTCACAGTGAGTGACTGGCCTAGCCTCACCTGCTCGACGGCAGCAAGGATTGACGCCACCCGTGCAGGAGACAGATGTGCCCGCATCGTGGTCGAATCCCAGACTACGCCCAGGAAAGTGGTCACCTGTACCGGCGACAGCACACTCTTCCCAGCATTGAGCCTCAACCCCAGTTTGTTGATGTGAGCCAGAACGACATCTCGATGCCGAACCGCTAGATGCTCCAACGGAGCCAGAATCAACCAATCGTCGATGTAATTGAGGATGCGTATGCCCTGGAGGCGCAACGGCGCCAGGGCAGCGTCTATACATCTCGTGAACGTACGGGGAGAAAGTGCTAGGCCAAACGGAAGAACCCGATACTGGTACGCTTCGCCCCCAAAAGCGAACCTCAGGAACTTCCTGTGTTGTGGAAGGATGGAGATGTGAAAATAGGCGTCCTTCAGATCTATCGTGACAAACCAGTCCTCGGACCTGATCTGTGATACGATCTGTTTGAGAGTGAGCATTTTGAAGCTGAGTCTCCCGACCGTCTGATTCAACAGACGTAGGTCTAAAATAGGACGCAACCCCCCATCCTTCTTGGGAACAACGAAGTACCGGCTGTACCAGCCCGACTCCCTGCTGAGAGGAAGAACTCGTTCTATAGCCCCTTTTAGCAGGAGAGTCTGTACCTCCTGCTCCAGTACCAGAGCCTGCTCAGAAGGAAGGCTTTCTCCCTATCTCTCATATCAGAGAGGCTCAGCCAGAGATGCCTCTCCGTAGCCACCAAGGCTGCCATAGCACGGCCCACTGATTTGGCCGTCTCCTTAGTGGCACGAAGAGACAAATCCGCCGCCTGACGAAGTTCTCGAACCTCATCAGGACTTACAGTCTCCCCCTGAGCCCCGTCGCTAAGCAGCTCTGCCTGATATGCCTGTAGAATAGACATAGTATGCAGGCAGGAAGCTGCCTGACCCGCCGCCGAATAAGCTTTGCCCACCAGCGCTGAAGTAGTCTTCAACGCCTTGGTGGGCAATGCCGGTGTCCTCAGAGACGATGCCCGGGAGATAAATGGCTCGCCAGTATCTCCTCCGCGACCGGCATCGGTCCGTACCCATGAACATTAGCCTCGGCAACATTCGAATACATATGAGTCCGCGGATTAAACACCCGGGACGACACCGGCTTTTTCCAGGACCTCGACACCTCAGTGTGGAGGTCCGGGAAGAAAGGCAAACACCGGCGAGGAGGTAAAGCACGGGAGGGCAAGAATCGTTCATTCAACTTACTAGTTGAAGCAGACTCCTGCCTGTCAGCCGGCCACTCGATGTTGAGCTTTCCCACAGCTCGGGTGAGTACCTCCAGCAGCTCCTCGTTCGCAGGTGACTGAACCAACAATTCAGCCTCCGCCTCGAGGTTTTCAACCTCCATTTCCTCAGAACTGGACGGCTGAGAAAAAGGTGCCTCACCCAGGGCGGAAGAAACCCGCGCGGGTGCTTCCGAACCCCGAGCCGAGGCACTGGCTCTAGCAGACGAGGACCAAGAAAATGCAGAAGCCGTCTCGGAACCGCATGCTAGATCCGCTTGCGAACCCCACGACGTCAGTCGGCGCCGTGCCTCGGCAGCGGCGGGACCTGAACCGTGGGGAACGCGAACCGAGCCGCTTTCCTGAAAAAGCGCCAGGCGAGAGCGAAGTTTACGGATGGCGAGACGGTCGCAATGCTTACAGCTAGCCTCTTCCAAGGCTAGCTGGGCATGCTCCTCTCCCAAACAAACTACGCACAGAACATGTGTGTCCCGGCCCGTGAGAAAGCGGTTGCAGGGAGAAGCACACTGTCTGAAACGCTGCTCGGTTGCCATAATCGCGGTGAGCTCTTGTACATAAATGCCAAGAAAATTTCTGAATTAACAACGTAATAGCAGAAACCCGCGAGGACTGTTACAACATGCACTTGCTGAAGCAACAAAAAACTGAAGGTGCCGGTAATTAGGGGTGCTTTTATGACTTCCTGGTCGCAACGTCACCCGTCTGTGACGTTCCGTCACGCCATTGGACTGATTACACATGTGCTTCATGACGCACTCACGCAGAGCGTTCCCATAGCGTTTTCACGCAGCTCGAAGTTCCCTGATAGGGAACTCCTGCATAAGGAAGATCCTTTACCAGCTACTCAGAACCAGGCATTGCTAATGGAGAGGTGTGTGTGTATTTGTGTTTGTGTGTGTGTGTGTGTGTGTGTGTTTGTGTGTGTGTGTGTTGAAGACTAGTTAAACAAAAATATTTATTGTGTAAATGAGAACATAATGAGGACAAAGGAAATGGAGATGAACAAAATTAGTACAATATGAATCACTAAATTAGTAATTTACCGTATTTTCCGGACTATAAGTCTCACTTTTTTTATAGTTTGGCTGGTCCTGCGACTTATAGTCAGGTGCGACTTATATATTAACATTAACTTAAATACAACTGAAAACGGATGCGAACTTGCGCGTTTATTATTTCCAGCGTCCTGTAGAAAAACACCATAAACAACTCCGTATAATTGCACCGTGAAAACGGTTTACCAAGTGCAACCAGCGGTAGAAAATATAACACAATCTCTCAAACGTTCATCACTTTACAACTCTCTTTTTGTTCGCTCCTCTCTCAACTCTCTCTCAACTCTGACCTACGCCGGTGACTCTACTTCCGGCGCAGCGTGTAACTTTATCGAACCAAATTAAAGTTATTTCTCTGTAAATAAAATAAAACATTATCACAGTGTTTCACTTATTAAATTCGCTACATTATTATAACTATTATAACTGCATATAGTGAAGTAACTCAGTGATAATACAGTTGCGCACATTCACTCTGTCGCCATGGAGACGCATCAACAAACTTCCGTGTCAGCTACAGTAATAAAGTACGCAGCCGAAAACGCTAATCGAGCAGCAGAAAGAAAGTTTGGAGTGAGTGAGAAACTTGTGAGGGACTGGCGAAAAGCAGAGGTAACTTTAACCGCGATGAAGAAAACAAAGAAAGCTAATCGCGGGCTGAAAGCCAGATGTCCAGCGCTGGAGGAACGAGTCCACAGATGGGTGCTTGAACAACGTGCTGCCGGGAGAGGCTTGTCAACGGTGAAGTTACGTCTCCACGCCCAGGCGGTCTTGTTCATAAGTGACACAGAGGATGAAGAATTCGATGGATTTATTTATGTTGAATGACATCGGGAGCTTGGTGAACTTGCTTATAGGGGAACTCGATTGTTGGACTCGCTGGCTTGTTATGTTAATTTAACCTATTCAGCCGAATGTTCTATATGCTAGTTGAAAAACTGTTTTATGTGTTACGTTAACATACCGGAAACCCATTCGTTCTGTGAATAAATGTTCCAGAATAAATGTATTTTTTGGTCTTGGATTTTGTGAAATACATTAAATAAATGCGACTTATAGTCCGGTTGTGAGGAATCCCTCTAGCGCAGCTCCACTGGCCTCTGGTGGCGGGTTTCGTCGTTCGCCGTCTCCGACGTATTAGCGGCCGCCGCCCCCTCATTGGTCACTTTGTCTAGTCCTGTCTATTGCACACCTGGTGTTCATTCCCCATTACTCTCCTATATAGGCTTCCTCTGTTGGGTCATGTCCTCGTGTGGTATTGTTTATTGTTGGATGTGTGTACACGCCACTCAGCGTTATTACAGACACTTGTTAGTCTGTTGTTGTTATTGAGCCTGGTTGTTGGGCATTTTCCATTAAGCGCTGTGTCGCTCGTTTTTGTTATTTTCCCCGTACAAGTGTGTACGTAGTGAGTTGTGTTGTCATAGAGCTACATTAAAACTCATCAACGCTACGGATCCGGTGCCTGCCTCCTTTCATACATACACACCTCGCCGGCTATGAGACAGAGCCGGCGTGACAGAATACCACACCCGAAAAAAGGAAAGGACCATGGATCCCGCAGGACAGGCTACACTCACCCGTCACGAAGAGATGCTCGCGTCCCTGGGAACGGCGATGGACCGGGTGATGACCACCTTGGAGCGGCTGGAGAGGAGACTCCCCGATCCTGCCGCTGCGGTCGCGGAGGCTGCGGTTCCCTTACCGGCATCTCCACCACCGGCGGCTCGGGCGATTGCGCTCCAGCTTCCGGGGCATTATGACGGGGCAGCAGACCGCTGTCAGGGTTTTATTGGAACTGTGACCTGCCTCACCATCTCGAGCTGTATTTTAGCTCCCTGAACGCGGTTCCCTCAGACAACGAAAAGGTGGCTGCGTTGGTCTCTCGCCTCAACGGTAAAGCCCTCGTATGGGCTAATTCCATATGGAATGGAGGAGGGCCGATCCTCCATCAGTGGGAGGCATTCGTTCGGACCTTCCGGTCCATTTTCGACAAACCCCCTGAGGGCCGGGAGGCGGGCGAGTGTCTCTTTCACCTGAGGCAGGGGAACCGGAGCGTTCAGGACTTCGCTCTGGCGTTTAGAACCCTGGCGGCGGGGGCTGGGTGGGGTGAGCGAGCATACATCGATGCTTTTCGGTGTAGTTTGAGGCCGGACGTCCGTAAGGAGTTAGCATGCAGGGGTGCCACCAGTGTTGGGAAAGTTCACTTTCTACATGAACTAGTTCAAAGTTCAGTTCACACATTTTAAAATGAACTAGTTCAGTTCATAGTACATAGTTCAAATTTTGAACTAGTTCATTTATAGTTCTTTTTTTCATATTATTGCCAGAGCCCATATAGCATATAGAAGCACAGACATGAAGAACAAGAAATGTTAACGTGATTATCATGGCAAAAATGATCACAGTAATATCTATTAAAGCAATTGTGAGCTGAGGCAATCACTGAAATAATTTGACAACATGTTTATATTGAAAACCAAAGGCTGCAGGTCTCTGACAATATACTGCACCAACAGGTTGTCCAGCTGCGGCTGGGAGATGACAACGGAGCCGCTACTGTAGGCAGTTATCGGGATCTGGGTTGATTGGGTCGCGGATCTGTCCTTGGTTTTTGTCGTTGATTGTACTTTAATTCAATATGCCGTTTCAGGTTTGCTTTGGATGATATTGATGTGCGGATTTTATGTTTAAAACCCGGCGGGCAAAGTTTTGCACAAAAACGTCTGATTTTGCCCATCCTCACCGACCTATAGATCATAGATACTTTTGGGTTTTGTTTTGATAATGATGCGGCGCTGCGACACTGGTGGTTGATGTTGCCAGATTGGGTGTTTTTTCTGATACATATTAATATCTGTTGTTGCCGGGTTTGCGCAAGGAAGTCACTATAGAAATCTGGCATCCTATTAAAAGAGGGTAAACTAAGAGAACGTGCCGTTCAAAGACACCAGAATGAACGAGTTCACAGGAACGTTCATCAGCCAGTAAAGCAGTACGTTCAGTTCACGTTCGCCCAAAATATGAACGCGTTCATGAACTATCGTTCAATGAACGCGTTCAGGCACAACACTGGGTGCCACATTGTCCTTTGACCAACTGGTGGACATGGCAATCAAACTGGATAACCTGCTTGCGGCTCGCGGACGTACCGGTCCGGCTCCGCTCGCTCTGCCTGGTTCCGCTGCTGCTTCCGTGCCTATGGAGGTGGGAGGCGCTGCGCATCGGGAGACCGCGCGGCAGAAGGAGTGCACCTTTTGTGGCCGAAAGGGGCACTCTGCTTCCCACTGTTACCAGAGGCCGGGTAGGAAGTCTGACACTTCTGTGACGCAGGTAAACGCACCTAACACCCGATTGGAACCCTCTGATGCGCATGTCACTCTACTGGTGCATTTCCCCGGTTTTCACACCATGTCCCAGTGTAAGGCGCTAGTCGATTCAGGCGCAGCTGGGATTTTTATGGACAGGGCCCATTTCCGTTAAAACTGTTGGCCTGTCCTCGACCAATCACAGCCCTAGACAATCGTCCGCTAGGGTCTGGTGTGGTGAGGCAGGTCACAGTTCCAATCTCTATGATTTCTGATCACAATCACACCGAACACATTACATTTCACATGATTGAGTCACCTAATTTCCCTGTGGTGTTGGGGTTGCCCTGGTTGGCATTGCATAACCCCCAGTTTTCATGGCCTCAGAGGGTTCTAACTGAGTGGGGACAGGAGTGTCAGGGAAGGTGTCTGGGTGTTTCCGTCAATGCGACATCTGTGGAAAGTCCAGACAGTGTCTCCACAGTACGCATTCCTCCGGAGTATAGTGATTTGGCAGTTGTATTCTCCAAACAGTTGGCTACTAAATTACCACCCCATCGTCCGGGGGATTGCGCGATAGACCTACAGGTAGGCGTTGTACCACCGCACAGTCACGTGTATCCCCTGTCCCAAGCGGAAACAGAGACGATGGAGACGTACATCTCTGAGTCATTGAGTCAGGGGATAATTCGCCATTCCACTTCTTCCGCCTCCTCGAGTTTCTTTTTTGTCAAAAAGAGAGACGGGGGGTTGCGTCCCTGTATAGACTATCGGGCATTGAATAAAATTACAGTTCGGTATCCTCTCCCTCTGATCTCGACTGTGATAGAATCAATGCACGGGGCACACTTTTTCACAAAACTGGATCTCAGGAGCGCGTATAATTTGGTGCGTATCCGGGAGGGAGATGAGTGGAAGACAGCCTTTAGCACCACTTCAGGTTACTATGAGTACCTGGTGATGCTGTATGGGTTAATGAATGCGCCGTTGGTTTTCCAGTCCTTTGTGAATAACCTGTTTCCGGACATGATCGGCCACGTTGTGGTGGTGTACATTGACGACATCCTGGTGTACTCTGCTACCCGTACTGACCATGTCTCCCTTGTTCGCAGAGTACTGGAGCGACTGAGGGAGCCTGACCTATATGCCAAATTGGAGAAGTGTCTGTTTTTTCAACGAGCAGTCTCGTTGCTCAGGTTCCACATTACTACGGGGGTGGTGGAAATGGAGGTTGATCGCATGGCGGCCGTGCGTAATTGGTCCATTCCCACCATGGTTAAGGCGGTACAACGGTTCATTGGATTCTCCAATTACTACAGAAGATTAATTAAAAGCTTTGGCAAGGTAGCAGCTCCCATTACATCATTGTTGAAGGGGGGGCCATCTCGGATTCGTTGGTGGAACGAGGCAGACCGCGCATTTAGGGCACTAAAAATGCCCTAAATGCCTCCCCCCTTGACATCGAGGGGGGTCCGGCGTACCGTGTCAGCACCATCAGAGACTCCAGACGCCGGAGAGGGGGCCTCCAGTACCTTGTGGAGTGGGAGGGGTACGGCCCGGAGGAGCGATGTTGGGTGCCGGCGCGGGATGTGCTGGACTCAAACCTTCTAGAGGATTTCCATCGCCGGCTCCCTGACCGACCATCTCCTCGTCCTCTGGGTCGTCCCCGAGGTCGGGGTTGACACGCTGCTGGAGCCGCGCGTCAGGGGGGAGTACTGTGAGAACTCCCTCAGAAGCCAGTGTGCCGCCCCCTGCGGCGGTCATCCTCTCCGGCTTTCTAAGCTGCCATCGTTATCTCCTCCCCCTGCACACCTTGTTCAGTCTCGTCATCACTACACCTGGTGTCCATTATCTCATTAGAGGACTATTTAAGCTCCCTGTGTGTCGGGTTGTCTTTGTGTGGAATTGTTTATATGTTACGTGTCTTGTACACCACGACGCTCTTTAGAGGTCGTGGTTATCATATGCCCCCATCCAGTGAGGAGTCATTCTATTATTAAGGGCGCTGCGTCGCACCTGTTGGTTGCTTTGAAAGCGCTTTGTCGCTACACACTATTCAAGGGGTTGTCCCCGTCATTAAATCTATTTAACGAACGCTCTCCGTGGTCCTGACTGGTCTTCATCCATCCGTCCAACCTACACCTGTGACAGGTATGCACATATTGTAACAGATAATGATTGTTATATGGTCAAGAAGGAACTAAAATCTTACTATTGAATCTTAGTATTCAGCAGTAAACATGCTGTATGTGTCTGTCTATGTGAGAGATTAATAAAATGTGTGTTGTACAACTATACCTACAGTTTCATGGTTATGATTTAGCAGACACTTTTGTCCCAAGTAAATTATTATTATTTTATCTTATTAGCCTAAGAGGTACTCGTACTGTTACAATCTTTGCAACTTTTTTGTATAATATTGGGATTGCACAAACTTAAAATCTGTATGACTGATTTGGGGAAGAAAAGGAAGGCCCGAATTGTAAAGAAGATTTGGGTGGAAAACCAAAAAGTGGACCTGAATCCTAGTGTGTACCTTGGTGTCTTCCCAATTTTGAAGGAATACGTGATGGTCTTTCAAGTGAGTATTATTCTATACAGTGTATGCAACTAAATATAGAAGTAAGATGATTCTGATGTCTATTAAAAAACAACAGCAAGTTCAGTCTGTTCTAAAAAACATTTTTTTAATGTTCATTGAAGGGATGTAAAACCTTGGTTCACAAGCTTCATGACAAGCAACTTGAAGTGTTCATCAACTTTCTTGCCTGCTTCATCAAGCCTTAGCATCTAAAGATGTCGCCAAAACATTGCTGGAATTGGCCAATAACACACACCGCTCCCAGATTTGCGTTGGGAAAGTCGCAGAAGACCTTATTGCAGCCCAACCAAAGCACCCGGTTAGTATTTTAAATTTTCTTTCCATTTTATCATTAGCGGTTTATAACAGCAGTATCCCTTCGGTCATGCTGTTACTTACTGGTTAAAAAATGCAACAGCGTAATCACAAAAGTAGAGCATATGGGACAAATGGAACATGTATTGTAATTAATCTTTTTATTTGATTGGCTGATATGTAGATTTAAATTTAGACTGGCAAGAGTGTTTAATATGGTGTAAATTTGTATTGTATTTTTAATAAAATGTTTAGATTTTGCGTGACACCACTATAAGTATTACATAAACAGTGAAGTATATGATCAAACATCTGATTTGATGATGGTGTCACGAACCAGGGTGGTGTAGTGCAGGTTGAAGCCAATTGCAGAGCTTGAATATTCGTTTCGTGCCATTTATTAAAATAACACAAACACGACAACAAACGGTGGAACAAACTGTACACTGTGTGAAACAAAAGTGCACTTACACAAAACGACAACTACAAAACTAACACAGCGACAAATCCACATAGACAAACACTCACCTACCAACATAACTGTGTAACATAGAAATAATGAACAGCAACGAGTGACTTCCTATCAATCACTTTATAGCCCAGTGATTACCAATCCCCAACAGCTGTAACCAACAAAACCAGGAAGTGGTGCACCCGAAACCAGACAGTGCAGTACCCTAACTCACCACTCGTGACAGATGGTTAGAACAGATCCTGATTGGGGGGAAATACAGCATTGAGAAACTTGCCATTGTGCTGCAGCCATGAAACCTGAGTATGAACTCAGGATAAACATGTTTTTGTATGTTATGTGTTGCAGATAATCATACATTTTCTTGGGAAGTTGACCGAGGCATACACAGCTTGTGGCAATTACACGCAAAACAAAATACCTCTCTGTAGTAAGACCCTACAGGCCTTGTCATCCATTGATCCTGAAGGGGCCAGTCCCAGGCTGTTACTCAACTGAAGAGTTGGCTAGGATATTGATCTAGTGCTCCTAGAGAGTGACATCACCCAGGAGATCATTAGGTACAATGTAAAGTAAGACCCTTCAGGTAACATCTAGTGCCCCTAGAGAGTGACATCACCCAGGAGATCATTAGGTACAATGTGGACCCCAACCTGGCCAAATATGAACATGGAGACGACATTGTGAAGTGGTGTTCAATAAGAGTTTGTTTCGAAATAAGAAGTGTAGTTGAATATTCGAAATTAGTGTGGCTGTATTTTGATTTTCAGAATTTCATTTACCTCTGTGCCTATAGGGGTGGGCCGGGGAAGGTGTAAGTATCTGGATATTTGCCGCGGTGCGAGGGCTTTCAATTACCTCTCTCTTTTTTGACTATACATGTGTTTGCATCCCCGCAATATACCATATGGAAAACAAACATAGAGTATTGTCATGTGGAAAAGAGTAAGGTTACAAAAAATGTGTAGAATTTTATTATTATAATATGTATTGATATTTGGATTACATTTCCCCCCCAAAAAAATCACATAAAAACCTATATTTTATTCATATTTAACTTTCCTGCTACACAAAACCTTACGCCACAAAAACCTTAAAACATAAATGAAAACCAAAATTATGAGTAACAACATTGCCATTAAAGTTGTTATGACATCAACAGAGTGGTAGCTGAACCAAGACATCTTGTAGGACTCCGTCCTCAAATGTGCCGCTCCTTTGTTCCTCATGACAAACTCAATCCAGAACATGGCACTGTCCAGTGGCTTCATGGGCTGGTCTCTGTGGAGCCTGGACAGTTTCTGCATGTTGTCCCTGTAAGATGGTTCGTAGAGGACAGCTTTCAGAGCCTCCAGGAAAATGTCTCTGTTTATGGTGGCGATATCCACTATCTTAGCCACTCCTTTAACCCTCATCCTGTTGAGGTTATCTGGCTGGTCAAAGACCAAGGGGAGGCCGACTATGGGGACACCGTGGTAGATGGCCTCGTGGACTCCATTGGTGCCACCGTGGGCTACAAAGACTTGTGTCTTAGGGTGTCCAAGGAGGTCGTTCTGGGGAAGCCATTTTACTAGTAAGGTGTTGTTGCCCAGGGTAGCAGGTCTTTTCCCAGTGTGCCTCCAGATGACCCTTTGAGGCAGTTGGGCGAAAGCAGCTGCAATTTCCTCACCAATGTCCTCAGGTAGTTGTCCCACCAAGGTCCCCAGTGACATCATAATGACGCCATGGTCCCCGGAGCTTTGGACAAAGTCCTCCATGTCCTGGGGAAGAGGTTTGGAGGGCTTGCACTGGAATCCTCCCATGTAGACCACATTTGGCATGGTTGGACGTGGAAACTCAAGGGTAAAATCATTCCTCACGAGCCAGATGTCTGCTGCCTGGAACAATGACATGTAGTGAACATCAGGGCCGAAGTAACGATGTACAAATGGACCGTAGTTAACTTCTGCAACATATGAGTTTAGAAACATTATATAAAAAAAATACAGAATATTTTTGATTCTCTCATGAAAAGTCATTTTGTCTGTCAGCAGTGATCCTGGCACAGGGACATATGACAGAGGCGTTGGCGCGATGGCAAAGTGACTCTCGCACTGGACGGTCCATCGAACATTGAGAACAAGAGGAAGACCTAAGCGATGAGCCAAAAACACTCCCGATCCAATGCCAGGATCTGTCAAAACCAGGTCATAGTTTGCAGCTTGAAGCGACCGCATTAGCTCAGCATCTTCAAACATCATAGTCATAGTCTCAATCGCACTCTTGTGTATCTCATAGAACATCATTAACAGCTCATAATTCACACTCATACGCGACCAGAAACCTCTCCCCTCTCTTCGGATCCGAAGCAGTTTGGTCACAAATGAACTGTAGATCCTCTCATCAATTCCACCTGCAGTTTGAGTGATGTTGATAAAGGAGTAGTGAGTGGATTTCTCCTCGATGTACCAGCTTTCATGGAAAGGAATCACAGTTATGTTATGGCCTCTGGAGTGCAGTTGTTCAATGAGGACTTTCATGTTGATCCAGTGGCTTCCATCCCATGGAAAGACCAGCACATTTCCCCCATAGACCATGGTCAGAGAGAAGAGCAGCAATGTGGTTGTGACCAGTGCTGTTGGATTCATCTTCAAGGTGAATACTTAGATAAAAAAAGAAAATAGTAAGGTTTGGCAATACTTCTGGCATGAATTCAATCATAAAATACTAGAAGACATCTGCAGTCACTCTTATTAAAATTGTTTTATTTAACAAAAAAGCAAACTTTTTCAGTCAGGACTAACTTATACTATACATGTACAGTTCTGTAAAGGAAGACGAGAGAAGTTGTGGTATTGTTTGAATTCAGTGTAAAAGTTTACGGCAGGATTCAACACTGTGCCCCTTTCAGTAGAATACATTTATTCTGTATAACCACAGGTTTATTTTGCTGCTGTAAGGGACAGAGCCCTGTCCCTCCATTCTATGGTGGGGCTGACACCTCCCCCGTTTCCTGAGGGAACAATCAGGGACATTGGAACCACCTGTGTTTCTCTCTCACCTGTTGTGTGTTGTCTTCGTTAGTGCGGGTATTTAAGTTAGTCCTTGTTTGTTAGTCTGTGCGGATCATTGTTTAAGGTATGTGGGTTTTTGGTTTTCTGGTTCTGTGGTTAATGCGGGTTTAAGTTTGTTTATATTAATGTTGTGGGATCTGGGGGAAACTTTAGGGAAGGTGATTTTCATTAGTTGTTTCTGTTTAAGTTCTCGTTTCTAGTGCCTGTCCTGCCTGGATGAGAATAAAAACCCTTTTTTGGAAAAACTTCTCTGCGATTGTGTCTACTCCTTGTGATCTGCATGGCAGACTCTGACAGCTGCCTGTTATAAAATGTCCAACACAATAACATATTTCTAATTGATTTATGAGGTAAACATGAAACTATTTTTTGTCTCTTCAATATATGAACTTTTAATTGACTTCAATGTACACAAGAAGCAGACTTGAAATACCAATGTAATACCTTCTTCACCACTACAAATAAACAATTTAAGGTTGCTTAACGATGACGATTTGTTTAAGCAATGGAAATATTTCCATTTCCCTGGCCAGAACTGAGTAGATCATAAAATATGTAGGAAATAGGTGGTTACTTTTAAAATTACGTATTTTGTGTGATGAGAGGTAGCATTGATTAAACTCACTTGAATTTTGATATACTTGAAAAATGATTTAGATGAAGTTCTAGAACTACAAATGTTTTAGATAACATGTAAACATAATAGACATTCTGTTAAGGCTTTTGAATAATGTAAATGTATAGATGTTCTAAATTCAGTATGGCAATTTTCGATATGCTATACATAAATTGATATGGGTTTAAATTAGTTTATTTGGAACAGTGTCTGCTTTGTCTTTTACACCATTTAATGGTACCAGAAAATATTTAAATTGCACCTAAAAATTAAACACTTACCCATATCAGTGGCCAGTTCAAAAGTAGCTTATATCCAAAGACTTGTCTAGTACAACTTTACTAATATCAGTTCTTCAGTGAATGCTGTTCTCTGGCTGTGGCTTTAAGCATAAGTAACTTAACCAGACCTGGTGTGCAATTATTAGTTAAAGCTCTTGTTCAAAGTTCACAGGTTCGGGCCTGCAGCGTGTTTACATAAGGCTTTGAACTTTTGGCTTAAAATTGTGTTTTTTGATAGAACACAAGTATTGGTTATGTCACGAGTGGTGAGTAAGGGTACTGCACTGTCTGGTTTCGGGTGCACCCTTTCCTGGTTTATGTTGGTTACAGCTGTTGGGGATTTGTAATCACTGGGCTATAAAGGGGATGGCTAGTTGTCACTCGTTGCTGTTCATTGTTCCATGTCACATTTGAGTTAGAGGTGAGTGTTTGTGCATTAGGATTGCTATGGTTGTGGACTGTATTATTATAAGACGCGATATGCACATTTTCCTTTCAGTTTAAACCAGTGAGCATTGTTGTCGCCGTTTTACGGTTTGTTTTACTTTGTGGACATAATAAACCTGATAAAACGGATTATACGGTTCTGCATATGGCTACCCACACTACACCTTGGACAAGTCGTGACAGAATGAACAGCCACCGAAGCCAGCAGAGTCGGACGGTGAGTGGATTCTGCGTGGGGGCAAGCTATAGCGCCCCGTCGGATGAAGCTCACCGTCACCCCACGGAGCGGTGGGAGTGGAATCGGCCGGAGACACCACAGGAGCGGTGGCTACGTCTCCGGCCGTATGCTGTCTATGAACCATCTTTGCAGCATTTAGGGTCAGTGACAATGGGTCTGCGGGCCTTCTATGAAGGCAAGAGGACATCCCGGAGGCGCCCCAAAGTAATTTTTGGGGGGGAGCTAACGGGGTGTTCACGGAGGTCCGCGGAGAGAACACCCACGACCCTGGTGCTGCAACAGCAGCCCCCCACTGCTCCGGTGCTGCAGCCAGGGCCAGCAAAAGCCATGGAGCTGCAGCAACAACCCCAGCTCCAGCCGGGTGATTACCCTTTCCGGCCACCAACCTCCAGGGCCCAGAGACCACCTAAGGGCCTGGAGAGCCAGCCGCCCGGAGTGATAAGGAGATGGTGGGGGGTGTGGTTCACCCTGCAGGACCAGCCTCTCCCACTCCAGCGTGAGTGCCCTGGGCGGTCCCTCCCACCACAGCAGGAGTTCCAGGATGAGCCCCTCCCACCTTTGCTTGAGTGTACTGAGCGGTTCATCCCTTCTCTGCGTGAGTACCTAGATGAGCCCCTCCCACTTTTGCTTAAGTGTCCTGAGCGGCTCCTCCCTCCTCTACGTGAGTGCCCGGACCAGCCCCTCCCACTTAAGCGTGAGTGTCCAGAGCGGCTGCTCCCCCCTCTACGTGAGTGCCCGGACCAGCCCCTCCCACTTAAGCGTGAGTGTCCAGAGCGGCTCCTCCCTCCTCCGCCAGAGCTCCCAGAGCGTCCCTGCCTGCCAGAGCTCCCGGAGTGTCATCTCCTTCCTCCGCCAGAGCTCCCAGAGCGTCCCTGCCTGCCAGAGCTCCCGGAGTGTCATCTCCTTCCTCCGCCAGAGCTCCCAGAGCGTCCCTGCCTGCCAGAGCTCCCGGAGTGTCATCTCCTTCCTCCGCCAGAGCTCCCAGAGCGTCCCTGCCTGCCAGAGCTCCCGGAGTGTCATCGCCTTCCTCCGCCAGAGCTCCCAGAGCGTCCCTGCCTGCCAGAGCTCCCGGAGTGTCATCTCCTTCCTCCGCCAGAGCTCCCAGAGCGTCCCTGCCTGCCAGAGCTCCCGGAGTGTCATCTCCTTCCTCCGCCAGAGCTCCCAGAGCGTCCCTGCCTGCCAGAGCTCCCGGAGTGTCATCTCCTTCCTCCGCCAGAGCTCCCAGAGCGTCCCTGCCTGCCAGAGCTCCCGGAGTGTCATCTCCTTCCTCCGCCAGAGCTCCCAGAGCGTCCCTGCCTGCCAGAGCTCCCGGAGTGTCATCTCCTTCCTCCGCCAGAGCTCCCAGAGCGTCCCTGCCTGCCAGAGCTCCCGGAGTGTCATCTCCTTCCTCCGCCAGAGCTCCCAGAGCGTCCCTGCCTGCCAGAGCTCCCGGAGTGTCATCTCCTTCCTCCGCCAGAGCTCCCAGAGCGTCCCTGCCTGCCAGAGCTCCTGGAGTGTCATCTCCTTCCTCCGCCAGAGCTCCCAGAGCGTCCCTGCCTGCCAGAGCTCCCGGAGTGTCATCTCCTTCCTCCGCCAGAGCTCCCAGAGCGTCCCTGCCTGCCAGAGCTCCCGGAGTGTCATCTCCTTCCTCCGCCAGAGCTCCCAGAGCGTCCCTGCCTGCCAGAGCTCCTGGAGTGTCATCTCCTTCCTCCGCCAGAGCTCCCAGAGAGTCCCTGCCTGCCAGAGCTCCCGGAGTGTCATCGCCTTCCTCCGCCAGAGCTCCCAGAGCGTCCCTGCCTGCCAGAGCTCCCGGAGTGTCATCTCCTTCCTCCGGCAGAGCTCCCAGAGCGTCACCGCCTGCCAGAGCTCCCAGAGCGTCCCCGCCTGCCAGAGCTCCCAGAGCGTCCCCGCCTGCCAGAGCTCCCAGAGCGTCCCCGCCTGCCAGAGCTCCCAGAGCGTCACCGCCTGCCAGAGCTCCCAGAGCGTCACCGCCTGCCAGAGCTCCCAGAGCGCCACCGCCTGCCAGAGCTCCCAGAGCGCCACGCCCACGTCGATGGCCGCCGCCACGCCCACGTCGATGGCCGCCGCCACGCCCACGTCGATGGCCGCCGCCTTGTCCACGTCGATGGCCGCCGCCACGCCGATGGCCGCCGCCACGCCCACGTCGATGGCCGCCGCCACCCCACGTCGATGGCCGCCGCCACGCCCACGTCGGTGGCCGCCGCCACGTCCAACACGATGGCCGCCGCCACGTCCAACACGATGGCCGCCGCCACGTCCACCAAGATGGCGGACGCCTTGCCGCACAAGATGGCGGACGCCTTGCCGCACAAGATGGCGGACGCTTTGCCGCACAAAAACGCGGTCGGGCCACCAAGGCCCTTTAAGGGCTGGACCTGCTGTCCTGGACTAACCCTTTGGGTGTGACAGTGGGTCCTTGCCTGTTGCTCCCTTGTTTTTTTTTGTGTTGTTGTTCATGTTGGTTGTTGTTGGCTATCTGGGAGCTAGCCTTAAGTGGGGGGTACTGTCACGAGTGGTGAGTAAGGGTACTGCACTGTCTGGTTTCGGGTGCACCCTTTCCTGGTTTATGTTGGTTACAGCTGTTGGGGATTTGTAATCACTGGGCTATAAAGGGGATGGCTAGTTGTCACTCGTTGCTGTTCATTGTTCCATGTCACATTTGAGTTAGAGGTGAGTGTTTGTGCATTAGGATTGCTATGGTTGTGGACTGTATTATTATAAGACGCGATATGCGCATTTTCCTTTCAGTTTAAACCAGTGAGCATTGTTGTCGCTGTTTTACGGTTGGTTTTACTTTGTGGACATAATAAACCTGATAAAACGGATTATACGGCTCTGCATATGACTACCCACAATACACCTTGGACAAGTCGTGACAGGTTATCCATCAATGCCGTATCCTCATACCTTACAAACACAGTAGTCGCAGAGAAATCCGGTAATCTATAACTGTACTTGTGTGTGACAAGATTTAGAAATTAAAATATGCATTCGGCCAAATGTTACAATAAATCATTGCTATTCTCCTTAGTGCACTGCTTTTAGTGTGTTGCCTTTTTTACATTTTAAAAGACAGTCTGCTCTGCGATATGTTTGTAGTATGCGGTTGTTGTTGTTTTTGATTGAACAATCTGTGATAAAAGCTACAGTGGAGAATACAGTGAAGCAATACAGGTCAGGCTTGCAAAGAGAGTTAATGCACTATCCATGCTATTCTTAGAGAAGGGAGCCTTTCCTGTACCATCGCTGCATGCATTCACACTCCCAAATGTGTTGTTGCATTACTGGCCCTTGTCTCAGGAAGTGTGAAGATACACTCATTGTGATGTTCTCGTTTGGTGTTTGAAAAAGACCAGACGTCGGTTGAGTATTTACTGTGACGATATGTTCAGACAGGTCTCATGCATAGGCTTACAGCTGGCTAGTGCCAGCATCCTATACACAACGTATGACGGCAGTCGTATCACAGTACGCCACTGTCGTAATCATCATACTAATGTTGCCAACTAAAACATTACAACACTCTTTTTCTCTTGTTTTTTTAACAACCAAATCCAGCACCTTGGACATACGTAACTGAATTACTTGTTAACTGCAATAACAATATTACTTGTTACATTCATAACTCAGCAGTACAAAGTATGAGCATTCAATTCAGGTTCGTGCTGGATCACTCACGGGTAACTCATCACCAGTATGCTTAGAATGAACGGTATCAAATAAAATAGCACCTCCAAGTACATTCATATGTCTTGTGTTAATGGTTCTAAAGACAGAACAGTACTTTAGAAATATTTAGATTAATCTATTGGACAGAACAGCAATCTAGAAACATTTAGGTTAATCTGTTGCTGGAATGAATGCGGACATTCTTTAAACAGGCTCATAGTCATTGAGGTAAGGTGGGCGCTGGCGATTGACTTGAGAGGGATACCTGGATTTAACAACAACAGTGTCCTCAATCTCCTCACCGGGATCTGTGAGCGCATCTTCTGTCTCAGAAATGATCTTTTTAAAGTAGGAAGAATTCCTTGTTATGGAACGTCCATCATTGGTCGCCATGATCATGGAGCCTTTGACCTCTGACACAGCGTATGGCTTGCTGTTGAATGGGGTAGTGAGTTTGTTGTGCTTGGGTTGTTGGTCGGCGGCGCTCATCTGAGTTGGACTTCATCTGCAGTCGTGTCCCGCTCTCTGATGGTGTGATCAGTGTTGTCTCGCAGGTTGTGATTAGCGGGATCTTTGTGTGGATCCTTTGCTGGAACAACAGTTCTGCAGATGACGCTTCTGTGGTGCTGTTTGGTGTGGCACGGTACTCAAAAAAGTGTTGAGTCTCTGTTTCCATGGGGTGCTCTGTGTTTCTGCCACACGGATTGCTTTTTCAAGTGTATGCATGAAGCGTTCTGCTATTGCATTTGCTTGAGGCCAGAGAGGTGTTATTTTCCGATGGTGAAAACCTAGATGGCCTGCGAACTTGGAAAACTGTTCGCTGTTAAAAGGGGGACCGTTGTCTGTTTTCAGGACTGGGCATTCCAAACATTGAGAACACTTTATCCAAGATTGGGATGACCGTGTTGGCTGAGAAAGATCTCACAGTTTCAACAACTGGGTAGCGGGAGTAGTCATTTACGATGACTAATGGATACTCTCCAGTCAGAAGTGGCCGTAGAAATCTGCACTGGTGTCATGCCAGGGGGCTTCTGGCAACTTGGACATTTTCAGAGGTTCTGACTGTGTAAATGGGTGTGTGGGCTTGACATGCTAGACAGTTCTTAACGGTCAGTTCTGCTTTCTGGTCTATGTTGGGAAACCAGACCTTTGATCTGAGCATGTCTTAGTCTTTACAATGCCTTGGTGTCCTTCATGGGCTAGCTGTAGCACTCTGTGCTCGAGGGCTGCAGGGATGACAATTCTAGAACCTCGCAGGATGATGTCATCAGTGTGGGACACAGTGAGCTCCTCACTAACCTGTCTGTACTTTTTCCAGTGTTGCAGCATGCTGTGTGTCGCCTCTGATTCTGTGCCATGTGTTGTCTCTGATGTGGGTACTAACCTCTTGCAGGATTGTGTATTAGGGCTGCACGATATGAGGAAAAGCTGCGATGTGCGATAACATTGTTTAATATTGCGATGACGATATGACTTGCGATAAATATTCAAATGTGAATGTTAGCTAAACTGTTCCCATGTCTTAGTGCTTTAACACTAGAAGCGCCAGAGCTGTTTTCACTCCTTTAATCGCCAGAGCCCCGCGCCCGCTGGCGTCATTAACATACGAATCATCCTAATTAGCACCTACATTCTCATCCGCAGCTTCACCATCACCGAGTAACCTGCCATCCATCAACAGCATCAGATCATCTACTGTGTTATCATCCTGATTTAAATGAATTAGGGTGAATTATGAAGTAAACATTTTTACTAAAATAGTATGTATTTATTGTCTTATGTAACCATACAATACACAATTAAAACCATTATTTTAAAATGCACAGGCTATGACATTTAAATTTCTAAAGATCGAATAAATGAAAATCCATCCAACTGTATGTCCTATTTTGATGTAGTAAATGCTAAAACATTTTAGATCACAAGCGACGCGCAATCAAATGATTTGCGCATGATTGGCCGTATATAGACATATTGCAACACAGACTCTTGAAATAAAAACATTAGGCTACAGTGTATAATTCGATCATTTTCATTTGTAAAATGTATTATAGACAGTGAGGCTGATGTAGGGCTCTGTGGTACACGGGTAGTGTTCAACTTGACTCCGTTCCGATTCCACAGTCTCCCTGCATGCGTCATACATTTTTGGAATGGCGACTTGCGAAAAATAAGTCTGTGATGGAATCTGGTATCTTCAGTCCAAATTGGTTATCATGCTCACAAAACCACCTTTAGTCACCTTTCGCCAAATAACGAGTTATGGCCGCTGTGATTTCTCTGTGGCGATTGGATGTTGTGTCATAAGAAGTCACACTCGCAAAACTGCGAGAAATTGACTGCTGTTGTAGTGATGGCAAAGTTTTAGATTTGCTGCTCGATTTTTTTGGTTTTGTTGTTTGGCTAGTTTTGAATTGTTCGTGTAGGTCTTTATGGTTGTATTGCAGGTGGTGATGGAGGTTGGTCGTGTAGTTCTTTATAGTTGTGTTGCAGGTGGTGATGGAGGTTGGTCGTGTAGTTCTTTATAGTTGTGTTGCAGGTGGTGATGGAGGTTGGTCGTGTAGTTCTTTATAGTTGTGTTGCAGGTGGTGATGGAGGTTGGTCGTGTAGTTCTTTATAGTTGTGTTGCAGGTGGTGATGGAGGTTGGTCGTGTAGTTCTTTATAGTTGTGTTGCAGGTGGTGATGGAGGTTGGTCGTGTTTCCTCTTGAAGTTGCCACCACTGTTCAGCATGTTTTACACAGTACCTGTGTTTGTAGCACGTCATCCCTCCTAAATCCAAAATATTTCCAGATATCTGAAGTGCTGTTCTTTTTCACTAGCAATTCTTCGTCAGCAACCACCTCACTCTCTCCTTCCTCCGCCATCGTATAACACACTGTTGCAACTAGATTGACATCTATCGGACACTTTCCCGGGCCTCACCTGATTGGCCAAATAGCATGAACGCGCCAACCACGTCTTCAGATCTAAACGTGATAGGTCAAATGTTTATTATATGCGCTTAGGGAATGTAATAAACTGTTTTCCCATATTCATCGTGTCAGGCTGTCTGTTGCGATGCGTTCATCGCGCAAGTTCATATCGCGATGACGATGAAAATTCGATGTATCGTTCAGCCTTATTTTGTATTTTAGTGTTTCATCTTTTATCTCATTGAGAGTCATAGCTTTGGGTGTGGCATACTCGGCCACAAAGTTGACATACTCCTCTGCTACTTTCACCGCTCTTGTGCTTTCACTTGTCTGCATTGGGATGGGCTGACGTGAGATGTAGTCAGCAGGGTGGTCTGCACCTTTCCTGTATTCTACCTTCAAGTTGTAGGGCTGTAGTCTGAGTCCCCATCTCTCAATCCTTGCAGGTGGTTTTGAACGCGGGTTGTTCCATATGACCTCTAGAGCTTTGTGGTCAGTGACCAGGATGAAGGGGGTGCCATACAGGTACAGGTGGAAGTGTTCACAACTCCACACATTGGCCAATGCTTCCTTTTCAGTTTGTGAGTAGCGTCTTTCTACGTCACTGAGAGCACGGCTGGCGTATGCTATAGTGTGCCTCTCTCCTTTTCGATTCTTTTGGTAGAGAATGGCGCTTAGGCCGACCGGACTAGCATCCTCCACAAGCTCTGTGTCCTTGGCTGGATCGAAGTATGACATTACCGTGTTGCTGGTCAGGCTGTCTTTGATGGTCTGTAGCGCTCTGGCATGTTCAGGGTTCCAGTGCCACAGTGTGTCTTTCCTGGTCAGCTCACGTAGTGGTGCAGAGATGGAAGTCCTTGATAAAGCGAGCACAGTAGTTCGCCATGCCAAGCAGACTCCTGACTTCAGTTGGGTCTTGTGGATCGCTAGCCTGTTGAATGGCAGCAACGTTTTTGGGTTCAGCTGAGATTCCACCCGCTGAGAAAATGAACCCAAAGAATTCAAGTTTTGTTTTGTTGAACTCACATTTCTTTCTGATGAGTGTGAGCCCTCTGTCTTTCCGTCTCTGGAACACAGCTCTGAGGTGGTTGTAAAGGTCTTTCTGTGTTCTGCCATACACAATGATGTCATCACTCAGGGTTTTCACTCCTGTGATGCCTTGTAGAGTCTGGCAGATTGCATTTTGGAATACCTCCGCCGCTGAAGATATCCCAAAGTTCAGGCGCTTGTATCATCTCAGACCAAGGTGTGTGGTGAATGTTGTGATATACCTGCTGTCTGGGTGAAGTTCTAGCTGATGGTAACCTGCAGTCAAGTCAAGCTTGGAGAAGACTGTAGCTCCATTCAACTTGTGGATTATGTCGTCCATGGTGTGAGTGATGTGGCGTTCACGTTGAATGGCAGTGTTGGCCTGTCTCATGTCTACACAGATTCTAACCTTGTCCTGATCTTTCGGCTTGGGTGGCGTCATGATGGGAGAGACCCATGGCGTAGGGCCTGTGACTGTCTCGATGACGTCGTCGTTCTCAAGCCGTTTCAGCTCCTCTTCAACCTTCTGTCGGATATGAAAAGGCACACGCCTGTGTGGCTGACAGGTTGGCTGTATGTCAGTGTTAATGTGCAGCATTACTTGAAAGTGTTTCAGCATGCCAATGCCTTCAAATTGCTCTGAGTATTTCTGTACGAGCTCATCTGCTACCGTTTGGCTGGTTGAAGCAGATACAGTGTTGATAATCTTGATGAGGCCTAGCTCTTTAGCTGTGTTGTAGCCTAGCAGAGAGCAGCTATCACCCTCCATTACATAGAATTTAGCCAGGGTTTGTCTATTGTCTGTCTCTGTGCTACATGTGAATGCACCTGTTATGGGCAGTGGTTTGGTGTTTCCATATGGGAATATCTTTATGTCCGCTGGGCTAAACTGTGGGCATGGTCTCAGGGTACTGAGGACTGATTCACTAATGATGTTTACTGCAGCCCCAGAATCGATCATTGCTGCCACCTTCACACCATTGAGCCTAATGTGTGTGTGTGGTTGCATTGTATTTTTGCTACTGCTGGCAGCAAATACATAAGCCTCATCGCTACTAGACGAGTCCTGTGTGGTACTATGTGTTGTGCTGGTGATGTTATATACTTTCTTATGCATTCTGTGTTGAATACTGTTGTCTCTGTGTTTTGTGTCATTGTCCCTTCTCTGGGTTCTTTGCTTTGACATGCACTGCTTGGTGAAGTGGTTTAGCTTCCTGCATGCATTACAGTCTTTCCCTTTTGCTGGGCATTCTCCGTCGTGTGGATACTTTCCTCCGCAATTCCTGCACTGGGCGTTGGGCTTGGCTCCCCCGGCGTTTCGGCTGGTAACTGTTCGCCCAGTCTGATGCACTGCGTTCACTGACGCAGGTACATTCTGCTCCATGCCGGCTGCTTGTTGCTCTGACAGTTCTAACGTTCTGCCGTATTCGAGAAGGTTATCCAGGCTGTCATTGGGCTCTCTGAGCGTTCTTCTGCGAAGCATGGTTGAACTGCAGCTCTGAATCAACTGTGCTTTAATTTCATGGCTTGAGTCTGTAAACTCACGGTTCTTTGCTAGCATGCGTAGTCTGGTACAGTATGTGTCTAGATTTTCGCATGGCTGTTGCACTGCTTTTCGGAACACATATACTTGATACTGGACGTTCTTTTTAGGCGCGAAATACATGCCTAGCTTCTGCTTAACGTCAGCAAACTTATCTTGTTCTGCTGCTAACGTGTCATATATATCATGTACGTTCCCCTGCTAAATGCAGTAGCAATGCTTTTTGCTTAACGCCCCCGGAAATATACACTGCTGTAATATAGTTCTCAAACCTTTGTACCCATTTTGTCCAGCGTGGTCCTACTGAGCTCGGATCCGTTTCAAAAGCTGGCAGGGCAACAGTATTCCCGAGTGACAATTTTCTTTTCCGTCTTAGCTAGCCACTTTGGTCCTCCCGCTTCGTTGAGCACCTTCACTTTTTTCCTCCTTTACTTTTTTCCAAGTGCAACAGTCATCAGTCGTCAGTTTGTATTTATCCTCGTCGCCAATGTGATGTTCCTGGTTCTTGTTTCAAATAACCAGACGTAGGTGGAGTACTTATGAAGCTTTACTCTGGCGATATACTTGTACAGGTCTCATACATGCGCTTACAGCCGTATACCGGTAACCAACTAACTCCTCGTGGGCTAGTGCCAACATCTATATACATCACGCATGACGGCAATCCTATCACTGTACGTCAGTGTCGTAAACGTCATTACAATGTTTCCAACCAAAACATTACACCCAGCACATTAAATGACATATCCCAGCACATTACAACACAGCGGCACCTTCACGCAGAGGAGGCACACAAGGGCATACAGCCGATTTAATCTTTCATAATGAAAGGACAGACAGAGGCAGAAAACGTGACCCAAGCTGAACTTAAGATGGCAATGTTGGTAGCACCCCCATATATTCCTATATGCGGGAAAGCCCGGGACGAGACACCGCACGCATTGACAGACAGGAGGTGGCAATGACTCGAAACCGCCCACTACCAGCGCTCTGCTGTCAATAGAGAGAGAGCGCTTCCAGCCAGGTCTAATCTCCTTCTGAGATAATTCATGCTGCAATTTGCGACCACGTCTGGTGGACCGTTGCTTCAAAGTGGCAAAAGGACTAATGTTATTAGTTATCTTTCCTAAATCGTTATGCTGCCAGACTGCGAGGATAACTGTGAAAGTGACTAATTTCTCGCTTTCCTTTTGAAGCCAATAGCAGCTGTATTTTCCACTGGCTCCACTTGACGTTATGGTAGATAAAGAATCAGGGCTAGCGTTTGGTTTTATCAGCATTTAAAGATTGGTGAAAACATATCGGCGTATAATGTTATATGTTCTAGTTGTGAAATACTGCCATTTTTGTAATAGAGAGACATTATTTTGGTCTGAGATTGCATGTAGCCTAGTCCCGTATAGTCAAAAAGATGTATGTTTTCCTTCGTTAATAATGAAAGGGACGTGAAGTGTACCGTTGCTATAGCAGTTACTTCACAAACGGAGAATATGTATCGATCCTGTTTATTTAATAGAAAAGACCAATATTGTCAGTTAACTGAATGCCTTCAACTGAAATGTGTTCTCTGCATTTCACCCAACCCTGAGGTGCAGGGGGCAGCCCTAATCAGTTACCTGATTTGACTTCCACGTCACAGCGCCCGGGGAGCATTTTAGGGTTAACTTGCTCAAGGACAGAACGACACGGTTGGTGGTGGGGGGATTAGAACCAGGGACCTTCCAGACCCAAGCCCTAGTCCCTAACCACTAGGCCACCTTGACGCCCAGTCAAGTGTATTGCTCGCTTTTGCGACGTTGTCCATTGCAGAAAGTACCTGCACAATAGTACCCGGTCGTCATAGCGACGCAGCAGGAAACTGCTGTGACGTAATCTTCTACACGACACACACACACAAGGGAGGAAATCGAGTGTATGCTGTGTTTGACCGCGGGATGTGGCTGTTTCTCAGGGCGTATTCTTTCGGTTTGCCATAGTATTCGTAATGGATAATATGTACAGCTCTCACGCAATCTCTGGCCAAACTATTTAAAAATGGTGGGATTACTCAGGATACTACATCTGACGCGTGCAATGATGATGCAGTGAATAGTGACGATTCTCTGACCAATCAGCAGTCTGCCGTGTGTTCACGTCACATTTTAGTATCGCCTCAGCTCGCTCAGAACCTCGCCTGAGGTGGTACGAAAAAAGTACCTGGAAGCAGCTACAGGTACAACTTTTACCCAGTGGAAAACCAAAAAAGCCGAGTCGAGTCAAGCTGAGGCAAGCTGGTTCTGTGCAGTGGAAAAGCACCATAATAACTGCAATGGACAACGGATCAAAAGCGAGCCGAGCCGAATCGCATGAGGGGCCGTATAGGCCATAATTCAAACTTACCTCTCACATACACTACTGAAATGCTCTCACATAGTGAAAGTTAAACCTCTCACATACACTACTGAAATGCTCTCACATACACTACTGAAATGCTCTCACATAGTGAAAGTTAAACCTCTCACATACACTACTGAAATGCTCTCACATACACTACTGAAATGCTCTCACATACACTACTGAAATGCTCTCACATAGTGAAAGTTAAACCTCTCACATACACTACTGAAATGCTCTCACATACACTACTGAAATGCTCTCACATAGTGAAAGTTAAACCTCTCACATACACTACTGAAATGCTCTCACATACACTACTGAAATGCTCTCACATAGTGAAAGTTAAACCTCTCACATACACTACTGAAATGCTCTCACATACACTACTGAAATGCTCTCACATAGTGAAAGTTAAACCTCTCACATACACTACTGAAATGCTCTCACATACACTACTGAAATGCTCTCACATAGTGAAAGTTAAACCTCTCACATACACTACTGAAATGCTCTCACATACACTACTGAAACGCTCTCACATACACAACTGAAAATTAATCCACTCACATACACTACTGAAATGCTCTCACATACACTACTGAAATGCTCTCACATACACTACTGAAATGCTCTCACATACACAACTGAAAATTAAACCTCTCACATACACTAGTGAAACGCTCTCTCACATACACTACTGAAATGCTCTCACATACACTACTGAAATGCTCTCACATACATAACTGAAAATTAAACCTCTCACATACACTAGTGAAACGCTCTCTCACATACACTACTGAAACCCTCTTACATTCACCACTGAAAACCTCTCACATACACTATTGAAAACCAGTAAATCTAAGCGCTGCGTTTAGAAACATACAAATAATGTAAAATAACGGATTATATGTATATATACAGGTGCTGGTCATATAATGAGTGAATTACTGCAGCAATGCGGCGTGGCATGGAGTCGATCAGTCTGTGGCACTGCTCAGGTGTTATGAGAGCCCAGGTTGCTCTAATAGTGGCCTTCAGCTCTTCTGCATTGTTGGGTCTGGCGTATCGCATCTTCCTCTTCACAATACCCCATAGATTTTCTATAGGGGTTAAGGTCAGGCGAGTTTGCTGGCCAATTAAGAACACGGATACCATGGTCCTTAAACCAGGTACTGGTAGCTTTGGCACTGTGTGCAGGTGCCAAGTCCTTTTGGAAAATCTGCATCTGCATAAAGTTGGTCAGCAGCAGGAAGCATGTAGTGCTCTAAAACTTCCTGCTAGACGGCTGCGTTGACCTTGGACCTCAGAAACCACAGTGGACCAACACCAGCAGATGACATGGCACCCCAATCCATCACTGACTGTGGAAACTTTACACTGGACTTCAAGCAACGTGGATTATGTGCCTCTCCTCTCTTCCTCCAGACTCTGGGACCTTGATTGCCAAAGGAAATGCAACATTTTCTTTCATCAGAGAACATAACTTTGGACCACTCAGCAGCAGTACAGTCCTTTTTGTCTTTAGCCCAGGCGAGACACTTCTGACGCTGTGTCTTGTTCAAGAGTGGCTTGATATAAGAAATGTGACAGCTGAAACCCATGTCTTGCATATGTCTGTGCGTGGTGGTTCTTGAAGCACTGACTCCAGCTGCAGTCCAGTCTTTGAGAATCTGGGTTTTGTTTCACAATCCTCTCCAAGGGGCGGTTATCCCTATTGCTTGTACCACATCTTTTCCTTCCCTTCGCCTCTTTATGAATGTGCTTGGACACAGAGCTACGTGAACAGCCAGCATCTTCAGCAAATACCTTTTGTGCGTTGCCCACCTTGTGCTAGGTGTCAATGGTCGTCTTTTGGACAGCTGTCAGGTCAGCAGTCTTTCCGTGTAGCCTACAGAACTAGACTGAGAGACCATTTAAAGGCCTTTGCAAGTGTTTTGAGTTAATTAGCTAAATAGGGTGTGGCACCAGGTGTCTTCAATATTGAACCTTTTCACAATATTCTATTCTGAGATACTGATTTTGGGGTTTACATTAGTTGTCAGTTATAATCAACAAAATTAAAAGGAATGAACACTTGAAATATATCAGTCTGTGTGGAATGAATGTATATATTATATAAGTTTGACTTTTTGAATGGAATTACTGAAATAAATAAACTTTTTGATGATATTCAAATTATGACCAGCTCTGTACATGTAATTATATATATATATATATATATATATATATATATATATTTAGATATATAATATACATGTAATAATACATAAAGATGCAAAAGATGCAATTTTAAACTAAATATTAACTAAACTTACTTTTTTCAATTACGTTTTCTAAGCCATTCTAAATCACAAGGAATACTATTTATTATAGAAAATATCAAAACCATTTACAAAAACATAAAACTATTATTGTTTTAAAAACTATTTTGTCTTCTAGAATAAAGAAGTAAATCTAACTCATAAGGATATATAATTGATAATAATAAAAACCATTAAGGCAATAAGCAAGCTGAAACATGCCGAATATTATCTCTACGTACACCTTATTTATTGAATTGAGTTCTGTTGTCATAAAAAAGAAGGATATTTGTTAACTGTGACAGTAATAGTTAATCATTGTCTTTGTAGACAAAATTGAATAAAAAACAAACTAAACATGTCAAGCTGACACGTTGGTTACCTGATTTAGACGCAGCAATATTCTGTAATGCATTCAGAGTTGCCAAAATACTATTTCATAAAAATGTAGCTTGATCTAACAAGTCGATTGGTTCGCGAGTAGCCTTGCTCCGTTGGAGCAATCATCTTCTTTAAGTTTAATGGCGGATCGCTACCAAATGAAAAGTTCATCTAGCGTCACCTATTGTACCGGAGTGAGAGGCCGGTCGTTTTCCGGAAATTCCTTAATTTCGCCGGAAACGAAATGGCTTCCGGTAACAGTGAAATGGCTTCCGGTAACACAGTGAAACGCTCTCACACATACTACTGAAAATACACTCTCACATACACTACTGAGATCCTTTCACATACACTACTGAGATCCTCTCACATTCACTACTGAGATCCTCTCACATACACTACTGAGATCCTCTCACATACACTACTGAGATCCTCTCACATACACTACTGAGATCCTCTCACATTCACTACTGAGATCCTCTCACATACACTACTGAGATCCCCTCACATACACTACTGAGATCCTCTCACATACACTACTGAGATCCTCTCACATACACTACTGAGATCCTCTCACATTCACTACTGAGATCCTCTCACATACACTACTGAGATCCTCTCACATACACTACTGAGATCCTCTCACATTCACTACTGAGATCCTCTCACATACACTACTGAGATCCTCTCACATACACTACTGAGATCCTCTCACATACACTAGTGAGATCCTCTCACATACACTACTGAGATCCTCTCACATACACTACTGAGATCCTCTCACATACACTACTGAGATCCTCTCACATACACTACTGAGATCCTCTCACAAACACTACTGAAATTTGGAGATTGGTCTGGCAGCAAGGCAAAGTCAAAACACAAATTTTGACAGTATTTATTTTATGTTTTGGTAAAGTATTCAATTAATGCTTTAACGGTTTATATTATTGATTATTTATATGTATGTGTATATATATATATATATATATATGATTTTGATTGGCTTATTTATTCTTGAGGACTATTGCTTTTTCTGTTGAATTAACTACTGTTTTATTCTTTTATCAATGGTTTGATATTTTCTATTATAATTAAACATGATTCCTTATGATTTAGAAGGGCTTAGAAAACGTAATTATGAAACAAAGTTAAGTTAATATTTAGTTTAAAATCGCATGTGTCACGAATGGTGTGGGGGCGTGGCTACACAGACCTTTCGGTGATTCACTTCCTTGTTTATGTTTTGTCACTCAGCTGTTTCTGATTGTATTCTACTGGGCTATAAAAAGGAGCTAACAAGTCACTCCTTGTTCAGCATTGTTCTATGTCACACGTTATATTCGAGGTGAGTGTTGGTATAGTGCTGTGGTTTTGACTGTGTATTTATAAGACGCTATGCGCACTTTTGTTTCAGTTTAGCCAGTTAGCATTTTTGACGCCGTTTATGGTTTGTTTTATGTTCGTGTGCAACAATAAACCTAATTTGAACGGATTACCTAGCTCTGCATCTGGCTTCAACCGCACTACACCCTAACGTTCCGCGACAGAATGCTGAACCACCAAGATAGCCAGCGGGGCCTGATGGTGAGTGGATTCCTCGGGGGGGCAAGCTATAGCGCCCCGAAGGATGAAGCTCACCGTCGCACCACGGAGCAGTGGGACTGGCTTAAGCCGGAGACGCCCGAAGAGGAGTATAGGCGCCTCCGTGCTTACTTCGGGTATGAGCCACCAATGCAGCTATCAGGGCTGATTACATCGGGTCCGCGGTCCTTCCCGGAAGAAGGCAAGAGGGCACCCCGACAGCGTCCCAAAGAAGTTTTTGGGGGGGAGCTAAGGAGGTGTTCCGGGAGGACCGCGGAAAGAACACCCACGGTCCTGGTGCTGCATGACCAGCCACCCACTGCTCCTGGGCTGCAGACAGGGGGGGAGAAACCCCTTGAGATACAGCCACAACCCCCGCCGTGGGAAGACCCTTTTCGGCCACCTACGTCAGGGACAGAAAAACCCCGGAGGGGTTGGATGAACAGCCCTCGGCGGTTATTAGGACGTGGTGGAGGACATGGCTGGACTTACAGGAGCCAGCGCCCGAGATGGTCGCCACCACGCCTGCGCCCGAGATGGTCGCCACCACGCCTGCGCCCGAGATGGTCGCCACCACGCCTGCGTCCGAGATGGTCGCCACCACGCCTGCGCTTGAGATGGTCGCCACCACGCCTGCGCCTGAGATGGTCGCCAACACGCCTGCGCCTGAGATGGTCGCCACCACGCCTGCGCCTGAGATGGTCGCCACCACGCCTGCGCCTGAGATGGTCGCCACCACGCCTGCGCCTGAGATGGTCGCCACCACGCCTGCGCCTGAGATGGTCGCCACCACGCCAGCGCCCGAGATGGCTGCCGCCACCACGCCAGCGCCCGAGATGGCTGCCGCCGTCACGCCAGCGCCCAAGATGGCTGCCGCCGTCACGCCAGCGCCCAAGATGGCTGCCGCCGTCACGCCAGCGCCCAAGATGGCTGCCGCCGTCACGCCAGCGCCCAAGATGGCTGCCGCCGTCACGCCAGCGCCCAAGATGGCTGCCGCCGTCACGCCAGCGCCCAAGATGGCTGCCGCCGTCACGCCAGCGCCCAAGATGGCTGCCGCCGTCACGCCAGCGCCCAAGATGGCTGCCGCCGTCACGCCAGCGCCCAAGATGGCTGCCGCCGTCACGCCAGCGCCCAAGATGGCTGCCGCCGTCCCGCCAGCGCCCAAGATGGCTGCCGCCGTCCCGCCAGCGCCCAAGATGGCTGTTGCCGTCACGCCAGCGCCCAAGATGGCTGCCGCCGTCACGCCAGCGCCCAAGATGGCTGCCGCCGTCACGCCAGCGCCCAAGATGGCTGCCGCCGTCACGCCAGCGCTCAAGATGGCTGCCGCCGTCACGCCAGCGCCAAAGAAGGCTGTCGCCGTCACGCCAGCGTCCACAATGGCTGCCGCATCGCCGCCCACAATGGCTGCCGCGTCGCCGCCCACAATGGCTGCCGCGTCGCCGCCCCCAATGGCTGCCGCATCGCCGCCCCCAATGGCTGCCGCATCGCCGCCCACAATGGCTGCCGCATCGCCGCCCACAATGGCTGCCGCATCGCCGCCCACAATGGCTGCCGCATCGCCGCCCACCATGGCTGCCGCACGCCGCCCACGAAGGCCGCGCCACGACGACGCTCACGATGGCCGCCGCCACGACGACGCCCACGAAGGCCGCGCCACGACGACGCTCACGATGGCCGCCGCCACGACGACGCTCACGATGGCCCCGCCACGGCGGCGCTCACGATGGCCGCCGCCACGACTGCGCCCAAGATGGCTGCCGCCGTCACGCCAGCGCCCAAGATGGCTGCCGCCGTCACGCCAGCGCCCAAGATGGCTGCCGCCGTCACGCCAGCGCCCAAGATGGCTGCCGCCGTCACGCCAGCGCCCAAGATGGCTGCCGCCGTCACGCCAGCGCCCAAGATGGCTGCCGCCGTCCCGCCAGCGCCCAAGATGGCTGCCGCCGTCCCGCCAGCGCCCAAGATGGCTGCCGCCGTCCCGCCAGCGCCCAAGATGGCTGTTGCCGTCACGCCAGCGCCCAAGATGGCTGCCGCCGTCACGCCAGCGCCCAAGATGGCTGCCGCCGTCACGCCAGCGCCCAAGATGGCTGCCGCCGTCACGCCAGCGCTCAAGATGGCTGCCGCCGTCACGCCAGCGCCAAAGAAGGCTGTCGCCGTCACGCCAGCGTCCACAATGGCTGCCGCATCGCCGCCCACAATGGCTGCCGCGTCGCCGCCCACAATGGCTGCCGCGTCGCCGCCCCCAATGGCTGCCGCATCGCCGCCCCCAATGGCTGCCGCATCGCCGCCCACAATGGCTGCCGCATCGCCGCCCACAATGGCTGCCGCATCGCCGCCCACAATGGCTGCCGCATCGCCGCCCACCATGGCTGCCGCATCGCCGCCCACGAAGGCCGCGCCACGACGACGCTCACGATGGCCGCCGCCACGACGACGCTCACGATGGCCCCGCCACGGCGGCGCTCACGATGGCCGCCGCCACGACTGCGCCCAAGATGGCTGCCGCCGTCACGCCAGCGCCCAAGATGGCTGCCGCCGTCACGCCAGCGCCCAAGATGGCTGCCGCCGTCATGCCAGCGCCCAAGATGGCTGCCGCCGTCACGCCAGCGCCCAAGATGGCTGCCGCCGTCACGCCAGCGCCCAAGATGGCTGCCGCCGTCCCGCCAGCGCCCAAGATGGCTGCCGCCGTCCCGCCAGCGCCCAAGATGGCTGCCGCCGTCCCGCCAGCGCCCAAGATGGCTGTTGCCGTCACGCCAGCGCCCAAGATGGCTGCCGCCGTCACGCCAGCGCCCAAGATGGCTGCCGCCGTCACGCCAGCGCCCAAGATGGCTGCCGCCGTCACGCCAGCGCCAAAGAAGGCTGTCGCCGTCACGCCAGCGTCCACAATGGCTGCCGCATCGCCGCCCACAATGGCTGCCGCATCGCCGCCCACAATGGCTGCCGCATAGCCGCCCCCAATGGCTGCCGCATCGCCGCCCCCAATGGCTGCCGCATCGCCGCCCACAATGGCTGCCGCATCGCCGCCCACAATGGCTGCCGCATCGCCGCCCACAATGGCTGCCGCATCGCCGCCCACAATGGCTGCCGCATCGCCGCCCACCATGGCTGCCGCATCGCCGCCCACGAAGGCAGCGCCACGACGACGCTCACGATGGCCGCCGCCACGACGACGCTCACGATGGCCGCCGCCACGGCGGCGCTCACGATGGCCGCCGCCACGACTGTGCTCACGATGGCCGCCGCCACGACGGCGCTCACGATGGCCGCCGCCACAACGTCGCCCACGACGGCGGACTCTCAGCCACACAACATGGCGGTTGGTCCTCCAGGGCCTTGTAAGGACTGGACCCGTCCTGATGGACTAACCCATTGGGTTTGACTGTGGGTCCTGTCTTGTTGCTCCCTTATGGTTTTTGTTAGTTCGTTCGGCTATCTGGGGAGCTAGCCTTTTAGTGGGGGATACTGTCACGAATGGTGTGGGGGCGTGGCTACACAGACCTTTCGGTGATTCACTTCCTTGTTTATGTTTTGTCACTCAGCTGTTTCTGATTGTATTCTACTGGGCTATAAAAGGGGAGCTAACAAGTCACTCCTTGTTCAGCATTGTTCTATGTCACACGTTATATTCGAGGTGAGTGTTGGTATAGTGCTGTGGTTTTGACTGTGTATTTATAAGACGCTATGCGCACTTTTGTTTCAGTTTAGCCAGTTAGCATTTTTGACGCCGTTTATGGTTTGTTTTATGTTCGTGTGCAACAATAAACCTAATTTGAACGGATTACCTAGCTCTGCATCTGGCTTCAACCGCACTACACCCTAACGTTCCGCGACAGCATGCAAGGTTCACACCGATCTTTTGCAACTGTAAGCATTAGTATATGTATATTATATATCCAAATATATATATATATATATATATATATATATTCTATATGTATATATTCTATATGTACATATAATCCATTATTTTTATTTTTATAAACACTGCCCTTAGATTTACAGGTTTTCAATAGTGTATTTGAGAGGTGAGAGGTTTTCAGTAGTAAATGTAAGAGGTCTTTTTTTGTTTGTGTGAGAGCGTTTCACTAGTGGATGCGAGAGGTTTAATTTTCACAAGTGTATGTGAGAGCATTTCAGTAATGTATGTGAGAAGTTTAATTTTCACTAGTGTATGTGAGAGCGTTTCAGTAGTGTATGTGAGAGCATTTCAGTAGTGTATGTGAGAGGTTTAATTTCACTAGTGTATGTGAGAGCGTTTCAGTAGTGTATGTGAGAGCATTTCAGTAGTGTATGTGAGAGCATTTTAGTAGTGCGTGTGAGAGTGTTTCACTAGTGTATGCGAGAGCATTTCACTAGTGTATGCGAGAGGTTTAATTTTCACAAGTGTATGTGAGAGCATTTCAGTAATGTATGTGAGAGTGTTTCACTAGTGTATGTGAGAGGTTTAATTTTCAGTTGTGTATGTGAGAGCATTTCAGTAGTGTATGTGAGAGCATTTCAGTAGTGTATGTGAGAGAGCGTTTCACTAGTGTATGTGAGAGGTTTAATTTTCAGTTGTGTATGTGAGAGCGTTTCAGTAGTGTATGTGAGAGCATTTCAGTAGTGTATGTGAGAGCATTTTAGTAGTGCATGTGAGAGGTTTAATTTTCACTAGTGTATGTGAGAGCATTTCAGTACTGTATGTGAGAGCATTTTAGTAGTGTATGTGAGAGGTTTAATTTTCACTAGGGTATGTGAGAGCATTTCAGTACTGTATGTGAGAGCATTTTAGTAGTGTATGTGAGAGGTTTAATTTTCACTAGTGTATGTGAGAGCATTTCAGTACTGTATGTGAGAGCATTTCAGTAGTGTATGTGAGACGTAAGTTTGAATTATGGCCTATACGGCCCCTCATAATCAGAACCCAACCACACACCTCATAACAGTGACACAGAGACTGAGGAAATTAACATAGTATATGGGAGGAAGAAAAGGCCCGTCTGATTGGACAGACAGGCACATTGTGAAAAAAAATCGGTAGAAAATGTTAATTAATTTCCACATGCATGGTTACAATAATGTAATCATGACTAGTTTGACAAATTCCCAACTTTTCAGATCAGATGCTTGTTTTTGGATGCCCCATTCTGGCTAAATTGCTGATTTAACTTATGCGGGCACCACAACTGAAAAGGCACATGACCAACTTTATTATTGTTATTACTTCAAATAATGAACATAGTTTTTTCACCTTCTCTCACCCTTGGTTTGACAATATATTTAAACCATTTGATTGTTGACCACCACAAAAAATTTAAACACTTGTATCCACATAAAAACTTGATTCCTAAGCATCATTTCATTATCCATTAAGGAAAATTGGCTCATTATTACATATGTGGTGTATGAGGTTTGAAGCCAAACACAAGTTGTTTAAAGATTCTATAAAAAATGTCAAAAACATCACCAAGTCTCTTGATAAAAAGCATCAGAGGGCCATTGCTTATCACTGGGGAACCTTCACCCATAAGCAAAATGAGTATGGGCCAATCAAATCCTTTTCCATCAGAGATGAAAATGTGGACAACAATGAAATTCTTGACATGATGTTGTCAAAAGATGTTTTCTCAACTAGTTGGGTTAAAGTTGATGGTGTAGACTATAGAGTATAAAGTTGGACTTGTTATTTGCAATGCAATGGAGGAGGACATGCCAGCCTTTTGTCAAATAAGTGATGTACTTCTGGTTGAAAGTAAAAATTTTCTATTGACAAACAAGTTATTCACAGAGAATTTTGATGACCATCATCATGCGTTCAGAGTTCTACAAAATGAGGAAAGGTGTATAATAAAATTGTCTGAAGTTAAATTCCATCAACCGTTTGATATTCAAAGCTTGTGTTGTCTTCACTACAACGTAGGAGCTGTAGTTATCCAACTAGTTAAACTCTGCGTGCAATAATGACGTGAGTCTTCGCAGTATTTACTTTTCTTTACTTATCTCTGAACATTACGGTATTATGATAGACACTGCATCAAGATCAAAAGTCGGAAGAGATGGATCATGGACGGTAATGTTAAGACATGTCACAAAAAAGGATGTATCCCTCTGGTGCCGAAAAGCGAAAGAAGAAAAGGACAGAGGAGAAAAAAGAGCAAGATAAAGGTATGTTTGCGTGATTATTTACAGTATGTTTTCGCTGAGCCGGCGATGCTATGCTAAAGAACGAAAGCCGGTAAAGTTAGCTTCTTTCGGAAGACAGTGTTTTCACCGCTGACAGGCTTAAAACTCTCCAGACCATTGGTAAACTGAACGTGGGCTTCCAGAGATTTTTATTCAAGTGAGTGTCAAAGTATTAGGGACATAAAGTGAGTAATGTTAATGTATTTTCTACGTAAACCTGCTTTGTTTACTTTTGCTACCTGTAACATTCAGACTTTTCTGTCCTCTTGGCCAGAGTTGGGCACCCCCCCCTCTGTCAGCGGAGAGGCGCAATCTGTGTCATTGTTATCACCTGTGTCTGTCTCCGCATCTGTCTGGAGTCTCTGTCGTTAGTCTGTGTATTTAAGTCCGCTCTTGTCTGTCTGTGTTGGTCGGTTATTGTAATTGTCATGCGTGTGTCTCAGTCGTGTGTAGCGTCATTGTTTTGCCTGTACAAGGTACAGTGTTTGATTTACGCCCGTGGTTTGGGAAATAAACCAGTACTATATTCAAGATTCTCTGCGTCTGCCTGCTGCCTGCACACCACAACCGTGACACTACCGGAGGCGCTTATAGAAGAAGCAACCGCTCAAACTTCACTAACGTTACACTTTGTCTGTTGTTTAAGGCTTTAGTTATTTATTTTTATCGTTATACAAGCTTGTGCTGTACAATGAGAAATAAACAACCTTTTTGCCGGTGTCGTAGTCTACAACTATGCAAAATATGGTGGTGGGTAATGTGCAAGTAATGATTCTGCTCGATCAACTATGCACTTACTTATGCAATGTTATTATTTTTTTCAGGAACACTGTTGAAGTACTTTGGAGCACGACCAACTCGACGTGCCCCTGATGTTTCATCAAGTGCCTCCACAGCTGATGATACAGCAGGTGAGGTATTAGTTGATGGCACATGGTTACATTGCCTCTTAATATGACATGACACATCTAACATAGCTTTTTATTTATCTACTTATTTGTTTTGTTTATTTTATCATGGCAGGTTCATCCACTGCAAAGTTACCAGCACCTACAAGTGAGGAGCAGTTACCAGCACCTACAAGTGAGGAGCAGTTACCAGCACCTACAAGTGAGGAGCAGTTACCAGCACCTACAAGTGAGGAGCAGTTACCAGCACCTACAAGTGAGGAGCAGTTACCAGCACCTACAAGTGAGGAGCAGTTACCAGCACCTACAAGTGAGGAGCAGTTACCAGCACCTACAAGTGAGGAGCAGTTACCAGCACCTACAAGTGAGGAGCAGTTACCAGCACCTACAAGTGAGGAGCAGTTACCAGCACCTACAAGTGAGGAGCAGTTACCAGCAGTTACAAGTGAGGAGCAGTTACCAGCAGTTACAAGTGAGGAGCAGTTACCAGCAGTTACAAGTGAGGAGCAGTTACCAGCAGTTACAAGTGAGGAGCAGTTACCAGCACCTACAAGTGAGGAGCAGTTACCAGCACCTACAAGTGAGGAGCAGTTACCAGCACCTACAAGTGAGGAGCAGTTACCAGCACCTACAAGTGAGGAGCAGTTACCAGCACCTACAAGTGAGGAGCAGTTACCAGCACCTACAAGTGAGGAGCAGTTACCAGCACCTACAAGTGAGGAGCAGTTACCAGCATCTACAAGTGAGGAGCAGTGAGTGGTGTGCCTTGTCACTACAGCCTTGCCTTGCCTTAGCAGACTCTGTGTGCGGAGAGTTAAACTTTAGTTGCAAACGTTGTCTGACGTGCGTTATATGGGATAGCTAATTGCTTAATAAAAATAGGCTCATGGTAGAAATTACGTTTTGTTAGATGAACTTGCTGAGCTATTTCAAAGATAGACATGGAGAGAAAAGTCAAGAGCTTCAGCAGGTAAGCTTGTCACTTAATTTATTATGTTCAGTTGTTTTTTTTATAGCAAAAATACATATGTTACATTAGGCTACCCTATTCATTAAAGTATGGACAGTGTGCCCTATATCTGATACCCCACCACAACTCAACATGTCTTACCAATCTTTGCACAGAAACATCTAAGCATGTAATTAATGAAGATGTATACTGTGTTATGATTAGGCTAGCATGTCGTTTTAAAGCTGAAGGTTTTAACAGCCTACTTTTTAGATAGAGGAAAGAGTGGAGGAGAAGGAGGTGGAGGTGCAGGAGCAGAAGGAAGATGCAAGCAAAGAGCATTCTATCCAGCAGAAAGCAAAGTCAGGGGCCGCTGTGTACAACTCAAAATTTAGCAGTGCCTGGTGTAAAGAATGGCCTTTCATAAAACCAGGCACGACTAAATTTCACTTTTGGTGTGAAGTCTGCCGGCATGGGTTAGAGTGCAGGCACCAGGGCAGATGTGCAGCAGCATATCACCAGGGAGAACCACATCAAAAACAAAAAAGTTATTGACAGCACCAAAAGAATTGATAGATTTGTTTATTCGAAGGCTGAAGAAATGAATCTGGACATTCAGGTGATAATTTGAATGCAATCTCTTAACGCGTGTGCTTTTTTATGCATATTCTACTACACATGTAAACTCATAATTGTTTTACAGGCTAGAAGGGCAGAGATCAAAGTGGCAGTGACCCTGGTCAGCCACAACATCCCATTAGCTTTCACAGATCACCTCAGCCCGCTATTTAAAGAATGCTTTCCCGATTCTAAAATTGCCAAGAAATATGGTTCTGCAAGAACAAAAACATCAGCCATCATTCTATTATTATTTTGCCTAAATCAGGGTTTATACACGGTAAACAAGGACTGAAATATTTTTTAATTAGGGTTAGGTTCACCAAACATTTCCTCTGCACGCTCATGCGCGCGTTCTAGAATTTTACAGAGTCTCACTCCAGCCGGAGTCCCAAAGTTGGCAACCCTGCTTATATTCTGCAGTATTGGATGTGTATTGTCGGTGCTAAGGGACACTGTCATGTCTCTCGATACACCGGCTCCCCCTGCTGGCTGAATCTGGCACCAGCGCTCAACGTCACTGGTCTACTAGCTGCCACCACCGCCATCTCATCTCATTATCCATCCCTGGAATTTATTGTCTCATCATCGCACACCTGGCTCTCATTCCCTAATCAACATGTGTATATCTGTTACATCTGCTCCTCTTGTCCTTTGTGCGTTGTTGTGGAATGTCAAGTTGTTGATGACGGCATAAATTACAGCCATTCTGTATTCATTTTGAGATTGTTGGTAGAATTAAATGTACTTCTCTCCATTCCTTTTTTCTGTTTCTGGCTCCTCTCTTATTATAAGTCTTGACATTCAGAAAATAGCCAACATAAAGACTAAACAGTCCTCAAGACAGTAATTGTGTCACGGGTGTAGGGTGGACGGAAGGATGAAGACCAGTCAGGACCACGGAGAGCGTTCGATAGGTTTAATCTCGGGGACAACCCCTAATATTGCGTGTAGCGACCAAGCGCTTTCAATAAACATTAAATAGGTGCGACGCAGCGCACTTAATAATGAAACTACTCCCTACTGCGTGGGAGCATAAAACAACCACGACCTCCCGAAGAGCGTCGTGGTGAACAATTCCACACAAAGACAACCCGACACACAGGGAACTTAAAAAGTCCTCTAATGAGGTAATGGACACCAGGTGTAGTGATGACGAGACTGAACCAGGTGTGCAGGGGGAGGAGATAACGTCGATGGCTCAGACCGGGGAGGACGACCGCCGAAGCCTGCCCGCAGGGGGCGGCACACTGGCTTCTAAAGGAGTTCTCACAAATTAAAATTTTCACAAAAATGCTCTACATATTTATGCCAGATACATACATGCATATGGGAGGAGGAAATGGTCCCATCTGTCTCATTTATCTTAGGGACCAAAGTTACTATTAAAGTCGTTACTTATCAATAACTGTGGCTTCCATCATAATAGGAATGTGACAATACATTAAGCTACAATATTGGGGTTTTATAACTTTGGCACCAAATATTTGTTTCACAATATACCATATGGAAAACAAACATATATTACTGTCATGTGGAAAAGAGTAAGGTTACAAATTTTTTTAGAATTTTATTATTATAATATGTATTGATAATTGGATTACATTTTCCCCCAAAAAATCACATAAAACCTATATTTTATTCATATTTAACTTTCCTGGTACACAAAACCTTACGCCACAAAAACCTTAAAACGTAAATGAAAAGCAAAATTATGAGTAACAACATTGCCATCAACGTTGTTATGACATCAACAGAGTGGTAGCTGAACCAAGACATCTTGTAGGACTCCGTCCTCAAATGTGCCGCTCCTTTGTTCCTCATGACAAACTCAATCCAGAACATGGCACTGTCCAGTGGCTTCATGGGCTGGTCTCTGTGGAGCCTGGACAGTTTCTGCATGTTGTCCCTGTAAGATGGTTCGTAGAGGACAGCTTTCAGAGCCTCAAGGAAAATGTCTCTGTTTATGGTGGCGATATCCACTATCTTAGCCACTCCTTTAACCCTGATCCTGTTGAGGTTATCTGGCTGGTCAAAGACCAAGGGGAGGCCGACTATGGGGACACCGTGGTAGATGGCCTCTTGGACTCCGTTGGTGCCACCGTGGGCTACAAAGACTCGTGTCTTAGGGTGTCCAAGGAGGTCGTTCTGGGGAAGCCATTTTACTAGTAAGGTGTTGTTGCCCAGGGTAGCAGGTCTTTTCCCAGTGTGCCTCCAAATGACCCTTTGAGGCAGTTGGGCGAAAGCAGCTGCAATTTCCTGAACAATGTCCTCAGGAAGTTGTCCCACCAAGGTCCCTAGTGACATCATAATGACGCCATGGTCCCCGGAGCTTTGGACAAAGTCCTCCATGTCCTGGGTAAGAGGTTTGGAGGGCTTGCACTGGAATCCTCCTATGTAGACCACATTTGGCATGGTTGGACGTGGAAACTCAAAGGTGAAATCATTCCTCATGAGCCAGATGTCTGCTGCCTGGAACAATGACATGTAGTGAACATCAGGGCCGAAGTAACGATGTACAAATGGAATGTAATTAGAGTCTGCAACATATGAGGTATGAAGCATTGTAAAAAGAAAAACGAGAATATTTTTGACTCTTTCATGAAAAGCCATTTTGTCTGTCAACAATGATCCTGTCACAGGGACATATGACAGAGGCGTTGGCGCGATGGCAAAGTGACTCTCGCCCTGGAATGTCCATCGGACATTGAGAACAAGAGGAAGACCTAGGCGGTGAGCCAGTAACACTCCCGATCCAATAAAAGGATCTGTCAAAACCAGGTCATAGTTTGCAGCATGAAATGACTGCATTAGCTCAGCATCTTCAAACATCATTATCATCATCTGAATGACACTTTTGTGTAACTCATAGAACTGCTTCATGATCTCATACTCCAGACTTATACGCGACCAGAAACCTCTTCCCTCTCTTTGGATCTGAAGCAGTCTGGTCACAAATGAACTGAAGATCTTCTCATCAAATCCACCTGAAGATTGAGGGATGGTGATAAACGAGTAGTGAAGGGACTTCTCCTTGATGTACCAGTTGTTAGATGAACGAATCACAGTTATGTTATGGCCTCTGGAGTGCAGCTCTTCAATGAGGACTTTCATGTTTATCCAGTGGCTTCCATCCCATGGAAAGACCAGCACATTTCCCCCATAGACCATGGTCAGAGAGAAGAGCAGCAATGTGGTTGTGACCAGTGCTGTTGGATTCATCTTCAAGGTGAATACTTAGATAAATAAAGAAAATAGTAAGGTTTGGCAATACTACTGGCATGAATTCAATCATAAAATACTAGAAGACATCTGCAGTCACTCTTGTTAAAAGTGTTTCTTTTAACCAAAAAGCAAACTTTTTCAGTCAGGACTAACTTATACTATACATGTAAAGTTCAGTAAAGGAAGACGAGAGAAGTTGTGGTTTTGTTTGAATTCAGTGTAAAAGTTTACGGCAGGATTCAACACTGTGCCCCTTTCAGTAGAATACATTTATTCTGTATAACCACAGGTTTATTTTGCTGCCCGTTATAAAATGTCCAACACAATAATACATTTCTAATTGATTTATGAGGTAAACATGAAACTATTTTTTGTCTCTTCAACATATGCACTTTTAATTGACTTAAATGTACACCAGAAGCAGACTTGAAATACCAATGTAATATCTTCACCACTACAAATAAACAATTTTAGGTTTCTTAACGATGACGATTTGTTTAAGCAATGGAAATATTTCCATTTCCCTGGCCAGAACTAAGAAGATCATAAAATATGTAGGAAATAGGTGGTTACTTTTACAATTACGTATTTTGTGTGATGAGAGGTAGCATTGATTAAACTCACTTAAATTTTGATATACTTGAAAAATGATTTAGATGAAGTTCTAGAACTACAAATGTTTTAGATAACATGTAAACATAAAGACATTCTGTTCAGGCTTTTGAATAATGTAAATGTATAGATGTTCTAAATCCAGTATGGCAATTTTCGATATACTATGCATAAATTGATATGGGTTTAAATTAGTGTATTTGAGAACAGTGTCTGCTTTGTCTTTTACACCATTTAATGGTACCAGAAAATATGTAAATTGCACCTAAAAATGGAACACTTACCCATATCAATGGCCAGTTCAAAAGTAGCTTATATCCAAAGACTTGTCTAGTACAACTTTACTAATATCAGTTCTTCAGTGAATGCTGTTCTCTGGCTGTGGCTTTAAGCTTAAGTAACTTAACCAGACCTGGTGGGCCTGCAGCGTAACACTGCTGTGTTTACATAAGGCTTTGAACTTTTGGCTTAACATTGTGTTTTTTGATAGAACACAAGTATTGGTTATTCATCAATGCCGTATCCTCATACCTTACAAACACAGTAGCAGGGCTCTCAAGTTTTGAACTGAGTTCAGAGTGAGATTTTTGCTGATGATCTGAAAAATGACACATACATTCGTACAAATAAAAAAATATTTATTTAATTCAGCATTTCTTAGTGCAGGTTTGTGTGTGTGTGTGCGCGCGTGCGTGCGTAAGAGAGAGATAATGGTTAGTGTTGTTTATTGTAGAAATGTTAAATGTTAAATCTAAATGTTATATGTTAAATCTAAATGTTAAATGTTAAATGTAAATGTTAAATGTTAAATCTAAATGTTAAATGTTAAATCTAAATTATAAGTCATACATTTAACTATACAAGAATTAAGGTACTTAGCAGGTTTTGAGGCCTTTAGCACCAGGGTTGGTGGTTCCCATTTGAAACACTGTGGTTCCAGGCCAGCCATTTTCACTGTCATGATGGATGACAGAGTTCTAGTGCCAAGCTGTAGGCCTACTTGGTTTTGTTTAGTCCAACCATGGAGAAAACCCTCTCAGCATTTGCATTTGAACGAGGGAGCACTAACACTAATGCAGCTATTTTAGAAATACAAATGAGTTTTTTAATGTCACAACTCCAACCCTATACTACTTTATCCAGACTTGGTACAGGCAAAAGTATGGGGCGCCGTTTGTAAAGTGAAGAACAAAAAAAATAACACCAACATTTTGCCACATTTAGCCTCAAACAACATTTAATAGTCACGTTTTTAACACATTTAAAGCATTATTTGTGAACTTTGTCTTATTTACTTTTTGTGTAAAATATATATAAATGTTAAATAATAAATGTTAAATCTAAATGTTAAATGTTAAATCTAAATGCTAAATGTTAAATCTAAATGTTATATGTTAAATCTAAATGTTATATGTTAAATCTAAATGTTATATGTTAAATCTAAATGTTAAATGTTAAATCTAAATGTTAAATGTTAAATCTAAATGTTAAATGTTAAATCTAAATTATAAGTCATACATTTAACTATACAAGAATTACGGTACTTAGCCACGCCCCTAGTTCGTGACCGTGAATCTTCACAACTCGCACAGCTCTACTATTTCACAAAGAGGTCTTTCAAAATGGCAAGTCATGTAGAGTTATAGCGGCTGTATTTGAGAGAGCTGTTGCTGCTGGGGTTAGGATGGCTCTTCATGACCGACCTACACCAAGCACATCTTCCCAATCAACCACCACATCATTGCCATCGGTAAGTACTGAAGTTATGCGTTTTATGAAATGGAGGGGTCTTACAGTTAACCTAGCTGTCGTAGCTAGTATCATATGTCACCTGTTAACTAGACTACCATAACCCAGTTAGTGGTTAACGGTAACCAAATTACCCACTTTATGAAGCTATTGTTGTGGTGAATTTGTGACCAACTTTCCCAGATTGCTCACGAGCGCACTAACTAAGCAATCTGGGAAAGGGTTGGGTACGGAAACCCGCTGCTAATAGGGCACAGGTGCCTTAACAACCGGTATCTACCGGACCGAGTAGCAACGCGGTTTGTGTGCCTCATTTCGGCGCCACTTATTATACCTGCGCTGCTCTCTAAAGCTCCGAAACGGACTTTAGACGCGACAGAAGCATCGCTGCACGTGTCACTAGTTAACAGTACACTGCCTAGGACTAGCATGTGCAGGGTTGCCAACTTTGGGACTCCGGCTGGAGTGAGACTCTGTAAAATTCTAGAACGCGCACATGAGCGTGCAGAGGAAATGTTTGGTGAACCTAACCCTAATTAAAAAATATTTCAGTCCTTGTTTACTGTGTAAACCCTGATTTAGGCAAAAATAATTATAGAATGATGGCTGATGTTTTTGTTCTTGCAGAACCATATTTCTTGGCATTTTTAGAATCGGGAAAGCATTCTTTAAATAGCGGGCTGAGGTGATCTGTGAAAGCTAATGGGATGTTGTGGCTGACCAGGGTCACTGCCACTTTGATCTCTGCCCTTCTAGCCTGTAAAACAATTATGAGTTTACATGTGTAGTAGAATATGCATAAAAAAGCACACGCGTTAAGAGATTGCATTCAAATTATCACCTGAGTGTCCAGATTCATTTCTTCAGCCTTCGAATAAACAAATCTATCAATTCTTTTGGTGCTGTCAATAACTTTTTTGTTTTTGATGTGGTTCTCCCTGGTGATATGCTGCTGCACATCTGCCCTGGTGCCTGCACTCTAACCCATGCCGGCAGACTTCACACCAAAAGTGAAATTTAGTCGTGCCTGGTTTTATGAAAGGCCATTCTTTACACCAGGCACTGCTAAATTTTGAGTTGTACACAGCGGCCCCTGACTTTGCTTTCTGCTGGATAGAATGCTCTTTGCTTGCATCTTCCTTCTGCTCCTGCACCTCCACCTCCTTCTCCTCCACTCTTTCCTCTATCTAAAAAGGTAGGCTGTTAAAACCTTCAGCTTTAAAACGACATGCTAGCCTAATCATAACACAGTATACATCTTCATTAATTACATGCCTAGATGTTCCTGTGCTAACATTGGTAAGACATGTTGAGTTGTGGTGGGGTATCAGGTATAGGGCACTGTCCATATTTTAATGAATAGGGTAGCCTAAGGTAACTTATGTATTTTTGCTAAAAGAAAAACCAACTGAACATAATAAATTATGTGACAAGCTTAAGCTCTTGACTTTTCTCTCCATGTCCATCTTTGAAATAGCTCAGCAAGCTCATCTAACAAAACGTAATTTCTACCATGAGCCTATTTTTATTAAGCAATTAGCTAGCCCATATAACGCACGTCAGACAACGTTTGCAACTAAAGTTTAACTCTCCGCACACAGAGTCTGTTAAGGCAAGGCTGTAGTGACAAGGCACACCATTTTATTATCTGCTTACCTTAATTGTCATGCAAACGTTTAATCGCGCATCAGATGGGTCGGGCTCCTAACCATATCTCTGAACTTTTCACACGCAACTGACGTATCCGGTGACGTATCAGGTACAAGGTTTTCAGCGAATCAACAATCAGAGAATATTGCAAAGAGAACGTTGTAGACAGAATATGTTACAGCTGAGGGCTTTAACCTCCTCTCCTGTTAATACGATGTGGTCTAGTCTAGTCTGTCATTATCAGAAAATTAGCGGATTGAAAGGGGAGAATTTAGATTTTGGCGTGACATTTCTTGCTTGTGCGTGAGAGCGTGAGATTGATGCTTAAAGCGGGAGACTCACGCCAGATGCGTGAGAGTTGGCAACCCTGGTATCAATGTGCTGACCGAGCCCCTAGTGTCGTCGGAATACCTAAATCTTACCCGGATACGGTAATGCTATTTTCTGATTGGCTGTCCGGTAGCTATATGCATTTATTTGATTGGCTGGTGCGAGACATGTCCTTCTGGACTCTATGGGAACTCACTTGAGTCCTCTACCAGTTCCACTGTTCAAAAAATAAAAAATTCCTGGCAATTTCTCTGCGTGAGAAATACAATGTGTGGCGTGTGAGCGTGTGAACGGGTTGAAATGCGTGTGTCTCACGCCCAAATGTGTTGTTGCATTACTGCCCCATGTCTCAGGAAGTGTGAAGATACACTCATTGTGATGTTCTCGTTTGGTGTTTGAAAAAGACCAGACGTAGGTTGAGTATTTATTGTACTTTACTGTGACATTTACATTTACATTTTGCGCATTTAGCAGACGCTCTTATCCAGAGCAACTTACAATAAGTGCAGGCATTTCACATATAGCTAAAACACACATCAAAAGGCAATAAGTACATTGTTCCTGGGTGGGTGCAGGGGGAAGTGCTAGAGATAGAAGGGGTGCTAGGAGAGGAGGAATGGGTGATAATCGTAGAAGAATGATTCGGTAGTGAAGTTTCGAACAGTCGAGAGTTGTGGAGCTCCATTCATGGAGCTACTGGAGGTACAGTTTGAAGAGGAATGTTTTTAGACGTTTTTTGAAGATTGGTACAGAGTCCGATGATCTGATCTCCAGAGTGGAGTTGTTCCACCATTGCGGGGCAAGCACGGAGAACAATTTAGACTGAGCAGATCGAGAGTTGCCCTCCCGTAGGGATGGCACTACCAAGAGGCCTGAGGTGGCAGAACGAAGTGCTCGCGTGGGTGTGTACGGCTTGATTAGTGACTGGATGTAGGAGGGGGCGGTTCCTCTTGCTGCCCCATAGGCTAGCACCATGGTTTTGTAGTGGATGCGTGCTTCGACCGGGAGCCAGTGTAGTGTGCGAAACAGCTGAGTGACGTGGGAGAACTTTGGTAGATTGAAGATCAGGCGGGCTGCTGCATTTTGAATGAGTTGCAGGGGTTTGATGGCGCACCCTGGGAGACCAGCCAGAAGGGAGTTGCAGTAGTCGAGACGGGAGATGATAAGTGCCTGGATCAGCACTTGTGCGGCTTCCTGCGTAAGATACGGCCTTCCACATATGTTCAGACAGATGTGGATCGCTAGGCTGTTGAATGGCTGCAACTTTTTTGGGGCTGAGATTCCGCCCGCTTAGAAAATGAACCCAAAGAATTTGAGTTTAGCTTTGTTGAACTCACATTTCTTTCTGATGAGTGTGAGCCCTCTGTCTTTCCGTCTCTGGAACACAGCTCTGAGGCGGTTGTAATGGTCTTCCTGTGTTCTGCCATACACAATGATGTCATCACTCAGATTTTTCACTCCTGTGATGCCTTGCAGAGTCTGGCAGATTGCATTCTGGAATACCTCCGCCGCTGAAGATATCCCAATATTCAGGTGCTTGTATCGTCTCAGACCAAGGTGTGTGGTGAATGTTGTGATATACCTGCTGTCTGGGTGACGTTCTAGCTGATGGTAACCTGCAGTCAAGTCAAGCTTGGAGAAGACTGTAGCTCCATTCAACTTGTGGATAATGTCGTCCATGGTGTGAGTGATGTGGCGTTCACGTTGAATGGCAGTGTTGGCCTGTCTCATGTCTACACAGATTCTAACCTTGTCCTGATCTTTCGGCTTGGGTGGCGTCACGATGGGGGAGACCCATGGCGTAGGGCCTGTGACTGTCTCGATGAAGTCGCTCTTCTCAAGCCGTTTCAGCTCCTCTTCGACCTTCTGTCAGACGTGAGAAGGCACACGCCTGTGTGGCTGACAGGTTGGCTGTATGTCAGTGTTAATGTGCAGCATTACTTGAAAGTCTTTCAGCATGCCAATGCCTTCAAATAGCTCTGAGTATTTCTGTACGAGCTCATCTGCTACCGTTTGGCTGGTTGAAGCAGATACAGTGTTGATAATCTTGATGAGGCCAAGTATCTGTTGCCTGTATAAAAGTCACCTGGGAGCCAGAAATATTGCTGATTGACGGGGATTAAATGCTTATGTCATAGAGTAAAATGCAAATCAATTGATAAATTATTTGAGATGCCTTATTCTGGATTTTCTTCTGTTATTCGCTCTCTCACTGTTCAAAAAATCTACCATTAAAATGATAGACTGATCATGTATTTGTCAGTGGGCAAATGTACAAAATCAGCAGGGAATCAAGTAGTTTTTAACTTCCTTGTCTATTTATACAGATTTCTTTGAATTTAGAAGTCACTCCAGTGGGCACACTTTTATTTTGAGTTAAGTGTATATGTTATTCGTTCATTATTTTCATTAAAAACCAAACAACCTTGCCTTTTTCTGATCTTTTTCTGACAGTGGCAGCTTAAAAAGAACAAACTACCAACGTCCATGATGACAAAACGCCTACACAGCCATCATCCAGTCCTTCTTAACCTGTTCAAAGCCAGTTCAATGAGGCGGGCAGCAAAGATTGAGGCAGACCCCTCCCATTTGGAAAACAGACTATTTAGAAATCTCTGCTCTGGCAGCGGTTACGGTCTATCAAGAGCAAAACATCCCGTCACAAGAACAGCTTCTTCCCCACGGCTGGACATTGTTCTATTTGCATTGGTGGACATACTGAACTAGAACTGGACATTGTTCTATTTGCACAACTGTATATATATATATATATATATATATATATATATAACATATTGCTCTACATACTGCTTTTTGCACATTTTGAAATATGCTCTCACATCTAGACATCGGATATATATATATGACACACACTGTATGTATCCATTACTAAAGCTAGGCAGGGTCTCCTGTCAAACTGTTCGTGTTGTGTGTTTTTTTGCTCTTTTTGCACTGTTCATTTTCGTTAGAAAGATGTGTGTCCTAAATGCTGCAGCTATGAGTCAGAACAAATACCTTGTATGTGTAAACAAACTTGGCAATAAACCTGATTCTGGTTCCTCTCTCCACTAGAGCTTAAAAGGGATTTGTGACAGTGTAGTTGTGGTTAACCTCAGTACTGCTTTGAAACAAACTTGTATGCTATTGATTTTGTGTATTTGTCTATGCTCATTTTATAATGTGTGTGTGTGTTTTGGAGAAAACGTGTGACCTCATAAATGAAGTCCATGCATAACCACATCCCATCTATGACATTATCAATGTTCTCTGTTCTATTCATAACCACATTCCCTCTATGACATTATCATAGTCTCTGTTCTATTCATAACCACATCCCCTCTATGACATTATCAATGTTCTCTGTTCTATTCATAACCACATCCCCTCTATGACATTATCAATGTTCTATGTTCTATTCATAACCACATCCCCTCTATGACATTATCAATGTTCTATGTTCTATTCATAACCACATCCCCTCTATGACATTATCAATGTTCTCTGTTCTATTCATAACCACATCCCCTCTATGACATTATCATAGTCTCTGTTCTATTCATAACCACATCCCCTCTATGACATTATCAATGTTCTATGTTCTATTCATAACCACATCCCCTCCATGACATTATCATAGTCTCTGTTCTATTCATAACCACATCCCCTCTATGACATTATCATAGTCTCTGTTCTATTCATAACCACATCCCCTCTATGACATTATCAATGTTCTATGTTCTATTCATAACCACATCCCCTCTATGACATTATCAATGTTCTATGTTCTATTCATAACCACATCCCCTCTATGACATTATCAATGTTCTCTGTTCTATTCATAACCACATCCCCTCTATGACATTATCATAGTCTCTGTTCTATTCATAACCACATCCCCTCTATGACATTATCATAGTCTCTGTTCTATTCATAACCACATCCCCTCCATGACATTATCATAGTCTCTGTTCTATTCATAACCACATCCCCTCTATGACATTATCAATGGTCTCTGTTCTATTCATAACCACATCCCCTCCATGACATTATCATAGTCTCTGTTCTATTCATAACCACATCCCCTCTATGACATTATCAATGTTCTATGTTCTATTCATAACCACATCCCCTCTATGACATTATCAATGTTCTATGTTCTATTCATAACCACATCCCCTCTATGACATTATCATAGTCTCTGTTCTATTCATAACCACATCCCCTCTATGACATTATCATAGTCTCTGTTCTATTCATAACCACATCCCCTATATGACATTATCATAGTCTCTGTTCTATTCATAACCACATCCCCTCTATGACATTATCATAGTCTCTGTTCTATTCATAACCACATCCCCTATATGACATTATCATAGTCTCTGTTCTATTCATAACCACATCCCCTCTATGACATTATCATAGTCTCTGTTCTATTCATAACCACATCCCCTCTATGACATTATCATAGTCTCTGTTCTATTCATAACCACATCCCCTCTATGACATTATCATAGTCTCTGTTCTATTCATAACCACATCCCCTCTATGACATTATCATAGTCTCTGTTCTATTCATAACCACATCCCCTCTATGACATTATCATAGTCTCTGTTCTATTCATAACCACATCCCCTATATGACATTGTCATAGTCTCTGTTCTATTCATAACCACATGCCCTCTATGAAATTATCATACTCTTTTTTGTTGTTGTTCTCTAACGGTATGACTTGGATAAAGTCACAAGAGAAGCTTCTTCCCCACGGCGGTGAGTCTAAGGAACATGCCTTTTGCACTAGTCTGACCCCCCACAACCCCCCTGGCCACTATCAGCTCTGATACGATAGACATTGGTGGACATCCTGAACTAGAACTGAACATTGTTCTATTTGCATCGGCGGACATCCAGAACTATAACTGGACATTGTTCTATTTGCACAACTGTATATATATATATATAGTAACATATTGCTCTTCATACTGCTTTTTGCACATTTTGAAATATACTCTCACATCTAGACATTGCTTCTTTGCGCTACTCGGACATATATATGACACACACTCAGGCCCGCATTAATCTGCCGTTAGGCCCTGCAGGGCTGAGAGGTTTTTTAGGCCCACAATAAAAAAAGTCTAATGATCACGTTTGTCTATATACAACAAAAGCAGAAATACGTTTCTCTCGGGGAGATATAGCCTAACGAAGACAGTATTCCATAAAAAAAATCCACAACAACAATGTAAATATTCTTTCAAGCATACATATTTACTTGTATAATTTAAGTATAATTAATCCTTATTAAAGCTATTAAAGATCAGTGAGTGAATGCTTTCTGTAGCTGACGCGGAGATCTGTGTATACGTTGCCATGGCGACAAGAGTAAATGTGCGCAACCGTATTATCGTTCCGTAACTTAATTTCATGTTGTTATAATTTCTTGTTTATTTTAATGTGTAGCATTTAATAGGTGAAACACTGTGACGCTGTTTATTTTATTTATCACGAAATAACTTTATAATATGGTTCAATAAAGAAAAGTCACCGTCGTAGGGTCAGAGAGAGAGAGAGGAAGGAACAGAAAAAGAGAGTTGTATTTTGCGCTAAAGTGATGAGCATTTGAGATATTGTTTTAATTTTTCTACTGCTGGTTATACTAGGCAAACCGTTTTCACGGTGCAATCGTGCAGAGTTTTTCCACAGTGTTTTGTATGGAGCTTTGGAACGGAATAAACGTGCTGATTGGCATCAGTTGGAGACGTTGAGTTTTTCGTTTAACCAGGGTAGTTACACTTTCCTCTTTTTGTTGTTTGATTAATATTTACTGTAGACGGCAGACGGCATTAGGTTTATTACGCACTGTCACTTTAAGACCGAGTGTGCAGATCCAATTGCACTGATGCACATCCGATATTCTCACAACTGTACGTTCTGTAAAGCATGGGCGTAGGTTTAGGGGGGGACGGTGGGGACATGTCCCCACCAACATTTTAACATGACCAAATTGTCCCCACCAATATTTGAACATGACCAAATTGTCCCCACCAATATTTGAACATGACAAAATTGTCCCCACCAATACTTAAACATGAAATTGTCCCCACCTATATTTTAGCGAACTCCGTTATGAGTTTGTGCTTCTATTTGGACGACCGCAGAGCCAGGAGGGCGGTACTAGATACGCCGTAATTTGATTGTCTAAAAAACCTAGGGGGAGGAGTTATCTGACACGCTATAAGTACACAGGAGAGTGAAATCAAGCAGGAGTGTGTTAGCGAGCGCAGCGGCACCACCAGCACCAGGGTCGCTACAATATATTGAATCTGACAAACAGCATTGCCATCTAAAAGTTGAACGGCAGGTACTACATAATTATTTTTGTCTGCACATATTGCTCTCCACATGGAGATGCTAGTTTAACTTTACAGTACTATAAAAGCAACAGGCTAATGTCGCAACTAAACGCAAAAATAATCACATTATTCTCAGTAAAAGTTCACTTATCAAGTGATTGGCAGAAAATTCGACAAATTACAAAACAATGTGATTTTTTTATTGGCTTATGATAGGCCCCTTGTCTTCATAGGCCCTGCGGCTTCAGCCCCAGTAAGCCCGTGCATTAATACGGGCCTGCACACACTGTATGTATCCATTACTAAAGCTAGGCAGGGTCTCCTGTCGAACTGTTCGTGTTGTGTGTTTATTTGCTCTTTTTTGCACTGTTCATGTACGTTAGAAAGATGTGTGTCCTAAATGCTGCAGCTATGGGTCAGAACAAATTATTTGTATGTGTAAATAAACTTGGTAATAAACCTGATTCTGGTTCCTCTCTCCACTACAGCTTAAAAGGGATTTGTGACAGTGTAGTTGTGGTTAACCTCATATGGTACTGATTTGAAACAAACTGGTTTGCAATTGTCACATACTGGGAGGTGTAGTGCAGAGAAAGCCAGGCAGAGAGCGTATGGTCCGTTCCAAACAGGTTTAATTATTATCAAAATATAACAAAGCAAGAACGGCGAAAACATGTACTGTATTAAATTAAACTGCGCATTGTAGCGACTTAATAAATATATATATAACAACAGTAACAATGTTCAAATAAGACAACACTCACCGAAATATTAAACAGTGTGACGTGCGGCTTGAACACATACACAATAAACCACACCGTGCCCCAAGAACCCATTGACATAAGTACCAAACATAATCACCCAAAACCCACACAGCAGTGACACTTTCAATAACACCTTACACCTATCAGCTGTGTGATAAACCCTGTGTTAAATAATTAAGTGCTCCACCCATTCTAGCCCACTAGATGTCCTACTTGGGACTAGAGTCATGACAGCTAATGATTTTGTGTATTTGTCTATGCTGATTTTATAATGTGTGTGTGTGTTTTGGAGAAAATGTGCACTCGTGTGACCTCATAAATGAAGTCCATGCATAACCACATCCCATCTATGACATTATCATAGTCTCTATTCTATTCATAACCACATTCCCTCTATGACATTATCAATCGCCTCTGTTCTATTCATAACCACATCCCCTATATGACATTATCATATTCTCTGTTCTATTGTCTTCTAACGGTATGACTTGGATAAAGCCATTGATAATCCTTTGTTTAGTCTTTAGTTACTAAGAAGCTCTTCACAACAGTGGTATATCCACATACCTACACAGCCTTACGCACACATGACAAGATTTTATGCTATTCATTACTAATTGTTTATTTCATTTAACTTTGTTTTCTTCTTAACCCCTAGCCCTCACTCAATACTTCTTTATTTATTTTAACTGACCTAGCTAACCTTAACTCTTGCCCTCAACTTAACGTCAAACCTAAACCAAACCCAAAACCAAATTTTTACCAAAACGTTTTGAAGTGTCAGGACATTTTGGTGAATCCTGGACCTGAAAAGTACACACACACTCGGACGGGGAACTTCGCACACTATTAAGGGCTTTCTCTTTGTGATTAGGGAAAGAATGGTAAGGTCACCAGCACAGAGAAAGAGTGAAGAGACAACAAACGAGCACGGTGTACTTTACAGATATTATGTTACACATTCTTCTCATAAAGAGTGTGTAAAACACTTCGTCCCAAATCTCAACCGATCACTCGCGTGAACAAAAGTGAAGCAAAATAGCTGATGAAAAGATTGAACCTGCTTTTGAATCTATTAGCTTGGTATAGCTGACAGTAACCATGGATATGGGCTATAAGTGGCATGATACCTGACCTGTTGTCTATAGGTCTTACATAACCCAGGAACACAGGACAATACAACGCTTTCAGAACATCAACACAATTGTACTGATTGACAGTGCTGAGAGGGGCCTCACAGTGGTAATTACATAATGTTTGTCTCTCTCACTCGGACTCACCCTTTCACTCTTTCTCTAACACGCACACACACAAAAGGCTTGACATCTAATACTTACATATACTACTTCAGTTTCTGCTGTTTTGTTCTAGTTCAGTTTCATACCTCTCCTTATATTTCTGTCACGCCTCTCTGGCTTTCTGAGTGGTTGCGGATCAGTCTTTTCTCAGACCTTTAGAAAATTAGTATCGATTTGGCTGAAGATTCAGAATAGTCTGTGCATATGTAGATCACGTCCTGCACATAAATGGTAAATGCTGCGCTTTTATATTCCGCTTTTATCCAAAGCGCTTTACAGATCCTGCGTCACATTCACCCATTCATTCACTCATTCATTTGATTGATAGACAACCAACTCAACCCACTGAGCCACTGCAGCCCATGCTGCACATGTATTCTCCATTTACACACATTAGACTTGTTTCAGCTTAGATCCTTGATTTATGGCTACATTGGTGGGCGACATCTGCCTCTCTCAATCTGCTTTGATGGATCAGAAAACAGGCAGACCCACAGACTTTGTCATTCTTTTTTAATTCCTGATATTTCTTCCATAGGTTCATGGAGCTGTGACCGATGTCAAAAACACAGAAATACATACAGCATATCATTTATTTCAAATCTTAGGTGAAATGAACAGATTCTTATGCCAACTGCTAACGCAGTTCCTTTTCATTTCAATAAAAATAATGTAGGCACAAAGGTTTAGATTTAAACACACAAAAACAGTAAAGATGCAGAAAATATGTTTACTAGGTCACAAAAAAATTAAGTCATCACAGTTGTGTACAGTTACTCTATGTCCAAATATTGGCGTTTGGTAGATTCCTTAGTCAACTCTTGACGTGTGTGTGTGCGTGTGCGTGTGCGTGTGTGTGTGTGTGTTTGATGAAGGACATTGTATTGATTAATTTAGCTTATTTCTTTCTTTCTTCAATATGCTCCACCTCACTGGATTCATCCACCACCTTGCCATTGATCATGGTTTGTGTGACCACTTTAACAATCTTCCTGGTTCTCACCTCAGGCTCCTCTGCAATGCAGACACACAGTTTCAGTTAATTACTGGAACAATAACTGCTGTGTACATGGCATCCAATGGCTGCTGGGATTTTAAAGGCATACAGTGACTATAGAATGTAGATATATGTAGATATGATATGTAGATATACTATAGAATGTAGATATATGTAGATATGATATGTAGATATACTATAGAATGTAGATATATGTAGATATGATATGTAGATATACTATATAATGTAGATATATGTCAATATGATATAGATATACTATAGAATGTAGATATATGTCAATATGATATAGATATACTATAGAATGTAGATATATGTAGATATGATATGTAGATATACTATATAATGTAGATATATGTCAATATGATATAGATATACTATAGAATGTAGATATATGTCAATATGATATAGATATACTATAGAATGTAGATATATGTAGATATGATATGTAGATATACTATAGAATGTAGATATATGTAGATATGATATGTAGATATACTATATAATGTAGATATATGTAGATATGATATGTAGATATACTATAGAATGTAGATATATGTAGATATGATATGTAGATATACTATAGAATGTAGATATATGTAGATATGATATGTAGATATACTATAGAATGTAGATATTTGTAGATATGATATGTAGATATACTATATAATGTAGATATATGTCAATATGATATAGATATACTATAGAATGTAGATATATGTCAATATGATATAGATATACTATAGAATGTAGATATATGTAGATATGATATGTAGATATACTATATAATGTAGATATATGTAGATATGATATGTAGATATACTATAGAATGTAGATATATGTCAATATGATATAGATATACTATATAATGTAGATATATGTAGATATGATATGTAGATATACTATATAATGTAGATATATGTAGATATGATATGTAGATATACTATATAATGTAGATATATGTAGATATGATATGTAGATATACTATAGAATGTAGATATATGTAGATATGATATGTAGATATACTATAGAATGTAGATATATGTAGATATGATATGTAGATATACTATAGAATGTAGATATATGTAGATATGATATGTAGATATACTATAGAATGTAGATATATGTAGATATGATATAGATATACTATAGAATGTAGATATATGTCAATATGATATAGATATACTATAGAATGTAGATATATGTAGATATGATATGTAGATATACTATAGAATGTAGATATATGTAGATATGATATGTAGATATACAATATAATGTAGATATATGTAGATATGATATGTAGATATACTATATAATGTAGATATATGTAGATATGATATGTAGATATACTATAGAATGTAGATATATGTAGATATGATATGTAGATATACTATAGAATGTAGATATATGTAGATATGATATGTAGATATACTATAGAATGTAGATATATGTAGATATGATATGTAGATATACTATAGAATGTAGATATATGTAGATATGATATAGATATACTATAGAATGTAGATATATGTCAATATGATATGTAGATATACTATAGAATGTAGATATATGTAGATATGATATGTAGATATACTATATAATGTAGATATATGTAGATATGATATGTAGATATACTATATAATGTAGATATATGTAGATATGATATGTAGATATACTATAGAATGTAGATATATGTAGATATGATATGTAGATATACTATAGAATGTAGACATATGTAGATATGATATGTAGATATACTATAGAATGTAGATATATGTAGATATGATATGTAGATATACTATAGAATGTAGATATATGTATATATGATATGTAGATATACTATATAATGTAGATATATGTAGATATGTAGATATACTATATAATGTAGATATATGTCAATATGATATAGATATACTATAGAATGTAGATATATGTAGATATGATATGTAGATATACTATAGAATGTAGATATATGTAGAGATGATATGTAGATATACTATATAATGTAGATATATGTCAATATGATATAGATATACTATAGAATGTAGATATATGTAGATATGATATGTAGATATACTATAGAATGTAGATATATGTAGATATGATATGTAGATATACTATATAATGTAGATATATGTCAATATGATATAGATATACTATATAATGTAGATATATGTCAATATGATATAGATATACTATAGAATGTAGATATATGTCAATATGATATAGATATACTATAGAATGTAGATATATGTCAATATGATATGATATGTAGATATACCTTCCTCATTTTGTAATGCTCATGTTTTTTGCACTATAATTAGGATTTTCTTCCACTGTTTTTATACCCCTTATTCTAATTATATAGGTATATATAGTGACATAAAATTATAACAGAGAATGTGACATAGAATTATAATTAAAGAGACATGATTAAAATGTGAATAAGTTTGGTATTCCCTTCCCGGAGCTAATATTTTATGAAGTAATCCTATGTTCCAACTTTGCACTCTTACAATTGGCAATATTTCACCATTCAGTAGAAAACAATTTAAGTTCTGTCCAGTATTAGCAATGTTCTAGTAACTTCAGCTGTCTTTGAGTTGTTTCAATTTCATAATGATTATATGGACCCTGCTCCAAGGGATATTCAAGACTGGCAAAATATTTTCATATTCTCCCATGATCTGACTTTAAATAACATTGTCCTCAGCTTTTTGGTGCTTGTAGCTTTGCCAACATTGTGTCTCAAAGGGAGGCCAATTAACCTGGTGTGTTAATGTAAATGAAATTTATTGAATGTGAGCTATTTTAGGATTTTTATTAATTTGGGGTGGAAACTCATTATATTATTATGTTTAAATTATATATTTATATTTTACGTACTTCTAATTTCACAATAATTAAAAAAAAATGTTTTAAAGGATGAATTATACTTACTTTTAGGCGCAGGCGTTTCCTTGATCCTGAAAGTCAAATCAATAACAATCTGTTTAGTTACATATAAAAGAAGAAAGCCAAGTCAAATATACACGTACTGTGGCAGTACTGACCTGTGTTTTCTGTCCTGTGTTGTCTGTCCTGTGGTGTCTGTGCTGTGTTGTCTGTCCTGTGGTGTCTGTGCTGTGTTGTCTGCCCTGTGTTGTCTGCCCTGTGTTGTCTGCCCTGTGTTGTATGTCCTGTGTTGTATGTCCTGTGTTGTCTGCCCTGTGTTGTCTGCCCTGTGCTGTCTGACCTGGGTTGTCTGCCCTGTGCTGTCTGACCTGGGTTGTCTGCCCTGTGTTGTCTGCTTTGTGTTGTCTGCCCTGTGTTGTCTGTGCTGTATTGTCTGCCCTGCGTTGTCTGTGCTGTTTTGTCTGTCCTGTGTTGTCTGTGCTGTGTTGTCTGTCCTGTGTTGTCTGCCCTGTGTTATCTGCCCTGTGTTGTCTGCCCTGTGTTGTCTGCCCTGTGTTGTCTGCCCTGTGTTGTCTGCCCTGTGTTGTCAGGCACTACAGTACTGGGTACTAAATATGTTTTATGCATCACAATGCCAACTCAATGATTTCTATGTTCAAATAGCAATTTACATGTGTTTTATATTGTGCAAATTTGGATGAATCTCTGAAATAACAATCTCTGAAACATTCTTCCATTTCCACATTTGTTTTAATTTAATCTCTGTATAAAGCCAGAGACGAATCATAAATAAATGGGAAACTGGACACCTGAATAAAAGGTTTAGAAAAGAGAAGGGCCTTCCAACCGCAGAGAACATCTGCTCTGCCATTGTTAGTCGCCAAACTCTGTCACCGTCCCCAAGATTGAAGCTCTAACGAGCAGACGAGCACGTTGGGTAAGAGGTGATCACTGGAGAAAAGTGATACAGACGTTGAGCGGTGGAAGTTGCCTCTGTCATCTAGAGGTCCATACTGTTGCCTAGAGCACCTGATATTTAAATCAGATCAAGAGGGTTGGGAAAGTAATCATATCGTTGGTGCTCAAGTGAGCAAAAGGATCTTTGTAAATTCATATTCTGGACTTAGCGAAGGGAAATCTATATGAGAGGACTTGGAGAAGGGAAATCCATATAAAAGGAATTGGAGAAGTGAGATCCATATAAAAGGAATTGGAGAAGTGAGATCCATATAAAAGGAATTGGAGAAGAGAGATCCATATAAAAGGAATTGGAGAAGGGAAATTGATATGAGAGGAATTGGAGAAGGGAATCCATATGAGAGGAAATGGAGAGGGGAAATCTATTTGAGAGGACTTGAGGAAGGGAAATCCAAATCAGAGGACTTATAGAACAGAAATCCATATGAGAGGACTTGAAGATGGGAAATACATATCAGCCCTTGGTAGCTACATCTTTGGAAACCTCACAGCTGCTACCACAGCAACTATCAACTGCTGCCGTAACAACAGACGTTTTATTGTCCCAGACAGAGAACATGGCAACCAGCCAAACACAAGTAAATAGATAGGTGACATTCATCTCATCTCATCTTCAACCGCTTATCCGGGGTCGGGTCGCGGGGGTAGCAGCTCTAGCAGGGGACCCCAAACTTCCCTTTCCCGGGCAACATTAGCCAGCTCTGACTGGGGAATCCCGAGGCGTTCCCAGGCCAGTGTGGAGATATAATCTCTCCACCTAGTCCTGGGTCTTCCCCGAGGTCTCCTCCCAGCTGGACGTGCCTGGAACACCTCTCTAGGGAGGCGCCCAGGTGGCATTCGTACAAGATGCCCGAACCACCTCAACTGGCTCCTTTCTATGCAAAGGAGCAGCGGCTCTACTCCGAGTTCCTCTCGGATGACTGAGCTTCTCACCCTATCCCTAAGGGAGAGGCCAGCCACCTTTCTGAGAAAACCCATTTCGGCCGCTTGTACCCGCGATCTAGTTCTTTCGGTCATGACCCAGCTTTCATGACCATAGGTGAGGGTAGGAACAAAGATTGACCGGTAGATCGAGAGCTTTGCCTTTCGGCTCAGCTCTCTTTTCGTCACAACGGTGCGGTGAAGCGAATGCAACACCGCCCCCGCTGCTCCGATCCTCCGACCAATCTCCCGCTCCATTGTTCCCTCACTCGCGAACAAGACCCCGAGGTACTTGAACTCCTTCACTTGGAGTAAGGACTCATTCCCTACCCGGAGTAGGCACTCCACCGGTTTCCTGCTGAGAGTCATGGCCTCAGATTTAGAGGTGCTAACCCTCATCCCAGCCGCTTCACACTCGGCTGCGAACCGATCCAGTGAGTGCTGAAGGTCACCGACCGATGAGGCCATCAGGACCACATCATCCGCAAAAAGCAGTGATGTGACCATCAGCCCACCGAACGGGAACCCCTCCCCCATGACTACGCCTTGATATCCTGTCCATGAATATTACAAACAGGATTGGTGACAAAGCGCAGCCCTGGCGGAGGCCAACCCCCACCTGGAACGAATCCGACTTACTGCCGAGGACACGGACACAGCTCATGCTTTGAGCGTACAGAGATTGGATGGCCCTGAGAAGAGACCCCCTCACCCCATACTCCCGCAGCACCTCCCACAAAAGATCCCGGGGTACCCGGTCATACGCCTTCTCCAGATCCACAAAACACATGTAGACTGGATGGGCATACTCCCAGGCCCCCTCCAGGATCCTTGCGAGAGTAAAGAGCTGGTCCGTGGTTCCCCGGCCAGGACGAAAACCGCATTGTTCCTCTTCAATCTGAGGTTCGACTATTGGCCGAACCCTCCTTTCCAGCACTTTGGAGTACACTTTACCAGGGAGGCTGAGGAGTGTGATACCTCTGTAATTGGCACACACTCTCTGGTCCCCCTTTTTAAAGAGGGGAACCACCACCCCGGTCTGCCACTCCTCTGGCACTGTCCCAGACTTCCATGCAATGTTGAAGAGGCGTGTCAACCAAGACAGCCCTTCCCCACCCAAAGCTTTTAGCATTTCTGGACGAATCTCATCAGTCCCTAGGGCTTTGCCACTGTTGAGTTGTTTGACTACCTCAGCGACTTCCCCCAGGGAAACTGACGATGACCCTCCATCAGCCTCCAGCTCTGCCTCTGTACTAGAGGGCGTGTAGGTCGGATTGTGGAGCTCCTCAAAATGCTCTTTCCAGCGCCCGATCACATCATCAGTTGAGGTCAACAGTGTCCCATCCTTACTGTACACAGCTTGGATGGTTCCCCGTTTTCCCCTTCTGAGGTGCCGAACGGTTTTCCAGAAGCATTTTGGTGCCGACCGAAAGTCCTTCTCCATAGCTTCTCCAAACTTCTCCCACACCCGCTGCTTTGCCTCTGACACGGCAGCGGCTGCAGCCCTTCGGGCCTGTCGGTACCCTGCAACTGCCTCCGGAGTCCCCAGGGCTAGCATATCCCTGAAGGCCTCCTTCTTCAGTCGGACAGCTTCCCTGACCACCGTGGTCCACCACGGTGTTCTAGGGTTACCACCCCTTGAGGCACCTAGGACCTTGAGACCACAGCTCACCGCCGCAGCTTCAGCAATAGAAGCTTTGAACATTGCCCACTCAGGTTCAATGCCCCCAACCTCCACAGGGATGCCTGAAAAGCTCCGCCGGAGGTGTGAGTTAAAGATCTTTCGGACAGGGGCCTCCTCCAGACGTTCCCAGTTCACCCGCACTACCCGTTTGGGCTTACCTGGTCTGTCCAAAGTCTTTCCCCACCCTCTGATCCAACTCACTACCAGATGGTGATCAGTTGACAGCTCTGCCCCTCTCTTCACCCGAGTGTCCAAAACATGCGGCCTTAGATCAGCCGATACGATTACAAAATCGATCATTGACCTTCGGCCTAGGGTGCTCTGGTACCATGTACACTTATGCGCCTCCTTATGTTCGAACATGGTGTTTGTTATAGACAATCCATGACTAGCACAGAAGTCCAATAACAAACGACCGCTCGGGTTTAGATCAGGGAGGCCGTTCCTCCCAATCACGCCTCTCCAGGTGTCTCCATCGTTGCCCACATGTGCGTTGAAGTCACCCAGCAGAATGATGGAGTCCCCTACTGGAGCCCTATATAGGACTCCCTTCAGGGTCTCCAAGAAGGCTGAATACTCCGAACTGCTGTTTGGTGCATAAGCACAAACAACAGTCAGAGTTTTCCCCCCACCACCCTTAGGCGTAGGGAGGCAAACCTCTCATCCACCGGGGTAAACTCCAACACCACCGTGCTCAGACGTGGGCTCGTGAGTATCCCCACACCAGCCCGCCGCCTCTCACCCTGGGCAACTCCAGAGAAGAACAGAGTCCAACCCCTATCCAGGAGTAAGGTTCCAGAGCCACGGTTGTGCGTAGAGGTAAGTCCCACCAGATCCAACTGGTATCGCTCCACCTCACGCACAAGTTCTGGCTCCTTCCCCCCCAGTGAGGTGACGTTCCACGTCCCCAAAGCAAGCTTCTGCCGCCCGGGTCTGATCCGTCGAGACCCCCCACCTTCACTGCCACCCATATGACAGCGCACCCGACCCCTGCGGTTGCTCCTGTGAGTGGTGGGCCCACAGGATGGAGAGGAGAGAGATGCCACGTATCTCGTTCGGGCTGTGCCCGGCCGGGCTCCGTGGCAAACCCGGCCACCAGACGCTCGCTTTCGAGCCCGCCGTCTGGGCCTGGCTCCAGACGAGGGCCCTGGGCTTCCTCCAGGCAGGGTCTCGCTCCTTTTTCCTCGATCTTTCATGGGGTCTTAGGTGACATTCTTTCCTCCAAATGAAGGCCATTGGGTATTTAATCATTACCATGTGATGTCAAGGAAATCCATCTTAAAATCTAGGATCCACTAGATCTAGATCAACCCTAGAGGTGCCTTCGAAGATGTATTAGGGTTAAAGTTGTTCTATTTAGAATTAAACTAGCTAGCTACGCTCCTTACATGTTCAAATTTAAGGTGAGCACATCTCACTCTGCATTAAAAATTGTTCCTCAGTGGCTTTCCACTATTTTATATCTGATCTGCATATGAATGATTCAATACAACCCACCCTTCCTCTCCTTCCAGCAGCCGCCTGTAGGTGGCAATTTCCAGCTCCAGGTTCTGCTTGATGCGCAGCAGTTGTTCATAGTCGGTTTTATTACGCTGCATGTCAAGACGCAGCTGGGATAGCTCCTCCTCCAGCAGAGACAGTGTGGCTTGCAGCCGGTCCATCTCCAGAACGTACTTGTGGCTGGTCTCTTCTAAATTCCCTTCCAACACACCCACCTGCATGAAGACATACAGGTCATTGGCAGCCAATTCTGACTTGTGTTTTTAGCCAGACGACGGAGATGTCGCCTAGTTAAGTAGAATGCTAAACTCAGATATTGTATCAATGTCCTGCTTACCAATACGCCACCCATTGTAATTTGGATGATTAAAACAGCGCGCCTGACAAATTGTTGTAGCTTTTTACAAATCAAACCAGGCTAGGACGGTAATGTTACACGTGTTTCATTCTGTAGACCCACACACAGTGTTCTGACTCCTCACTAGCACATCTGACTCATAAATGTACCACCTGTCCAGCCTCATCGTCTGACCACGGAGACCGGTGTCATCACTCATTATTCAGCTCATAGACACAGCAAGCTGTTAATCAGTTGATTCAGCTTCAGCAAACAACACGCGATCCAACCTGTTTTCCATGGCTGCGTTTCCTCTACGTGGCTCGGAGCCAGCGCAGTCTGTAGAGCTGACCTACCACGTCACTGACAGAGCCATGGCCATGGCCTTCACTTGTCCCAAAACGTTGATTGGTCGACCACCATTCGGGAGAACAGCGAAAATGTTCTGTGTGCACTGTGGTGCTGTTCGTTTGTAATGCCACAGCAGAAGCACGTTAATTTTACAGCGATGCACTAAAGTTGGCCCATCGTCAACTCCCAACGGAATTTATCCCAGCTTCTGATCTAACGGAATATAATTGATAGAGACTAAAGGAACTGAAGAGGACTGAATAAAATGTGTGTCCAGACTGAAAGCGGGCTTTGATGGAACTGGAAAGGACACTTGACAGCTGATGGATGGCTTTGGTACCTGCTTGCGCAGACTGTCCAGTTCCCCCTCCAGGGCCTGTAGGAAGCGACGTCTCTCACTGAGCTCGCTGTGTGCCAAGCGCAAGGCGTCGCCGCTTTCCTTCACCTCGGACTGCACTGACTCCAGCTGCGAAAAAACACACATGTTAACACACATTGTATATCACACATACTGTAAATACGGTTAAGAAGATAGTCCCTGAAGACAACTATCAATGCGCAAGTCGGACGCCAGTTACACAGACATCTATCAGGACAGAATACTATCTACACGAACACAGATGATGTCATGTTGAAATATTTAACATTACTCGGCCCAGATGTCAGTCACACTGACCTTCTTCAGGTACCAGGTCTCTGAGTCCTCCTTGTTCTTGCGTGCGATGGCCTCATACTGCATCCTCAGTTCAGACAGTGTGCACCCAAGGTCCGGGCCCTGGGTGGCGTCCACCTCCACGTTCACCTGCTCATTGGCCATGCGGGCCCTTACAGAACCCATTTCCTACAGGGAAGGAGAGAGTGCGGCCAGTGTGTGTTTGTCACAGGTTGTTAGAATCTTCAAAGTGTTTTATTGCAAAACACAAAAGAGACTCCATGTGGCCCTTTTTCAGAAGAGACTTCTTTCTTGCCACCCTGTCATACAGGTGAGTTTTGTGTAAAGCTTGTGAGATAGATGCGCAGACCCAGCAAAGTCTGAGTCTGTATGTCAGCCATAAGGACTTCAAAAGTAGCCATAGTCCTCTTGGTAGCTTCCCTGATCAATACCCTTCTGGCTCGGTCATCCAATTTGGAGGGACGGCCCGATCTAGACAAGGTGTTGGTGGTGCCATACGCTTCTCACATCTTAATAATGCTCTGAATGGGACAGTTAAAGCCTTTTTGAATCATTTTGTATCTTTCTCCTAACATGTGCCTTTCCACATCTTTATCCTGAGGTCCTTTTGAATGCATCTTTCCAACCATGGTGAATTCTTTGCGTTGCCAAGCACTTCTAGTAATGTAATCATCATGGAACAAACCGTTCTCTTATGAAGTAATCAAAACCACTACAATTGATGTCAGGATGGGAGCAATTAGCATGGTGTGTGATCTAGGACGTGACTGGTTGTACCTGAAGTAGGTTATTTAGGTGAATTACTCTGAGGCTGATCACTTATTCAAACCAGGTGTTTCATTAATTACATTTTCATAATTGTTCAGAATGTATTTGATTGTTAATTTTGATGTTTCATGTTGAGGACTATAACCTGTAAATACAGCCAGAAAAGTTTGATTAAATTTATTTTATTTTCCAGGGTGTGATGTTGGAAACTGTAAAGATTTTGACAGAGTATGATGATTTTCTATAGGCACTTTATACACAGGAAGGAGATGTTTTAAATCCTTCATGTGAACTGTGCTGTATTAAGTAGGATTATGATATCTATAGAATCAAAGATGCTACAGAGAATGGAGGGAGTGGTCTTTTAGACATGATCATATTTCAGGGACATTTAACATGCCTTGGGGAGAGAAACTGTTTTCCAGTCCTAAATAGAAACCAGTGTACGTTTAAAAAGAAATGCACGTGCCAAAAAGCTTGAAACATTATTCTCAGTAATAAAATAATGCCATAAGGAAACTACACTTTCATGGTTGTTCCTGTTTTTTAAGGAAATCATATTTCCTAGAGCAACCCATCACTGTACCTACAGTTTAAGAACGTGTAATGTGATTTAGCTCATGTGTAAATACTCATATTAATGATAAATGGGCATCACGTTGAGCCAGTTACACAACCTTTGACCCATGGAACAGAGCTCTCACCTCATCGTGGTTTTTCTTGAGGAAGAAGAGCTCCTCCTTCAGGCTGTCGAGGTCGCCTCTCAATGTCGCTATTATCTGGTCGTGGTCGGACTTGGCCCTCCTGAGAGCCAGGCAGTCCCTCTCAACAGATTGGCACAGTGTGGCCTCAGACTCCCATCTACACCCAGACGGTTACACAGGCATAGCGAGTGAGCATAGACACACAGAAACACATACATGTGAAACTCCCTTCGACCGTATACCATCTGTACATTGTGAATTCATGAAGACTATAACGTAGACTGCGCGCAGCCTCTGGCTCCACCTTGTCAACCACAGAAGCCTCTGTAATGGATGATCCGTCCCTGACCGTACCTATCCATCATGGCCGGCGCTAAGCAACGACTTCCTTTCAGCATGTGAAAACCACGGGAACGAGCTCTTGTTTCTCGCCCAGACAGAGAGGGCATTTATCCAAAGCGTTCCATCGTCTAGACTAGGTCCTCTGTGAACATTAGCGAGATTGAGAGGTAAAAGCCTTTCTCTTTTGGCACTCACTTGACCCTGAAGTCGTCCGCGGCCAGCTTGGCATTATCGATCTCCAGCATGAGGCGGGCATTTTCCAGGGTCTTCTTTCTCATCTGAGGAGTAGCAGGAAAGAAGGAATGCGTTTACCCCAACGTGACATTATGAAGGTGCCGTAAAGACGTGTCACATCGCAGGGAAGGCGTCAGATCTGATGTTCTCGTGAAAAATGTTTTAGAACATGGGAGGGCGAGTACATTACACATTACACAAGAAGGAACAGTAAAATAAACAACACTGGGAGGGTTCCCATACAGAGATTAAGCCTAGTACTGGACTAAACATCAAGATCAATGGAAATGGCCATTTAGATTGATTGTTTAACCCGGACAAGGCTTAACCTGTGACTGGGGAACTAAAGGCTACGTTACCAAAATAAACCTTAATGGGACACATTCATTGGCTGATGACATATCGTTGTCTTCACATGGCGGCCACTGACCTCTTGTCCAATAGCGTGAGCCTGGGCCATCATGCCCTCGATATCGTGCCCTTTGGGGGCCCGTTCCAACATCAGCTGTTTAATCTTCTGCTCCAGCTCAGCGTTGGATCTCTCCAGGGAGCGGACCTTTTCCAGGTAGTTGGCCAGCCGGTCGTTCAGACCCTGCATTGTCTCCTTGTCACTGGCACCACCACCCCGGGCGTTCAGGGAGGACAGCGTGCCCAGGACGTTGAGCCCGTTGCCCACAGAAAGGGAGCGGGAGAGGGACAGGGTGTTGGCGAAAGACATGGAGGAGATCGGGGCTTTGGAGCGGCTTCGTCCCCCGCTGCTGTCTCTCAGAGACATGCTGGAGAAGGAAGGCTGGTGGACCGAGTAGTTACGCATGGAGAATGTGGAGGCCATTTTACCTTTCTGCTGCGGAGGCTGTGCGGAGGAGACAGTGGAAGTTTTTAAGTTATCCCTACTAGGCAAAGATGGAGGAAGACTTAATCACACGCTCTGAATGATTATTGCTTAATCTAGGTGTTACATTTGATAGCCACTGAAATTATTTAGTTGTATTGAGAAACATAATAAAGACTAAATACTGTCTAACCTACTGTATTGTTATTAAGTTGTGTTTGGATCCTATTGTAAAAAATGTCCTTAGCTCACATCTAAATGATACACAATGAACTCTTGTTTAACTGCAAAAAAGGTTTCCAGCCATACAGAAGAAATGAAAAGAATACATTGTTTACCATAGACATAATATACTGTTAAGCTGTCCATTTTACATATATAAAATGCTGAATTTTATTTTTAGGCAAAACAATTTAATTACTTACATATGGATGTGCTAAAATGGGTCCTCTGAAAGTTGTCTGTGGTTTGATTATCTCGGACCCTTAAATTACAGGTGACTGTTGTGGCTACATGGAAATCCTCAGGTCACTGAAAAGGGTGAGGGACTAGCTATGTGGGGGGCGGAGCAACCTTCAATGCATCCAATCAAAATGCTCCACTTAACACACACTGTATCCTCTTCACAATCCCCTCCAATATTTGTCAATGCCACATCTCTTATTTCTCACCTCCAAATAAGGAGGCAAATATTCCATTAAATGATATACAACCAACGGGACACAAAGATACACTGTATATATGCTAGTTTAACATGTCATTATGTATCACAGTGAGCACATCAGTTACAGAACAATAAGGATGAAGCTAAAGTAAGAGACAAAGTCACAGACAGCATCCATTGTGTGGTATTCCCCGCAGACCGGCACCTCCACTGTCCCGTCTGACCTGATTGGCTACAATGGAGAGTGAGCAGCCGGGTATGAATAACACACAGACAGTTCAGGGATCCTATACAGCCTTGACACAATTCGAGGCAACTCGATACCACAGCTCCACCTGAGGACGAGCTGAGAGCCCACGGCTCGGGAGAGCAAAGAGTCAGGTTGCAACATTCAGGTACTATAACTGAAATCCCCTGATTTCCAAGAAATCCGACTTGGAAGATTTTTTAAATGTGGAAGGAAATTGCAGTTAGAAATTGCAGAAGTCCTCAAAGCAGATGCCCAATATGTTGGGTGAATAACTGGATTTCCACAAATCCTAGCAGTGGGAAAAAAGGGAAGATAGGAAAACCCCTGAGAGATGATACGGTGTATGCTGAGGTCGGGATGCAGATGAGCTCAGATTATTAGGAGACCATGGCGTTATATGTCAATGTTTTAGTAATATGTCATTTAATCCTCAACACAGGGACATTTCCAGACATTAGCATCATGAACTCTAGTTAAGGGGCCTGAGTTTTTACTCAAATTGCTTTTGGAAAGAAGAACAATTTACTATTTCTAAATATTGTAGTCCAGCCAGATACCTGAACTGGTAGTAATCATGGCCCAAGATCCGGGCCTATGTTTGTTCTGGGCCCTGGTGTGACCGAACTGCCTGCTCCGGCTGAAGCTATACCACTGGCTTTGACCATCAGTCATTTCAACTGCATATTATATTAGCATTGCAGGTTTCAGTGCTTACAACTGTTGTCGATCTCAAAAAAGGACCAAGAAAATGTAATCTACAAAGTGGAAATAATCATTGTATTTCTGTGTGGGTTGGATGAGTGCATTTAAGTGTTCAAGTGTATAGCAGTGTATAGAGGTGTACTGCAGTGTATAGCAGTGTATAGAGGTGTACTGCAGTGTATAGCAGTGTATAGAGGTATACTGCAGTGTATAGCAGTGTATAGAGGTGTACTGCAGTGTATAGCAGTGTATAGAGGTATACTGCAGTGTATAGCAGTGTATAGAGGTATACTGCAGTGTATAGCAGTGTATAGAGGTATACTGCAGTGTATAGCAGTGTATAGAGGTGTACTGCAGTGTATAGCAGTGTATAGAGGTATACTGCAGTGTATAGCAGTGTATAGAGGTGTACTGCAGTGTATAGCAGTGTATAGAGGTGTACTGCAGTGTATAGCAGTGTATAGAGGTATACTGCAGTGTATAGCAGTGTATAGAGGTATACTGCAGTGTATAGCAGTGTATAGAGGTATACTGCAGTGTATAGCAGTGTATAGAGGTATACTGCAGTGTATAGCAGTGTATAGAGGTGTACTGCAGTGTATAGCAGTGTATAGAGGTATACTGCAGTGTATAGCAGTGTATAGAGGTATACTGCAGTGTATAGCAGTGTATAGAGGTATACTGCAGTGTATAGCAGTGTATAGAGGTGTACTGCAGTGTATAGCAGTGTATAGAGGTATACTGCAGTGTATAGCAGTGTATAGTGGTATACTGCAGTGTATAGCAGTGTATAGAGGTGTACTGCAGTGTATAGCAGTGTATAGAGGTGTACTGCAGTGTATAGCAGTGTATAGAGGTATACTGCAGTGTATAGCAGTGTATAGAGGTATACTGCAGTGTATAGCAGTGTATAGAGGTATACTGCAGTGTATAGCAGTGTATAGAGGTATACTGCAGTGTATAGCAGTGTATAGAGGTATACTGCAGTGTATAGCAGTGTATAGAGGTATACTGCAGTGTATAGCAGTGTATAGAGGTATACTGCAGTGTATAGCAGTGTATAGAGGTATACTGCAGTGTATAGCAGTGTATAGAGGTGTACTGCAGTGTATAGCAGTGTATAGAGGTATACTGCAGTGTATAGCAGTGTATAGAGGTGTACTGCAGTGTATAGCAGTGTATAGAGGTATACTGCAGTGTATAGCAGTGTATAGAGGTGTACTGCAGTGTATAGCAGTGTATAGAGGTGTACTGCAGTGTATAGCAGTGTATAGAGGTGTACTGCAGTGTATAGCAGATCCTAGCTATAATGCAGACACTTCTGTCACATTGTAAGTGTTTTAATATCGTGTGACTAGGTTGTGTGTGCTCCTTTGCTGGCATCAGTCAGCTAGTACTTTGGGTAGGCATCTTGGATTGGTGGAAACTTGGGTGGATGTTTTTCAACCTTTGGTTTCGAGCCTTGCTGTTGTGTGCATAGCAGTTTTCACATCGGGTTGTGACGCACCTAGTCAGGCTGGTCTTATTGGTTGCTTTTATAACAACAGCTTGTATCCATGACTTATATTACTCAGAGCTTTTATCAAATACTTATATTACTCAGAGCTTTTATCAAATACTTATATTACTCAGAGCTTTTATCCATTACTTATATTACTCAGAGCTTTTATCCAGGACTTATATTACTCAGAGCTTTTATCAAATACTTATATTACTCAGAGCTTTTATCAAATACTTATATTACTCAGAGCTTTTATCCATTACTTATATTACTCAGAGCTTTTATCCAGGACTTATATAAATCTTACTGGACCCAGGTTTGGCCCCCTGCTTTTTCTTCTATACTTACCTCATTTGCTGATAAACATGGCCTTTTTCTTCAAAATAATCAAGCCTGGGACCTGGTGAGGAAAAGTGGTGCTCCAGTTGATTGGCTGTTTTTGAGGCAATTCAGATTTTTTTTTACTGCAGCCGTCAAAAAGTCAAGATCTAACTTGTTCCTTAGTGATATGACACACTCTGCTATAGATCCAGCATAATACTGGCAAATCGTAAACACACTAAAACATGGAAATTACGCTGTTTCTCTGCCAACACAAATTACCCAAAACTTGATGTCTGCTTTTTAAAATTGAAATCGAAAAGTGGCCAGTCAGTAAATTTCTATGTAATGGTGTCTGATTTCAAGATACTACAGAGGTCTCTTTTATGTTTGTTTTCCTATGTCCAAACTCTCAGTAGGAAACTATTTGTATTTAATAGCTTGGATGGTACTTCAATTGAACAGATCTCTGCATATACATACAAATTGGTCTGGTTAAATGATAGGCTATCTTCGAAAAAACATGTTACTGAATTGAGAAAAAAATATTATGTCTGTTTACCATTGTGCACACCATTGTGTACCTAAACTGCGTATGCTAACATGTTTACACCTAGCACAAACGTAAAATGAATCCAGGTCTCAGTCTAGAATGCAGGCAATCATCGGTTGCTTGTCGGACTCCTGTAGTCACTTCAAGGGGTAAATCATGCTGATTTTCCCTGATTATGCAAATGCCAAAGCACTTTAAACTAATGAATGTATTTCCTATAGCTCAGTTAATATTTATTTGGGCCTGTTCTCTCTGCTTCTAGTCAACAATCATCTCATTTTCTGACACTGCGAACAGGTAGTTGTCCAGGTACCACTATTGCATTTTGCTACAGTCGTTCAATTTCAAGAGTGTGGCCATTAAAATGTTTCCAAAGTTCGGGCCCCCAACCAAAGCCAGCCTTAACATCTGTCAAAAAGTTGACACAATCTGGATGTATATGAAAAAAGTACTCACGTAACCTAACTGTAAATTATTCTGGATATGAGTGTCTGCCAAATTAGTAAAATGTCAAATGTAATCAACAGGTATAATTGGAGCTGTTGACTGACATAGATCTCACCATGTTAGGAAATCTCATTTATTGTAATTTAATGTTAGAATTTTTAATAAAGATTTTAACATATTTTAATTCATACAGTTGTAGACTAGAGGCTCATAAATTACAGTTGATACCTCGACATTGTGAATATGGAGATATACCCTGAGGAAATCCTCAAATTAATGTTGATAGGAAATGTCTTTGTCTTGTAGAAACAGTGTCACCTAGTGGTAAAAAAGAGCAATTGCATTTATTTTCTGAAATTGCAAGCCACAATAACCTAGAGAGTATTTGAATTGAGTAGAAAGTTCACATAGTCTGAGGGAGCAATGGCATATACAGTACACTAAAGGGATCATTTGGAGAATATCTACACCCCAGTCTTCCAGATGCCAAGTCCCTCTCTCCCTCTCTATTTCCTGCCAGCATGTTACAATACACAGCCAGGATGATGCTTCCCAGATATTACAGTGAATTATAGGGCGGTGAGTGCAGTCATTCATTTATCACGCTAAAGTGCTGCTGTACAGACTGAACTATAACAAATAAACCGCACACAGCAATTTTAACTAACATTGACGGTTCATATTCATTGAAATGCTATTTACGACATTTTCTTCAGTATTGGGTCACAGCTTAGGTTAAATGCATATCTGTTCATCTGAAATAGGACTTGAAGAGTATCTTAAATACCCTCTCCCAAAAAAAGGCAGGTCTCGTTCAATTAAAACAAACTTTGTTGATACGTATACTTTGAGGGAAATGTGATGAGATCGTGATATGTTTCTGTCTCACTGTGTTAGTTTAGATGAACCCACTAATGGTAAGTTGCACTGGATAACAGTGTCTGCTAAAGGACTACATAATTTTTTTGGTAAATGTATTTGTTACTGTAGACACCAAAAATAACGATTTACACGTTCAATTACACCCAGAGTTCATTGTAAACACACAGTGTGCATTTCAAAGGATTTGAACATTTTATTTTTATATAGACAATACACTCATAATGCATGTAATGCTTTTCAGTTTTTAAACTCAACGCAATGTCCTTAAATATACAATAGTTTTTTACCCTGCTATCCACTGTCTAATGCTATATACTTAATTGTATTCTGGTTTGTTACCAGAGGCCTTCAGCCGGTTGGTTTTTGAGGGGGTTATCATGTCTTTTATGAAGACATTTCTCCTTTTTTGTCACATAAGCAGCTGAAGTATTTTCCTACACGTCACATATACTTTAAATATGAGGGACTGTACAACGATTGTGTTCCAACCAAAACAAATTCCTGATTCTTGAAAACATCACATCAGGAATGTTTTGTCATTATCTTTGCGTATTTCAAATGAATGAAAGTTGTCGCACAGTGCACCTACAGAAAAACCGGCAGAAAATCCGAATGAGACATCTGACATTAACCTATTAGAACTAGGGAAAATAAGAGACAGAGGAAGATTCTCTTAACATCCGTGGGCCCAGACTTTTGTTGCCTGTTGTGAGAGCTGTTAAGTGCCACTGATCAGTTTGATGATGACTAGCAGTAGCAAAACTGGGGTGTGAATATGCAGCAGGGACAAGAGGTACTGTAAGTGTAATTGCTCATCAGCGGAGCTACACTGTAATTCAGGAAGAGGAATCCTGCAATCAGGGGGCTATTCATCAGCATGGGACCCCATTTAATCTGTAGGCACTCAAACCTGCCAATCACCGCGTAGACGCATGACATAATGACAAAACGAGACTATGGTACCAGAGATGCTTGTGCATGTAGAACCACGGCTGGTTCGGCTTCATGCTTTCAACACTTGTGCTGGAGAATTTGATTTGACAAAAAGTACTGATGATATGCGCTTGTGTCTTATTTTGTATGTCTGCTGCTCATACTAAGCTGATTGATAATCATCTGCTTTTTATGCTAAACAAAGACATATTTTCTTCACATAGAATAGATTAGAATTACATCTAGAATGGCCCATCAGAGACATATAGTCTATTTCTGCTGATAGCACAGGTTTTTGGTGAGGTGTCTTGCAAAACCAATCACAAATCTACCTTAAGTAATTCAGAATGGTTTTTCCTTTCACAATTGGTTTGATTGTAAAGGCATAGAAGAAAGAAGATTCCATGTCCTTGCTGAGGTTTCAATACATCAGGCTGAGTGATGAACTCTTTATGGGTTTACATCTGGCTTAGTCAAAACTTGCCCAACTCTTATTAAATTCTCTATAGCCAAATACAATGTTTTATTATGTTTTTTTAATAGTTTTCATTTTTCTACATTGTGTGATGGTACTTATGCAAAAATGTATGATTTTTTTCACAATTAAGTCCATCTTTGGTAAGTTGATTGGACATTAATTGGAACGACACACACCTGTCTATCTAGGGTTAAACGGATAAGAGGAAGGATACCAAAATGTTACTCATCAGGTTTTGGGGTGTTTGTCAGCTGCAGTGAACGAGAGACTGAAAGACTAGTCAGGTTTCTGTGAAAGATGAACGAAGCAGAGTAGAGACATGAAATCCTGCTCCAAAGCACAAATAACCTTTGTCTGGTCAGATCGACCCAGAGCACAGAAGACTTTTGCAGGTCTGTGAATTTGGACATCTAGTTAGTGTTCCTATTACCAATGAAGTGAATATTATTTATTTTATTATTTCATCATTTTAATTTGTTTTGCTTTGTTTTTTAATAATGTATTTTTCCCTATCTAATAGAGTGAGGTGCAGTTTCAACATACTTGAGATATTCCAAAGCTACAGTCAATGTTTCTATTTTTCGCATTTTCACTGATGGTGAGGTCCTAGACCTAGATGCTTTAATAACTGTAAACACAAGGAAACTAACTAATACATATAAACTGGAGTTGTGGTGTTTACCGTTATATGCAGAACCATTTATTGCAATTGCAGGGCCCTAAGTGATTAACTCTAAGCTCTAGAAGGATTCTAAATGTATGGAACATTAAACATCCTTTGCAATGACACTCAAAGTTGAGCTTAGGTGCACACTGTTTCCACTGATCATCCTTGAGATGTTTCTACAACTTGACTGGAGTACACCTGTGGTAAATTCAGTTGATGGAAGCAATTTCTCGGGAAAAGAGACATGACAGCCTGCCTGGAGTTTGCCAAAAGGCACCAGAAGAACTCTCAGATCATGAGAAACAAGATTCTCTGGTCTGATGAAACAAAGATTGAACTTTTTGACCTAAATGCCAAGTGTGATGTCTGGAGGAAACCAGGCACCGCTCATCACCTACCCAATACCATCCCTACAGTGAAACATGGTTGAACTGGGAGACTAGTCAATCAGGATCAAGGGAAAGATTAATGCAGCGACAGATGAATGTACAGAGACATCCTTAATGACCTCCGAATGTGGCGAAGGCTCATCACCCAACGATTGAACATCTGTGGAGAAATCTGACAATGGCTGTGCACCGACGCTCCCCATCCAACCTGATTTATTTTTATTTAACATTTATTGAACCAGATTGAAAACAAATTCTCAACCTGGGGATTAAACCCAGGACATCATACATGCAAAGCATGCACTCTACCACTGAGCTAACCAACTGATGGAGTTCCTGCAAAGAAGAAAGAAAAAAATAGATGTGCCAAGCTTGAAGCATCATACTCAAAAATACTAGAGGCTGTACTTGCTGCCAACGGTGCTTTAACAAAGTATTGAGAATAGGCTTTGAATACTTATTTAAACGTTATATTATCGTTCTTCTCCTATTTTCTGACTGAAAATTTTATCTTGATTACACATCATAGTGCTGTGATTGCAACCACACTGATTGTTAATGATAATTCCAGAGGATTTGACAAAAGCTGAGATGTGCTACTTTGTTTACAGACCTATCAAACAACTTTGACACACTAAGTATTCACGTTTAATTAGCAAGTTGAGGTCATTAGGCCTAAGAGTTTAGTCTTGGAGTTTTTTCTCATTAGGCCTAAAAGTTTTGATCAAAATGATCAAAGGGATAGGACTCTGGCTGTTGTAACTGTAGGGCAACAGTCGGAAATCACATCTAAATATTTTTTGAATTACCATTCTCAACAGTTACATATTGAATGAGTGCTCTATTATATATATCTGGTTAAAAGCCTTAATGACAAGCTCTCATTCAAATTGCGCATCACTGAGTTAAGAAATCAATTGAAAATCAAGATTAGATTCTATTGAAGCAGTCTTTTGATAACTGGTCAAAATTTCTCCTGTAAATTTAAATAAGATTCTCAGAAAAGAACGGAATATGGTTGTAAAGCAAAGTTCCCCATCAAACCTGACAGACCTTAAAGAGAAAGTCAGAAACTTGCCTAAGGCAGGTGTGTTAGGCTTGTAGCTTCATACTCAAGGGTGTAATCATGTGCTACAACTAAGGGCGTAGGTTTGGTCTCAGCTTTGGTGGGGACATCCCTCCAACCACCCTAAGGCAAGTGAACTTTTACTGAGAATAATGTGATTATTTTTGCGTTTAGTTGAGACAATAGCCTGATGATTTTATAGTACTATAAAGTTAAACTAGCATCTCCATGTGGAGAGAAATATGTTCAGACATAAATAATTATGTAGTACCTGCCATTTGAATTTTAGATGGCAATGCTGTTTGTCAGATTCAGATTCAAGCATATCTTAATTTTGCCCAGATTAAAGTGTGATATTTATATTACTGAGTATGGAAAAGCACCATAGTTTAGGAATAAATACATTTATAAGACTCTTAATTACATACTATTATTTTTTTGTATTTGAAACTATTTTGTTGTAAGATACCAGAGCCTAAATTTCAGACAGTTTGCAATACAGAATATCACACTGCCTAAATGAATCTCCTTATATTTTAGCCATCATCCTGTATACTGTCCCTAAAGGGCTAGTATAACTGTATAATCCAAAACGAATACCCGAGACTTAAGGTAGGCTAATTACCATTCAGTGACTTGGTAACGTATTATTCTATCATGATAGTGCGAATTCTATGTGACTATTCGCGCTGCACACTCCTAACTTAGCTAGGTTAGATTACAGAAGATAGATTTAGGTGTAACAATATCCTGAGTAACACATACTATAGATTACAGAAGCTAGGTTTAGCTGTAACAATATCCTGAGTAACACATACTATAGATTACAGAAGCTATAGGTTGAGCTGTAACACTATCCTGAGTAACACATACTATAGATTACAGAAGATAGATTTAGCTGTAACAATATCCTGAGTAACACATACTATAGATTACAGAAGATAGATTTAGCTGTAACAATATCCTGAGTAACACATACTATAGATTACAGAAGCTAAGTTTAGCTGTAACAATATACTGAGTAACACATACTATAGATTACAGAAGCTAGGTTTAGCTGTAACAATATCCTGAGTAACACATACTATAGATTACAGAAGCTAGGTTTAGCTGTAACACTATCCTGAGTAACACATACTATAGATTACAGAAGCTAGATTTAGCTGTAACAATATCCCGAGTAACACATACTATAGATTACAGAAGCTAGATTTAGCTGTAACAATATCCTGAGTAACACATACTATAGATTACAGAAGCTAGGTTTAGCTGTAACAATATACTGAGTAACACATACTATAGATTACAGAAGCTAGGTTTAGCTGTAACAATATCCTGAGTAACACATACTATAGATTACAGAAGCTAGGTTTAGCTGTAACACTATCCTGAGTAACACATACTATAGATTACAGAAGCTAGATTTAGCTGTAACAATATCCCGAGTAACACATACTATAGATTACAGAAGCTAGATTTAGCTGTAACAATATCCTGAGTAACACATACTATAGATTACAGAAGCTAGGTTTAGCTGTAACAATATCCTGAGTAACACATACTATCACCAGTTAATACTATTTTCCACAGTAGAATATGCATTTGTAAGCCTGGTCACTACCACTGCTAGTTTGATTGTGTGGCTAGTTATTTGGCCTGACGTACACTGTGCTTCGAGAACAAGATCCGCATGTCCCCTTTCTTTTTTGGGTGGCATAGCTGACATATAAAGCACAAAATGAGGCAAACAATAATATGCTGAATGGCAAAGGGAATGTTAAAGTTTCACTCTTTTATGGTATATGTATTAACAGAAAGCAATGGTAACTTTACCGTTGTCTTCAGTCTCTCGCTAGCACACACCTGCTTGATTTGACTCTCGCCTTAATTTGATTGGCTAGGTTTTTTAGCCAATCAAATTACGGCCTTTCTAGTCAAAATTACGGCCTCCTGGTGCTGGCGGTCGGAATTGATCCAAATAGCAGCACAAACTCATAACGTAGTTAAATATTGGTGTGGACCAGGGGCGGTCTGGCCATCTTTGTGATCTGGAGAATCACAGAACGGCCGGTACTCCAGGACGGCCAGCGGGCCGGCCCACCAAACACGGGCCGGCCCACCACCTACCACACACGGGCCGGCCCACCACCTACCACACACGGGCCGGCCCACCACCTATCACACACGGGCCGGCCCACCACCCGCCACACACTTCTTTGGAGTAGTGGTTAGTGCGCTTGGTTGCGGATCCGGAGGATGTTGGTTCGATATATATCTTTTGAAATTGTTTTTAAGCTTTTATTTCTGAATTCTATTTTTGCCATTATGTTTGATGTCGTTAAAACAGCTAAACTTCTACATTTTAGCTGTAAAATGCCACATGCAGTAGCTAATATTAAGAAATATGATGTGCTTTTACTCTTATAAAGTTTCCTTGCACCGATTGCTAGGCCGGGCCTAGTCAAAATCCAGGGCCGTTTTTTAGTCCCAGTCCGTCCCTGATGGGGACAATTTTGTCATGTTAAAATATTGGTGGGGACATGTCCCTAGCGCCCCCCCCCCCCCTAAACCTACGCCCTTGGCTACAACAAAGATTCTGAATATTTATGTTACTGTAATATATATATATGTTAATATACATTAGGAAAAAAATTTAACATGTTTTTGCTTTTCCGTTATGTAGTATTGTGTGTACATTAATAAAGAGAAATATATGATTGTTCAGTTTCAGAACAAGGCTGTAATGTGGAAAAAGTAAAATGTGGAAAAAGTGAATTATTTCCAAATGCACTATATTTTGAACTGTTTCTCCGGATTCTGTGTCCGTACACACACACAGTGTCCATGGTTCAAGAAGCGTGCGATTATGTGTCTTCTCTGCAAACATTGTTACATATTTTTTACTGGCAACTAGTAGAGAATTTACCCAGAATCAGAATTGTGTAAGCTAAATACCCTACCAGCTGAGCTACAGGAAAGGTGAAGCACAGATCAACTGTGTTCTTGTGCATTAACTGGCAAACCATGCAGAGTCGTCTCATTGAGCATAGATAAGTACCTTAGAAGGCTGATGTCGTCCCTGAACACTGTTTATCACTTTACAATGGTTAACATGCAGGCAATAGAGTAAGGTTTCACTGATCCCAGATCTGGGCCTGCATGGGAACTTTAAAAATAGAGGGCCAGCATTGATGCGATAATTGACTTGACTTTTGCAGATAAACATAGAATTATTACTGAGAGAGAAGAGAAGACAGCTAATCCTCTTCCTAGTCAAACATACTTTATTGGAGCTTTCAGACATGAAGAGAGGCATTCCAACTTGGATGCCAGATTCGGTATTTGAGCTCCAGACAAAGATGGTGGCTCAACAACATGGAACCACAAGGAAAAATTTTGATTTTAATTTGTACCACATTATGTGGCAAGAGAATTTAAGCGGACTGAAGAGAGGATTACTGGAAGGATCTTTAGCTATAGTGTGTGTGTGTGTGTGTGTTTGTGTGTGTGTGTGTGTGTGTGTGTGTGTGTGTGTGTGTGTGTGTGTGTGTGTGTGTGTGTGTGTGTGTGTGTGTGTGTGTGTGTGTGTGTGTGTGTGTGTGTTTGTGTGCGTGCAGGTTGTTTGTGGGCGCAAGTGTGGGTGTCTGTCGAATTATTGTTTATCTCCCTTTTATTGGTTAGGACCATGTAGCCTACTGTTGGGAACTGTAATAGGAACTGTATTCATTTCAGCTGACAACTGAAAACACCATGTAATTCAATACAGTTTTATTAATATAGAATCAATACCTTTCATTAAATATTTGTTAGGGCCGGATAGCTGAGCAGGAATGCATGGCACATCCCTGGGGCGCCCAAAAAAAATTTGAGCAAAATGTCTAGAATTTCAGGAAATGTGCGTTTCAAATGGCAAAAATGTATGTCAGACTCATGGCATAATGTGAACAATGGCATTACATTACCAAGAACAGAAATTCACAAAGATAATCTGGCCTCACTGATCACTGATTCACTTTAGTTAAAAGACGGAAACATTTGAGAAGTTAAAACATGTTTAAGTATTAAACTGTTTTTGTGCAAGGTACACTATTGTTGACTGAAGTTTGGGGTCCAATGGCGTTGATGCTCCAGATAATGAACTAGTTTTCAGCTTTGCTAACATATTCATAATTGGAAAGGGGTTTCTAATAATATTTCACATGGCCTTTTAAAATTATATATTTGGGTAAGCAAACACAACCTGCTATTGGCCTAAATGCTACGTGTGGAGGAAACCATGCACTGCTCATCACCTAGCCAAAATCATCCCTACAGTGAAGCACGGTTGAACTGGGAACACAGCTGTGGTTCTTTGTGATAATGGGCCTTTATACGCCAATGTAAATATTCCATCAAAAATCAGCTGTTTAGATATTGCTCTTTACAACGTTAACAGTGCCTACACTGTATTTATGATCAATGTAAATGTTATTATAAGGGACAATTATTGCTTTTCTCAATCTTGGAAAGCAGAATGTCTACCTGCATGAAAAGGCTTATTGTTAAACACAGATAACTGAGTCTCAAGGAAACGTTTAGAACTATAATTTCCTCACAGTTCATTATTCTGCTCTTTGTCACAACAACAGATTGAGTGCTACCGGTCAATATCAACATAAGCTTATCAAAGGAAAAAGGCCTTATGGAATTAAACAGAGTGCTACTAGATCAATACCATCAACAGATTTTAAATGGGTCTTGCCAATGAATTGATTGTGGCAGTTAAAAATACGGGAGTATATCTGTAGCCACCCATAAATATTGCTTTTAATATGGGGAATATTGCTGCTTATGAAGTGTAATTTAACCTAATGTTGCTGAATGAGTGTGCGGCCTTCCATTGGTGATTGGTGTGTCTCCGTTAATGTGTGCCAGTGTGTCTGTCAGATAAATAATTTGTCAGATTGTGTATTTCATCATTCATTTATTTATATACATTTTATTTGTTTCTTTTTTCAAAAGTTTTCAGACACATTTTTATTAAATCTGTGAACTATTTAGAACTTACAATAAATGATTTATATCAATTGAAAACATGCTTAAATTAGGAAGCATCTTTTTTTTATAAATAACGGGATCATAAGCCTTTTGTTTTAAACCGAAACAAGCACTAACACACACAACATGGACTCAGCATCTTCATTCACACCTCACATAGAAAGGTGTAGTTTTTGCATGGGAAGCTTTTTACAGCAAAACAAGCAGTCAGAATGACAAAATAAATGTCAATAAAACAATGGGAATTGAAACATGAAATACCTTCAGTATTTAAATTGATGATCAATCAGATGATGAAAAATAATAATCCACAATGAGGAAAAAATGTCTTCCCGTTAGATGAGTCTGCTGTTTCTTCAAAGTCCCGAAGATCCAACATATTCCCTGTCAGTGGGTGAACTGCCTAATCTGGTCCTGATTACCACAATTAGACTGGGGTGTATTTCCACTGGAGATGTAAAGTCTAGCTGCCAGTCTAAAACTGTCTGTCCTTGACAATGTGATATCTCCAGGTTATCAAAACATGAAAACCGCAGCAGTCCTTTTGTACAGTTAATAGACAGTTTCAGGATGATATGGTCCATGGGAGAGATGGCTTGTGGTGGAAGTGGTCTCTGAGGTGTTGGTTAGCGGCTGATGGGTAGCTGCGGTATGGCCATCCCTGCGTGAGTGAGGCCGTTAGGGGCCGACAACATCGAAAAGGGGTGACCTGTGCACAGACGGCGACAGAAAAATATGACATTTCATAAAACTAAACACATCCCACAAGATCTAGACGTGATCTGTTGTGGATTGAAATACAAAAAAGGCAGCATCTTATATTGGACAATCTCCACTGGTAGAATGACAAACTGATTGGTGATATTAGAGCCAAAGTCACCTCAGTGTACATGTTCTGTTGTCCATTGATATGGAGAAAGCAACTCACTGTCTATGTATCCATGTAGAGACATCATGTGTGGTCTGTCAGGACTGCTGAAGGGTGAGTAGAGGTTGTCTGGCAGGGAGGGAGGGATTCTGGAGTGGGGATGCGAGGTGCTCTGGAGCGGACCGTTGTGCTGGGTTGGTGGGTGCTTTTTATGTCTCGCTCGGCAGTTTTGAAACCAAACCTACAGTATTATGAAAATATAACGTCTTATAAATGGTGTATGTTAATAGGGCGTGATATTAAACGTGACAAGATTTCTTGTCCAGCTGAAAACATTGTCTTGGTGTATCAGCAGGAGGAAGTGTGAGGGTGAAATTTCATAGATTTGAATTGACCAGCGATAACCGGCAGTTATTTTACTTGTATCATACCCATAAATGTGTCCTTTATCGTACAAAAAGTGTTTATGAAAAATCAAAAGAAAAAGTTTTGAAATCCTTGAAATTAAAAAATATATTTCACAACAGGCTTTAGCATAAATCAATGGCGGAAATTTGCATTGCGGCTAGTAGCTGGCTAGACCAACATTTATGCCATTATCATCGTTTATGAAAAAAAAGACAAAGATAATTATTCCTTTTCATCTGGGAGACTATTAGATCCCATTAGTTTTTAGCATAATCCAAAATAATTTAACATAATAAAGAAATATATACTGTAATTTTCAGCTTACAATTAATACTTTTTCAGCGGCCGCTGTGTTGATGTCCAAATAGAAGCTGCTACAACAGCCATCACTCGAAGTTTGCAGTTTTAGTATTGAGAGAGTACTGCTTTGATTATTATACTGTTTTTATTTTACATGTTCAATTTGTGGAAAGGAGTTTAGTTAGAAGGTCACAGAAGGTCTGAACAGACTCATGTGAAATCATACAGGAGAGAAGCCAGTCAGTTGAGTTTTTAGGCAAATCCTTTTACAGGGCTTGCATATTGTTCTGTCTTCTGCACCTGCATTGTTTTGCACTTTGTGACGTAGGCGGAAAAAAAAAATTTAATATTTCCAGTCGTAAATATCAATTGACAATTTCTTAAAAATAGTGTTAACATATCGTCGCGATCTCGTGAACCCAATATTGTGTATCGTTATGTCTCGTGAGCTAAGTGTATCGTCACACCTAGTAAAAAGTATTCATTCATAGATTAGTGAGTTTATCATAAAATTTCATAATCATGACCAACCAGAATATCTAGCTAGGTTCATTACAACCACTAGCTTTATATTGTCAGACATACTTGTATGACCCTCCTGCTCAGTCCCGTCATGTCAGCCAGTTTCTGCAAAGCCTGGGCATCTGGGTTGTTGTCTTGGTTAAACTGAGACTGCATGACCTGGGAACACAGGTGAGGGAAATAGTCAGTTGTGAGGCTACGCATGCAGCTGAACGTTTACTGAATGCAGCTAATTCATTCAGACACACTGTGAGAAAATGCAATAGAAAAATGCTGTGTGTACTTCAGAGGCCACATACACGGCTACACCCACTGCCGGACAGTACCAGTACCTGTAGTTGCTCAGCGTTGAAGGAGGTGCGTGCTCTTTTGGTCGGTTTGGGTTGGCCGTCCTGATCACATGGTAAGGCTCCTTCTAATGTGAGGCCGGTGCCTAAGTTCCAGGAAGAGGGTAAAATCGAAAATCCGCACATGTTAATTTTGTTTTCTCATAACCAACCTAAAGTATACGTACAGCGCGTGCAGGTGATGGATAGCGAACACGAAGCAGAGTATATCAGCAAAGGTCTCTCTGACAGGGCCATGCATCGTGGGACAGGGGCCGAAATGACGTAAAATCCCCAGTCTGCTCGAGTTTCACACAACGCACATACAGACAATGCATTTGACAAGCCACGTAGATAGAATGAAGGAACCGATGACTGATTGGAAGACTGGGGACTTGTTGAGTTTGAGATAACAGGGGTAAAGGCTCTAGCCACTGCATTCAGTCTTAATACAGAACTATAGCTACAAAATCATATGCAGATGGGTTAAATTCTGCAGACATCCCAAATAAAATGTATTGGGTATGTTTAGTCATTCCAAGGTTAACCGTTTGGTTTATGCCTGACCTTGTCTGAGACGCCATGTATGACCATACCATTCTCGGCAGCTCTTTGGAGGTTCTCCACCATGGTGTCGTAGTGGGATCGACACAGCACCCTGCCCTCCACCAGGCCAAACTCCTCCCCCGTGGACAGTTGTCTCTTACAGGAGTAGCAAGCAAAGCAGGCCAGGTGGTAAACACTGCCACGTGCCCGACGCACCCAATCACTGGCATGCACCTGACGCCCACACTGGCCACACTTGCTACCAAACCTACTGTAATGACAAAAAGAGCAGCAGGAGCAATTATTACTACATTTCCATGACTACAAAAAACACATTTTTATTAAACAGAAAGTAAATGCGCTGCTTAACAGTGAAATATTACGACCTTACTCAATGTTTCCAAACAAATAATTTAAGTCCAATAATACATCAATTAAACAAACCACTAAGAAAGAGAAAGATGTAGGCTAATACAAATAATAATACTAATTAAAAAACGCTGATACGGAACTGTAGGTTATAACGCTTAGTGCATCATGGGAATTGTTTAGGTTTGGCCAGTGATAATAGCCATGTAACAATGCCGCGTTATTAAATTGAACAATATTTTAGTTATGGTACCAGTCAGACGAGAAAATGATGGCCGACATTAGAAATAAATAGCAACGATAACAAATAGCCTGAATTTAGTTTAGTGAATAATGTTTGGTTATAAAGGAAATATAACCAAAATCCACTAAAGTGTAAGGCAGTATAGGTCCAATTAAAAGGTATCTAAATTAAATTATTATCAAATTCATAATAAAACTTTTTTTTTTAAATTGCGTGTAGAGAAAAGTATGCAAACTAAATAAAGATGTATTAAGTGGACTAGGTTTTCTTAGTTTTACACGTTTTTCTATTTGCCAAAACAAATATTTCGTTTTATTGATGGGATGTAACCGATGCAAAAGAAAAACAACGATAAAATACAGTTAAATTTGCCCCATCACACAACGAAACTGTAGTCCTACAAAAAATGTTTTAAACCATCAAAACAGAAAGTAATTGTATAATTCTTTATAAAAGAAGATTTTTATAAGTAGGCCTACTTGTTTGTTAAAATGTTCCCAGGTTCCAAAAATGGCATATACATTTTAAATAAAATAAATAGCCTAGCAAACTTACCCTACCTGAAATAATCCAATTTGCAAAATACTTCTTTGTTTTTGATGAAGCAGCTACTGTGCTGACGTAATGATGCTCTGCAGACTGAACACTCCAGACACCCCACGTGCCAATTCAAATTGTTCACCTGCAATATACGAAATAAACATTCATATTGATAGGAATAAAACAATTGATCTGTGTAATCTTAAATGTACAACAGCATATTGTAGTTTTCTTACATTGGTCATTCCTAAAGAAGACAATTTATTTGAACAGTCTGACATTTTTTTCCATTCAGTGCACATAAAGACTGGAACGAATTGCAAAAGACTCCAAAACGTATACTTGTTGTTAAAAAAAAGAATTGTTTGAGGCTCCCCAGGTCCTCATTGTGGATGAAAACTGGTTGATAATTGTCTTACCAATAAATAAATGTGAGCCTAACTAGGCTAATGTTCAAATTTAAAGTAAGGTTTAAAATTAAGCTTCAAATTCATTATCTACTTGTAAAACTAACGAGATTATTACTGTGCTTACCTTTAACAGATATCTGTCTTGGATCTCGGTACCGCAGTTGGCACACTGGTTCTTCCGTGAGGATGATAGTAGGGTCCGGGAACCCACGGACTGAGGCGAGCACGCTGTTTCTGAAGCACTGGGCAGAAGGGAAACCTCTTCTTTCACGTCCGCATTAGACACCCCGTCTGAGTGAGACTGTGGTTTTGGAGAGATGTTTCTGGTATTATCCGTACAAGGCCCGGGATGGAAGGTAGCCTGCAAGACCTCGAATGAATTAAGAGACGCACGAGGCACACGACAAGCCGTTATAGGACATTCGAAAATACATGTTGGATAAAGATATTGCAAAAAAAAGGGGCTTCTGCAAGTAAGTAAAGCAACACTGAGAAATGTAGGCCTAAGTAGAACCATGACTATTCGGGTTGGGAAACAAAGATTAAGTCCAAGTTTATCTCGTCTCCAAGGAAGCGTTGCTACTTTGCAGTTACCTAATTTGAAAAGAAGATTAATTTATGTTTCAGCCGGAATAACTCACCATTATCAAGCTATTTTGTTTGTTGAGAAACAGTCGTGCAAATGAAGCCTGTATCTAAGGCTGAAATCTGTCCTGCGCTTTGCTCTCCTCTGCGCATTACGCACCCCATACCAGCCCATACTGCAAGCTATATCCGCTCCAAAACAATGGAGAACACTTTCTGATGCATTTAAATGCTGCCAACAAAAGCTACATTTTCTAAAGCAATTAGAACTAGGATTGATTTTTTACACACAACTGGTGAGCCACCTCCTTAAATAGGCTCACATGCAATCGAATGTGCTGAAAAGATGGACTACCTGCAATTAGTGGTGGCTTCAAATGCTCCGGATAAGAGGCAGGCAAAGTGTCAATTTCATCTGTCAATCAGAAAAGGCGTCGTTGGAGAATTGCATATGTTAATTTTAATAGCCGTAATCGAAAATCGAATTTCTCTACACACGACTAGGCTGTGAAGAGGCTCAATTGAACATTGCACTATTCATGGGAGAAAATGTATCTTGCATAAGTTGCAGCTGATCTCGAAACATAAAGGAGCGTGATTGTCTCGGATTCGATGATGGGCCACTCGAGTCCCTCTTGGTGATTAAAACAGTATTCACAGAGTGCCAAAATCTAGGTTTGGATGGAATTCAGAATCCATTTTGTCGTTCGTTAAAACAAAATTAGGGCAACACAAAATAATGTGAAATATGATTAGGCCTGCAATTGTTATGGAACGGGCTGGAGTCTGGAAAACAAAGACAATCAGTGCAGCGCTGCCAAGCAATTAGCGCAAGTCCTCACTTACGTTGAGTTGATAGCTTGTTAGACATAGCCTATTCTCTATGATTAGATGTCATGAACATACCTGCCGAAATAAGACTTCTTTCTCCACTGGCAGAAGCGATGGAATTTAATTTATCCGTTGGTTACATACAGGGGCTCCGTTAACACCGTTTAACAAGAAGTGTCCATAGATAAGTTAGGAAATGGTTTTAAATGATTTTGAGTGCAAGAAAATAATAATGCAAACACCATTTTTTTTAAATAAAATCGTTTACCCTGTCTGACACCTCCATCAAGTGTCCTCTCTGTTTATTTGCCACTACAGCACATTCTCAATTTCTAAACCCTCCAAGACATTCCCGTGTCCGTTAAACAAATCTCAAAGTAACCCGGACAAAACAACTCTTAAGATTGCGGAATTAGATAATTATTTTTACAAACACACACACAAATAACAACATGTGCAGACCTATCTAATTTCGCCTAGACCTAATGTTATAATAATTAAAATAAGATGTATTCAAATAAAACAATATGCATAAAAAAAGAAAAAGGGAGAACAGTAAACACATAAATACTAATTTGCTTTGTTTGTGCTTGTGGTTACATAGGGGTTTAACTAATGCATACACTGTCAGGATGCATTCTGTTCCACCTACTAAATAGCTTCTTAAAATCTTCTTAAAAAAAGATGGACAGCATTCAACTCATTGTGAGTAATCATTGAAGGAATTGACTGCACATTAGTTAATGTCATGAAACGTTCTAATGATACTGTATTACCACTGTCTTGTCAGCTTATCTGTGACCGTCCGATATGCAGCTCCGATATGCAGCTTGGTAACGAATAGCTTTTTAAAGCCATCATAGCCACTGAGTTGGCCTGAACACAGTCAATTCTAATCTATTGAACTCTGCTCTTGGAGGACAGAAACACCTTTAAAGTTGGTTTCTAAAAGATTTGTTGAGAAGCATCCATATTGGACTGCACCTGAAGTCCAGTGTTCCTACTCAACTCCAGTCAGCGTAGGTTTAGGGGGGGACGCTGGGGACATGTCCCCACCCCACCAATATTTTAACATGACGACATTGTCCCCACCAATATTTTATTGAAATCCGTTTGGAGTTTGTGCTGCTACTTGGATTAATTCCGACCGCAAGCACCAGGAGGAGGGCTGTACTAGAAACTCCGTAATTTGATTGGCTAAAAAATCTGGGGGGGAGGAGTTATCTGACACGCTCAAAGGAGAGTGAAATCTAGCAGGTGTGTGCTGAAGACAACGGTAAAGTTATCAGGGCTTTCTGTTAATTCATACCCCATGAAAGAGTGAAACTTCTTTATATTCCCTTTGCCCTTCAACATATACATGTTTGCCTCTTTTTGTGCTTTGCAGGTCAGCTATGCCACCCAAAAAAAGGGGATATACGGATGTTTTTTCTCGAAGCACAGTGTACGTCAGGCCAAATAACTAGCCACCCAATCAAACTAGCAGTGGTAGTGACCAGGCTTACAAATGCATATTCTACTGTGGAAAATAGTATTAACTGGTGATAGTATGTGTTACTCAGGATATTGTTACAGCTAACCCTAGCTTCTGTAATCTATAGTATGTGTTACTCAGGATATTGTCACATAGAAGTCGCACTATCATGATGGAATGCAAGGGCGAAATAGTCTGTCACACATTGGGGGGGACAGCTTCGGGACATGCAAAAATGTTTTAATTAATACAAAATACAACTATTTGTTTGGAGTAGTGGTTAGTGCGATATTTTAAGCTTTTATTTTCTGAATTCTATTTTTGCCCACGTGTATGATGTAGTTAAAAGAGCTAAACGTCAAAATGTAAGCTGTAAAATGCCATATGCAGTAGCTAATATTAAGAAATATGTTGTGCTTTTACTTTTTTAGTCCGAGTCTGTCACTGGGTAGTAGGTATCAGCTGGCTTTATTAAAGTCCCATTCATAAAAGCTGTATAGTATTGCAATCGAAGTTCGCACTAATTCTACAATTGTAAATTGAAATGCACCTAGTCGTTATCCAAGGGATTATGTTCGCCGAATACTGAATATCCATGTGCCAAATGTCTTTCTCATTCCGCGCTCACAAGAGCACAAAGGTATAGGGAAAACTTGACATGGATTTCAGGAGAAATCACTTTCGTTAATGTATTGGTTAAGGCAAGTCAAGTTGATTTGGGAAATGGACGGGGTTTGATATTTTCGGTGCTGAAAAGAAAGACGTCATGTACTAGCAGTCAGTCACATCGATATTGCCCGCATAATCATACCGTATGATCAAATATTGGGGGGGACAAATTGTCCTTATTTGAATATTGGGGGGGACGTGTCCCCCTGTCCCCCCATAGGATTACGCCTATGATAGAATGCTACGTTACCAAGTCACTGAATGGTAATTAGCCTACCATAAGTCTGTAAATGACCTACCATAAGTCTGTAATTGGCCTACCATAAGTCTGTAATTAGCCTACCATAAGTCTGTAAATGACCTACCATAAGTCTGTAAATGACCTACCATAAATCTGTAAATGACCTACCATAAGTCTGTAAATGACCTACCATAAGTCTGTAATTGGCCTACCATAAGTCTGTAATTAGCCTACCTTAAGTCTGTAGTTAGCCTACCTTAAGTCTGTAGTTAGCCTACCTTAAGTCTGTAATTCGCCTACCTTAAGTCTGTAGTTAGCCTACCTTAAGTTACAATCTTGCAGTCACAATAAACAGTGGACATTTTTCCTATATGTATTTTTTGTTTATGTAATGTGGCATATTTGTGAGTGTCCGAGTGAATCCTACGCAATGCGTGACAACCGAATTAACAGTTGAAGGACTGTCATTGCATTGGTAGGCACATGTGCTAGAAAAATGTGTTAGCAATGTGAATAATTTGACAGTGTTGGTTAGTCAAATATAAGAAATCATTATATGATTAATAATATCCAAATAACCCTGTATACAACAATATGGTAGGAGGGTGAACTTGCTAGCGATAGGATAGGCTACAAGATTTGTAAACCATTTTGTATGCAGGAAAGACCGCAGCAAACCACTGCAGATGTATAGAGCAGGCAGAGGAAACTGCATCAAGGCTTCAGGTCAGGTTCTAATTTGCCTATGTCAAATTGTCAATACATTTAGAGTCATCAGCATTACTGTTTTATTTTGGGATGCTCAATTAATCATCATATTTATTCAAGCATGGATTATTTTATTATTTATAGGAAACTCAGAAACCTATCAAAGATGCGGTTGGGCAGGTTGAAGAAGAAGTAGCGTGACCTTCAGGGCTTCAGGTGAGGTCACAGTGATTCTGTCGTGAGATATAATACTATTGATTAGTAGCAAATTATTAAATATAAATATGGTCTACTTGTTTTGTTATGTGAAATTGAAGTGAACTATGGTGCATTTCCATACTCAGTAACATAAATATTACACTATTTCATCTGGGCAAAATTAAGATGCTCAAATCGGAATCTGACAAACAGCATTGCCATCTGAAAGTCAAACGGCAGGTACTACATAATTATTTTTGTCTGCACATATTTCTCTCCACATGGAGATGCTAGTTTAACTTTTGAGTACTATAAAAGCAACAGGCTATTGTCTCAACTAAACGCAAAAAGAATCACATTATTCTCAGTAAAGTTCACATGCCTTAGGGTGGTGGGGGGGATGTCCGCACCAAAGCTGAGACCAAACCTACGTCCTTGACTCCAGTTCTTAGAAATCAAAAGTCACACATTTGTTGTATGTGTCACGGTTTCGTAGGTGTAGTGCAGGAGAAAGCCAGGCAGAGCAAGATATCCACATTCGAAATGGAATTGAATTAATTTGAGTTATTTTTTTGGGCTAGACTACGGTGTGGCAAGTCCATACAGTCGTGGGGCTCAAATAAATGTCGGAAAAAATACAGCATAGAATAGCACACCCTCTCAACAGCTAGTGTAGCAAATACAGTTGCTTAGTCTCTAGCAATTTTTGTACCTTTCCTGGCAACCAAAAAAAATTGTCAACTTTACTTTGGCAATGTCCGTTTGTTTGTTGTTGAGCAGCAGCAAAATAACTAATTGTTCGTGTTGTCATAGAAAGTCGCATCTCCCCTCTCACAAATACAGAGATGAATTCGAAAAGGGCTGGATGTGCAGCCACAGAGACCATAAGTTTGTCTTTCATCTTGTAACTGTGAAAACAACAAAAAATTCTTACCGGTACTATGACGAAAGTTGCTAGGTTACAAGAAAACAATCCAATTGGCCAAATATAACAATACCACGCAAAGACAGCCCAAACACAAGGAACTTATATACTGTAATAATCAGAGAAATTGACACCTGGTGTCTGTTTCACGGGAGGAGACAATTATGTGACATAGAGGGTATGGTGGAGCCAGAAGACCAGCGAGAGAGAATGCGAAGCCTACCCGCAGGTGGCGGTAGACTGGCCTTGAACGGAGCTCTGACAGTCCTGCTGTACTTGATAAATGTACTTAAAATACCTCTATACTGTGGCCTGGGGTGGTACAGTGGTCTAGGCAGATATTTACAGGCGAACACATATTGCTGTTGCGTGGGTTCTGGCCTGAACACACACTCCTCATCTTCACCGCTTGACTATCGGTGTGTGTCCTACTGATGCAATTAAGATTACAGTAGTATCTGTTATGCAATTGCCCTACCAGTGCTTTAGATGCAATTATAGAGAAATGTTAAGACATTTTTGTAAAATTGTACTATGATGTATACTGTTACTGTCCATGCATTAAATTATTCCGCAATAAACATTTTAGGAAACGATAGGGTCACAAAACTCATCAGTATAAACTATAGGTTTCAGATTAATATTTTCTTAATTTATTAAACTTAAAAAAACAATTATGCAAAAATGACAGAAGACTAACATAGTTTAGCATGGTCACCAGACCTGCTTCTAACCATCTCCTACAGTCAAGGCAGCAGCGGCCGTAGATGGAAAGGTATTTAAATAAATAACCCAAACATCGGGAGGCGTTCCTTGATTAACTTAATTAGGCTCTGACAGCTTTGATTCCTGTCCAACGCATCCAATTTCTCTTGATGCAAATGGCGCTGTTGTTTAGCGGGGTCTAGCGTCATAGTTGTTCTCAGCCATGTCTCTAGACTCAAGGAGCTGAAACTTCTCTCAGCCTCTGCTGAGGAGGCAGGAACGACCAAAAGCAGTCTCAAGAGGGCCTCAACTTGATTGAAAACTCAAGGGAATTAATCTACGACTGCATCAATTTTCCCAGAGATAAGTACATCCTCTTATTTTTGCTGTCTTTGAAGCCCATCCTGGCTGGAACGCTTCGTGCACTGCACCCACAGCAGTGTCCAAGGTACTACAGTGCTGCATTCTGTAGTACGCTTGGGCAGTAGAATGAAGATGTGGTGTGGCTGGACCAGTGAAGCACTTGCTTTTGCAGACATTTGCAGACTTCGAACTGCCTACCTGGCGGGGCAGAGAGGCTTTAGAGATGTGTGCGGAGATGTGTGATCTGACTTCGCTGTGAAGATAGCCTTGAACTTCTCGGACTGATTGAATAAAATGCCCAACTCATGCACAAACTGCATTGCATTTCCTATAATGGAGGGAGGATACACATGCGGCTTGGGTGATTGACACAATGTCACCAAACACTGCCAGAGGCTGCTCTTCTTGAGATGAGCATGCGCACCTTGTATCCTACCAGACATATTGGCCGCCCTATCGTAAGTCTGACCCATAGTTGTGACAGTGGGAGATTTAGGCGAATTAGAACATCTACACTAGCCGTTTTCTCCAGTAGTGGATGTGACCTCATTTAGACAGATTAATTCTTCTCCGGGTTGCAAGTTGTTGTCAACAAAGGGCAGACAGAAGGACTCTCGCTCAACTCCTGCTGCGTCTCATGTTCCATCAATTATAAGGGAAGATTGACCTACTGGCAATGATTGGATCTCCTGTGTAATTTCTTGTACAATTTTGTTACTGATTATTTTGAGGGCCACATTTTGAATTTTGGGGCTGGTGAAATTATTTTGCCGCTGAAGCCAGCTTGTAAGTTCTTGATCACTGTCTGCCTTGTACTTGATCACTTTTGTAAGCTGCCCTCTTTGTTGTCATGCCCTGTAAAAGCACTGCCATGTCTTGCCAAGCACATCAACACGCCCAATCTTTAAGATAATATTTCTGGCCACATGTTGCTGCGAACAAGACCTCGGAGGTCTTGTTCGCGAGTGAGGACAATGGAGCGTGAAATTGGCCGGAGAATCGGAGCAGCGGGGGCGGTGTTGCATTCGCTTCACCGCACCGTTGTGACGAAAAGAGACCTGAGCCGGAAGGCAAAGCTCTCCATCTAACGGTCAATCTTTGTTCCTACTCTCACCAATGGTCATGAAAGCTGGGTCATGACCGAAAGAACAAGATCGCGGGTACAAGTGGCCGAAATGGGTTTTCTCAGGAAGGTGGCTGGCCTCTCCCTTAGAGATAGGGTAAGAAGCTCAGTCATCCGAGAGGAACTCGGAGTAGAGCCGCTGCTCCTTCGCGTAAAAAGGAGCCAGTTGAGGTGGTTCGGGCATCTAGTAAGAATACCAACTGGGTGCCTCCCTAGAGAGGTGTTTCAGGCACGTCCAGCTGGGAGGAGACCACGGGGAAGACCAAGAACTAGGTGGAGAGATTATATCTCCACACTGGCCTGGGAACGCCTCGGGATTCCCCAGTTGGAGCTGGCTAATGTTGCCAGGGAAAGGGAAGTTTGGGGTTACCTGCTATAGCTGCTACCCCCGCAACCCGACCCCGGATAAGCGCCCGGATGGCTTTTACCAGTTGCTAATTCCTGTTTTAATAAAAGCTGCATCAGCCTTACTGGCTAAAGTGGATTTCTGGTCTCCAGAATATTTAGCACAGTAAAACCACAGCATGCCCTTCAACAAGGGCTGTAATGAACCCATTGGTACTGCCTAAACCAACTGTCCTGTTTGTCAGGGACTGAGTTTCAATTAAGCGAGAATTAGGCTGGTACCAAGCTCCTCCTTTCGCTTATCTAAACCACTACTCTGCCTGATTCTGGGTCTATATCCATGTTAGTCACCTGAAATATACATACTTATGAATGAAAACCAATGTACTCAAGCTGTTTAGTTTGCTTAAGTCTACAAAGGACAGTGTAACATTGCAGTTACCTGTAGTGCCACACTAAGCCACCTATTTACTTAGAGTTTTACTGTCAACTGTGTTAATAAAAGTAGCACATACAAACTGCATTATAGTTCATTTTCCTTGTCTGACCTCTTTCAGCTCGTAATACGTTTGCTATACAGTGCCTATAGAAAATCATTCTACCATACATACAACATTCAAGTAACGTAAAAAGGCAACAGTTCCTAAACTAAAAAACAAATGAAAATTGGTATACCAGAGTATGAAAAGTGATCCGTCCATGATTTAATAATTTGTAGAGAGCTACATTTGCCTTAATTACAGCCATTAGTCCGACCATACTCCTTGTATGTGTAAACAAACTTGGCAAGAAACCTAATTCTGGGGCTAGGATATGTCTCTATTATCTCTGCACACATAGATTGGGGAATATTTTCCTATTCTTTATTGCAGAATTGTTCGAGTTTAGTTCGTGGTGAGCGGCAATGGACTGCTGTCTTCAAGTCCCTCCACAGGTTGTTAATTGGATTTATGTCAGGGCTCTGGCTTGGCCACTCAAGCACCTTTTTTCCTTAAGCCACTGTGTTGTTTTTATGGCGATGTGTTTAGGGTCATTGTCGTGCTGGAACGTGAACCACCTGCGTATCTTCAGCTTTTTAGCAGAGGGGCACAGGTTTCCCTCAAGAAGTTGGGCTTACCTGTCAGCATCCATTTACCCTCAAACCTGACCGGTTGCCCAGTCCCTAATGAAGAGGTGGTGTGCTCGTAGTTCAGTCCAAAAAAGTTAAGTCTTGGTCTCATCTGACCATAAAAGTTTTTGCCAAATGGCATTAGAATCTACCAAGGTTTTTTTTGCATATTGCAAACAAGACTAAATTTGGCCCTATTTTAGAGGAGACCTCTTTCTTGCCACCCTGCCAGGCAGGCCAGCTTTGTGTAAAGCTTTTGAGATAGGTGTCACATGCACAGACCGACCAATCTTATGGAGAAAACACAGGCATTCCTTAGTGACCCCAAATGTTTTAACTGTAGTGTCTCCTCTTTAGTATATTTTGTAACATTTGCCGAAATGCATGCAACTGTCAAGAAATAGGCATCTCTATGCTTTAGTTACTTTCTTTTTTTATCTCCTATTGGAGGCAGCTGAGTTTCTTTTGTCACCTATTGGAGGCAGCTTCCCGGAGTTGCCGCTAATTGGACAACCATTTTAAGTGTCAAGGTGCTGCAGCCAGTGCTGCCCTGGAGCTGCAGCCATCGCGTCTTCATGATTGTTAGTCATTGGATCAGAGAGGCGTGATCTGGCTGATCTCCAGATGAGACTTACTGCACTCTCCAGTGACACATACCATCACTGGAGAAACCAGCAGTGCCTCCTCCTGCCTTGGAGCCGCTTCATCTGCAGTTTCCAGCTGCTCCACCCCCACGACTGGTACATGATGGTGTGGGTACAGTGATGTGCCGCCCCCACGGCTGGTACATGATGGTGTGGGTACAGTGATGTGCCGCCCCTACGGCTGGTACATGATGGTGTGGGTACAGTGATGTGCCGCCCCTACGGCTGGTACATGATGGTGTGGGTACAGTGATGTGCCGCCCCCACGGCTGGTACATGATGGTGTGGGTACAGTGATGTGCCGCCCCTACGGCTGGTACATGATGGTGTGGGTACAGTGATGTGCCGCCCCCACGGCTGGTACATGATGGTGTGGGTACAGTGATGTGCCGCCCCCACGGCTGGTACATGATGGTGTGGGTACAGTGATGTGCCGCCCCTACGGCTGGTACATGATGGTGTGGGTACAGTGATGTGCCGCCCCCACGGCTGGTACATGATGGTGTGGTTTTGCCACACACATTGTGTATCATTTTTTTGTGTCCTGAGTTGCTGCTGGTTTTGTTTAATGTTTTCGTATGTTTCAAAGTGAAAATATGCCTTTTAAAAGGCCTGCGTCCGATCTCAACCATTACCAGCATAGCTGTGAACGCAACTGGCATTTTTCAATGGAGATCTGGAATTTACTAAATACATGATTGCCACAACGGGTTTGGGGGGCAAGAGTAATCAGCTATAATGTGTTCAGCCTGATTTCACTGTAAGATATTGAGTGCTTTCTTTATTTCTACTTATTCAAAATGTGTATATAATTCTATTATCTCTATTTAAAGCATTTCATTGGAAAGTTTTACAGTATGAGTATCCAGTGCATGTGACAAAATGAACTTTAACGTACAAGCCAAGTGAAAGAATCACAAAAGCATATTTGTAGCAGGAAAATATTTATGGAAGGATGCTGGAAAGTCCAAATGCTACACTGGGACCTTATCTTGTTTCTGTAGCTCCCAGCAAGCTTTTAATCATATGACTCACTAATCCACTTTGAATTAAATGGTAAACCAACAGGTGAGTGTTTGTATATAGACAGTTGATCCTATTTGATAAAATATACTTTAGCTGGTACCTTAATGGGCACTCTTCTGGGTAAGCATTGGAAAATCTGTGTTATTTATTGTTCTGACTGGGCAGGTAGAGGACTGCTGACCAGTTATATTAATAAAAATGTCCCTAAAATATTTTTTAACTGGTAGTATTGCCTACTGATTGATTATTGGCTGGTAAGAAGGTTAGATTAAGGGTACAAAAAATGACATGACAAGTATACAGTTACAGTAGACCAGAGATTTCCTTCATATAAAAACAAGCACTCTGGATCCAGCAAGCCTTTCAAAAAAGCAAATCACACATTACACCAACTCTCTCAGAAGAAATGTTGTTCTATAAGTGGAGAAAAATACTCTACAATCATTATGCATACTTTTATTTGAAGTTTAGACCAGGGGAAATGTTTTTTTTCAGCATTTGGTCTCCATATGATAACAATTTCGGGGTATTGTGTACCTTGGCCCAAGTCGGTCGACCATGATGGATGACAGCAGGGCAAACCACCAGCAGCTGGCTTGAACACAGCCATGCAAATTGCTTTCAGCTGATTACTTTGTTTCAGCTGATATTCATCAAGTGCATTACAGCACGCCTATGTTTTTACAACTAGGAGGCAGCCTCTTTCCTCTGCGGGTTGAAACAAATATACATGCTGTTAGAGAACTCTAAACATGGTTCATATATCAGTGGACCTTTTGCAGGTGTATAGTCACTGTGCATCAGATGACTGAGTGACTGTCAACTGCTACGATAAACACTGAGACACTTAAACTATTAAGGAAATCCTGCGTTCGGTAAACATACCAGCCTCAGCAGTCTTCCTTGACCAGCCCCAGATACAGTATATGTGAAGTTGGACTGGGGTCAGCGGTCGCCTACTCAGACAATCTGGTAACTAGCTCCAGGAGGTGGTTGTTTCCTTCCAACTCTCACCTACAGTGACCTAGGCCATTCAGAGTATAACAAGACCACAACCGAAAGGAAACTTACTTAGGTCCACGTCCATGGATACTGGGTACTGGGAAATCCCACTCAAAACAGGACATGTTTGATTTCTGAGAGTTTTAACTGTCAGATTAATTTGGCTTAATATGGAGATAACTTGTACAGGAGACTGTTTTATGTTTGGTTTATGCCAGCTGTAACATCCTGTTTCCCATGTTGATCCAAACAACTCAGCATGTCAAAGCTAATGCTTGAGAAAAGATTGCTGTTTCTGCGCTTAAAGCAGTTATAGAAAATACAGAAGGCGGAGCAAAAATGATTAGATTGTTTTAGTGTTCACAGTTAGTGTTTAGGCTGTGGTGTGATTTCATAATTCTTTGCCCAATAGGTGGCAGTAAAAAAATTGTTTGAACAAAATCTACTATTAAACTTTGCTTCCAACAGCCACTCGCACTGAGCTTCAGAGTTTCTCTGCAGAGATGGGGAAAGAATATGTTTGCAAATCAACAACCCAAACCACACAGCCAAGACAACATTGGCTTTGGGACAAGTCTGTGAGTATCCTTTAGTGGCCCAGCCAAAACCTAGTCTTGAACCCCATTAAACATCTGTGGGGAGACGGAGACCTGAAGAGTGCAGTTAACCAACGGAAACCATCCAATCTGACAGAGCTTAAAGGATCTGCAAGGAAAAATGGGAGAAACTGCCCAATTCCAGATGTGCATAGCTGGTAGAGGCGGGAAGCTATGATAGTAGCACTGAATAAAGGGTCTAAATAGTGGTACATGAGATGCTTAGTATTTTTTCCAATCAAACGACACATTTAAAAAAAAGGAATAGATAAAGTCTATAATGCAACACAATCTGGAGAAAGTGAACAGATGCTTTCTTATTAAGGTGTACATGATGTTGCCCACCATTCAAAAAAGCATCAGTTAAAAGTGAAGATTGAATCCGCATCGTTCGTCCACCAATTGGACGGGAGGCCTGGTAATCTGAAACCTGATATATTGCAAGGAAGGGCTCTTGGGTCATCATTCAGGGCTTTCACTAATCATATCCATGACCAGGTCCGGCCACCCGAGTCCAGGCTCATTAGGAAACCCTGCCCTTAACTAAACATCTCCTCCATAAAATAAATGCTTCCAGTTTACTCAGTCAGGGCCGAGGCTAGAGAGATGCATCTTGCATCTGATCTCAATTACGGCTGATGAAAATAATACATGTGCCACAATGGTAACCAGCAGAGAGTATATCCCTATACAGATACATTATATTTTTCTCTGTAACTTTCGTCTTGCTACCTAACTGAGAGCCCGCCAGTGACCGAGCGGAAGTATGGCTGAGTGATGTAGCAACCCCATCTCCCACACACGGACAGAGGTATGAAGCCAGACAGGTTTGGGAGAGGCTCGTGTTTGGGTTCCACTGAAAGCCGAATGAGGGTTCCTTTTTAAGAAATCGAAGGACCACTACTCCCTCTAGTGGGTATAATAATGTTTGCAAGACATACTTACATGTTTGTTATTATTGGTTGTCTTGCTTTGTCAACTTTACCATTGGTCTAAGTTATGTATTCTAATTCATTTTGGTAAAATTCTAGAGGGTTTTACCCAATTTAACTTGCATTTCACTTTAATGAACAAGATACTTGTCTTTCTAGAACATATTTTTCAATGGCCAATGCTGCTCCCTGGGACATGCAGCGCAACTTAACTAATGGAGCTGTTGTGCCCCAAATCAATGTTAGGAAAAGTGTAGGATAATGCCTAGTTTCCTGATTAACAGTCAGAGCATGTGAAGCAACCATGCATACCAGGGAGCTCCAAAGAATTTGTCTTCCAATATAGCCTTGCAGGCCAAGTGCCTTTCTGTTTGTCCAGAAAGCCTGGTAAAAAAGAGGACACACACACACTATTTAGAAAAAACCCCAAAAGAAATGACAATTCCTGCTGAACCTGCAATGTCGAGAGCCCCATGCAATCAGCCCCTTGGTTTCTGCCTCACCTGTAACACCTGATTTAGAATAAAAATAATGACGGATAGACACATTGGTTTTCAACATTTGCAGTTACGAAACCCTTCTTGACTGTGCAGTTAGCGCCAGTAGTTGTACACATGGACATTGACTAAGACAGCAGAAGCATGACTCAAGCATAAACCTATAGGTGAAGCTGGTTAGCAATTGGTAGTCAAAGGAATATAAAAATTGTATTTAATTAAATACTTGTACTTTTACTCATTACAATGTTTCAAGGAAACTCTTATTGTGACTGCTTTCCACAACAAAACCCAGTGATTGTATCCAATTGGTCAGCTAAGCTAATGATGAAAAACAGGTGGTGGATCAGACTGCTTCTGTTTAGAAGCTCAGATAACTTCTGTTATTTGTTTCCGAGTTTTAAAATAAAATATCTAGGTACTATCAAATATCCTATTTAAAGAGAAAGAGACGCTTCCAGCAAATCACAGCCTCCATGAAGACAAACAATATTTATTAAAAGCTGCCGGCCCGTTTATAAGCTGTAGTACTAAGACTGCCCTTGTGATGGTTAATGACATCAAACAAAGGCTCTGCGTCTCGATATAGGCTATCAGCTTTTGCTTTTTAAATTGCAGTATTGTGTGTAGATTGATGAGGGGGGAAATCTGTTTTATACATTTGAGAATGAAAAAAAAATTGGTGAAAGGTCTAAATATTTTGAGAATACACTGAATGTCTTTTGAAGTTCAAAATAGATGACCATATTCCTTTTTCCCAGTCAGGAGTAATATCTTCATTCTCATAACGAGTATACCACCGTTGAGATATCTGTCCATGACTAAGTCATTGTGCTAGTTGGGAGTAGAGTTCTTACTTAGGCAAGATCAGCATAACTAGAAATACTGCATTTTCACAAATGTAGCTACACGGATGGATAAAACATGTGATTTTTCCCAACGCAATATGTGTACACTCTGTCTAGCTTCTTTTGCCAGACTGCAAAACAGTCAAATAACTGTGAAGCCTACATCCTGGATTAGCCTTCAAATATACTAATGTGATTTCATAGGTTAAACAGGTCTCTTGTGTGATCTCATAAGGTTCCATCAGATGGCAGTAGTGAGTGATTCTTTAGTACCAATTGCTGGTGTCAATACAGCAGTGGTCCTTTTTATGGCAAGAATAGCTCAAATAGGCATAGAGAATCAACAAATATGAAGGTCCTTCAATTGGGGGGAGGGGGGGGTGTATTTTAAATTGTTTCTTTTTGTTTACCTCATGACTCCATATGTGATGTTTTATATTTGTCCTATTGTTTTTTTTATGAGAATGTAAAAAAAAGATATACCCTTGAATGAGTAGGTGTGTTCTAACCTTTGACTGTTACTATGGAGATTTTCCTTTTAAAGGGTTATTCACAGGAGATCTCCTTGCAATTTGACTAAGCTCAAAAAGATGGTGGGATCAAATAGCAAAATCCAGGTTTTAGGTTGGAAGAGACCTGTCCGAACAACACTGCTGTAATCCAAGCAAACAGGTCTTTGTGCTATTGTTGAGTTGAGTGGTGCGCGCATGTATGCAACCAAAGCATAGACAGGGTTTCTCTTTACTATACTTTTTCTAGTGTGGTTGGTTACAATTTCTCATTAAACATGAAAAGTGTAGATTGTAGGTTTTTTACTTCTCATACTTGTGTTCCATTAGCATGCATCATTGTAAATATGGGATTTATATACTTGCTCCACTTACAGGTAATCCAAGGTGTCCTTCTGGCCAATCACGGCTTGCGTAGGTCTCCCATGAGGCGGGACATAAATTAGGGTACCTTGGTCCGTGAGAATAGAGGGCTGGAGTCCTACCCTGGCACTTAAAACATTGCACCACTATCTACCCTTCTGAAAGTGGACCACCTCTGTTTGTATTGTCTAGGTTGGGCGGTTAGCCTGCCCCGCTCTTTCGGATTTAGCTTTTTGGGCGTAGCTCTGCCGAGGTCTTACCACTCTTACATGCACCTGCCAACTTTTTAGGGGCCATTTAGGTCTCAATGCTCGGGTACTATGCCAGTATCTCCATGTGGAGTTGTCTTATCCCCCTCAGAGATGTCTAAACAGGCAGCCTGTTCTCTCCTGGTCAACAACTAGACAATCTGCCCATATTCTCTCGCGGCCACTTCTCGCCGGTTGCAGTCTAATTAAAAGCCTGCTGATATGCCTTCCCATCTTCGTCTACCATTAATCTGGGGATAAGGGCGTTTATGTTTTGTTTCCCTATTGGTGGTTTAGCGGGCCTTTGTGTTAGCTCCGTTTGTAGTTAATACAGGGTGTCGTTCAGAGCTGCCTTAAATGTTCTGCATCCATTGCAGTACGGCACACAAATATTCACACCGGGCATCAAGGACCTGTGGATGTTGATGGAAACGAAGAAAAAATTGTAGGGGTCCTAAAATTCACAAAAATCCTGCTCGGATCCTCCACCAGTTGTAACAAGTTTGGTGGTATCCTGTTTCCAGGCAAGCGAGTTGGGGCCATAAAATTCTTCATCTTTTCCACCAAACAAAAAACTTCCCGAAAGTTACAACAAAGAACATACCATTGGTTATGGCATAGGCTTCAATCCATCCTAAATTTCATTATTCACTCACACTTCCGCCTGCCTGCCTCTCTCTCCCCTAAACCAGCCGATGCTCCACCTTGTATTGAGGAGGACAAAAAGCAATCAGACCCACCTGTGATTAATCTGGGAGTAGCTAACATACCACCCCCGAGGCGAGGTCGCTGTTGGACACCTTCTGGCCAGTCACCGGGAGTGATACTAGACCTTCCCAGGGTAGTTGGTGTTGATTGGTGTCCCTTGGTTGATGTGTGATCAAGTGGATGGAGTGATTTCCGGCTTGTTAAGCCCTGTCTGGGGTTTACCATGGTAGGGCCACTGTTTCACTGGATTTTGCCAGGGGAGAGCGGGGGGGTACACTTGTACACTTGTACACTTAGGAGGACATGAGCCCATGGACCACACCTGGGCACTACCAAGCCCAAAGGGCATGTAGCTGACCCTTCCTAGCTCATCCGGATTGTGTTTCAGGCCAAGTAGTTGACAATACCTGACAGTTCTGACTTCCGTTCCTCTAAACCTCTGTATAACTGGTCATGTGAACGACCTGGTCTGTGTTTTAAAGACTCTGGACATAACATATGTGCATTTAATAATGATTAAACTACTAAAAAACTACAATACGCACAGCCAGAAGAGGACTTGCCACCCCTCAGAGCATGGTTCCTCTCAAGGTTTCTTCCGTTATTCAAAACATCAGAGACTTTTCCAAGCCACTGTGTATCAACCTGTTGATGCATGCTCTGTTAGGTTTCAGGCTGGGTGTTTCTAAAAGCAATTTGTGATTACTGTCGTTGTTAAAAAAGATTTATAAAATACATTTGATTTATATAAATTTGATTGATTGATCTCATTTATTCCACATAAAATGTATCTATAAGGTAACTTTTTTTCTTACAAAATATCAGTTAGGCTACCTACTAACAACGTTTATGTACTTTCTTCTCAGAACTTGTCCCCGAGAGGCATTTTAATTACATTCACAATGAAATTATATATTTTTTTATCTGAAAAAATCATGATAGAATGATCCAACATCATTGCAGTATTATTTAGCAATATCTTGGTGAAATGTTTAACGTCTTAAACGTTTTATCCAATGTCATTACTTTGTAAATGGACTTTTATTTTGACATCTGATTTACAACATTGCTTGAAGAACTAAATCGTTTGGCGAATAGGAACCGGATCTCTTGCGAACCGTTTATACAGAAACTGAATGAATTTCGAGTACGTCGTGTCATTTCATTATTTAAATGTCATTGGTCTCTATTTTACAAGTCAATTTTGCAATTTAATGAGTGGTTTGAACATTCCATCCTCAATTTCCGCTTTGGAGCTTTTATAGTGTCGGATATGGGTACTTATTAATGACGGTATTAGTCTTCTTACTTAAGCTGCACTAAGTAAAGCGCACGCGCTGAGGTGCGTTCACATATAAACCTAGATCTGAAAATGCGAGGTGAGTGCCTTTTTAATTATATTGCTATAATAATAAATGTTATGTTGTTCATCAATTTGTACTTTTTTTGTAATAGTATTTCAGGTGTGCATTTGGGCGTTTATCCTGGTATTAATGTCATCTATATGTGTTGGGGAAGAAATAGAAAAAGACGCCTCTACCAATGTTGGTAAGTGAATGTTTTACATCGTACAGTTTAATGTTATTATTAAGAAACTACTATACATTTTATTGTGCGTCCCATTAACCTACGCGTTGATAACTTTCTATTGTCCAACATCCGCGACACAGCTTAATCAATAAATAAATAACTAAATAATAAATATTCCAGTCGAATTGATACTGCTCACGCATAGCCAATGGTAGACGTTACAAACATCTCAAACTACATCTGAAAACGCAGAAACGTAAACTATCGTAAAAGGACAATCCAGCGATACAAAAACTAAATTTGTGGCTCAGTGTTGCTCTTCATTATATCAATGCACGACCGTTGTGCTTATTGGAGGTAGGCTGAACCACAACGCTTTCCGAAACAGTTTGCATCAATACGTTTTTCTGGGCCAAAGTGCAATATTCTTGACCAACCTAGTATATCCAAATTGAATCCAATTAAGTTCCCTTGTTGAGGACAAGACTGCAGGTAAACATTCTCCAAAACAAACGGGAACTGAAGATATCTGCAGAACAGACTTGGTTATTGCATCAGGTAGATACTCAGCTTCTGGTGATGTCTTGAGGTCGTACACTCCAGGCAGTCATCAAATGCCAAAGATTTGAGTTAAGTTCTTTAATGCAACCAGTCAAACATTTGGGCTCGTGGCTCCAATTGTGTATGGTGACTTGAATATTGTTAAGTTGTCAGGGCCAATGTATAGAAGCGCTGTGATTCATAAACAGTTTGCTGATGTAAATACCCTGAAATGAATTCTGACAGTCTGCACTTTAACCTCATACCTTTTATTTCTAATGCATTGTGCTGGAATACAGAGTCCATACAACAAAATGTTCATGTAATTATTTACTCTCAAGTCCAGTTCACATAGGTGCCTGGCCTCGCATTATCATAGTAAATTTCACAGGCTTGGGATGACCAATTGAGACCTTCGAAGCACTTCTCGCTAAACCTGTACCTACTTGCCGACACCTACGAGCTTGGAGGAGAACACATTCTCCCGCCCACAACAACCTACCTACCACAACAAGATGCTGTAGAGCGAGTAGGCAAGGTCCAACAGCCGGATTGTGTGTCGTCATGTGTATGGCCCCAGGAACTGCCAGTATGACCATACCAGGACTTCTGGCAGCAAAGACTGTTGTGTTCTGGGGCAGTGACTTTATTGCATTGTCAGGAAGCCACATACTTAACATTTAAAACCCAATATCTATGCTGTCAGTTGAATGAGTTGACTGGGAAATGTCACTTATCAAGTAGCTACAGTTTCCTCCTTAGTAAAAAGACCTAATGACTCCACTTATCTAAATGGCATGCCTGGTTAAAGGAATATGAAGGTTTACCATTACAATTCATGAAGAAGGATCAGATTAATTACAGTCACTCATTCTTGCTTTCTTTGTACGAGTGGTAAATGCTGTTTAGAATTATCTCAATGGATGTGTGTCTGTGAGAAAGGGATAGGAGAACAGTATATAGAGCCAGGGCTGTGAGCTCATGTCTGGCTTGTCCTGAAGCAACTGACATGTCTGTTAACAAAACCGTCCGTCCCCATTCTAACACCCAGTAGCCCCAACGCTCTTTTTTTATTCCATTTGCTTGGAACGTCATTATGTTATGTTCAACATGAGATCATTGTAACGGCAGTGAATGCAGTTGGGTGTTGCTGCTATCGGACGATTTGTGGGAAAATTTCTGTTTAGATTGTGGACACATCTTGACGTAGGATTGGGCATATGAAGCATGTGCATGTTAGTTCTGGTATATTTACTAGATGATGTCATATAATACCTGAAATATTGAGCAATGCATCAAGTTTCTGCCAAGAGGTAATTGCTCTTGCTACCCTATATGCATTTATTTTTCTTTTCCTGGCTTCCATGCCTGGGTCACCTGAGAACAATATTTTCTATTTTTAGCTACTGGCAACATTGAAGTGCATTGATATAATGGCCAACCACATCACTGTGTATTAGGGCGGTGAACAGCACTGTAACTTATGAAAGGGAATGAAACTGTCATTTCTGTTAATGTGTCATTCACAGTGAACCCCTGTTGCCAATACCCCTGTCAGAATTGGGGTGTGTGTGTCAGGTTTGGAAATGACCAATATCTATGTGACTGCACGCGTACCGGCTTCTACGGGCAGAACTGCACATCCCGTAAGTGATATGTTTAGCTTGTATTGTTTCTATTTTTCAAGTCATATTTTTGTTCATTTCCATGGCATATTAAAACATTGCTACCCTATCCTGAAGAGTAGAGGTATTTGTATCGAGTATGAAATTAAAACATGCAGGCAATTACATAATCAGGAAATAAAATGTTGACGTCATAGTGTTATTTTTTCCTACACAGCTGAGCTTTTATTTTGCTAGCTAATCGATGCGAATCTATTTTATAAGTATGTTCACGCCTACCGGCACCCCCCCCTCCCCGAATTGCAGAAATATTTATCTGCCATCTTAACAGACAGTTGTTCTTGTGTTATTGCAAAATGGGATAATTATTCAATCATGTGATTGCCATAGTGTTCATTGAATCAACATTTAAAACATGGATTAAACCAATTTAAAGTGAAATGATTCATACACTTAATATTGTCAGTTTAAAATAAGGTAACATCAGGTCAGGAGAAACCTGCTCTCTATATCTAAAATATATTATTAAATAGAGAATTAATGTTTATTACTCGTATAGAAAATAAAATGTCAAATACTGCAATTTAGGTTCAGAATTTGGGCTCTCTCTTTCCTTTTTAGAAGTGTATTTCCTCTTCTTATTTGCAGCGTTCTACATCTGGTAAATGTCTACTAAGGACTCATTATCTGTAGACTAGAATTTCAGTACCATTGTTTATCACCGCTCAACTTGTTCTAATAATTGGCAGGAGAAGTGTTTCCCCTTACTGTTATTCAGACTGGGTGGGACACTAGTCTGGAATTTTTATTTCCACCAGTTTTTAATGTTTGGCCTGAAACCATAAAGAATCTAACCTTTAGAAGTTAAGACAAGTTTTAATAGTCCACTGCACTCTGTGTTACGACTTTATACGTCATGTTTTTCCCCACACTGTGTCTCTGTGTGTAGCTGAGTTTGGGACTAGACTGTATCTGCTGCTTAAGCCGAGCCCTGATGCAGTCCACTACATCCTCACACACTTCCAGTGGCTCTGGAATGTCATCAACAGGACTTTTCTACGGGACTATCTCATGACTCTCGTACTCACAGGTTAGTGGCCTGACGTCTGACGCAGTGGTGTCTGTTATTGCCATTACAGTGGCTGTGTGGTCAGCTTATTCAGGCCTTTCCACATATACTGTACAGCGCTTCGATGGATGCAGTGATGACTGATGTCGTAACGGTTACAAATGCATGAATGCCCTTGCGAGTGATTCTAGATTTGCATTGGCCCTGCTCAGATCCACGTAAATTAAAATCCAGTTAGTTGGCTGCACGCAGGGACGATGTTGTATGAATACATTTTCCGCATCTATCTTTGGTTTTGTTTACAGCATGTAAATATTTTGAACGCTGTGGCCCAGGGTTTCAACGCGTGTGTGTTTATATGCGCATATATACACATTGACAACGCAAATTATCCAGGACCTCATGAGGTTTCCTATCCGGATTTGAACTCTCTTTATCTTCGCCCCAGTTAACTTTAGATGGCGCAGAGAGAAATGACTTCTATAACATCCGGACGAGCCACATGACCATAAACTTTCTCTAAACCAGCGCTGTAGACAAAATATGATTTGATGAAACCGGGTATTGATTAAAGAGGTAAAAACAGGAAGGGGATATTCAATTCAAATGCAGGTCAGCTGAGCCCTGTGTGTAGATCTAGTGGATTTGGCATTTTTTATTACGAATCGTGCCCATCCACACATGGGCTCCTCTTCCTATCTACATTACCGGGAGAGGAACTCATTGGTGTGCGATCGGTTAGCAGGTGTGTTGAGGAGAAACCACATGAAGGAGTGGGATGTGGTGATAACTGCAGGTAAATGTATTGCGTGTAAATTACTCAGTTGAAGAGCATTTGCATATTGGCTTGAAGGGAAAGGGGAGAGGTCACTTTCAAACAACTGGTAAACTGAAACTACCTTAAGATGTAACAACGATCCCTGTGGTGTTTGTGTCGTCATCGTTGTGTACGTGCAGCCTTGTCTCTCTCTGCCGTGCCTCAACATGTGCTAACCGTTAGAACAACCATGTCGTTTGTCAACCAATCAAATGTATTTTATGAATGTCTTTACATCAGCATTTCTTATAAAGTGCTTGTACAGGTGGCTGCTTGAAACTAAAATGTTTTACTGTAGCGTCGTGGCTAGTTAATTCTCCCATCCGAGATTGGTACGTTAGAATAAACCGGAAGTTGAGTCGTGCCGAATCGGCTGCTCGTTTGGCCGGTGATCTTCTGTCTGTGCCAGGTTTGGCCATCGCTAGCTCCATGCAACCCCCATGTGTTTTAAGAATGTTTTACCTCAGATGTCCCATGGTGTCTGAGCATTTGACGTGTGTGGGCAAGTTTTTTTCAAGGGACTTCTTGGCCCTTACGCCCCTCTCTGCTTGGCAACTACATTCCTCAGTGGATCAAATTCCTTCTGAGGGCAGTTGCTGGATTTCCTTGGAATATTTGGACAATATTATGGGATATGAGTTTTGCCACTGGCTGAAGTCCGATGTAGTTGTTTCAATACGACTGGGAAATTCTAATGTTTTAAAGTTCCCATTCAGCTTTTAGTTGTATTTTGTTATCTTTTCTACCAAAATGACTCGGTGCAGCAGTGACTAATGTAGAGGCACGGGATATGCAAATATACAAATAGTAGTGATGTCAGGTTCTGTTGTAAATATTTCTGTGTGTGTTTATGGTAGACCGTGACTTTGCTGTCTGTCAAGCTCTTCCAAATATGGCATTTCGGAAACGAATGGCATGGGGCTTGTGACATTCTGTGTTTAGAGTAAGATCATCTGGAACATAGACATTTGTTAGAGCTAGGAATTCATATATTCCATTCCAAGGAGAGCGTTTAGGTAACAAGGTGGTGTGTTTGGCTGACTATGGAATTTGGTTCGGGCTGCCCACTTCTTTTTTCTAAATTCGTTTCATCACAAAACTAACTCTCTGGACCAAACAGTTTGAGCTATATTCACTATCTGAGCTACATTTCCTATAGGGGGGTTTACATATTTCTTATCATGTTCACAGACATAATGCCATTTGTAGGTCCTAGATTTAAATCTACCTAAATGACCCATGGTAAGACTTAAACAACTGAATATTGTAGCTCAATAGAGCTCCTCACTTACAGGTCCAATACGTTCTGTGTTTTCCCTCCTACAGTGAGATCGAATCTTATTCCAAGTCCTCCAACCTTCAACTCTGATTATGGCTACATCAGTTGGGAATCCTATTCCAATGTGTCCTACTACACCCGTGTCCTACCCCCGGTGCCTGACGACTGCCCCACCCCCATGGGGACCAAAGGTGAGCGGGTATTCTACGTTCCCCTCAGAAAAGAACTGCGTCTATTCACGTAAATAAATATTGTGGTAACTTGCATGGCAACGTTTTTACTATTTTATTTTTTTGCTACAGGAAAATCTGTCCTTCCAGACCCAAAACTGGTGGTGGAGAAGTTCCTGCTGAGGAGGCAGTTCAGGCCGGATCCACAGGGAACCAACCTGATGTTTGCATTCTTCGCGCAACACTTCACCCATCAATTCTTCAAGACCAAGAACAGCATGGGTCTGGGCTTTACCAGGGCTCTGGGGCATGGGGTGAGTCAGGTGCTACTGCACACTATTGTGGTAGTTTATGGTACTGCACACTATTGTGGTAGTTTATGGTACTGCACACTATTGTGGCAGTTTATGCTACTGCACACTGTATTGTGGCAGTTTATGCTACTGCACACTGTATTGTGGCAGTTTATGCTACTGCACACTGTATTGTGGCAGTTTATGCTACTGCACACTGTATTGTGGCAGTTTATGCTACTGCACACTGTACTCACTGGTGTTAGGGAAAGCAGTAAATGAGGCCAAGGGCCTGTATGGAGAGAAAATAAAAGAACAGCTCTGAGTGAATGATACTGCTCTAGTCTGGAGGGGAATAAAAGGAATGAGAAATGCAAATCCCCCAGGCTTCAGCTGATCTGGAGATTGCCAATGACCTGAACCAGTTTTACTGCAGATTTGAAAGACAGAAGTAGTCCTGCCTGCATTCACATCTTTTGATGGTGTCTGACCACCAACAACAGACCACACCCGTCAGGGCCCAATCTCAATCAACCATCTCAATCTACACCTCCCCTGAGACAACAGCTAGAACAGTCAACGCCACCCCTGTAACTGAAATGTGTTTTGTAATCCTGGAGTGGGACGTTAACAAATTATTCAAGAGGCAGAACCTGAGAAAGGCGGCTGGTCCTGAAAGAGTCTGCCTCTTCACCCTCATGCACTGTGCTGATCAGCTATCGGCTGTGTTCGCATATATCTTCAACAAATCACTAGAGACCTGCAGCCTGCTTCAAATCCTCTGCCATCATCCCAGTCCACAAGAAACCAAAGATCACAGAGCTAAATGACTACAGACCAGTCGCTCTGACCTCTTTTGTTGTGATGCCCTTCAAGACGCCTTGTGCTATCTCACCTCAAGACCATCACTGACCCAGTATTGGGCCCACTGTAGTATGCCTATAGAGCAAACAGGTCTGTGGATGACATGATCAACATGGCACTCCACTTAATCCTTCAACATCTGGACTTCACCAGAACATCTGGACTTTTTCTGGACAGTTCTGCATGCAACACCACAATCCCATCATCCCATAATTCCAAACCTTTGCTACAGGACAAACTCTCCCATATGGGTGTGGCAGAGTCCACTTGCAGGTGAATCACAGACTCCCTCTCCAACAGGAGGCAGAATGTGAGTCTGGGGAAGCACCTGTCAGACCCCCTGACCATCAGCACCGGCTCCCCTCAAGGCTGTGTCCTGTCCCCTCTTCTCTTTGCACACCACCAGCTGCACCTCCAGTCACCACTCTGTCAAACTTCTGAAGTTTGCAGATGACACCACCCTCGTTGGTCTAATCTCCGATCGGGACGAGACCGCCGACAGGGGGGAGCTTGCCCACCTTGTGTGCTGGTGCAGTCTGAACAACTTGGACCTCGATACTGAAATGACAGTGGAGAAGCCCAGCAGACTTTCGGTCCATCGTCCTGAGTGGCTCCCCAGTCAACACTGTGGAGTCCTTTTAGCTTCCTGGTCATCATCACCCAGGACCTCAAGTGGGAGCTGAGCATCACCTCTCTAAGAAAGCACAACAAAGACTGTACTGCCTGTGGCAGCTCAAAAAGTACAAACTGCCAATGACCATGACGATTAATGCCCACGCTGCCATCGTTGTGTCCCTCCTGACCTCCAACCAGGTCTGGTACTGTTCAAAGCCAAGTCACTGAGCAGGCAGCAAAGCTTGAGGCAGACCCCTCCCATCCGGGTAACAGACTATTCAAAGCTCTCCCCTCTGGCAGATGGCTGAGGTCTATTAAGTCCAAAACCACTTCTTCCCCACATCAGAAAGTCTAAGGACTATGCCTCTAGCACTAGACTCCACTGTGTTGCAAATTCCTTGTATTCTGTCCGTTAACGGTACTGCGCACTGTATTGTGACAGGTAATTAATTATCCTCTTAGTCAGGGGAGGATGGGGTGTATTTTAATGTTGTCCTGGATACGCTAAAACAAGCCCCTGCACACTAAACAAGCTCCACATCCCTTCATCTCTTGACCATTCGTTATGTCTCTGGAATCGAACCCTTTCATCTCGGATTTTATGTTAGTGACTTTGTTGTTGACTTTGTGACAGGTGGATGCCGGCCATATCTACGGAGACAATCTGGTGCGCCAACTGAACTTGAGGCTTCTTAAAGATGGAAAGATGAAATACCAGGCAAGTATTGCGTAACGCCACACTAGCTGTAAGAATGCCTGAACAGATCTACAATGCTGAGGTAAACATGGTACCATTCTGTGACTGACTTGACATCTGGTTGGTTATCTAGGTTCAAGCTGTAATTTGTTATTGCATCACTAGAGTTAAAGAATACATCTTTGTGCAGTCACAGAGCAATATTTCTATTGTACCACTTGTTTTTTTTGTGGTGGTCTATAGAGTCATTAAACTTGCCTCAACGATGTACCCACATCATTGCAGGATAGCGATATCTAGTGTAACCGATCGGGGGTAAGCCGTGCAGACAACCCATTTGGCAAAAAGCAAAGTGTAAAGCGTCCTCGTTGTGTATTTTCATATCGAGACTTGTTTTAACCAAAACATAATTCAACAATAATTAATCTGAAGTGACACGTTTACAAGCATGTCAATTAAATTGGTTCAGGCTTACGCAAATTATACGGTTTGGTAAACTGTGGCAATGGCAAAGACTCAGGAGCTTAGGCTGACAGAAAGCTGGGGCTTGCCTTAATGTTGAGTCTTGGAGCAGACAGAATGACTAACTATACAATTCAGAACTTCAACTAAAATATATTTGATTGCATTTTTCCCATGTGTCCCTTTTTAAGGGGTGACTTGTCATGATATTCAAACCCTCAAAACTCATTTCCCTTCTTGCAGCACGTTTTCTCATCAGATAGTAAGCAACGATTGATCACATAGATAAGGTTTCCAGTAAACCGAGCATGAGTTCACACACAATTCATTGCATTCTCAACTTCGTTTTTACAAAGACTGTCACTTTAGTCGTGCCACCTGTGCCTTATCCTACATGTAAGCTAACCTAGTCAACCGCATATCATTTGTCAACCCTGCAGGTAATTAACGGTGACGTTTACCCACCAACGTTGGCCGACGCGCCTGTGAATATGAACTACCCCCCTGGTCTTCCGGTGGAGCAGCAATGGGCCATTGGACAGGAAGTGTTTGGGCTCCTTCCTGGCCTCACCATGTACGCCACTCTGTGGCTGAGGGAACACAACCGCGTTTGTGACATCCTGAAGGCAGAGCACCCCACCTGGGGGGACGAGCAGCTCTTCCAGACCACCAGGCTCATTGTCATAGGTGGGTACATAACGTACAGACGTCTGCCTCGCAAAAACGTCGCGACATGAGAGCGGGAATGTTGCCGTTTTATCGTACAGATTTTTCTAGATTGTTTTCTCATACTGACAGACATCTACAGCATGCATAGTATTTAAAGAAGCCGTTGATTAATGGAAATCCTCACTAGTTTTCAGACATCGCTTAGCGAACATGTTAAACCGATTACGTCTCCAGGGTAACCATTGGCATTTCTACCACTTTGTACCCATAAGGCTAAACGCCTAGGGGTAACGTCATATCCCAGAGAGAATGGATTGCATTACGCCTTCAGTCGTGGCTTTACATGTGAACCCATCTTTTGTATTGGGCTGATCACAATGTAATAGTTATATGGGGTATATTCACTGCCGTTCAGATGTTTGGGGTCACTTTGAAATGTCCTTATTTCCGTAAAACATACATGAAATAAGTTTGAAGAGAACATATTCACTGAATTGTGTATTGGTTGAGGCAATCTGAAGAGATTTCGCTTGATGTGTTCTGAGGCTCCTCCTACAAGTTGGATTTGCTAGATGGGAACTTCTTACGTACCGTTTCAGTCAAGTTGCCCCCAGGACAGAGCAATAGGATTGGGATCCAGTGACTGTGCTAGTCACTTCATTATAATGTGAATACCAACGGACTGCTTCTTCCCTAAACAGTTATGGTGTAGTTTAGAGCTGTGCTTTGGGTCATTGTCCTGTTGTAGGTGAAAATAGGGTCTAATCAAGCGCCATCCACATGGCATGGTGTTGCAAAATGGAGTGATTGCCCTCGACTGTTTACAAATCTCCCACTTTTCCACCACCAAAGCATCCCCAGACCATCACACTGCCTCCACAACTCCTCCAGCATCTTTATCTAGTGTGCGTATCAAAAATGTAATGCTTTGTGATCCAAACATCTGACATGTGTGAGATCTTGGATGTGTCTGTCCACAACTTCCTCTATTCAGTGGCTGTGTTTTTTTGCACATGTTAAGTTTTTTTACTTTTTACTATTTCAAGAAACTGTCAGTTGAGGACATGTGAGGCTTCTGTTTCATAAACTAGACACTAAAGTAGTTCTCTTGGTGGGGCCTACCGCTTTTCTTGATATTCTGGTTTGAGCCAATTTGCTCTGTTCTGTGAAGGGGGTAAGAGATCCTAAGTTTCTTGGTAATTTCTCACATGGTATTGCCTTTTGTATTTCTCAGAACAAAAATAGATTAACCAGTTACAGCAGAAAGTTCATTGTTTCTGTCTAATTTTGGCCTGTATTTGAACCCACAATTGCTAATGTTCCAGATACTCAAGTAGTCTACAGCAGGCCAGTTTCATTGCTACTTTAATAAGCACGACAGTTTTCAGCTGTGCCAAAATAATTGCAAAAGGACTTCTAACTATCAATTAAAATGTTAAACTTGGATTAGCAAACACAATGCTCCATAGAAACACAGAATGGGTGTTTGCTGATAATGGGCCTCTGTACCCCTATTGTAGTTATTCCATTGAAAATCTGCCATTCCCAGCTACCACAGACATTCACCATTAACGTTGACACTTCATTTCTGAGCAATTTGATGTTATATTAATAGACACAAATTGCTTTTCTAAAAATAAAAAGGACATTTTTATGTGACCTAAACTTATTTTGCACAGTATAGATTAATCTATTTATTGGCCTACATGCATAACAAAAACATAACAAAAACATGAACAACTGCTACATTTTTCATGTGTACTGCTGCGTTTTTTTAAGATTAAGAAGAGTGTTAGACTATTAAATATATGTATGTGGGTTTACGGAAATATTTAAATGCTCATTTCTCAACTAATGCATTATGAAATGAGTATATAAAATCATCTTGTGTCTTTTCCTGTCAAATGCGCGCACACACAGCATATTCCAGTATACGTTTTCATAGAAACCCAAAAGTCTGCTGACATGGATTTCCTCGTCTCCCCTTACTGTCTCCCCCTCACTGTCCCCCCCTCTCTCAACCACTTGCCTTCCTCTTGACTGTTAAAGCTGTAGCTACACAACATAAACCCATTGGGATTAGGGATTAGGCCCCCCCCATAACTGTAACACTAATCGCCTTCATTAAGTCACCCTTAATTACAAGAAGAGTCCCCACTGCAATGGCATACTCTACCCAAACCACGTCCTGGGGTCGATCCGTGTTCGGTTTCTGTTCCAGGTCAGACCATCCGAATAGTGATTGAGGAGTACGTCCAGCATCTGAGTGGTTATCTATTGGACCTGAAGTTTGACCCGACCCTGCTCTTCAAGTCCACTTTCCAGTACAGGAACCGGATCGCTGTGGAGTTCAACCAGTTGTACCACTGGCACCCGTTGATGCCAGACAGCTTTCAGATCGACGGGGATGTGGTGTCCTACTCCCAGTTCATCTTCAACACTTCCATCGTCCCGCACTACGGTATAGAGAAGCTTGTGGACGCTTTTTCACGCCAGTATGCTGGACAGGTATGGACGGTGTGGTTGATTATGAGATTTCCAATACATGTTGTAATGATAAACCCTTCGCTGTCACTGTCACATCATATGTGCTCGTGAAGTCTGTCTCTTCAGGAAATGTTCAATAACTCGTTTTTCAAAATGGCATCTTTTCATTTCTGAAAAATGTATTCAAATTGAATGATTCATTGACTTAATTTAGTCACTATATTTGTCAGCTGAAACAGATTTTTTCCCCCAACCTGGTGTGATGGTTTTTATCCTCAATAGCTGATGCTATGGCAACAATGGTCTGTTTCTGTAGTCCAGCACACAATTAAATGGACAATAAATGCATAAAGGTTAGGGTTTATGAAAAAATAATCTATACTTTAGTACTCACAAGCATATCAATCAAATTTATTTATACAGCCCTTTTTACAACAAAGTTGTCACAAAGTGCTTTTACAATCACACAGCCTGGATCTGACAGAGCACACATCAACAAGTTGAACAAGAAACAAGTTGAACAAGTTGATACACGGCGGCTAGGAAACTCCCTGAATGTCAGATTTAGGAAGAAACCTAGAGGAACCAGGCTCTGAGGGATCACCAGTCCTCCACTGGCGGTGCTGGGCGAGTTTATAACAGTTAATATTATACTGTGCAAGCAGGAAATGTGCGAGCATCTTAAAAATCGAAGTAGTCCAGGACGACCAGGAGGGTTGATCGGTATGATAGATCTGTGTCCATAGCTGATTGGTCCCACAGTGTGGCCAGCAGGCGCGGGTCCCCCTTAACAGAAGTGGACACAAACACAGGGAGAGATTGGACACTAGTTTCCATCACAACAGTATACCCGCACAATTCTTGAAGGAGACAGGGGGGGATTAGTGAAACTATGGCCATGAACGGGTAAACCCTGGACAAGACCAGACAGATGTAAGTAGAGACAAGACACAAGGAGAGGTTAGATACCCTGGTTCTCTACGTCCCCGGCACCATAGTATAGCAGCATAAAGAATGAGACAGGGGGGTCCAGTGAAGCTGTGGCCCTGAACAGGGTAAACCCCGAAACAGGGCCCAATAGGCCGGAAAACACCCGCCCACTTTGCCGAGCATCAACCCAGGGACACCAATCGACCACGACCACTCGGGCAGGTTTAGCTCACAAAGCTACATGCATTGTGTGTGTGTGTGTGTGTGTGTGTATACAGGGCTGTGTCCTCGTGGTTGCTGTGATGTGTGTTTTTTTTAATCATGTTTTACTGCTAAATTCATTTCCTTAAGGGGGAAGAGTTACTGGTCTCTGTTTGAGGCTCGTGAACTGTGTAGAGACCCCTGATAACATCTCGCTGGGTTAGTATATTATGAAATGTTTCGTCAGTGTCAGGATTTGTGGGACGTGACAGCAGTCTGTCCGCTGCACTGAAACCATACTAGTTAACAGTCTGCTAGATGAGTTGAGCCGAGAGCCTAAATAACAATTACGGTTTTGCTATTTTCAACATGTTGTCAATATGACTTTACAGCCAGCGTTTGTCAAAAGTGGTCGGCCTCGTGAGACCGCTCTATGGTCTTAAGTCAAAGACGACACTTGTGTGCCTTCACAGTTGGTTTGAGCTGCGCAAAAATGTGTAGGGGGAAGCGTTGATGTGCGACTGATGGGGAACCACATACTTGTTAATTCCCTGCATACCTTATCTGCAGAAACAACAAACTCTTGTTTCAGTTGAGTAGTCCCGATAGCAACATCTATAACCTCCTTGTTGATATTAATCTTTGCTCGTGGCGTAGTGCTATCAGTCATCAACAGAACAGAAACCATCTATATAGTGTGAACGACAGGAATGAGTTCTGGTATCTGACGTGTGGTTTCTTTTTGGCGCGCTGAACTGTTTCCTTAATTGTGAAACTGATTGCTCAACAACGTTGTTATTCACATGCTACCTGGGCTGAATAACATGAACTGTGAAGCAGTGTTGTCTTTTATGCTGAGCAAAAAAGAAATGCAACTAATGATGTGTTCGTCTCAGGGTTTATGTGCTGAAATGAAAGGGGCAATGTGTGTAATCCTGCCTCTAGTGTTTAAGACTGAATTTAAACAATTACACCACTTATCTTTTTTGTGCCAAACAAGACCAGAATGGTATTCACTAGTTCAGAGTGGGAGGATTTAACTAAGTGTCTTACTCTGAAGGGACTACATATGTAGTTGAAGTCGGAAGTTTAAATACACTTTGTTTGAACTAATAAAACTCATTTTCCAACCACTGCACATATTTAATGTTAACAGATTAGTTTTGACAAGTTCAGGTGACTTCTACTTTCTCCATGACAAAATTGTATACAAGCAGATTGTTTTTTACTTGTAATTAATTATATCACAATTCACATTTCCACAGTGTACATACACCATGTTAACTGTGCTGTTATACAGCCTGGATCATTCCAGAAAATGATGTCATGGCTTTAGAAGCTTCTGATGGGATAACTGACATCATTTTATTCAATTGAGGTGTACCTGTGGTTGTATTTTAAAGCCTACCTTCACACTCACTGCCTCTTTGCTTGACATCACGGGAAAATCAACATCTCAGAAAAGTAATTGAGGACCTCAAAGAACTTTATTCAAAAGGATGAATAAAGTTGTAAAGACCTGAACGTTCTGTATTATTCTTTACCTGGTTCCTCAATCCTTAATAGACATAACCTGAAAGGCCATTCAACAAGAACATGGCTCTCTAAAAATATTTACAACCGTGTTAAGGGGTGTTCTATCTCTACTATAAACCGTCTCTGTTGTTTTAGAAAATCAAATGAGATGTCCAATAAGCCTCAAACCCGCCACCACGTGTAACCAGTTGCCTCAGACAATACCTGCAGGATTGTGTGAGGCAAGACACCTGGACAGCTGATTAAACTGGGGGGTTGCACTACCAAAGAATGTTTGCACAAACTGTCAGCTACCATCTCCGGAAAGCTCATCTGTTTGTTCAATGCCATGACCAGGGCTCTGAACTGACGAAACTGTACATTTGCACAAGCAAAGAATGTCTGCACAAACTGTCAGAATGCATCTCAGGGAATCAAATCACCAGCATGTTGAACTGGAAGACATCTAAAATATCCCCATCGCTAGAAGTAGTCATCGAAGTGATGGGGTTTGTAATGTTTTAGTATTGTTAACGTATTCTGTTTTAATTCATAACTTTGTTCTGTTAATATAAAGTAATTCATTCTCGCCCTTCACGGAAACTAAAAGTGTTCAGGACATGAATGGAATTTGCATTCTAGCATATGAACAAAGAAATAATTTACATATTAAAATCATAGTATTTGGTTGTAAACACAACATTGCTGTGAAGTCAAATGTGTAGGTGTGGTCTTGTCATTAACTGCAAGACCACACTGAAGAGTAGGTCTTCAACTTTGGCTTGTTTAAACACTTTATACACGATGTCATGTATAGCTTTTTTTGTAAGATTTGTTTGTCACTAAGCTATTTTAAAATGTAATGTACTGCCTCACACAACGTTCTATTATGCTGCTATTTTGTATTTGACCTACAATTTGCTGAGGGCATCTTTTTAATGTTCAGTCATCACGCGTGGCGCTCCAACATAACCTGTATCAGGAATCGGAGGCCTGTTTGTTCTTTTCACTTTTGCCTGTATGATTCTTTCAGAACTATCCAGTTTTGATGAAATGTATAAAACATATGTACAATGAGGTAATGAACGCTCGGTGGTCTGCTCAATTTAAAACCTGTTTGTCGGTTTGTCAGATTGGAGGTGGGAAGAACATGCACAGAGTGGTAACCAAGGTGGCTGAAGGGGTCATCGAAGAATCCAGAGCTCTACGTCTCCAACCTTTTAACGAGTACAGGAAGAGGTTTAAACTCAAGCCCTACACATCTTTTGCTGAATTTACTGGTAAGGCCACATTTACTAGACCGCTTTAAGACTTCAGTTTAGAAATGCGAATACAAGCCCTAATGTTATCTGTTGATCTCTAGGCTATTGCCTTTAGGGAACATGTACTGCTGCAGCATTGGTTTAAATACAGCTCTGGTTTATCAGCTAGAAAACTCTTCTGTCTTTACCCACTGTTTTAAATGAAGCATAAAAATGCCCACCAAAATGTTTTTGCCAGTTCTATTGATGTCTTGCGTATACCCATGTTACTTTTTATATTTTGTTAAGTTATGATACAGAGTTCCTATCTGAAACCTTTTTGTGGACATTGCAATTGATACGATCACATGCAACTGCAAATGCAGCTTGTGCAAGTTATTAGATGGTGGAAATGTGTTCTTTGGTTCCACATTTGCTCACAAGTCCTTCACATCACCACTACACTTTCTATAGCATTGTTTTCGTTGCCCGTTTTGAACTGTATTGTAATTCACTGGATCAGTGATTGCTAAATGGCTATAAACAACTCGAAAACATGTATATGTTTGCTTTAAAGGTGCCTCATTGCAATAAGGATCTGTGTTATTTTCTCTAGGGGAGGAACAGGTTGCCAAGGAACTGGAGGAGCTCTATGGTGACATAGACGCGTTGGAGTTCTACCCTGCCCTCATGCTAGAGAAGACACGCCATCAAGCCATATTTGGCGAGAGCATGGTGGAGATTGGAGCGCCGTTCTCCCTCAAAGGTCTTCTGGGTAATCCCATCTGTTCACCCGAGTACTGGAAGCCCAGCACGTTCGGTGGCCAGACAGGCTTTGATATAGTCAACTCGGCCTCCTTAAAGAGACTGGTGTGTCTGAATAGTAAGTGGTGTCCGTACGTAGCCTTCAGTGTTCCTCGGGCCGGGCAGGAGGAGCCAGTGAAAAAAACATCAACTGAACTGTAGTCTTGGTGAGTTTACTGTAATGCATTGTTATGTTAGCGTTGCGTGCTGACTCATTGACCGTGACTGTACTGTTAGTCAAACAAAAATCAATCATCTCCATTGTGAATATAGAAACGGTCCTTGATTAAACCATTTAATAAAATTTGAAAGTCACAGTAACTATGTTTTAAACGCGCTTTATTTGATATTTATTCAAGCCTAATGTACAGTACATCAATATTGATCCATCTATGCTCCTTGGTTTGTCATCGAAGGTATTTTGGACAAAAACAACATCGTGAAAATTGTATAAAAATTGTCAGAGTAGTATTTTCCATTTTGTTGGCCATTTGGTAAATAAAAATGCATTTGATACAGTACCTCTTGTTTTTTTCGGGGGGTGTCTGATCTGGGTCAAACAACTATTCCAAATTCCTGCAGTTCACTGAATCATCTAAATGATTAAAAACACTGGTTTAAGGTTAACCATGTTTCCATTAGTACTTATAGGAAGGTAAATAACCGAGCCATGTAATCATATCTTACTTTGGTTTCAGTACAAAATAACAGTCAGTCTCTGGTGCAACAGAGGGAGAGATGAGGGTTACCTGAATAAGTGTACAATATCATCTCTCTAAAAGTTACACAGCTGTTTTCTCCTTGGCTTATTTCATTAAAAAATATGCAACAAACGCATTTTATTTCCACCAGTAAAATGCTTTGTAGCATATAAATATACGTATATAAATATTTGACATGTACATAGCTATATATTCTGTAAAGTATGAAATCTCATTTAAAGGATTATGAGTAGATTTTTTGTTTGCTATAAATGCATTTTGACTAAAATGTTATTAAATAACTGACATTTGTAATAGAATCTATAATATACAATGTTTTCCCATACATTTTTGCAGATGGTAGGAAAATGTACCTGGTTAGTGCCAAGCTTCGTTTAGCCTTGTTTTATGCAACACACATGGTTGTGACAACTGTCCCTAAAAAAGTGAGAAACATGTTTATTAAGTGGATAATTCCAGGTGGATCCCTTGTTCATACACTAACAATGTTTACACACAACAGAAAGAAAAGGCTGATAGTCACAACTTTGATGATTCATTAGACATCTAAACAGTGGAGAATATGGGCAACATCTGGGTTGGAACAAAACCCAGTCCGGCTTTCCAGTTACTAACAGTGGTGTGGGCCGAAAGCGGATTGGTCATGCTCCTGAAGGTGAGCCAATCGGGAGCTGAGACGGGGCCCACGACCTGCAGCCACGTTGGCGTTGATCTGGGTGGCAGCTGCCACAGTAGCCGCAGTGGCGCCAGAAGCAGGGACTGCTGGGTAGAAGTGGACATCAACAGCGACGGTGGTGTGGCCCAGGGAGACGCAGTGAGAGAGGAGGAGGGGGGTGTTGCCATGGGAGACGCTGACGCTATGGTGGATGGGTGTGACACAGGACTCGGCGGTCTGGAGGGTCAGGGTGGAGCGCAGGCTTTCGTCCCGCCCGGGCGGAGAGGAGAGAGAGCCAGAGGGTGACGGAGAGAGACAAGGGGGCTCGGAGAGGACGTCCCGGGACTGGTGGTGTCCGTGTTCCACTCCTCCACAACTCCAATCCTCCACACACTGCAGCTGGATGCTAGGGTGAGACAGGCTGCAGTCTTTCTCTTCATCCAGAAAGTGGTCAACCTGAGGTGAAGAATATCCAGAAAGCTGCCGCTTGATAAGTGGTAATACACAGCAAGGGAATGTGTATCTTGGCGTGGAAGTGTGTGTGTATAGGTTTTGTGGAACATGCACATACTGACCAGTGTTTCTTCGCAGGGTTCAGGGTAGGTCTCTGCTATGACCGAGTGCTCAGAAGTCGGCCCGGTCTCTGCTTGAGTCTCATCGGAGGCGGCGTCTATCATCACAGCGACTATGCCGGGTGCAGGAGGCACGGCACGTGTATCTGATGTGTTAGGGCTCTGTTCTATCACAGCCTGTAGGTCGTCCTCCTCAAACGCCCTAAAAGAACAGGGGACACGGCGCGTGTTAGCCACTGTGCTTGTTAGCCACGGTGCTTGTTAGCCACGGTGCTTGTTAGCCACTGTGCTTGTTAGCCACTGTGCTTTTTAGCCACGGTGCTTGTTAGCCACGGTGCTTGTTAGCCACGGTGCTTGTTAGCCACTGCGCGTATTAGCCACGGCGCGTGTGTTAGCCATGGCGTGTGTTAGCCTTTAGGGGTCATTCATCACAAGGGCAGCTGTCATCGGTGCCTGTAGTCACCTGTTGTCATAGGTCCTTCCAGCTGCCAGGCGTTCAGCGTTTCTACACGGGACGCCCACGTTCCTCGGAACTACGGAAGATAAGGCTAATAGGACTCAATAAGAGAAATGTAAATGTTTGGTTTATATTTCAAGCTAAACCTTAGAAACAAGTAATTATTTGAACTATTTTCCACGATCAACCCGTTGGCCAGATGAGTGTTTGAGAAATGTTTGCTGACAGATATTAAGGTATTAAGAGGCAGTTCTAGTACAGACTGAGCTGTGCAGACAACCTCTAACTGCAGGAGTTGTTTCATTCTTCTGAACCAGTGAGTAGAAGGCCATGGTGATGAAGATGAAAGCTAGAGACACCCCAACTCCGACCACAATGGGGATGTCATGTTTCTCCAATACTGGGAGCCAGGGAGAAAGAGGCTTTGCTCTGGAGATGGGAAAGGGAGTGAAACAGACAGAGATTGTTTAATAGTTAGAATTCTTAATAGAGATGATAATTACAAAGGCATAATGTAGTAGATGTGAATCTGACTACAGTGCAAAATAAAGAGGGTTAGGGTAAGCCAGAAGTGCACAAGAAATATACCGGTAAGCAAAAAAATCAGGCTTTTCTGGAGGTTTTTGCTTTATGAAATTGCTGTTGTTGAAATGTAGCTAGCTATTTTTTCCTCTATCAAAGCTTTACATTTACAGGAACACATTTTTTCGGACTACCAGTAAATCAAATATGTTTCTGTATAAGTGTAAGTTAACAATTAGCTATAACCACATTTTAGTATGTCAGATTATCCAATACTTTTGATTACTTATTTTGTCTAAATATAAAATGTGAAAGTTAATTTAAGAGAACATAACATTGAGGGAATATTATCCACATTACTCTAGAAAAGCATAATTTACCCAAAATGTCTCAGTTTTTTGGTGTTATTGCGTTGTAGTGGAGTTTTGTGAATCGTTTAAAGTAGGACTCGGCAGACGAAACAATAACACATAATCCTTCCTGTCTTTGTTTTTATAAGAAGCTCGGGGGCTGGATCTGGGCAAATGTAACTATTTGTGCAACTCCTAGACAGAGCTATGGATGCGAAGACTGAATATCTATAGTACACTATCATTAAAAGGTTTTGAGGTCGCAAAAAGGGTTTCAATCATCAGCAGTCATTCACAAAATTAGCAATGTCAACACTGTATATCTAATCAACTTCATGTCATTTTAACGGACAAAGACATTTATTTCAAAATCAAGGACATTTCTACGTTCTATAGGTACGGTTCTGAATGAAAACTTTAAAACTATTAAAATAAGCAACTTGAGTAATATGTTTATTTAATTGTTTTACTTGAAGTTCCCCTTTTGATGAAAATAAACCTCTTACACTTTACAATCTTGTTTTAATATATATCCACGACCCATTTTCAACGCCCTGGCTGAGGGAAGGAGGTTCTCACCCAAGATTTTACAGTACATGGCCCATCCATTGTCACTTTGATGCGGTGAAGATGTCCTGTCCCCTTAGCAGGAAAACACCCCCAAAAGCATAATTTTTCCATCTCTGTCTCCAGGGAATTGAAAACGAGTCATGGATGGGTGTTCCAGCATGAAAATTACCTCAGAACACACGGCCAAGGCAACAAAAGGAGTGGCTCAAGAAGAAGCACATTAAGGTCCCGGAGTTGCTTAGCCAGTCACCATCATGGAGTCTGTTTCTGACAGTTCGGTCAGTAACATGCACACCAGTAGCACGCTGGAGGTCATTTTGCTCTGGGAGGCAACCTCCTCGCACAAAGAAGCAGATACCAGTCCTGCTGCTGGGTTGATGCCCTTCTACGGCACTGTCCAGGTCTCCTCATGTGACGGCCCGTCTCCTGGTATCTTCTCATGCTGTTGAAACTATACTGAGAGACACAGCAAACCATCTTGCCATGGCACGTATGTGCCATCCTGGAGGAGCTGGGGTGCCTGTGCAAACTGAATGGGCACCTCATGTAGTGACAAGGACACCAGGAAAACTAGAGAAGAATCAGGCAGGAAGGATAAGGAGAGTGCAATTGTCTGTGGCCCTCCTATTCCCCTTTTTGGGGGTTGTCTTGCTGTTGCCTCTCCAGTGCATCTGTTGTCACTTTTCTTGGCACCAAAACAGCTGACATTGATTCACAATCGCTTCTGCTTAATTACTGGACAAATGTATATCCCTGAAGTTTTATTCACTTGGTTTTGCGCTTTGATGGTTCTGTGATCTATTGAGCAGTGTATATTCGGGTTGGGTAACTGTCGCATTTCAACCGATACCGGGGAATACGGTACTGGTATCCAACGGTACCTTTTTTACTTTTGTCATAAATATATAAATAAGTCCAAAACCTCTCATTTGAATATTGTTTTTATATAAAACATTCTAAAAAATGTTTTTATCAAAGGACAGCATAAAAAAACTATTTATTTTTTAAATTGTGTTTTACAACTTCAAGTATAAAATGAACTATATGAAAATATAGTTTGGGGTGGACTGTATTTGTTTACATTGGCCATATGACTTGATAGTATTATTGTAACATATTACCTACACTTACATGTGCTGAGTCACTGTCCTTTAAAATGTCAATTAATTATTATTAAAAAAAGCTTACCAAAGAAAATGTGAAAAATATAAAGTTTGCTTCAAATGTGCCTGCATTGACTGAATGTCATGTAAAAGGAAAACAAAATGTAAACACAGCGAATTTTCTGTGAAAATATTAAGTAAGAAGCGTTAGTGGTGCAAAAGTAGCCTAATAGACTAAAAGTTAATTCCCACCACCCACAAACAACAATCTAGCTTCCTTTTTGAAAAACGTTTGACCATACTGTTGACCTTTTTGTCACTCATTTTTTTCTTTCCGTTTTTGGAAACCAGATTTGCCTTCAGAAAACAAACACATTGACCTCAGCCGGCTTATATTTAGGGACCGTCAATAAATTACAAGTCTCAAAGTTATTAATTCAATAGCTATTAGCCATATAGCTGTTTAACCATATGGCTTTAAAACTCCATACCCACATGTTGCACAGCCTTCGATTTTTCAAAAAAATGGTGTAATAATTATTTAATAAACATTAAAAAACTGCAAAACTCAATAGTTTTTTTCTGTGGAATGATAATAATAGTTTTTTTCCCAAGATGGCGCCACCGACAAAAGCCACGACTCTAAGCTGCGTGTTTGTTTTTGTATAAAGTCAGTATACTGTGATATTCTCTAAGCCGATGGTGTTGCCCAGGAAGCGAAAGGACTCCACTTAGTTGACAGGGGAGCCCCCGGGAAAATGTGGCAGAGTCCTTTCGCTTCCTGGGCAATTTGTTGAGACTGCACAATTTGTTGAGACTGCACAATTTGTTGAGACTGCACAATTTGTTGAGACTGCACCAGGACACTAGCCGGTGAATTTCCCCCCTGTAGGCGTTCTCGTCCCCATCAGAGATTAAACCAATGATGCTGGTGTCATCTAGGAACTTCAGAAGTTTGACTGTTTGTCAGAGTGGTGACTGGAGGTGTAGTTGTTTGTGTATAAGGGGGGAAGAGAAGGACACAACCCTGAGGGGACTGGGTGTTTCCTCAACCTTATGTGGTCCATTTGATGCTGTGATCCAGTCACAAGTGGACACAAAGCACTCCCATGGTGGAGAGCTTATCCTGGTGTTACGTCCCTCTCGCTCTCCCTGTCTCCTTCTCTGTGTCTATGTTCTTATTTGCAGATTGGAGACATGTGGACCTGAGAGGGTCGTTTGGGTGACAGGTTGCACCTGTGGGTGGAGCCAGCCAGGAGTTAAACGTTCCTGGTGCCCAGCACCACTCTCTCTTTTCTCCCCCAAGTGCCATTTTGTTCTGTACTTGGTTAGAGAATGCTTGTTTTGTAAGGTACACCCTTCAACACTTACACATCTTACATTCACTCATACATTTCCATTACACACCTCATATATCTACTATTAACACTTACACATCTTACATTCACCCATGCATTTCCGTTACACTCATATATCTACTATTAATACTTACACATCTTACATTCACCCATGCATTTCCATTACACTCCTCATATGTCTACTATTAACACTTACACATCTTACATTCACTCATACATTTCCATTACACCCCTCATATATCTACTATTAACACTTACACATCTTAGATTCACCCATGCATTTCCATTACACTCCTCATATATCTACTATTAACACTTACACATCTTACATTCACTCATACATTTCCATTATACTCCTCATATGTCTACTATTAACACTTACACATCTTACATTCACTCATACATTTCCATTATACTCCTCATATATCTACTATTAACACTTACACATCTTACATTCACTCATACATTTCCATTACACTCCTCATATGTCTACTATTAACACTTACACATCTTACATTCACCCATGCATTTCCATTACACTCATATATCTACTATTAACACTTACACATCTTACATTCACCCATGCATTTCCATTACACTCATATATCTACTATTAATACTTACACATCTTACATTCACTCATGCATTTCCATTACACTCCTCATATATCTACTATTAATACTTACACATCATACATTTACCCATGCATTTCCATTACACTCATCATATGTCTACTATTAACACTTACACATCTTACATTCACTCATACATTTCCATTACACTCCTCATATATCTACTATTAACACTTACACATCTTACATTCACTCATGCATTTCCATTACACTCCTCATATATCTACTATTAACACTTACACATCTTAAATTCACTCATGCATTTCCATTACACTCCTCATATATCTACTATTAATACTTACACATCTTACATTCACTCATACATTTCCATTATACTCCTCATATATCTACTATTAACACTTACACATCTTACATTCACTCATACATTTCCATTACACTCCTCATATATCTACTATTAACACTTACACATCTTACATTCACTCATGCATTTCCATTACACTCCTCATATGTCTACTATTAACACTTACACATCTTACATTCACTCATACATTTCCATTATACTCCTCATATATCTACTATTAACACTTACACATCTTACATTCACTCATACATTTCCATTACACTCCTCATATATCTACTATTAACACTTACACATCTTACATTCACTCATGCATTTCCATTACACTCCTCATATGTCTACTATCACACTTCACCAGTTAATGCTTCTTTGTAAGGTTCCATTTTGTTAATTATCGAAAGCAGAGCTGAAGTCCACAAACAGGATTCTAGCGTAGGTTCCAGGGGAGTCAAGATGTGGGAGAATGAAGTGGAGAACCATGTAGATTGTGTCGTCCACAGACCTGCTGGCTCTGTGATGGTCTGGAGGTGTGACAGCACCAGGCGCTCAAAGTACTCCATAACCACACAGGTCCGGGCAACGGGTCTGTAGTCATTTTTCCAAGTGCTCCTTGGTTTCTTGGGGTCTGGGATGATGGTGGAGGATTTGAAGCAGGCTGAGATGCTGCATGACTCCAATGATTGATTGAAAATGTCTAAACACAGCAGCTAGTTGATCCGCACAGCGCTTGAGGTTGGAGGCAGAGACTCCATCAGGACCAGCTGCCTTCCCTGGGTTTTGACACTTGAATAGTCTTGTTTACATCTTTTGCTTCAGCGATCCATTTTGTTTAACTTGTTACAACATGCTTGGAGAGTTTATATTTTTGTCTGTACAATGGACAGTGGATTAGGTGGACCATCACGTGGTCTGAGAGGCCCAGTGCAGCACGGGTCACAGTAGTGTAACAGTTGGTCAAAAGCATTTGCATCTCTGGTTGGGATTTTAATATTTTTTTGTATTTAGGAAGCCCATGGCTCAGGTTGTTTGTTAAAGTCGCCAAAGACAATAACTAAAAAGTCTGGGGAAAGCTGTTCATTCGCCAGCATTTGTTCAGTTAGCAGCCTTTGAGCCTACTTCACATTTTCAAGCGGAGGAATGTAAACACCAGCCAGAACGAATGATAAAAATTCCTGCAGACTGTAGACTGGCTTGCAGTTAATGAAAAATGATTCCAGTTCTGGAGAACAGTACTGTGAGATCACGGTTAGGTGGTTGCCCCATTCGTCATTGATGTAGAAGCTGATTCCACCACCTTTTCGATTTGCCCAAGCGATCTGAGCTCCGGTCCGCCCGACAGAGTGAGAAGTCGGGCAGGCTCACCGCCAATTCAGGTATGAAGTCACCTAGCCATGTTTCCAATATCGCATTTCACTGCTAGCAAGTTCTGTTCGTGCCAGGTTTGGGAACTGGACCAAACCGTTTCATGTTCACTTTTTGTTAAAAACAAGAAAAGAAAATAACAGCGAGTGTTGTGTCCATAGTGTTAGCAGGATAAAGATCCGCTGAATTTTCCCTCTCCTTCCACAGTAACGCATAGTTTCCTACCTTGAGTCTTCGCTGGTCCTCATGGGGGACTGGGAGGTGTTCCTCTTCAGCCACTCAGTGGGCTCTGTGTCATTGGCCCTGCTTGTTTCTGCTGGATGAGCTAGATAGCTCACATTCTGCTGCTCTGGGGTGGTTGTATTGGGGACACTAGGGCCCGTGGGATTAGGGGTGAGCCTGTAGTCAGCCTGCGTTTGTGATTGTTCAGGTTGTGTTTGGGAGGTTTGAGGCTGGGTTTGTGATTGTTCAGGTTGTGTTTGGGAGGTTTGAGGCTGCGTTTGTGATTGTTCAGGCTGTGTTTGGGAGGTTTGAGGCTGGGTTTGTGATTGTTCAGGCTGTGTTTGGGAGGTTTGAGGCTGCGTTTGTGATTGTTCAGGCTGTGTTTGGGAGGTTTGAGGCTGGGTTTGTGATTGTTCAGGCTGTGTTTGGGAGGTTTGAGGCTGGGTTTGTGATTGTTCAGGCTGTGTTTGGGAGGTTTGTGGCTGCGTTTGTGATATCTGATATCTATATTTATGTGTAGGTTTAGGCTCGTGTTTAGACTGGTTTTGTGAGGGTTCAGCACGGTTCTGTAATCGTTCAGACCTGTTTTGTAATGGTTCCGCCTGGTTATGTAATTGTTCAGACTGATTTTGTGAGGGTTCAACCTGTTTTTGTAATTGTTCAGACTGGTTTTGTGATGGATGAGCCTGGTTTTTTGAGGGTTGTGGCTGGGTTTGGTGTGGTTGAGAATAGGGTTGTGATGGTTGCATCAGGGTTTGGTGTGGTTGAGAATAGGGTTGTGATGGTTGTGGCTGGGTTTGGTGTGGTTGAGGATAGGGTTGTGATGGTTGCATCAGGGTTTGGTGTGGTTGAGAATAGGGTTGTGATGGTTGTGGCTGGAATTGCAGTGGTTGAGACTGGGTTTGTAATGGTTGTGTCTGTGTTTGGTCTGGTTGAAAATAAGGCTGTGATAGGTGTGTCTGGGTTTTGTGTGGTTGAGACTGGGTTTTTGATGGTCGTGGCTCGGTTTGGTGTGGCGGAGAATGGTGTTGGGATGGTTGTGGCTGGGTTGGGTGTAGTTGACGCTGGGTTTGTGATGGTTGCGGCTGGGTTTGGCGTGGTTCAGGCTGGGTTTGGGGTGGTTGAGAATAAGGTTGTGATGGTTGTGGCTGGGTTTGGTGTGGTCGAGAATAAGGTTGTGATGGTTGCGGCTGGGTTTGGGGTGGTTGAGAATAAGGTTGTGATGGTTGCGGCTGGGTTTGGTGTGGTTGAGACTGGGTTTGTGATGATTGTGACTGAGTTTGGTCTGGTTGAAAATGGGGTTGTGATGGTTGAGTTTGGGTTGGGGGTTGTTGACTTTGTGTTTGTAAGACTGAAGACTGGGAGAGGGAGCTGGGATGCTCGATAGGCGGGTCCAAAGGATGACTTTGAGTCTCAGGATGGTGGTTTTGAGTGAAAGAGTCGGGCTGCAGGGTTTGTGTGAGGTGACACTGAGTCACCTGCTCTCTCGGTTGGGCAAGAGAATCATTATGTCGGTCTGAAGAGTGGGTCGAATGCTGGTCAAGTGAGACCAGAGACTGGGTAATAATGACAGTGGGGTTAATGGGCTGATCAGGGACTTGATAAGGGATGACTGATGGTTGATTATCAATGCTTGGGGAGGCAACCTGTGGTACGACATACTGTCTATATGTCAATGAACCCTGCCTTGGGACTGGGGGTAGACTGTAGGCTAATGTTGTCTTGGTATGTATTAGGTGAAGCCGTCTGAGTAACTCTAAAGGTTGATACAGAGGTGGGGGTGGGGGTGGAGGTGGGTGTCGTAGTACTGGAGTTTGGGTCTGTGTGTCTGTACGCTGAGTTGGATTGGAGTCCTGGTCCAATTGGAGGTACAAGTGAAGGTCAGGTGGCACCAGCCGTCCTGTCTGTCCTCCGAGAGATCCGGGCAGTCGTAAAGTTTCAAGAGTGGATGCTTGGGAGATGTCGTTGCTTAAGTTTCTTGGAGATGCCCTCGCTGAAAATAGAAAATAATTAAAAGAGACGGTATTAAAAAACATAACTCTGCTTCTGCTGGATTCCTAGACTCAGTAGATTCAGCTGAGAAACCAAATCAGCACATTACACAAGACAATAATATTGTGGTTGCAGGAAAACTCTTCAAAAGGCAGTTTACTCATGGGTGTGTCTACTTGGTGCTCTGGTTTATGATTTTATCTGTACACACCTGGGCTTTTTCCTTCTAGTGGAACATTTGATTGAGTCGTTTCAAATCTCTGAACTCCATGCAGGGGAGTTCCCTGTTCTGCTTTATTGTTTGTAGCCTGCAATTAAATAAAAAGATATTTGTCAGATTCATGGAATTTGGCATTAGAAATACACATTGAACTAATGATAGACAAACAATGGCAGATAGCAAATTATGGCACATCACAAACAATGGCAGATAGCAAGTAGTGGCAGACAGGCAATGGTAGTTTCACATAAAACCACAGTGTTACTCACTGAATATATCATCTGTCTTTGCTGTTTGTTTCTATCAGCTTTGTCATCTTTATCTTAAGAGGAGAAGATAACGAGTATAGAGAGGATGTCAGTGAACATGCGTTTGTGTTCGCTGGGTTACATATTTTACTACCCGGTGGGGGTGGGGGGCTAGGGGCCGACAGTACTTCTGTGATATCATTAATATACCAGAGATGGTGAGGCTGGCTGTTCTCTGCTGTCTTCCTGCTCGGTTTTCAGCAGTACAGTGGTAGTCCCCTGCGTCGGACACCTCAATATTGGAGATATGCAGTGCCCCGTCATCTATCACACAGGAAGGCCAAATGTCACACACTCACAGAGCCTGACCTAACTTTCCACACCACCCTGTTTCTGACAGATTGGTCCCTCCCTCACCGTCAACGTGCCTCTTCAGGGTTCGGATGATGGAGGCCTGGGAGTGTCCACTGGTCCAGGTGTACCAGATAGGGACCTCCCCCACTGCCCTGCATGGCAAGACCACAGAGGAGCCCTCTGAGGTTCTGACTGCCCCCGTGAAGGACATTATGATGGGGCTTACTGAGCCAGGCAGTGAGAAAGGAAGAGATTCACATTGTAAGCACCGTGACAATGTGATACATAGAATAAAGGGCAGAATGTTTTGGTATTTAGACGTCTATTATTGAAATAAAAAACAACCGTTTAAGTGAGAAGTATGGATTGGTCTGAAGCCGAAAAAGGCAATTTACCATAGCAGCACACTGCCTAATTCACCCATGCTTTACCAAGAATTTCCATTGCAGAACCTTGATCTACTTCTGTGGGAATGTTTGTCAATTGTATGTCAAACACTTTAATGGCAAGTTGCTATGGATTTCAAACCTCAAAAATGTGAACACCTGCGGAGGAGGTGTTACCATGATTTATTTGTATACTCAAGCTCTATGAAGTGGTTTGCCTTAAGGAACTATCAGGTATGCTGCCAAAACTTTCCGGGTTGGGATACTTTTTTAAACACTCATTAAAGAGACAGGTGCAGCACGCATTACATTTTTTGTTTGGAGCACCAGTAGAGCTGCTTTCAGAATTTGTAGAAGTTATATCTATCATGTGTGTTTCCTTCTGAGAACGATCATTATGTTCATGTGTGCATCAATATACCACATCCTCGCCACAGAAGGCTTGTTTGAGTATTGAAAATGAGCCTCGACAAAGCAAACATCTGATTGCTGGTAGCTCCAACCTTTTAAATGAAATACCTATTTTATGTTGCTTTTTCACTATTTTGCTGATTTGCTACTCTTAAAGGGGCAATGATAAATGAATCATCAACAGTAAAATAATATTAAAACGTTGACATAGTAAAAATCAAAATCTAATTTATCTTAGGTAGGACATTTGTCAAAGAATAACTTTAAGCTACAGTGCATATTCATTTGTCAATGATTTGACGGAAAAGTGCATGATAAGCACAGTAAGCACAGTAGTTGCTAAATGTTAAATAAGTAAGCTTATGCAGAGGAGACACAAGTCCACCATAGATGTCATACAACCCTAATGATATACATATTGTACACTAGAGGGTGTGCACTGGCTTGGACTAATCTGTTCTAGAAACATTATTAGCATTATTAACCCCGTAGTCTGTTATCGGCCTGGAGAGTATTCACTTGGCTAGAGTCACTGGCTCGCTGTTTGTTCGCCATATCACCACCACGTCAATGCATTATTATTGCGCCAGGGGAGTAGGGAACTAGGATGTCTAACTTGTCTTTGTGCCTCGTTTGGAGGACCTGTTTTGCCCAAGTTTTGGGTAGTTTGAGCCAAAAATCCAGTATAGTAGTAATGTCGATCCCTAATATTACAATGATATTAGATTACATTAGGTCCCTGATAAAGCCTCACGCTCTCCGCAAACAGTGCTTGTGCTGGATGTCTTTGATGGCGGGGTGCTGGGCACCCATGATGCGCTGGGCAGTTTTCACCACCCGCTGCAGAGACTTATGGTCGGCCACAAAGCAACCATTGTACCAGACTGTGACATAGGTGGTTAGAATGCCCTCGATCGTGTAGCGGTAAAAGTGTAGCAGGATGTCAGTAGATAAAGGGGCCTTCTTTAACTTCCTTTAAAAAGTACAGCCGCTGTTGCGTCTTATTGACCAGGGTTGTGGTGTTCAGGGACCAGGATATGGAGATGTGCACACCCAGGAATTTGTAGCTGGCCACACGTTCCACTGGGGTTTCATCAATGAGAACTGGGGCATGTGTACAGCTATTTGTCTTCCTGTAATCCACAATCATTTCTTTGTTTTTCTTGGCATTGATGCGTGTATTGAATGCTGAGCTGAAGTCTATGAACAGCATCCTCACATAAGTGTTGGTTTTGTCCAGGTGGGTCGGGGCAGAGTGGACAGTAGTGGAGATGGCGTCCTCAGTAGACCTGTTAGGGTGATAGACAAACTCATGTGGGTCCAGGGTTGGAGGGAGGCAGGAAGTGAGCTAATATGAGTCTTTCAAAGCACTTCATGATTGTGGGGGTGAGTACATCAGGTCGAAAGTCATTTAGGCATGACACAGTCGACTGCTTCGGCACTGGCACAGTGGTTGTGGTCTTGAAGCACTTGGAGACAACCGCCAGGGACAGTGACGGGTTGAAAATGAAGTCCGTGAAGTCCCCAGCCAACTGCCCAGCACAGGCACTGAGCCCACGCCCGGGGACACTATCAGGACCCGCCGCCTTGTGTGCATTCACCCTGCTGAGTGTAGAAGATACCTCCAGGATGGACAGACTGAAGGGGGCGACGTCTGGGGAGAGCTCCCATTTAATGGTTGGGTCTTTGTTGTCCCTGTCGAAGTTGGCATAAAAGGTGTTCAGCTCGTTGGTAATGGAGACATCAGTGGCTGAGGGGGTAGGGCGCTTGGTTGGTAGTCAGTGATGACTTGAATGCTCTGCCACATGCGTCCAGGGTCAGAGTTGTTGTGCAAATGCTTCTTGATCCTCAGTTTGTGGGCGTAATTGGTCATCTAATACCCCTTTTCAGGTTGGCCCTGGATGAGCTGTAGGCCTCCTTATCACTGGATCTGAAAGCAGAATCACGTGCCTTCAGCCGTAGTCTGACCTCTTTGTTCATCTAAGGCTTCTGGTTGGGGAAGGTCTTTATTTGTTTATTTTGACGGATACGATTCAATGTAAATATGGGAGTCAGTGGCAGCCTGAGTGGGAAACTGCCTCCAGTCTGTGTGTTGAAACTGGAGCCGTAGTGATGAATCTGACCCCTCAGGCCACACTTTGACTGTCCTCACTGTTGGTTGAGGATGATGATGATGGCTAGGTACCTTGACAGCATTAGCAGTGAGCGGTGGTCAGACTGAACCAAGTGGGGGAGGGGGGTGGCTTAGTAAGCCTCTGGAATGTTAGTGTACACATGGTCGAGTGGTTCGTCTCCTCTTGTCGGGCAGGAGAGATATTGGTGGAATTTGAGACAAACTGTTTTCAGGCTGGAGTGCATGTGTAAATACCCTGGAACAATTATAAGGGCGTCGGAATGAGCAGTCTGTTGAATGCGAATGGCAGCCTGCAGCACTTTCATCGCTAGCTTAGCCGTAGCAACCTGGTGGAATGTAGGCTGGGGTGACAGCAACAGACGGGAACTCTCTAGGCAAGTAAAGGGGTGTGCAGCTAATCATTAGATATTCCAGATTTGCAGTAGACATATATACGGTTTGATATCAAACTGTATATATGTCTACTGTAACCGGTGAGGTAATTTACCGGCCACACGTAGAGTAGCTGTTCTCTGATCACGTCCCACAGTGTTGGAGGCTTCACATGTGTAGCTGCCCTCGTCGTAGCTCCTGACAGACAGGATGGAAAGGGTAGCATTTCTTACCCTGAGAACAGAGAAGCTGGTCATTCAAAATGAGTGACCATGAAAGTGATCAATAGAACAAACCTGTTGACCCAAAGCATCATAAAACCTCCTTGTTAACCCTGAACATACCCCACAACGATCTTTCCACCAGTTTGCGTGGAGCGTCCCTGTTTGGACCAGGTGATGGAGGGGCGTGGGTGTCCCCAGACCTGGCACTGGAACACCACCATGGCCCCTACAGGGACCGTCACCACCAGGGGCCACAGTCTCACAGAAGGGGGTTCTGTCAGGGCAGGGAGGATGAGGGAAGGAAGAAAAAGTTGGTGAGCTTGATATGTGCATATATCAAGGAGAACATGCTGCATCAGATTAGAACCTGAATATCATTTATAACGCACGGATAGACAATAGTTAGCCAATGTTCGGTTTAATGTGTCACTTCTTTACCCAGAACGGTGAGTCTGGCTGTTCTGGACGTCACAAATCTGTTTATGTTTACATTGGATGCTCTGCAAAAGTACACTCCGCTGTCTGTGTCATGGACACTGGAAGAAAAAGAGATTAGTAGATCCTCCTAAAGCTTTGACCTGACTGGTACAATGTGAATGGAGTGCTAGAATAACATAGAAGAATAGTGATAACGAATACAGTAACTGATGCACAGTGGCTACACACTCTGTTTATACATACACTGTTTATGTTCGTCTATAAACACATGCACTCAGGCACGGCCAACCTGTGGAAGGCGAGGTCCCCATTACGTCTGACAGTGAAGTGTGTCCTGGGAGTGAGGGGGCGGTTGTTTTTGAACCAGTGCACTGTGGTTGGACCGTTACTGTTGGGAGGTCTGCAAACCAGAGTAACAGAATCCCCTTTCTTGACTGTCCGGTTGGACGGCTGCTGGACAAAGCTCCGCCCAATCACTAAGGTAGGGAGTACTGTACAGATGTCAGGTTTGAATTTGAACAGCCTCTTGCAGTGTAAATAATTGAACATGTGTAGAGTATAGGGTGTTTGCTGCAAAAAAGACTTGCATTTTGTAATTTCACACTTTTCACTAGAATCTTTTAAAAGAAAAACGATACAAAAAAATAACAATTGTTGCTGCTATTTGTCAGCTGTGGGGAAGTGACTCAAATTAGACTCTTACACCATTACAGTATGTCTGTACTAAAATGCATCTTAGGATAACTTGTTTAGATGACCACCCCAGTAGTATAAATATGCTCAATCTGAGACCGTTGGAAATTACATTTCCCTGGGCTTTTCCTTCCTAAAGATTCATTGGAATTTGGTTTCTTTTATTTAAATAGGATAAATAACAACCAGAGCCTGGTATATCGTACCTGCCGGAAAGAGAAAAGCAGTCTGAGACCGGACCATCTCCCTGTCGTTCCTGGCTTCACAGTAGTAGGAACCGTAATCTTCCTCAGACACGTTTCTGGGAACGAGGGGAACGATACACATTTGTACGTCCCTTTTATCCCTGCTCACCTTTTACAAGCGTGTTAAAGATTTCAAACCGGTAACGATGTTAGAACACCCCAGAGATCTCCATACCTGAAGACCAGCAGCTCTCCCTTGTTCTGCAGAATAATGCCAGAGCTGTTCTTCAGGAGACGGCTGTCTTTGAACCATTGCACTGTGGCTGCTGGAAAGCCTCGGACAGCACAACACATGGAGGCCTCTGTCTCTATGACGACAGTGATGTTGTGAGGGCCCTGGGTGATCTGCAGCCTAGTGGGGAACTCTGCAAAAACAGTAGAGCGACATACAGATGGGTCAAAAATATATGGACAAAACACAACCAATTACTGGGAGAACCTAACGAATGCAAACGCGGTCATACAGGTGTACAGGTTGATACAATTAAGTCAATCATCGAATTATGCTCTGTGTATAAAAATTCTGAGCAGGCCTAGTTAATCTTAGTTTTGAATCATGACGTCAAGAGGAAACAATTTAAGTGACTTTTGGTAGGAAATGTATGTGAATCATGTGCTATAGCCTTCGCAGTCTCTAGATCTCAACCCAGTTGAACTCCTAGGGGATATTTTGGAATATTGTGTTAGATAGCGCACTTGGAAATTCCCTCCCGTGGCCTTCCAAAGACCTCAAGCACAAGATGCATCCTCCAAGGAAGGCAGAAACCTGACCACTCCCAGAGTGCACAAAGCCTTAATTTAAAGGATTCAGTCAACATGGAGCCAACCAATGAAAAAGCTACCACTTATATTTTGCAGATGCTCCCATAAATCTTGTTTTTTTTATTGGGATATGTTTAAAAGCTAATGTAGGGACAACATCCTCTAACCATCTCTTGCGACACCTGATATTAGAATCAGCGAAGCCATCAATGTTTTCCACGCAGCCCTGAACATCTTTCAATCTGGCTTGTCCAAACAGTCATGTAACATGGATTCTGAAACCAATGTCCTTATGTCCTTAGGCAGGAATCATCAGGAAGGAAGTGTTGTCGACATGACTCACTGAAAGGTAGTGCAGGGAATGGCTTTGTAGCAGGTCAAAAAAGGAATGAAGAGCCGAAAAGTCTATTCACCTTGCGTGTTGAACATGGTATAACTGAGGAGCTCCTTCCTTAACAACGACGAAAGCCCCAAGGGAACCCAGTTTCTGGTTTAGTGATGTGAATCCAGGCAGGATGTAACAGGCTTTACATTTAAGCGTGTACTATTCCAGCAAAATAAATGTTTACTGTAACTACGGGAAAAATATTTGTCACCAACTCTTTGGGTGAAGTGCAGAAGGGAGTGAGATGCAGACCCAAGATAACCAATCAGGGTCCTTATTTTTGTACACATAAAACAACCACGAAACGCAGACAAGGGAAATGTACATTAGACACTGAACGTAAAACAAAGATACGCTTACACAAAGCGACCAACCGTTTTGACAAATACACAGTGCACGACTATACCAAGACACAACACTCCCCTACAATGACATGTAACGTTGTATTAATAGCCCACTGATTAACTAAACCATGTCCGGTGCTTAGCTAAACCCAACAACAGCTGTGCTCCTAATCAACATATTACACAGCAGTGCTCTCCCCTCACACATACGTGACAATCTAGCGCCCTGTTTTGCTATCTTTCTCTTCTCTTTCCTCTCGGCATCTACATTTGGAACAGCTGTAATTAGGGCTGCTTCCAGGGTAAATCCTCCTTCTTCTGGTCCTGACTAAGACCCTGACTATCTTTCCTCTTCTCCTGCATGCATGTACATTTGGGAACAACCGTAATCAGGCTTCTAGGGTTAATTCATTAAATGGGTGCACTTAAATGTCAGATTTGCCAACGTTTTGAAGAGTCATAGATAATGTCCAAGTTCATGTCCTACTAGCAATATACCAGAGATGTTCAGAGAAAATAATGACATATAGGATAAATATATCCCCATGAAAAAAGACCCAACCGTTGTCTGGGAGTAAAATAATTCAAGTGAGTAGGTGCCATCTTACGATATTAATACATATCAGTATCAACGGTAGTTCCATCTGCCGTGGTCTTCTAGAAGGACAAGAAGATCTGTGGAACCCAGGAGTAAATGAGTGGGTGTGAGTTGCCTCACCTTGTATTGTGAGTGTCGCTGCGATACTCTCCTGACTGGTGTTCAGTAAAGGGTTGTGTGTCACACAGATGTATTCCCCTTGGTCCTCCCTCGAAATATTCCAGAGGTGAAGAGTGCCCGATGTCTTCCTCTGGTTACCACCGCCATATTGGCCCTGGAGAAACACACGTCGCTAGACGTAATACTCATATAGGCAAAAATAAAATGTCTACACAAGAAAGACCAACACATATGCGTTCAATACCTGAATCTGTGTGCCTTTGGTGAAGGGCATGCTGTCTTTGAGCCAGGTGATGTCCGCGGGGGGTGAGCTGTCCCCAGAGACGCACTGAAGGAACACCGACTGACCCTCACTGACCGTCTGAGACGGTGGACTGAAGAACACCCTGTCCAAATCTACTATCACAAGCACAAAGTATGAAATTAAGGATAAAACACATCCACGCTTGTCTTATATCAGAGACATATGTCACAACAGCCAGATATCAGCATGTACTTTAATTATACTGTATTGTATTATTTCAGCCGAGACCTAACGATGTGAAAAAGACAGCATACCAGCTATCATCACTTGGACCACAGTCTTAATATTTTTGTCTCTGCTTCCTCCATAACAGACGTAACTTCCCAGGTCTCTCTCCCTCAGCTTGGGAAAGAACAGAGAGCCGTTGGCCAGTTGATGAATCTCATTATCAGGACCAGGGCCCAGTGCTGCTGGCTCTCCATTAGCCCTCCCCCATTTAACAGACAGCGCCCTCTGGCTGCTGGTGTTGTACACTGCACAGTGGAGTGAGAGGGGAGCACCCAGCAGGCCAACACCGTCCTCCGGACGAGTGGAAAACACTAATCACAAACATAAGTGTAAGACACATTCATATAGAGAAAGAGAAAGAGAGGGAGAGAGAGAAAACACAAAGTGCAAATTGACAATCTGTATTCTGTGCTTTTTGCTATTTCGGGGTGATCCTGTTGGTTAAATTTAGGGACAAAAATCTCATCTGTAACATCTTGTGGTAATGGATCTAAAACTCATCCATATGAAGGACATATTTGCAATTAATGTACTGATAAAACATTTGATGTAATTATTAAAGCGATGAATCCAGTAAATTTCAATATTGTGTTTAGTTAGTACTCTACAGAATATTTTCAACATTCACATACATTTAAAAAACTCGAATTAGCAAATATGTTTTCAAAAATCTAGGACTGAGCGAAATCTCAGCATGTTGCTAGGAGACTGATGAAGCTGAAGAAGGTTTTTTTAAAAGCCTTTTGTCACATTATGCATGAGGTCTGAACATTTGCATAGCAAAAGCAGGTCTCAATCAATGCAGAAATCATAAAAGTTTATCAGCGTTTAATTGATATCAATAAAGTTCAACCAGCATTTAATTGATATAATAAAGTAAAATCTGCATTTTATGGACAGCCACATAATTAACTTGTATTATTAATGTCAATGAAGGGAGGACCTATAAATGCTAACATCTGTTAATTTCAAAACCAATAATATGCATTAATTCTGCAGCAACCAGTTCAAACCATTGTAATGCGTGCAATAATTTTGCTATTTGGATCCACATTATAACAGTAACATAAGCCTCTTACTCACCCAGCTCTGACAGTTCTGGTTGACCGTGAATAGACCAAGAGAGAATGAGCAGCCAAAAGTAAGAGGTTACAGGAGGGGCCCCACAGACAAACACAGTGTCCAGCATCCTACAGCAGAGCTCCACTTGACACTGGTGTCCAGATAGGCTTGTCCATGGTTCCTACAGAGTCTGCTTCCTGTTAAACGATTGAATCCTTCATGTGAATGCGTTTCCTTTTTAGTCACATAGCAGAATCTCTCATCCATTGTAATTTACAGGTAATACATCATCTATAGAACCAGGGCCATATGAGCAGGTTTAAAATAGATAGTTTGTTTGTTTTACCAATCAGAGGCTTGTAGGCTGCTATGCTACTATGTATTAAACTGTATATTTAAACGTATAAATTCTGCATCTAAAGGGGTTGACAACCTTGTTTCACTGTTGCAGTTTTTTCAGCGGCTCATTTAAGCAAGAGCTAACTTATCATCCCTATGCAGGTTAATCCTATTCACTTTCTCACTCTCCCTTTCTCTTTATAATTCCTATTTTGGTTGGGTCACTTGTGTGTTTTAGTGGTGCCGCGGTAGCAGAGAAGCATTGTCTCTTCAATGAGGCAGCCACTTTATCCTCGAGGACCGCAGTAGCCTCTCCACTCAATGAAGGTGACATGAAAAGACCTGCGGAGCTTTGTTCTGTGAAGATCAGTTATCATCGACCCCCCCTCCCTGGAAGAAAGCTGCCTGTCTGATCATATGGGCTTTCATGCTCACCTCAACATGGCCATGTGAGAATAAAATGACTATAATGCGTTGTGATCAATTCTGTACTTATAGTGACATGTGTTTTTACAGGCGTGATTGTGCAGGACTGAAGAGGCGGGTTTAGAGCTCAAAAAGCTCTAAAATCCTCATTCTGGACATGCATTTAAGGAGATGAGATAGGGATCACTATAAAATGTAGTGGGTTTATGGTCATTTGGTACAGAGCGCGACGATGACTGAAGTAAGGCGACAAAATCGCAATCCTTAAATAAATTCTACTCGAATTACATCTGGGTATATACCCCTTTAGGTGAGCAAAGGCAACAGATGTCACATAAAAAGGTCAGGCATGGAGAAATACGTAATAACATTCGAAGAGGAAATAAAATCATACACGTTAATTTGCAATTAAAAAAAGAGTGAGGCTATAATTTGTTTGTGTACACCTTAGAATTCACCCTGCTGTTGCAGTCAGCTGTTAGATAAATTTGAGGTCAATTAGAAACGTCCTATAGTTGTTGAAAGAAAAGCAATTTTTTGATTATTATTATAGAAATAACATCAAATTGTAAATGCTGTAAATGACAATTGTATCTGGAAACTGATGTTTTATTATATACGAAATCTACATAGACCCTTTCTCAGCAACCATCAGTACCGTGTTCCAATGGCAAGTTGTGTTGTTAATAAGTTCATTGTGTTATTTATCTGCAGCATCAGCAGCAGTTGGTTCAATTACTTGCTCAAAATGTCCAGAAACCAATAATTTTCTTTTCAGTTTCTTTTCTGAAATTCATCATTCTATATGTACACATATTCTTTATGTAAGAAATTGCCAAGAAACTGGAGATCTCGTACAATGCTGTGCACTACTCCCTTCGCAGAACAGCCCAAACTGGCTCTATACATAACATAAAGAGGAGTGGGAAGCCACAATGCAACCCTGAGCAAGAGTACAAATACTTTAGTGCGTCCAGTTTTAGAAAGACTCTTCACAGGTCCTCAACTGGCATCTTCATTAGATAGTACCTGCAAAACATCAGCTCTAATGTCAACAGCGAGGAGGCGACTGCAGGATGTTGGCCTTCTAGGCAGAGTTGCAAAGAAAAATCCATATCTCAGACTGGCCAATATAAAGAAAATATTAAAATGGGCAAATTAACATAGACACTGGACTCAGGAAGATGGAATAAGTGTTGTGGACAGACAAATCTACGTTTGAGGTGGTCGGATCACAAAGAATAACATTTGTGAGGCGATGACCAAAAAAGAGATGCTGGGCGAGTGGTCACTGCCATATTTCAAGCATGTTGGAGACAATGTAATGGTCTGGGGGTGCTTTGGAGGTGTTACAGTGGGATATTTGTGCAGCGTACACAGGATCTTTAAGAAGGAAGGCTAACACTCCATTTTGCAACGCCAGGCCATGCCAACAAAATGGCAACTTGCAAATGGCTGTTCAGTGTTCTTCAACCAACTGTTACAGCAGTCTTTAGTGGGCTACGACGTTGTTTGCTTCTGAAGAGTTCACCAATATGTTCTTACGTAACAATGTACCAAACTTTTCATTTTGACACAACCAAAAAAAAATTCTGATGTCAACGATATAATCCCATTTTTCCGCCTCATGGAGGTCTGACACAGTTTATCTTTCTCATGTTAAGTGACAACTGTCTTCTACATAAAGCAGCAATGCAATCACACACTGGGCTCACTTGTTATGCCGTTTTATTGCTTTAAGTTGACAGTCCCCAGTCCCAGCATTGTTCAATTTCAAATCCAAAGTGCTGCAGAGCCAAAAGAACATACCCTGTATCATTGTCCAAATGCTTTTGGACTACACTGAAAATCACTTAACCACTGTTGCCATTGAATGTGGTCCCATTTGTCCTGGCCCCATGGCTGGTAGGGGAAGTGGCAAGTAAATGGGCACTTTAGGGCCTGACTCATCCTGCTTGGATAGCAGAATCTGCGGGTGGGTATGCTAACAGCTATCCACTAAGAGTCTGGGGCTTTGCTTTGGTGTCACAACAAATCATTTACCCTCCAAGCAGTTTAGCAAGTCATTATGATTTTATTTAATCTCTCACTGAAGCATCTTATTCATCGCTCTTTACAGTGAGAGTTTTTTGTCTCTTCTTTCTGATATTTTGCCCAAAGGACATGCTTGATTTTTCAGTAGCATTTTTTCCTAAAATATTGTTTATACATGATTGATGGGTATAGGTATTTATTGGTATATTGGAAACATAAACATGCACACGAGGACATAAACATGCACAACGGCCTCATGACACAAAAATGCTAAAACCATTTTAAATAAAGGATGACAAAACGCCGTACACATGCGATTGTTTCGTAATGTAGCAACGGGGAACAAAAATGCTAAAACTACAACATATTTTTTTACAAGTTATAACAGAATGAATACCAGTATTTTGATGCATCAAGTGAAACACTGTACCTTCACCCAATAAATCTCCCCAGCTCTCTCCAGTTCTCTCCAGCTCTCTCCAGTTCTCCCCTTTTCTCTTCAGTTCTCCCCAGTTCTCTCCAGTTCTCCCCAGTTCTCTCCAGTTCTCCCCAGCTCTCTCCAGTTCTCCCCTTTTCTCTTCAGTTCTCCCCAGCTCTCTCCAGTTCTCTCCAGCTCTCTCCAGTTCTCTCCAGTCTGTGCAGATCCTCGGCTTGTCCACTGCAGATGTTAAGGTTCCAGGTGCACATGCACGGACGCAGACACACACCCACCCTCTCATTCGAATCCACCCTATCATACACACAAACACCCTCGCATAGAAACACCCTCTATCATACACACACACCCTGTCATAGAAACTCCCCCTATCATACACACACACCCTCTCACACCCACACAATGGCATAATCTAATCATAGCCACAACAAAGACCAAACCCTCGTCATAAGCAAGAAGATCACAAACTACTAACAATATAATAATATAATAAGTTTTTCAATCAAGTACTGTGTCTCTGTTGTTCAAACTGAAGGAGAACTGATAAAGTTGTGAAAAAGATGTGCCCAAATTATGAATAATAAAATTTTTCAAAAATCAAACGTTTCCCGCAGCCTGCCTGTAACAGAGACACTAGAACAGACAGCTGTATGACAATCTATTGAAGCGGATCTGTTAATGGACAGCTCATCAGAGAAAGAGATATCTTAACTGAGGCTAATGAGAATGCCCGCAAGGACACACCATCACATCATTAGACAATTCTTTCTTTTAAAACCACATCACCATAGTAAGCAGTATTCTTATTCCCATGTCGGTGTGAAGAGAAATGTCTAAACCTGATTGAACAGCATAACACAATAGTCTCATCTCTATGGAATTGAGGCTTTAGTAGTGTTGTTTAGCACATTTGAAGGCATATGTATTATCCACAAATAACCTTGCCTCAGTCTACCTGTAGTTGTTCAAATGTAAATAGACTTATTTTCCCCAATGAAATCAGGACAATCAAATGGAAATTAAAGTACAAATAGGCCGATGAATAATCTATGCAAGGAGAGTGATTTTAATTAACTGTACAAAGATGGATTGAGTTGGCACATGGTGATATTGCCAGTTCTGGACATCAAACACACAGAGGTGTGTTGCGTATACCAACCTAAATTGAATACTACATAAAAAACTATATATACTATAACTATGAAAACTATACAACATTACTGGTTAGCATTACACATATAATCAGGAACATTCATATTGACATAGAATGGAATAAATGGAGTGAATGATTGACTGTGTACATATTCTCTAGAGTGCTATGAATATCTATCTAATCTAAATGCGACGCATCGTTTCAAACTTTTCCTTTGACTGTTTTCTGTTGGATAAAAACAATGGGAAAGACGAGGGGATGTTGCTCAATGTAATTAGTGGTTTCAGTCAAACCCTCTGCTAATCAACCCATGCAGACCAACGTAACTGAGCAATGACTCATGAAGAAAATGCCGTCACGTTGAGAACAGCTTACAGTGCAAAAAGCAAGGCACTAGTACTAAACTGGAGAAAAAAACACGAGCCGCATTAAATTAATTTTGGCCTAAGATATGTTTGTCCACTTTTGATAATTGTCCTGCAATCAAAAAAATCCATTAGAAGACAATACAAGCAAACCAAGCTAATGGAAAAGCTTTATTTCTGAATTTCTTACAATTATAAAAATAGGAAACAGACAAGTATAAGAGAAAGGAGAAAAAGGTTATGTACTAGCTCCATGTAGATCCGACCAGCAGAAAACCTGCTCCATCAGGTGATGTATCTCAGGACTGATACCTGGCCAACCAGGAGAACTGACATTGATACAGGTGTAGTAGAGCCGGGAGGTAAATTTAAAACAGAAACGTGATTATTTTGTAACTTTCAGAATGTAAATATGATCTCACCATTTTGTGTCGCTATTGTGCCTTCCTCCAGTGTCTGCATGAAATTGAATTTGACAGGTTTTAAACTGGCTTGATACATTTGGAAAACACCTGTTAACCACACAAAATCAAAACTTGAATCTGTCAGTGCTCACCTCTGGAGTAATCATTGAGCAGATGCTTCAGTTCCCGGAGAGCACGGGTGAGATCCTCCAGACAGTGGTGAAGGTGAAGCTGTTCTCCTCTTTCAATGTGTGAATGATATCCTGGAGCTCATAGCTAGACCCAATGTTTGGAAACAAAGATTCCCCAAAAAACGATAGCAACCTGCATAGTGTGCAGTGTTGTCTCCCTCAAGACCATTATAATGATGATAGCAATTCTCTCTAGAAATGTCAGCAACTGTCTGTGACTGAGCACATCTTAAATGTGATAAACCCATGTGGAAATATCAGCATTGAGGGAGGGCAGACAATTGCACTGCGGCTATAGGTACTGTTCTGAACATTGTTCTGCATCACTAAACTACACTAGGTGATTTACTTACAGAGGAAAGCTTCTCTGTTCACTAATGTCCTTAACTTAATAAGATCCATCACGAGGTGCACTAGTGTAAATCAAAATGTAAATCATTCCTGACAGGAAATTTTCCGAGCAAAGCATGTGCTCAGAAAATTTTGTTCAAAAGTACGAGCAGCGAACTGTACAGAACTGGAATCAACAGACTGCTGTGCCTAGTATTTTGGCTCGAGATCACTGACTCGAGCTGTGTACGGTTTCCCAACTGTCTGTGAGACACCGGCGTGCCCATAAGTGTCTTTAAATTAATTATTTCATACAATTCAAAATATTGTCAAACATTATCGGTTATAACTTATAGTTTAAAGTGAGCTCTCAATGTAGCAAATCGTAATTTAACTTGACTAAAATCCATCACCAGAGGAAGTGTCTGCAATATCATCCGGGTTAAATTTGGGTCACACAGGGAATCCAAGATGGCGATGCACATGTCGAAGTGTAGAGCTTGGAGCCGTGTTCAGAGGTAATTTGTAAACCACGCTACTTGCTCAAATTAAAATAGAATTTCGCGTTACTCTTAAAACCCCTGCACTTGTCTGTGATGGCACTTAAAATGTATGTAATTTATCTAAATCGGCTAGGCTAGTAAGGCTACCCATATAAAAGCCATGCTACCTTTTCAACTAGCATGCAAACAATATAGCTCGTCTTGCCAAAGTCAAACAACAACATTGTAGTTTATTTAACTTATAGCATTGCGTGCAGTGAGATTGATTTTTGGATATAAACGTAACTAACCAAGAACATTAACGTGCGTTTAAAGTTATTTGTCAGTCATATGAACAGAATATGAAGACCCATACGAAATCTATTTCCTAGGCATGACACATTTCAGATGGAATGGATATGTTTCACATACCATTGCAAACAGTCAATCTACATTTAAAGCAGCTGGTTTATGATATTCAATAACTTGTTGCAAAGAAAATCCATAAGTGTCTTCTGTGCAATCTGAGTTTGGGAAGAACTTCCTGTACTGTAGGTTAATACCTAAGTAATTACACTTCAAAACCTGATAAAACCCAAGTGCAGCCATATCTAATCAAATAGGGCAGGGAATCAATAGAAAGCAAAAATGCTGTTTGTCTAACATCAAGATCTGTCTCAAAAGACAGAACTGAACTCCATGTTTTGCAACAAGTTTTGTTCTGATGTGGCACATGCCACAAGGTTACGAAAAACATACATTGGAGCAACGCAACCATGCAACCTGTTTGTTGTATTTGTGTGTAACGCTGTAGAAACAAGATAATATTTAAATAGCCGGTGTTTACAGTGTTACAGCCGTTGTTACGGAGATGTCTGGTTGCTGCAATAAGTGTGCTGTATATAATTGTCCAGTGGCTGGGGGCACTTGAAATGGCTGCAGGCCTTCATCTGGGACCACTGTTCACAGTCCATGACTTGTGTGAGCTTGTTGATTTATTTAACCACCCATAGTATGGCTTAGTGGTCCTTTGCAAAAAATGTTCAATGCCAGGCCATGATACAGCCACAGGGTGTCAAATGTTTAATGAAGAAGGTTAGCTTTAATTTGGTTGGCAATTTAGATGCTGAATGCATTAAACATGTTCAACTCTTGCATACTTTGTAGCGCATGTACAACCGGAAGTCTGAAAGTTATAAGTGACGTTGTGTACCCCACGGTTAATCTATTAGACTGTTCTTTACATGTCCAAAATGTACTCATTTGTGTGGAACAAACAGGTAGGCTATAATATATATGGAGCTGTGTTGATAACTGTTATGGTCATTCTGCGACAAACCAAATTTGAGGAAGACAATTGTTGCCAGTAGCAATCAGAACTTTGCTCCAAATGCGAGAGGCCCTTGGGTACAGCGAAAATGAGTTCATCATCCATGTTGATTGTGCTTTGCGAAGTACTCATGCGTTGGATACAGAAAAATGTGGACTATGCATGCTGTAAAAACAAGGTATTGGAAATTAATGACACCTTATGCATTTACAGGTTTGGAATAGCAGCGTATAGAAAGTACAGCAGCAGCGGTGGATATCCAAATATCTCTCTTTCATCACCGTTACCTGGGATACCCAAACCAGTTTTTGCAGCGGTGGATGGCCATGAACAATGTGAAACTAAAATCACTACTTTGGAAAATGGTCTTAAGGTAGCATCTCAAAACAAGTTTGGTCAGTTCTGCACGGTGGGAAGTAAGTTGATAGTCAGCATTTCAATAAAGAAAATTCATTTCTCCTGTATCTCTGCTGCTGCAAAATCTGCAACAGCATTTTGATGAGCATGTGTTTTATTTACAGTTCTAGTCAATTCTGGCTCGAGGCATGAAACCAAGTATCCCAGTGGTATTGCACACTTTTTAGAGAAACTTGCCTTCTCGGTAAGTGTCATGTTCCTTGTCAACACACGTTATGCAAAGGATAACGTGGGTTTTTTCACTGTCTTCTCACTCTTAGCAAACTGATACACATTGTTATTGTTAGCTATAAACATTGCATATCTTCAGTCCACAGCTCAGTATGGTAGTAAAGATGAAATACTACTCACACTTGAAAAACATGGAGGGATATGTGACTGCCAAACATCAAGGTAGGAATAATTAATCTGGCTTTCGTTTCATTTGTTTTCAACCACTAAGCTATTGGATAAATCTAGTTTTATTCTATTTTTAACAAGTCAGAGAGACTATTTCAAGATGATTTCCAACAGCAGTTTGATTTTAACAAGGGGAAACATAAACATAGGATTTAGTATACAGTGACAAGTATTTACCATGACACGTTTTACTTGAATAAGCTATCTATGATATCGTTCAAGGATTTATCTAACGTCCTTGAGTTGTGCTATGTGTTTACAACCTAGTGTCCCAAGCTCAAACAGTCTTTACAATGGCTATATATAGAGGGCATTATTTTCTTTTTTTCTTTTGATGGATTCAGACCTAGAGACAACCTGGTAAAAGCTGGAACCATAACTGTTTTTAGCCCTAATGAAAAGCCCAGATATCTACACTGTATACTTTGTGGAAGACCGTTTGTATGATGCCTAAGATGTTCTTCACAGAGACACAACCATGTATGCGGTCTCTGCTGAGGTGAAGGGACTAGACACGGTGGTCAGCCTGCTGTCAGATGTTGTGTTGCAGCCACGTCTATTAGGTGAGCCCTTGTCTGACAGATCTAGGAAATATTTTGACCAAGTAGCAAATTGTGTTTAATGTCATACAACTTGTAATGTATGGGTGTTTTTTTATTTGCATTCCATTTTTTGCTGTAAGCAACAATATTTTAAATAAAATAATGTTGCCATTCTTTTATTCAGCACAGATGACCATATTTACAAACCACCTATTCTTAAAGCCAATGTCTTGGTATCAAATTCCTCACTATGGCCATGTCAGTATGTTAAAAAACGCAAAAAAAAAAAAAAATAATCAAAATACAGTCACACTACAATGTGTTTGCAGTACATTCACTGCAGAAAAAATAATATATATCTGCCGAATATATTTTTCATAATTTTACCATTGAAAAGATGGCATGAAGTAAAATGTGCTAGCCATTCCTTTGTAGAAATTAAACATTTTTGGGGAAGGAAAATGTTATCACTTCTTTTTTAAAGTAAATATTGATTCTATTTAATAAAATATTGATTTGTGTTTATGAACACTTTAATGACTTTAATGAACTAATTTCTATAGCATATAATTTAGCCTACAGTTGCTCATATTAGCTTTTAATTGAATGACAACGTTTCCTGGGACTTTAAAAACAAGTTAGGATCTTCAGATTTTTTATTTTGGCAACGTAGGCTAAATGTTTTGGCTGTGCTTACAACAATCACATGGTTGTACTGAGACTGGTCTGATTTTAAAAAAATCGGGGGAACTTAGTGAAGTAGAATTGTTTGTCTGCTGCAAAACAATTGAAGAAAAGTTGTGCTGCCTCATAAATGTAGCTTAGAGGGAGTGTTCGTCCCAAGCCAACACCAGCTGTTTCCGTAGTTTGTTTACTTCTCCCAATCCACGGTACAGGGTAGAATTTTTCTTAAATTGGTTGTATTAAAAACAAGTTTCAGATGTGTTTTTTCCCAGTAAATGTCTGGCGATATATGAAAAAGACAAGTTAACATTTGCTATAAAGGAAACAATTTTAGGGGACTTCCATTAGACAGCCATGAAAATGAATCTGCTGTTGAAATAGTGGATTCTAATGCGGTCTTATTCCTCATTGGTTTCCTAGAGGAGGAGATAGAGATGACCAGGATGGCGGTACGTTTTGAGCTGGAGGACCTAAACATGAGGCCCGACCCCGAACCCCTACTGACTGAGATGATCCACGCCGTGAGTCATGCTACTAATCCCTCCCTTTTCATCAGACGCTACGCGATACATCCTCACTGTGACTGTGTTAAATTAGGCAGCGTATCGCGGCAACACGGTCGGACTGCCTCGCTTCTGTCCGGTGGACAACGTGGAGAAGATTGACGTGGCGCTGCTGCACGACTACCTGCGGAGCTACTACTGCCCGGAGCGTATGGTGCTCGCCGGTGTGGGCATTGAACACCAACAGCTGGTGGCTTGTGCCAGGAAATACCTGTTGGACGTGAAGCCCGTCTGGGGAACCGGAACACCAGCCAATGTGGACCTGTCTGTGGCCCAGTACACGGGCGGGATTGTCAAGGTACCGTACAAACAGGAATGTTCTGGTTCATCGCTTATTTGGTACTGGAGTTTTTTTCTGCCATGTTTAAATGTATGTCTTTTGCTTTGATCCTTTCAGATGGATAAGGACATGTCAGATGTGAGTCTGGGACCCACTCCAATCCCTGAGCTCACGCACATTATGATTGGCTTGGAGAGCTGCTCCTTCCTGGTGAGTCGATCGATCGGTGTAGAGGATATTTTGTCCACATGGTTGAACTGTCTCAGCCCCGGGGGTACACAAATGCTATTTGGGAAGGTCCAGTTGCACAGTTTCTAGGAAGATGTTTTTTTTTTCAACTATCACCCCCCCCCCAAAAAATAAGTCTGGATTTTGTGTGGTGCTCATTGTAACCTTCATTCTTGTTGTCAAAGGAGGATGAATTCATTCCCTTTGCCGTCCTCAACATGATGATGGGCGGTGGGGGGTCTTTCTCAGCAGGAGGGCCAGGGAAAGGCATGTTTACTCGGCTTTACCTAAACGTGCTCAACAGGTAAACATGAGATGACCTTCACATACTGATAATTCACGTAATGGACATTATGTCTTTTCTGTTGAGATCAGAATCAGGTTTATTGCCAAGATTGTTTACACATACAAGGAATTTGTCTGCATTTAAAACCCAAAATGTTCAACGTACCTAAACAGTGCAAATAAAGCAAAAAAACACACGACACAAACAGTTTGACAAGAGACTCCTCCTAGCTTAAGTAATGAATACATATAGTGCGTGTCATATATATCCAAGTAGTGCAAAGGAGCAATGTCTAGATGTGGGAGCAGATTTCAAAATGTGCCAATAGCAGTATTTAGAGCAATATGTAATTGTATATACAGTTGTGCAAATAGAACAATTTCCAGTTGTAGTTCAGTATGTCCACCAATGCAAATTGAACCATGTCCAGTTGTAGTTCAGTATGTCCACCAATGTCTATCGTATTAGAGCTGATAGTGGCCGGTGGGGGGGCTAAGGGCAGACTAGTGCAAGAGGCATGTTCATTAGACTCATCGCCGTGGGGTAGAAGCTGTTCTTATGATGGGATGTTTTGGTAGATGTTTTTGATAGACTCTAGCCGTCTGCCAGAGGGGAGAGTTCTGAATAGATGTTGTTTTCCATTTCCAGGCATCATTGGATGTATAATGCCACCGCCTACCATCACAGTTATGAGGACAGCGGCCTGCTGTGTATCCATGCCAGTGCCGACCCCAGACAGGTTGGTTGGGAACAGGACGCGTGACAGAGACTAATTATAAGCTGCAATATGAGCCGCTTTCAAAAAGAAATGTCAAGTGACTAGTAAAAGTATTAAGCCCTGACCAACTTTCACGTTAATGAATTCCAAGTGGTACACCAACATTTTGTACTCTTTGATATCAATGTAAGTCAAAATTAATTGTTTGTGGGTGAAGTTTTGGGTTACACAGAAATGCAGAATAAAATGTACATTCCTGTTTTTCGGTCATAAATTCTCTTATCCAGAGGGACTTCCAGTTACTGCATACATTTTAAAAAGCTAGGTGGATCACAACTCACTGGTAGTGTTTTTTAAATTCTTTGCATTTGAAGTTGTTGACTACGTTCTCCTGCTGTGTCAAGGTTCGGGAAATGATAGAGATAATTACCAGAGAATTTATCCAGATGGCTGGAGCAGCAGGAGAGGTAAGGCTAAACATTCTGGATTGGTTTATAATGGACCAAACGTTCTGAAATTGACTTTCTTAAAACTTGACAATGTTCTTTCTGTGCTCAGATGGAATTGGAGAGAGCCAAAACGCAACTGAAGTCCATGTTAATGATGAATCTGGAGTCACGGCCAGTTATCTTTGAGGATGTCGGCCGCCAGGTTTTGGCCACAGGGAAGAGGAAGCTGCCACATGAACTGTGTGACCTCATCAGTGAGTACTACTGCCCAGTGAAAACAACTTGAATTGTGGAGTCTTATCTATGCAAGTTACTAGTTGTCTTGAACAAAGTCAGAGTTCCTGTTGAGAGCAGCAAACCCAGAATGTAACGATGGTATCTGTCCGTAGAAATAATTGATGATAGGCTGTGGCGTCTAAACAATGGTTCTAAGGGGCCCAAATAATACCAAGTCTCCTACATCATTACACCACTGCTGAGACAAGGCTATATGGATCTGTGCTTGCATGTTGTGTACGCCAAACTCTATAGAGAAATTGACACTCACCAGACAACGTTTTTCATTTTTTTTAGTCTATCTTCTGTTGGCCCGTGCAAATTGTAGCCTCAGTTTCCTCTTCTTAGCTGACAGGAGTGGCACCCGGTATGGACTTCTGCTTCAAGCCTTAAGGCGTTGTGAATTCAGAGCTCTTCTGCATAGCTTTGTGGTAATGAGTGGTTATTTGAGGTACTGTTGCCTTTATCAATTAGAATCAGTCCGTCCATTCTCCTCTGACCTCTGCCATGAACAAGACATCTTTATTCAAGTACTGCTGCTCACTGGACATTTCTTTTATGGTTGTACCGGAAAATCATAGGATGTGGTTTAGAGAACGTTGACATGCTTGTTGCTATTCTAACAGGCAAAATAAAGCTGGAAAAGCCTTGGCTTGTTGTGTACTCTCTCGAAATAACAACCTTCCCAGAGTGCACTGGAAATCCGCCTGATGCTGGATGTCAACTATGGTTGGCTAATAGTTGGCATTATAGTGAAGTGATCTCCACTAGGCTATGTTTTGTAGCTAATGCAGTGCTATTACAGATGTATGTGTCCTGGCTTACTGTGTTTTGAGCTAGGAATTCTAGACCAAACCACAGGAAACAGGCTAATGTTAACTGTCATGGCTGATGAGTAGTTCTGCAAGCTAACATGTATGATACTCTTGTTGCCAGGTAATGTTACAGCAAGCGACATCAAGAGGGTCTCGACCAAGATGCTCCGCAGCAAGCCAGCGGTGGCCGCATTAGGAGACTTGAGACAGATGCCTTCCTATGAGCACATCCAAGCGGCCCTGTCCAGCAAGGACGGACGTCTGCCCCGAATGTATCGTCTCTTCCGATAGACCCCCCCCGCCCGTTTCTAGAGACATCACTGTATACCGTGGACACTGACCTATACAAGTGTCATCTCAAAGGAGCTGTGATAAGCCCAAGGAGAGGACTAATGTTTGGACCTAAACCACAAAAGAACTGTTGAGAGGTGGTTTTAAAACAATGTTTTAGGATATCTTATTCTGGCCATATGGTGCCAGTGTCTACATTTTTTTGCCAGTATGGAGTTTAATTTCCAGTTCAGTACCCCGTTTTCCCACGGTTGGAGATGTGCATGCTTTTGGTTTAAATTCCAAATGTGTGAATGTAGGTGAATATAGCTTGAAAAACCTGACCTGCAAATTGGCCTGATGGGAAGAAAAACATATTGGTTCTGTTTTTGAGTCTGCTGTAGGTTAACCAACAGGACTTGTCGTTCACCTATTCATATTAAATCTTTTCCTTTGTCCTACTCTGTGACCAGAAAAAAACATGGGGTTGAGTAGATCTTTATAGATTAGTTGGGAAGTAGTGTCCTCTTGAAAACCTTTATACAAGGATACTTGTTTCTTTCCACAAAAATAATATTTTAATCTGTTACATCCCCTTGGAATCAGCTTTTGTCAAAAAATGTATTAATGTACCTATAAAAACAATATGCTACTTATTGTTTTACAATAAAATGTATTACACAGTTGTATTGATAAGTGTACAATTCTATAGGAATCCACCCGTGTAAAAGTAGAAATGGAAGGCGTCTGGTTTTTCTGGAATGTAGTGTGTTTGAGTTGGTCGTTCTCCAAGTCTCTGATTACTTTAAATGTTTCAAAAGGAGGCCAGAGGAGATGAGAGAAATTGTTTGAGGAAAAGCTTTGGTTGTGAGTGAATAGCAATTTATCTTAAAAATATCTTCCTATTACTTAAGGTTTCTGATTTCCGAAACTGAATGCTAACCCAAGTGTCGTCTTCAGTAGAGGGTGACTAAAACTTGTAATGCATCGTTCTTTTTAACAATTGATTTCTGTGCAGCACAGGTGATAATGTGATGAGATTAAGTAGCATTGAGGATTGACAGTAAGTGTCCGTGTTTCTTGTGAATACACATTAATCTCTGCTTAACCTGCCGGAAATAAGAAACCACTGTAGGATGCAGGTGTAGCATTTTCATTTAATCTGTTATAAGGTTTGGGCCTTTGTACTGTGTGATATGTACTGTATAATAAGTACTGTATGTAATACAAACTGTGTGTTCTGTTAATACACTTCATAATCACAGAAAACCGCCATAAACATTTAATTTCAAACCATGATGTCTCTGGGTTCTGGAGAGAAAGTGAAAATTATGATGTTTCTTTAGACAGCCCAATTGGAGGTTTGTTCTTGTTAAATTATTCCCATCAATAAAAAAAGCACATGTTCTGACTGTTAATGAGCATTTATAAAGTGACTTAGACTGAGGGATATTCAATATCCACTTGAAAGTACAAAAGCAAACATTTGAACAGACTCATCACAATATTCCCAAAATGTTGTAGTGTTACATCATAAAGCATGGAGTAAAATTGCAGTCCTGAGGAAATCACACAATCACAGGCACTTGACATGAGCAGTACTGCCAATAAACTCATGATTTGCATCAAACATTGATCTTCATGCAAAAATATGAATTGGCTTGCGTTCAATAACATTACACTATGCGTTTATGACATTATATAAGAGAATCTGTTTTGGTCAAGACTGATGACAATAATGCTATAAACTACAATATGTCTAACCAATAATACTACCCATACCATTGTAAAGTAAATAAATAATAGAACACTATTAAGGGACTGAATTTTCCTCTGGCAACTTCAAAATAACATCTCATTATATATGGCTAATTGGTCAATTCCTGTAATAGTTCTGTGAGTTTGGTTTATCAGTCCGTGTGAGCTGTTTGATAAATGCATTTACAAGGCCTTTAAATACTGCCACACTGGGTAGAAAAATATGACATTAAATATAGTCCATATAAACCTGTCTTGTTAAATATACAAAATAAACAAATAGCAAAGAACATTAAGTATTAATTTAGTATACAATACATACAGTATATACGAAGTATAAGCTACTGCCAGTGGGCATGAAGGGAGATTTGTAACTGAAAAGTCATCATTAGCGGCCAGTTTCACAGTTCAGTCTTGTTTGGAATGGCTCTATGTTTACACACACATATACACACACAACAGCTGAATCTGCAGTCTTTCTGAAACTCAAGGTCCCTCCTTGATAACTGCCCCACCTAAACCATATGAATCACAGTTCCCACAACTGAAAGTAGGGGGCGCTCACTGGCCACTGTCAGTGACATCCATGATGTACAGGCTGGAACTGGACACCCAATGCTGGTTCCCTTTGGTCCCTCATAACTCAGTAAAATTAATTCTGGGGAGAACCGTTTTGGTCTGGTCCACGTTCAAGAAATGGAGCAGATAGTGCTATTGTCTTGGTTCTTCATGGCTTCTCTCTTCTTTAGCTCTCTGGTGATCCTCCTCTTAATCCCCTCCAGGTACAAACTCCTGTCAAACTGTCCCGCGCCCAATGGAATACTGGGAATCACAGAACAGTCAAAAGTCAGGGTAAACGGTTAATAATAAACAGAACAGTTTAGTTTATTGCCATTTTGGCTACCTAATTTTAATCTTCCTAATTTTAACATTAATTTAAAAAATACAAATTAGGACAGTGTACGCTAATAGGCAGGTTTGGTACTGACTTGTCTCTACCAGGACGCAGTTTAACCTGGAACATTCCGATGACAGGCCGATGGTCCGACGTCTTTATTGCAGAACAACTGGTGTACTTCATCGCTTTGATGTCATCCACGTTCCTGTTCCTGAACAGTATTCTATCCTGAAGCAGAGGAACGATCCCAACGTTTTAACCAACACGTGTACAAAAGAAGCCTTTTTGGAGGAATGACATGGGGCGACACTAACACTTACTGTGTACGATGGAGTTCTCTGCTTAGAGGTGGTGTCGTACACATCGCAGCCGACGTCAAATTTGTAGGTCGGCAGGAACTGAATTGGTGCTTCCTGGAAGCCTTTAAATATGGAACCTAGAACATAACGGTTGAATGATATTTTCATTCTTCAGCCTGCTACATGTGCCTAAACCTCCCTGGCTCTTAGTGGTAATGTGACGTACCGTCGTTCATTTCCTTGGAGAGTTGGTCATGTTGGAGTAAAAAGCCCGTGTCCGCACCGTGGTTCTGGTTCAGAAGGGCATCTATCCCGACACGGTCTTTACTGAGACGAAAGTTGAAGTCGCCAAACCAGAAAACCTCATCAAAACGCGTAGTGACATCCGCTGAACGGCGATAAACAGACGTTATCAGCAGCATTAACGCCAGTATTTGTTCTGTACTTGTTCGGGGAATATACAGCAATTCTTCATTCAGCACTGCATTATAGTAGTTATAGTGCAAATTAACATATGTTGTATTTGGGAGTACTTACAGGGTGTGGAGCGGTATGGATTGGTGTCTGGAAGCCCTTTAGGAAGAGCCAGTGCTTCAATTATTTTGTTGTAGTCCAGAATCCTCTCATACACTTTAGAATCTCCAGCTGGAACACACAGACAATCAGACATGCATTAAACCACATGCTTTGTCATTAGACTGTATTTGAAGTCTTCCCATTTCTTCTTTACATTCGGTCTACTTCCTTAACAACGGAGGCTTAAACTCACAGGTAAAGTGGGAGGTGAGGAAAAGGAAGGAAGTGCCAAAGAAGGTGAAGCCGATCCCCACAGCACCTTTGGTTTTGATCTGAGATATGATCCGTGTTGTGACTGTGGCGTGCTCCACTTCTGTTACACGGTGTGACCACAATCCCATGGTTACATGGTTGAAAGAGAGGAACTAAATCAAACCAGGTACACATTGCTGGCACTTACAATAACAAAAGGTGTTAATGATTGATTCATGCCCTCTGTAAAGAACCCAGGGGTGGAGTGGCGTTTGGGCCAACCTGAGCAAAACCAGATGAGATCTCTCCTGACGAACACGGTGAGGTAGAGCACCCCATGCGAGGCAGCGTACAGCATGACATAGTACGGTCCCAGAGTCTCCTGAAGACGGACCTCCCATTCCCTCCTATGACACAAATACACACACATCAGCATACAGAGTACAAAATAAAAAATCCATTCACTCGTGCAGCTCTCTCATACCGATCTGGACACCCTTCCTGGACTCCGATGACGTAGAAATCTTGAGCAAATTCAGAGTCCGTCGGGAGCAGCAGATCGTCTAGGTTGTTAGGAAGCCCCTGAAACGCATACAGACATGATTGTTTTGATGCTGTAAAACAATGTCGAGGCAGACCAGTTGTTGAAAAGCAGGAGTTGGATGTACCTTTTCACCCTGCATATTCCACGTGGCTATGTAGACACCAACTCTCCTCTCTGGGAAGTAGCGGTCCAACTCCTCAGCCCCCAGCAGAGCACCGCTGCCCAGCACACTGCCCTCCAGAAAACTCCTGGAACAGAATCAACAGTCAGGATATTAACAGCAGAGCACCGCTGCCCAGCACACAGCCCTCCAGAAAACTCCTGGAACAGAATCAACAGTCAGGATATTAACAGCAGAGCACCGCTGCCCAGCACACAGCCCTCCAAAAACTCCTGGAACAGAATCAACAGTCAGGATATTAACAGCAGAGCACCGCTGCCCAGCACACAGCCCTCCAGTAAACTTCTGGAACAAAATAAACAGTTAGGATATTAACAGCAGAGCACCGCTGCCCAGCACACTGCCCTCCAGAAAACTCCTGGAACACAATTAACAGTTAGGATAATAACAGCAGAGCACCGCTGCCCAGCACACGGCCCTCCAGAAAACTCCTGGAACACAATTAACAGTTAGGACATTAACAGCAGAGCACCACTGCCCAACACACTGCCCCCCAGAAAACTTCTGCAACACAATAAACAGTTAGGATATTAACATTGCAGTCAATTAACAAGATGTACAGTAGCATCATTTTTTGATTGATTGCTTTAACTAACAGCATTTTTGGCATCTAAACGATACATCTAATAGAACTAAAAGTAAATGCACTAAATCCCTATATAACCAAAAAGTCCTTCCTCTATCATCAGCTCTGAGATCAGTCAAGCTGCAGACCTTCTCTAAAGCTCTTCATTATTTTAAGTTAAACTGCGTATGTAAAATCTGATAATGCCCATCTTCAGACACACTCCATATACATTTATTCATACTTCAAATTCTTGTAGCTGTTGTCTATTCTCAGCTGAAACTAAGTATCCAGTATTAGTAGCTAGCTAGCATTAAATGTATGCACATTTTAACATACATATGCTTTGTGTAAGTCTGCATTTTTACCGCAGCATTTTAATGTGGCTTATAGCCAAGTTTGCATTAAACAGATATTTATATAATAAGTAACAAGTAGCTAGCAGGATGACTGGGTTACAATGGCACCCAGATTCCATAGACATATATACAAATGATTGATTGACATAGACAGATTCCATAGACATATAGACAGATTCCAGAACCACAAGGTTTGAAAGCAAAAGTATCGCCTCCAGGGTAAACAATTAAATGGAGAAAGAAAGGTCCTTCAAGCTGGCGGGATTGCTGTTAAAACACACATGTCAAATAAGTCCACCCAGAAGTAGCAAATGTCTTCAGCAAGAAATCACGCCTGAAACCGGTAAAAAAAAGCTACCAAATGTCGGACAATTTTCTCAGTTTCTGTTAGAAATTGGTTTGATAATAAATTCCGCCATTAAATGCTTTTGAAAACCTGGCGTCTGATCAGTATCTGTAGAAAATAACATGAATAAAAGTATTGGGCCTTACCGGTTCCTGACGTCTTTCGGCCTGATGGGATTCAACACGCTAAAGGTGGACTTCATGGAGCTGATGGAGGTGTTGTCTGACACCATGCTCCCCAGAAGCCGGCTATCGCTCAGGTTCCTGTGTAAGTGCTGCCTCCCCGGGCCAGCTTTCCCCAGCACAATGCCATAATCCGCACAATCTCTGTCAATCCGATTAGTTGTTCTTAAGGAAACAGATTCCAAGCTCTGCTCCAAAGCAGGAAGTGTACCAGAGGGCTGTAAGTGAGTGAGGCGTACCTTAGAAGACCACACTCGCTGCTCTGCATCGTCACCGTGGTGGTCGTGGGATGTCCTCTCGTACTCGGAGAGGCTCTTGCCCCTGGCTCGAAAGACAGAAGACCTGGTAGGAGCTGAAAGGGGTGCAAGGATGGAGCTCTGGCCGTTTCTTAAGCCAGAAGCACTGCTCAGGGTGAACACACTTGGAACTGTTAAGTCCTTCTTAAGGGAATCTGTGGAGGAACTAGTCTCAGCTGGGTCAGTCAGACTCTCTTGGCTGTTTTTCAGTCTCCGGCTTCTCACTGTATCTTCTGTTGAACCACTCTTTCCTAACATTGACAGTGCACTGGGCTTGGGCAGCGGGGGCGGTCTGGGCTGGTACGGAATGGCCTTGGTGTTTTGGTCTCCAACATCCTGAGGGAAATTCAGGGTGTTTTCGAAAAGCTTGGCGGTTTTGACCGTATCACCACCTGGATACATCCCACCAGGAGCTTCACCAGGTAACCCTCCACCAACAGGCTGATGAGGGTTGCTGTCATCCCCGTTCTCAGTCATCCTCATCCCAGGCTACACCGGTTAGATGTCAGTTTGGGGACTCCATTTGACTTAAAAAGAGAATATAAAAAATAATTTGTAATTAGCTACAATTGAGAATGTATGGACACAATTTCTAATAAACAGTCTGTATTGACTGTTCAGTTCCATTTCTTTGCCCTAACTTCACATTAACTACATGACACGCAACCAAACTAGCAAGTTGAGAACAGCCACCAATAAGAACAGATTAAATTTGCTCCATGAGCATGGGGACTCAATTCGCTAACGTTTCTGTCAGCCCATCTCACCTAGACTTCCCCCTGTTAAGCTGTTAACAAATATACCTGTAGTTTTCAATATTACTTGCAGCACATTCAAAACACTTTGGTACAGGGAACTTGGGAATATCAAACCTTTGACTGCAGTGCATTCAGAACTATTTGGAAGGAAACTAATCACGCTCAGACTGGGAATACGCTTGGTTAATTTATGTATGTATAATCATACAATTTATTCTTGTTCTTTTTTAGATCACCAGTGTCTGAAAAGCATTACATACAAACTGTTGGTTATAGAGTATATCATTAGCTATGCCAATCTAAGCCAAACTTGTTAAACGATTAAACTGACAACTTAGGCACTTGACTGAAAAAAGACAGACACACAGGTAAGGGAATTTGGGGCGGCTATGCTAAACATGTTAGCTGGCTAAATAAGCAAACCAACTAGCTGCTAATGTCTTGTTGAGACCCGGCGAAATTAATATTAGCCTATGTATGCACTGGCATAACTGTAATAGATAATAATATTAAACGTGATATTCTGCTAGTACTTGTTTTGCATTTTAGCTAGCTAGCAGTACTGTACAGTGAGAATGATCTACTATTTGCATTCAATATATCAAATCTATATATCACATAACCTCTTCAGATAACATGTAAGCTAGCTCGCTATAACCTAGTAGGCCATTGGTGGGTTATCTAAAAGAGCAATACACTATAGTCCAGTAGTTACTTGGAATGTGTTTACTTTAGAATCAATGCAAATAGGACTCATATAAATGTTAACGGAATTCTGCTAGATACTTTGGCTGCATCTAGATTAGCATTATTACGCTACCAAGCTAACTACAATGGGTACATACATACAAGTGGTGGCAGCCTGGAAAAGAAAGGCATTGACATTTCCCATAATATACTCAAAATACAGTCGTATCGTTTGGTTAGATACCTGGCGGAAAGCCAAATCCAGTTTCGTCCCATGCAGGGTTGCAAGTTACATATTATTGAGTTAACGTTAGATAGCAACCTATCTATTTATTAGCTTAGCCGGTTAACTGTTAGCGCCGAACGCGAAGTAAACTTTCCATTTCCTTAGTAACGATTGACAACACGTTCAGTTACCAGGGAAACGTCATTATTGGTGATAATAATAACGGTGCGTTCGTAACTAGGTGGGTAGTGGGACTATATATGGTGGGACGAGATCCTTATGCCTCGGCGCTGACAATAGGGGTAGTTGTGCACTAACTTAAACTAAACTGCAGCCAAATGTGGCCAGTTATATCGCGTAAACCATCCGTTCGTTTTTTAAAGGACTTTGGGAAAAATAACGTTGACGCACTTCAAATGTTGTCGAACACTGTCTCTACCCTCCGGTTAACAATAATGTTGGTCGTATTTTCCGTAAACAATGCCTGCAAGACCAGTCGTTGAGAGGCGGGGGTCGTTCTCACGTTGAACGTGTGCATTCGTAAAATCAGTTTGACAAAAGCTGTATCCTTTCTATCACAGAGCGATAGATAAATGGAGTTTCTTGTGTTCTAGCGCCCCCTACTGGAAATGCATTAACAATGGCGTTAGCAGTTATAACAGAAATACAGGGAGCTCAATGAGAAAAGAGGATTTAGTATATTGTTTATTTTTTTTATTTTTTTTCCAGATGTTGAAGTATCTAAAAAAGACGTTGGATATTTCCATATTATTTTAATGCTGAAAATTGATTTTAAGAATCCAGTCACACTATGATTTTGAGTACAATGTAAGGACAATAATTAGGCCGTTAGTGTCATATGCTTTTCTTTACCAAAAAATGTACAACACATCAAAAATCCGTTCTCACAATTATTATTATTAGTATTTTTTAATTATTGAAAGGATTAACCACCAAATGTTATACAGGCTACCTTTGTATGCTACCTGCAAATACGATGCATATTTATATGTAAGAATGTCCAGAACAAACTGATATACAAAAACAATGTTTGGGCCATTCCTAGAGTTGTATTAATTTAGAAATATGGAAAAGATAATGCTGCAGATTTATCAACAGACTTTTACATCATCTACATGCACTCACATATCCTACTACAATGAAATAATGGGTAAAGCAAAGAAAGCAGGTTTGCAGACTGTTGAGGCAATGATATCTGAGTCACCATACGGTCAACGAGACTGTTTACCCAGAGTAAATACACATAAAAGTATCTGAGGTGTTTGAAAACTGTAAGGTTCCTGTGTTTACTCATGGTCAAGATGTTTACTGCCTCTCATTTAATGTCCTGGCAGCACAGACGTTTTCTCCAGTGAATCACAGTGCTTTATCTGTGGGTGAACAAGCTCTCTGGCAGTGAGTCTGACCCTAGTAAAAAGCAGATGGGGGACGCAGCTGGTTTTGTGAAAATCTGCTCCTGTTTGTTGAATTGCAGCGCTTGGATGCAAAATGGTTACGATAGAGAAGGCAGGCACGAACACTCCTAAAAAGGCCTTTTTACACGACTCACATGCAGGCGTTTGGGAGCTACAGACATCCAGGAGGACACGCGTATATGGGAATGAATAGACCTCTAGGCTTAAGGGATATATTTTCAGTTTAACTGTGCATGAAGTAATCAGGGTCTGTTCACGGTTCAAGTTTATCGGTTTTCCCTGATAAAACATTGTAACGGTCGATCCATTATTTGAATCATATTGAATTATTTGAATAATCTTTTTGACTAAAGCCAAGGTACACATTGAAGTCTTGACTGGCCGTTGCAATTTGTGTTTTCAACATTATGTTTTTGGCACGTAATAAATCTGGGATGACTTTTAAAAATATTTGAATATTTTATATTTCTCTGATGGTGTTAGCTTCAACAGTATTTGATTAACTGCTATTCAAAGTTTATATTCTGTGTAAATTTGCGCATTGGCCACTTGATGTCTACTACTATCTTGGCCAGATTGTACTTTTCTTTTTTTTACAGTTTTCTAATTTTGAAAACAATAGCAGGGCAGTAAATACATCCCTGGACACACACACACACACACACACACACACACACACACACTAGCAGTCTCCATTCCATCCATTTAAAGGACAAAGTTGTTCATTAAACTTCTCTATTGTACAGTAGCGCAGTGATATCTCCTCCCCCTGAGAGGGCTGTGTGAGCGAACGGGAATCGATGCCCTGATATGAGATTCAGTCTAATGAGGACCAGAAACATCTTAATAAAGGCCCATAATCCAGACTTAATCCCTCGTTACAGACCAATCTGCATTCAGTGTTTCTAACTCCGCAGCCACGGCACATTCCCCTCACATTGTTCTCTCCCTCTTCACCATTCACAGAGGGCCACGCTCTCTTCTTCTTCTTTCGTGTTGATTATATTTGATCCCCTCATTAGACTTTTAGAAGAGAATTGCTCGAGGGGTGAAATAGTGCTTTTGTGAGCAGTTCTTATAGTATCAGTTGACTGAAATGCGAGACATATGCTTAATAACTCCAGACCAATGTGGAACGGGGACCCTGATCTATTGTTTTATAGAGATGGTAAATGATATGTCATAATGGAGCGTTAGTGTGGAGCTAGGCTGTCCTTTGACCAGAAGTTGAAAGACACACTTCTGAGTCATACTTACAGTATGACCTTGGACTAATCAGATTCATAGAAAATGATTACGATCCGGAGAAGAGACTGCATTAATGGTGTTTGAAACCAATCTGACACTTAAATTGTGGCCTTGCACATGTACAGTCAACTCTAAACTCTGTTTTTCAAAATTCTTCCATGTCATTTGTGCAGTTAGGATCACCACTTTATTTTGAGAAGGTGAAATGTCAGAGTAACAGTAGAGAGAATGATTTATTTCATTTATTTCAGCCCAGTGGGTCAGAAGTTTGCATCCACTCAATACACATATCTCCTTACTAAGTGGTGTGACGGTTGTGTGGACCCACAGTGTTTATACTTATGTACTATCGATTAAACAGACAAACGTGGAACATTCAGGCATTTGGAAATTGCTCCCATGGATGAACAAGACTTGTGGAGGTCGACAATTTGTTTTCTTAGGTCTTGGCTGATTTCTTTAGATGTTCCCATGATGTCAAGCAAAGAGTCTGAAAGTTGGCCTTATAGTCGATCATCAGGTGCACAACCAAATGACTCAAATTATGTCAATTAGTCTATCAAAAGCTTCAAAAGCCATGACATCATTTTTGTAGGAATTTTTCAAGCCGTTTAACAGCACATTCTACATAGCACATGTAAACCTCTGACTCACTGGAATTGTAATAATGTGAATTATAAGTGAAATTATCTTTAGACAATTGTTGGAAAAAATGGACTTGTGTCATGCACAAAGTAGATGTCCTACCCGACCGAGGCTAAGGACAGTCTAGTGTTAGAGGCGTATTCCTTAGACTCACCGCCGTGGGGAAGAAGCTGTTTTTGTGGCGGGATGTTTTTGTCTTGATAGACCGTAGCCAAAGGGGAGAGTTCTGAATAGTCCGTTACCCGGATGGGAGGGGTCTGCCTCGATCTTTGCTGCCTGCCTCAGTGACCTGTCTCTGAAAAGGTCGTTTTGGGACAGCAGCTTACAACCAATGGTTCGCTCCGCAGAGCGGCTGATGCGTTGCAGTCCGCCTTTATCTCTGTTAGTGACTGCAGCGTGCCAGACGGTGATGTAGGAGGTCAGTATCTGCATGTAATCAATTGTTAGGTTTCAATCACTTGAAATCTCAGCACAATTAGTTGTCAGGTGTCCTTATGGAAGTGTGTTTATTGATGTTTTTTTTATGTTGTACTCCGCCTGACCAGGAAACATCAGGGATATACTCAAGGCTCTATAACACTATAATTTGAGACAAATGTTGTAGAGCCCTGGAAATAACCGCCAAAACCTGTGTAAAAAAAGGGATGATCAACATCAAGGGCATTTTTCCAGCCAATCAAAGCACATGCTCCAACCTACACTAATGAAGAGGGTTAAAAGTGAATTATGCACACCGAAATAGAAAGGTATCGGTAGTTAGGTGCAATGATCTGTGCGTCTCTGGAGAGAAGATAATTATCTTGGGTGTAAGAGTACAGAAGGGATGATGTAGTTAAAGCTCAGGCCAGACAAACTTCTTCCCATTATGCGGTGTGTTGAGAAGATGAGGAAGAGGGGAATAAAACTGAACATATAAAGCAAATATGGGTTGCTGCTATAAAAAGGAAACATAATACAGCAGTTCTGCAGGATAGGAATAATTGGCTAGTTTCCGATGGAGACATTGATATTCTCTGACTTTAATGTGTTGGCGATTGACCGAACAGAAAATATCAACATCAATATATCACCATCTCTTTTTGTCCTAGAGACTAGCAAATTATTTTGTGGTAAATTGTGAATTCTGAAAATACATGTATTTCACAGTAAACTGAATACATTTGAATGGAAATGGATTTACTTGTTGAATTTAATGTGGGTTCTTCAGGTGGCATCTGTATGTTGAAACATATCGGTGCCAGTTCTGTTGACAACCCAGTGCTCTGTTGCAAGTCACCGCAGACAGTTCTCTTCATCAATAGTAAGTATTTCATTATAGAACTTCGCATGCCTCATTCACAGCCTTCACCTACGTCAGCAAACACTGCCCTCCAAACCATGAACCAAATATAACATTTATTCAAACTAGCCTGCAGCCTATTTATTTTTGTCTCAATCTGTTTTGCTTACTTAGCACACTTTATGTTGATGAGGGTACATTTTCTCTGTGAAAGTGCAGTGGGCTGGAACATTTATGATATCATCTGGGGGTCAAAACAAATGGAAAAACAACATAATTGCGTAATGGAAGTGTGTTGAAAACAATGTCATGCAATGTTTACTATGTTATCAAGACTTGAGCAAAGGGAATAATTTGTTAACAATCCGACGGAGAGTCAAGAGAGGTGAATGATTTGTAAGCTGTGGATGCAAAGGTTAGAGATTTACCAAACTCGAATGACTGCATAAGGCTTCTAAGCGGTTGTTTTTACTTCTTTTTACTACTTGTGTGTGATTCACTTCTATCCCCCTCCGTTACTTCATTTCCATGTTCCATCGGCCCCGGACCACGCGCCTCACCTAAACTTACAAACACCCAACCTCTGGAATAGTTTAGCATTTTATGCAAAAAACATTGAATCAAAGGTGATCCTCAACATGAACTTTTCTTTGAATTGCTTCACCCCGCCGATCCCCGGAACACCGCTGCAGTTGTGTTTACACTGGGCAGAGAGGAGCAGGTGCTTACACCGTCCAAAGGGCTGTGTGTGTGTGTGTATATGTGTGTGTGTGTGCATGCAGATGTAGAGAGCATGTGCCAGCTAACAACGTGTACACTAATCACAAATGATAGCATCTCCAGGAGACAGCGCTCGTTAGAGCCCCAGGCACTTGGCCAGCCAAACTGCCACAAGCAGTGTGACGTACACGCACACACACACACACACACACACAACCCACAAGTGATTTCAGGTGCTTGTGTCTGCCCTGTCTGTTATCGTAGTGGGGACGAGGACGGGGACGAAGAGTTCATGCTTAACTCTATGCACACACTGGATATCCAGATTACACCGTACGTGTGACATGCTTTCGGTTGACATAGGCAGAACAAATAGATGTACTGCCAAATGAGAGTAGTGTATGTTATTTTACCTCAGATAGGGTTTCATTGTTCCACAAAGCAGACATTTTCTTTCAAACCATGTCAAGTGGAGTAGTTCTGATATCATGACTTAAGAGTGACTTATCAAAGAACACAGAATGTCAACATTGTCAGACACTGGAAAGCAGTTACACGTTACAATAATAATGTGGTCTTCTTGGACTCCTGGCTCTTTACTGCCATTTCTATTGTCCTCACCCTCGGTTTTTGGGATGACCTCGCTGAAGGAATGTTTTCTTCTGGTCTGCTGCAGAATATTTACCTCTGTTTGTCCTTTCTCTCCTACCTCCCTGGATTTGTTTCAGTTGTAAGCCTTGGGAAATAAACAAACGCTGGACTTTCGTACCGTGTTAATCTCAGAGACCCATCTGCTCAGTGGCCTAGTAGGGTTGTAACATCACTGTGACCCTTCGATTGGTTAATGTGTCCTCCCACTCAACGATGTGATCTGTGACCTTAGCCTGACCTAAAGACCCGTATGCAGCCGTTTTTCAGACCGGATATTGGGGTTTTAATAATAGACCAATATTGTCAGTTGTACAACTTAATGATTTCAACTGAAATGTGTTCTCTGCATTTTACCCAACCCTGAGGTGCAGGGGGCAGCCCTAATCAGTTACCTGAGGTGCAGGGGGCAGCCCTAATCAGTTACTTGAGGTGCAGGGGGCAGCCCTAATCAGTTACCTGAGGTGCAGGGGGCAGCCCTAATCAGTTACCTGAGGTACAGGGGGCAGCTCTAATCAGTTACCTGAGGTGCAGGGGGCAGCTCTAATCAGTTACCTGAGGTGCAGGGGGCAGCCCTAATCAGTTACCTGAGGTACAGGGGGCAGCCCTAATCAGTTACCTGAGGTGCAGGGGGGAGCCCTAATCAGTTACCTGATTTGACTTGCACGTCAACGGCGCCCGGGGAGCATTTAGGGTTAACTGTCTTGCTCAAGGACATAACAAATAAGGTTTTCTCTTGATGGATTAGAACCAGGGACATTCCAGACCCAAGCCCTAGTCCCTAACCACTAGGCCACCTTTTATTCAAACATAACCAATGTTCATGATTAGTGGTAATGGATATCAATGAAATTGTTATTATTTTTTGTTTTTGTACATGCATACACACACACACACACACACACAGACACGCACACAATCATTAGACTTGCTGAGGTGATGCTCAGTTTTGGATGGAGGGTAGAGGAGTGTGGAATTACAATCAGTCAGTGTGTCACTAGTGGGAATCTTTTGTCGATTAAGCACAGCTGGGTTTAATCAGCTATTAGTAGGGGGATATTTAAGTCAATGAGACATATAGCACTTTGCTTCGTATTATTTCCAAGTCAGGTAGTATTGGTTAGTGTGGTTCCTGTTGCTTTATTTTATGTTTGTTGTAACTCGCATTTGTATGCGGAACTTTATTTTCATTACAGTAGCTTTGGTTTTTCCGTTCGGGGTGTAACTTGTTTGATTTTTCCAATAAACAACCATCAAATGTGATTATTGAGCTCTCAATTTGGCTTTCCTGCACCTCGCCTAAGCTATTTGTGACACAGTGGACAATTTGTGATCTTAAATTATGTGGCTCGACTATATGTAAATATATATATTATTAATTGAATATTCTTTAGATAAATGTTGACCGTGCACAGTGCTAAGCACCATAAATATTCTACCAGCTGCAAAAATTATTCATATAACAGCAAAGCCAGAAGAAATCCTGTGGGTTTAATCAAATATAAAATGGGATCATGAGATCCTCGCATGTGGCACAACGGCATGACACGCTGCATTTCAAAGCGGCAGAGCAACTGGTCACAGCAACTGGCTGAGGGTCACAAAAGGGGTGGTGTAAATTAGCCCAGCACCTTTCAGGTCAGGCTGAGCGGTGGTGTCTTAGGTCACACTCGGGAAACTGGTGTCGGGACAAGCGCCAACTGAGTCATTAGCTTTAAAGTGTTCTCTTTTATGCATGTTGATGCCTGCTGATTTCCTGGTATGCAGCGTGGTAAGGAGCAGAGCCGCTTGGCTTGGCGTGTATCAATGCATATCCCAATCTTATATCGCCTCTCCCGAGCCGGCTAAGAGTTGTAGTAGTAGGCACGTGTTGAATATTACTAAACTTGGAGCAAACATATGTATGTCATTTTATGTGCATATACTAATCTTATTTTAATTGTTGATAACATTTTAAAAACTGGTATTAAGATCTGGTCATCTTTTACACGGATAGAAGGACAGACAGACCAGGTCTCACATTGACCTCAAGTGTTTGTTCAACAGTAAATACGTTTGGATTGCAGACAAGGTGGCGGGACCCTGTCACCTTTGACCTCTGCTGTGGCCAGACACTTTAATAAGGACTTCAGAGTGCCTTATGGGAATTTTAAGCGGAGGTTCTGTAGCGCAGCACACTGGCAAGTCCCCACTCTATAATCACTGAAGGCAAAAAGCAAGAATCAAATCATGATCCGATCCTTTGCAAATGATTTGAACAAAGAACTCTAGTCGGGTGTATTCAAATGACTTGGATTGATGTTTGAACTGGCGGTATTTCTAAGGCCTGTTGACATGCTTGACTGTTCCTCAAAACCACAAGGCACACATTGATAGCTGTGGAAACAGAACATGCCTTTTTAGCAGTTGATTGCTTTGTTCCTTAATGCATAAAGGATCGGTTAAGTCAGGTATTTAATCTTATGATCTTTAGAAAAGAAAGAAGATAATAGAAATGTGCTACGACTACTGTAAGTTGGTCGACCTGATGTCTCTTCGATACTCCGTTTGCAGATGGTGTATGTATCCACAGGTTATCTGTCGGCTAGCTCACTGTGGTGTTGACACAGCTGCAGTCAGATGGCCTGGGTTTCTAACCTACGTAGACAGGCAGATGTGCCCTGGTAACAGGCCTAATTATGATCCTTTCCTGTACTTCTTTGCTCTATTTATGGTGAGGTCGGCTTACAGAAGCTTCCCTAAGGCTGCGTGATGTGCTACTGTCCCCAGTAGGGGGTAGTGGTGCTATAGCAGAGGGTGGATTTTCTACACCGTTAAATTGTGTTAAGTCAACTGACCGAAAAGAAGTCTGAAATAACACCTGAAATAAAAACCATCATGCCAAAAAAGTGATACTTTACGAAATTCATAGCTGATTGGTATTATAAAATGTCCTCCTTGCCCTGGAACAGCGGACCAGCTCTTTACTCTCACAAGGATCCTGGAGGGGGCCTGGGAGTATGCCCATCCAGTCAACATGTGTTTTGTGGATCTGGAGAAGGCGTATGACCGGGAACCCCGGGAGATACTGTGGGAGGTGCTGCGGGGGTGTGGGGTGAGGGATTCTCTATTCAGGGAGATACTGTGGGAGGTGCTATGGGAGTATGGGGTGAGGGGGTCTCTATTCAGGTAGATACTGTGGGATGGTGCTGCGGGGGTATGGGTGAGGGTGCCACTTTTCACGACCATCAAATCTCTGTACACTCAAAGCAAGAGCTGTGTCCGGGTTCTCGGCAGTAAGTCAGATTCGTTCCCGGTGGGGGTTGGCCTCCGCCAGGGCTGCGCTTTGTCATCAATACTGTTTGTAATATTCATGGACAGGATATCGAGGCGTAGTCATTGCAGATCAGTCGGCTGAGGATCTCATCACTGGTTTTTGCAGATGATATGGTTCTGATGGCATCATCGGTCAGTGACCTTGAGCACAAACTGGATCGGTTTGGAGCCGAGTCTGAAGCGGCTGGAATGAGAATTTGCACCTATAAATCTGAGGCCATTACTCTCAGCAGGAAATCGGTGGATTGCATACTCCAGGTAGGGAGTGAGTCCTTACCACAAGTGAAGGAGTTTAAGTACCTCTGGGTCTTGTTCGCGTGTGAGGGGACAATAGAGCGTGAGATTGGCCGGAGAATCGGAGCAGCAGGGGCGGTGTTGCATTTGCTTTACCGCACCGTTCTGACGAAAAGAGAGCTGAGCCAGAAGGCAAAGCTCTCGATCTACCGGTCAATCTTCGTTCCTACCCTCACCTATGGTCATGAAGGCTGGGTGATCGGCCGAAATGGTGTTTCTCAGGAAGGTGGCGGTCCTCTTCCTTAGGGATAGGGTGAGAAGCTCAGTCATCCGTGAGGAACTCGAAGTAAAGCTACTGCTCTTTCACGTAGAAAGGAGCCAGTTAAGGTGGTTCAGGCATCTGGTAAGGATGACCCCTGGGCATCTCCCTAGGGAGGTGTTCCTGGCACGTCCAGCCGGGAGGAGGCCTCGGGGAAGACCCAGGACCAGGGTCGAGAGATTATATCTCCACACTGGGCTGGGAACACCTCGGGATCCCCCAGTGAGAGCTGGCTAATGTGGGCAGGGAAAGGAAAGTTTAGGATCCCCTGCTAGAGCTGCTGCACCCCCGACCCGACTCTGGATAAGCGGTTAAAGATGAGATCAGATGGTATGATAAACACCATAATCCAATTTAGATGAATTGAAGCAACAAAGATCTACATAATGTGATGTTTGATAAATGGTTTAGATGGTTGATGGTGATAACATTTTAATATGATGCGCGATAAGTGGTCGATGGTGAAATTTCTCCTGATGGACTGACGCCTCAAGACACAAGTACAGATTTTCCTCATACGCTTATGACTCTGGTTATTCGCAGACAAGCCAGGTGCAGTAATCAGTGTCATGGGGTTAACAATGCAGTCACCCTCCCGTACTAACCAGACTTGTATCTGTCTATTTCACAGCTCATTGAGAAGACCAGTGGAGTGGAAACCATTGAATCACCCATCTGATTAACCCAGCTCAGAGTTAATCATTAATTCCCAAATGTGTTTATTGTTCTCATATGACGTTTTTGTAATGATAGACATGCAATTTCAATGGCTGTTAACTGACATCTTGGGTCCACAGTATGTCTGGTCAGCATCTTTGGTTAGATCATATAATCTAAAAAAAATCTATTGCCCTTATATTTTAAACTGTCATCAGAAAGTTAAAGTTGCGTAAAAAAGCTATTCTGTAGGGAATTCAACTAACTTGTCCGGACATTATTCTTCGCCTCTGAGGTCATTTCCTGTGATGCTATTCCTGATCCTATCATCCTTGAATAACCCACGGTTGTTTTCCATCTGCTCAAATTCATACAGAAAGTCCTTGCTTTATATGTTATGTTTTCCATACTGTTTTTAGGTAATTACCAAGAAAAAAACAAGCACTCTTCTTATCGGGGCTTTCAGATGTTTCTTCACAAATCATTAGAGGCTTGAGATGGGGCCTCAAAGGCGGCCGTGTGCGGCTCTCCGAACCCCATGAATCCCCCGGCACATTGGCAGCCAGACCCGGGCCGCACCCGTGGCCATGTTTGATGGGTGTCGACAGCCACTCGTTGGGATTCAAAGGTGGGTAGTGGCGCCTGCAGATGTGTGACTGCTCACGGTCCTAATCTATTTATACAAGGGATACGATCCGGATCTTTTTCATCCACCCTCACAGAGACGGGGCTTTTTCCAATGACTCTGTAATACAGTGCATTAGGAGATAAAGGCCTCTCCTCACAGCTGTCTAACACTGACAGTCTCCTGGAAAACGGGCTCTGGGAGGCTCCTCCCTCCCCTCTCTCTCCATCCATGAACTCAGCTCTGACTCCCTGCCCTGAAACTGTCCATTAAACTCAAAAGTAATTTTCATGATAAGATTCTACAGTTCTTGGCAAGACTGATGTATTTATTTTTCTAAAACTTCCTAAAATAGGACGATACGGCCACACTGCTGTAGACTACACGTGACCTAGAATTTGTGGTAAAAACAATCGAGAACTTTCTCATCGAAAGGCGACCAGTGATTGGTTAAGCCCCAAAGCCAGCCGTAAGTGTCGTCCAATGACATGCCGTTCTGGGTCTTCTGTGTATTTATAAAGCAATGGCCTGGGCCCTCTGAGGGTGATGGATGAGAGTCTCTGGTTGTGCTCTGGTCTCAGCCCAGACTGCCATCCCCAGAGCAGGAGGCTTGAGCGTGGCCCCAGAAGATACATCTGCCACCGCCACTCCCCAGGGGCCTCTGGGGCATGGGAACCTCGTTGCCTCCACCACCCCCACCCTTGTCAAAGGCTGTGGTGATTTGCCTCCCTCGTTTTTTACGTGTTCATTTGTTCTCACAGCACTCCCTTTCACTCTGTCTGTCCCGCTACATTATCTCTCTACTCAGCCTCTGTTTCTCATCCATGCTTTCATCCCCTCATCCTCTTTCCCCTCCATCTCCTGCCCTCTCTCTCTCTCATCCTCTCTCCATCTCTCCCTCTATGTATATAATACTGTGTCTGTATATCTGTGTTGTATAGTATTTTGGCATACATCTAATGTCTAAAGCCTCTTTTCCTCACCTCACCCATTTCCCCTTCACCCCCTGAACCCCCACCTCACCCCCCCTCCACTTCCGTGTAATTGTGATGCCACATCCCCTTCAGGCTCCTGCCCTATGAGTCCAGTCTGAGGGGAGGGTCGGGGTAACTGATACGCCCCAGTGGTCGTAGGTGATAATTGTCGGGGTGGAGAGGACCCTTAATCTCCTATGGAACCCAGCAGAACACCTGGAGTGACAGACGGCTGTTTCCTACTGACTCATCCGTCCTGACTCGTCCATTTCCCCCACGACCAAGGCGATGCAAATTAGGCCCCCAAGCACCCGAACACAGTCATCATACTTACCACTTAACGCTATTCTATGAACGCTGTGAAAGTTCACTTAACACTCGCCGATTGAACGGTGGTCTGCTGCATTCTTCCTTGCTTGAAGTAGCGTTAGAAAAAGCAATTGTCATTATATGTTGTGAGGAGTTTTTTGGGGATATTTTTTTTGTGACATTGTTCCACTCTAGGTTCCACACGCAGATGAGCCCTGCACAGACTCTGGCCATCACTGTATCATTGGCTGTCAGAGGTGGAACCAATAGGCCTACAGCAATTGGACATCTGATACAGATCTTCACTAAAACCACACATCTTCACTAAAACCACACATTCCACCGGCCGTACAAGACAGTCACGCTGGAACATTGCCCCCAATGTAGCTCACATCATCCCAGTGCTGTTCCCTCCACACGCTTCAGTGTGTCAGTTAGCAGGATGTTTTATAACGCAGACGTTCCACAGTCCTGCTTCGGTCGTACATTGCATCATGTAACATTACAGTGTTTTGTGTTCTCTGAATAGGAGCGTCTGATAATGGAGATTTTCCACACCGATCAAGTTTCACTAATATATAGCAAACAGCAGAAGAAAAGTCATGATAGTATAACTGCCTAGTACATGTGTGACTGGTAACATGACATTTCCATCATATGTCATTCTGACAACCATGTCATGTGCTGAACAAATGTAAGAGATTTGGAGGCATCTATTTTATGCTATTTATTTCTATCCGACAAATCCATGAATATATATAGCATTTGAAGAACTGGTCCCTGAAATGTCTACAGTTATATTGCAGAAGGCAATCTCGTTGGCGGCGTTATGTTTTATTGCGTCGTTTTCTGCATTACATCGCTGTTGACTTCCCCTCGGCAAGGCAAAGTCAATGAGGGGAAGCTTTAAACTTTCCGTAGATTCTAACACTCACGGTCAAGAGTGAAATGCACCTAATCGCATAGAGAACAACGTGTTCGTCCTGAAAGTACTCACAACATGCAGGGAATGTGTCCAGGAGCTTAACCACTCAACGACCAGAAACGCTTGTAGAACTCACAGCTCAACACATAGGGGTTGATAAAAAGAAATAACTGTCCGTGTGCGAATGTCGAAATACACATCAGATTGCCATGCAAAGGGTGTTACACAGTAGTCAGGCAAAAAGGACTGGTCTGAAGAGAAGACCTGTTGGTTTTACTCAGAAATAGGCTGCGCTTGTACAAGTGGGTGTTTGAGTGTGAAAGAAACAGTGCGGAACCAATCGGTTGTAAAGCCCCGCCCCTCTCGTTAGCAACAACACCGGGAAGCGTTTTCCGCTTTTTAAGTCAAGAGGAGAGCGGTGTTAGCCGGAGATGTTGCACGTCGTAGGACGGATTCTGTTCAAATGGTTTCGTAGGTCCCGCGGGGTGAGAGGCTTACTGTAGATATCGCTGAGTCATCATGCATTATTCATTTCCGCACACACGGAAACCACAGGAATGTGCCGGTCTGTATTAGGAAGCTCTTTGAAATACGCCGTCCGGGTTAGGCGAAAGTGCAGTCTGACCTAAAGAAAAGGCAATAACTGCACCTAAGTATGTTATTAATTATCTCGCCTACTGCACTCTTAACTTCGTGTTTTGACGAGAGTATGTTGCACAAAGAGCATTACTACACCGCATGCCTCCAGAGTAGAACAAAGCGGTGCGATGTGGAGAGAGAAAGATCGGGAAATTAGGCAATGGTTGTTGTTTCCTTGAGGATGAGGAACAGGTGAGCAAGGCAAAGGGACCTGCAGTAGTTGATCTACACACACACACACACACACACACACACACACACACACACACAACTAGAGGGGCTAATTGAAATGGTTGATCCAAAACAGGGCTTCTTACAGTACGTGGACCAGAAGGAGGACTGGGTCTGGCTTTCTTTTTTAATCCCCCAGTTGTGCAGAGGCAGCTGGGAGATTGGCATCCGTTCTGTCCCTAATGAGAGACCGTCTCCCTGGCCTGTCTCTGTCTCTCTCTGCCTCCCTGACCCCCTTTATCTATTTAAAATACAAATTCCAAATTAAGAGAGAAGCTGGATTTGGTAGCAATGAATGGACACACACACAAGTGGTGGCCGGTCAAGGACGTTAGTTGGCTTTGGCAGTGCCGGCGACATTACATCGCGGTGGGCCACATAGTCCATTGGTCCATGAGTACAGAGGGTTTTTTGTCTCCCAGAGACCAGATAGGGAGACGCACGGGTGAGTTAGCCCTAGAGTTGGGGGCTCGCTGTCTGGAGTTCTTGTCCAAATTGATGGACAGACCAATAAAGGAACGCTGGTGGTCGTCTGGGGACACTGGTAGGGTGGTCGTCTGGGGACACTGGTAGGGTGGTCGTCTGGGGACACTGGGAGGGTGGTCGTCTGGTCACACTGGGAGGGTGGTCGTCTGGGGACACTGGTAGGGTGGTCGTCTGGGGACACTGGAAGGGTGGTCGTCTGGTCACACTGGTAGGGTGGTCGTCTGGGGACACTGGTAGGGTGGTCGTCTGGTCACAATGAGAGGGTGGTCGTCTGGTCACACTGGGAGGGTGGTCATCTGGTCACAATGGGAGGGTGGTCGTCTGGTCACACTGGTAGGGTGGTCGTCTGGTCACACTGGGAGGGTGGTCGTCTGGGGACACTGGGAGGGTGGTCGTCTGGGAACACTGGGAGGGTGGTCATCTGGGGACACTGGGAGGGTGGTCGTCTGGTCACACTGGGAGGGTGGTCGTCTGGGGACACTGGGAGGGTGGTCGTCTAGGAACACTGGGAGGGTGGTCGTCTGGTCACACTGGGACAAAAAAATTAAGGCAACAAATTGCATCAATTTCTTTAGTTATGTCAACTCCTGATAAAATTACATTGATACAACACAATGTTTTAGGGATGGCGAATTCGATTTTTGTCGAAAATAAAAAGCATTTTTAAATAACATGAACTTAAAAACTGTCACCATAAACAGAAGTATTTAAGTTGTTCCAACACAACATTTTAAGTATGGTGAATTAGCTTTCCGACCACAATAAAGAGCATTTTTAAGTTACATGAACTTAATAACTGTCACCGAAAACAGAAGTATTTAATACGATCACGTCAGTCTCCAAAAGTCTCCAATAACACCAGAAAAATAAACTAGATTTGTTTCTAGTTGTTTTAAAAAAAAAATGTGTCGCTAGAGGGGTCTGAAAACTCGCTAAATATAGCGACTAAGTCACTAAGTTGGCAACACTGTCCCCCCAATATGCCCCTTTCCCTTAACATCAATTAACATCTTCTCATGTATAGCTGCAGTAACACTTCAGGGTAAACTTGACAGAATTCAATGTTATATAAGCAGAAATCTAAAGCAGAAAATTACACGCTTGTTCAACTTGTCTGTTGTTGGACAGATATATGCGATTGAGAAGCTAACTAGCGCACGTCTAAAACAGCCGCTCAACCGCCATAATTCAAAACCGAACAAAGTGTTTGGGTTAATAAAGAAAAATATAGGCTATGTTTGTACCTGTAATAACACTTACCTTATCTGAAAAATGTATTGACATCCTGTCAGTTAGATTTAGCCAGGTGTATCAAAACCAGCCGTCAGCACAACATGCAAGGATTTGATGCGCGGCAAAAATGTAAACGTTGGGAAAATAAATTGACTTAAAAAATTAGTTACAAGAACTTGAATTATGTTATTTATAGATGAATGGAAGGTTTTAAGTTTGTCTAAGTCGTGATTGTATGCTGAAACGAAAGGTATAAATAATATGTCACTAGAGCTCAAAAATATAAATAAAACTACAAACAAAAAGTCTCATAGTATCAAATAACTTAAATTTTTATCGCACAACAATAAGTTTATTTAAGTAATGGCTAAAGGTCCTCTGAATCATTTTTTAGAGTGTGGAAGGGTGGTCGTCTGGGGACACTGGTAGGGTGGTCGTCTGGTCACACTGGGGGGGTGGTCGTCTGGGGACACAAATCGTAGGGCACAGTTCATTGTCAGGATGCTGGTGAATCATCTGTGTGTTTAAAGTGACCATTTTCCATCAGAAGAAAACATCCTGACAGCTGGAGTTTATTAAAGTAATACATGCTTTGTGTTTGTTATCCCCTGGTCCACAGAGATCAACTTCCAGAGGAAAACCAGGTATAAGTGTAGACATATATATGTCCACTTTTCAACACACTGTAGGGTGTGAAGAAACCCTTCACTTAATTGTACTTCCACCCTGAATGAGAAAAGAAAATGTTCACAGAATAACTGCCCCTATTTTCCTAAATTTCAGTTATGCAAAGCCTCCCCTATTCAGTGTTTACAGTAAAAACATGGTCATGACAAATTATCCTGCGTGATGAGACTTAAAGAAACCGCAGGTTGACAAAACTAGCACCATCAATCCCCTTTAAAACAAAACATGTATTAACTCTTCCTAACTTTCACCAGCCAAAGGAAAGTAATCCAACCACACTTCGAAGGCTCTAATCTTTTCCACTGCAGTTTGTCACACTCACGATGAACCCCCATGTTTGCTGGAACACAGAACTGTCAATAGAAGTGTAAATATTATTTTCACCTTTTTCCCAGGCTTCTGGCAGCATGTGGAATGTGTTTGTGTTCCAGAACCAGTGGAATTGTGCTGATAGAGGGATAAGAACAGATATCAGGTTGAATAGTAAACAATGTCCCCTATTGCCCTCTAGCATTTTCCTTTTGTTCAAGGCCCGTGAGGATGAATAAAGTTATCTGAGAAATAGGGGAACGTCTTATCCCCGCAGAGATAGAAATGTAAGGTCAGCAGTGATGTGTACTGGGTGAGAGGATATATCCCAGACCACAGGTAAACACGCTGGTATATCTTACTACATGTATTGTATAGAAACATACAGTATGTATACTTCTAGAGGTACACACCGTTGAAAGGTTTGAGGTCACTCAGTAATGTAATTGTATAAAATATCAACAAATAGTAGACAACTAGAACACTAACTGGTTTTATATGATTATTATAGCTGGAATGCCTAGATAGGCGTACAGACACATATTATCAACAAACATTATCTTTTTTAGTTGGCAGTGTTTAAAAGAAATAAAACATATCTCATACTTGCCAATAAAAAGATAATAATGGGCAAAAAAAACTGGCACTGAATGAAGGAAATACTTTTCCGTTTCTTTCAAAAACAATGACTTTCTAAGTGATCCCAAACGTTTGAACTGTCATGTGTGTGTTTTTCATCAATAGATTTCAGGAAGTGATGAGTCACACTAGCAGGAGATATCTACATAATGTCAGAATCTGGAACAATTCCAGTAAAGATTGAAGAAAGTTAAACAAAAAACGTAACAGCATATAGCTAAATCAACAAGATCTTTATAAAGCATGAGACACACTATTCATTTTTTATTTGATTGTGAACCAAATTAATACTGAGTGCTTTAGGAGATACATGTCATTACTATCTCCACTTTTGCAATTTTGGAACCACCTGACCCCCTTAACTTGCAAGTGTTTTACAGTGAGTGTGATGTCATCCTGTGACTCCACACCCACGTCTAGCCTGGGAATCTGAGGTTATTTCCTGTTGCACAGAATGTTGGGACGTACAGGTGTGAACGGAAAAGCACCAGGGAGGAGAAACTGTGGGTGTCTTGTTCTGATATGGAACTGGGTATCAAGGTTAAATATGTCAATTCAATTGGAACTAACAAACCAGAACATTAAAACAGTGATAGGTATAGCACGTCCATGCACAGAAGTATAATGTATAATATTAAAATATCAAAATGTAACTTCTTTGCAAGGAAAACAAATGAACAAATAAACCTGTTTACATGGACTGATTTTATATCAGGCTAACTCATATATCTATGTCTTTTAGTTGACAAAAGAAATATGGTCAACTGTATTCTTTGAATATGACCTTATGCCACATAGGACATTCAGCTTATAAAGCAGGTTGCAAAACATAGTGAGAAACAATCACCAACGTCAAACAGGATATAACATAATATATTCAATATGACAGGAACCATTGCTTAATAAACACTATATTAATCTTATTGACTTAAGGCTTTACACGGTACTTATAGCCTTGTCAAACATCCTGCTAGAGAACCGCAAATCCAGATTAGTGGGTTTGATTCCCAGGACCACCCATTGTTATGCAGCAGGCACCAGAGTAAGTTGCTGAATTCATGTTATAAAACCTGAAATCATTTTATAACGGAAAGCATACCATGGCTGAAGCGTCGTGCTGCGGATGGCACTTGAGTGTGGCTCTCTGCTGAAACAAAATGTTTCTTTGTACACAAACACACACAACATTGCAATGGCACACACCATGTGGTGCTTGAACCAATCAGGGCTGTGAAAAGCTCAATGCCAACAAATGTAGACTGTTAAAATAAAATTGTCTTTAAAAAATCACTTATGAATATCCGTTTACACGTAGCATTTCAGAATAGATTTTGCCCATTTGCTCTGTTTCACGCTGTGTAACGGTAGCCATTTAATAGGGCTCTATTAAGAAGAGCCTCTCCAGGACACAAACATAACAGGTCTGAAATCTGACTAGTCCTACATTTGGTTTTGTTTGGAGAGAGTAGGGGGTGGACAACAAAAGGGCTTGACTTGCAGCAGTTGTTTTGGTTTTCACCTTTGAAGCGCTCACATGGAAACAATGTAGGAGGAAGAAACAATATGAACAAAGTCAGGGAGTGGATGTGCTGTGTTAATTCTGACGGTACAGTGTTTTGTTTAAAGGCAAATCTTTACCAACAGAAGCATAGAGAGAAATAATGAGATTGTACACTAAGTAAAATAAACACACATCTGACATAGGATGTGGATTAAACGATGTCAAGGACTTTTCACACGACAAGTGAAAGAAATCAAATCAGTCACTTCCTGTATATTGAGATGAGAAGAGTGGCTGTGGGACCAGGAGGTGATGAATCTGTCTATCTAGCATTAAATTTTCTCATGTAATGTGAATAAACCGTGAGATTTAATATTTATTAAATTCCCATGACTGGGCCATACATATTTACCCAGCATATTATAGGCTTTGTCTGTTATTCTGCTAAGTGATTCTTTGCTTCTCATGTCTCTGTTATCTGTGAAACATCTTCTAGCTCTACTGGGAAACTGTTCGAGATTCCCTAATAACATTTGCAATTTTTTATTTGATGAACTGCCTCAGCATGACAAACTAGCACATTACACAGCAACTTGTGTGGACTGAAACATGCTGCTAGACCTCTGGGCATTGAACAGTTCCACAGGGACCATAATGTGACACGGGTGCACTCATTATCCAATTTCGGTATTCTTAATGAATATTTTTGGCAAATCTTATGGTACATCTGTGTAATGTTATGGGAGCTGGGTAATCCAATGGGTAATCCTATGGACGTTTTTGGGGTAATGTTATGGAAGCACTTTTAGGAATCCTATGGGAGAACTTTAGGTAATGTTATGGGAGATCTTTGGGTAATGGTATGGTCGATGTTTGTCTTATGGGAGATTTTTGGGGTAATGTCATGGGACATAATTAGGTTATGTTATGAGAGATATTTAGGTTATGTTATGAGAGATATTTAGGTTATGTTATGAGAGATATTTAGGTTATGTTATGGGAGATATTTAGGTTATGTTATGAGAGATATTTAGGTTATGTTATGAGAGATATTTAGGTTATGTTATGAGAGATATTTAGGTTATGTTATGAGAGATATTTAGGTTATGTTATGGGAGATATTTAGGTTATGTTATGGGAGATATTTAGGTTATGTTATGAGAGATATTTAGGTTATGTTATGAGAGATATTTAGGTTATGTTATGAGAGATATTTAGGTTATGTTATGAGAGATATTTAGGTTATGTTATGAGAGATATTTAGGTTATGTTATGAGAGATATTTAGGTTATGTTATGAGAGATATTTAGGTTATGTTATGAGAGATATTTAGGTTATGTTATGAGAGATATTTAGGTTATGTTATGAGAGATATTTAGGTTATGTTATCTGCACTTTGGGGTTTTAGTAAAAGCACTTTGTGACAACTGCTGCTGTAAGTAGGGCTGTATAAAATAATGTAATACCAGCGCTTTGGGTGATGATCAAGATGATGAATTACGTTTGAGAAAAAGTCCCTCCAGTGAAACTATGCAGAGTTTAGAGTCCACAACATCCCTGGGAATTGAATGAGCACGGGACTTCCTTATACTTTAAATCTACAACAAAAGTGGATGGAGGATTGGGGTCAAGGTTCACCAAGCGAGGAAGTACAAGATCTGTGAGTGAAAGAGAGGAGAGGGGCGAAAAAGGCAGAACTACAGAGAAAAATAAGCAGAGAGAGTATGAAACGAAAAATACAGGGAAAGATTAACAGACCCCCGGGAAGGCAATATCTCTAAAGATACCCTCATGGGGAAGAGGCCACATAGTTTTAAAACTCACCACATTTTCCCTGCTGCACCTCACATAGTAGCTTTAGTGATATAATGGGATGCTAACGTGAATTTTATCATGTGTTTTAGAGTCTCTGAAAATGTATTGTTGCGGACCAGCTACGTTGTGATATTGTTGGACAGAGCACTTCTGCATAACCATATAGGGATCTAAAAAGTCATAACAAACCGAAAGTTTTACATTTCGCAAGCATAGATTTCAGGAATTGACGTCTTAATCCTTCCTCACACTGGCATAGCAAAACACGTCGCAAATAAACAACTTCCTCATTCTTGCAAGAACATGACATTTGTACCAGCATGCACCCTGAAATATATATATATAAATATTGTTTGTTCCAAACTATCGAATATTAAGGCATATTATCATTAGTTTAAGAGGCCACGAATGAAGGGTCCAGTCAGGAAAGAACGGAGTTAAGTGAAGAAAAAAAAACATGTGGCGACTGGAGGCTTCTGGCTTCGATGCATTGTGTCTTCATGACCTCAACGACGGTTGTGTGGTAATATGGGTAATTGCTCTGATTGACTCTGTGCTCTGATTGACCATTTGTTTCCAGGCCTCATGCTCTTTATCACATCATTGTCTGTTAAGGTTTTGTAACAAAGGGAGTGGTGTTCTTACTGCATGTGATCTATTTCACTCACTCCTTCTTCAAAAGAGCCACCGTTTGCAGCAATTAGACTAGAGCCTTGCAGACCATTGGCATTCTGGTTGTCAATTTGTTGAGGTAATCTGAAAAGATTTCACCCCATGCTTCCCGAAGCACCTCCCGCAAAGTTAGATAGGCTTGGTGGGCATTTCTTACATGCAAAAAGGTCATGCTGTTCAACAGCTCAATAGACAGCAAAACATTTTGGCAAACATTTATAAACATACTGATGAGCCGAATGGGAACCAGGTGTGAATGATAATGTCACGACAGTTGCAAATGTGTCCAGGGATGAGTTCATGGAAAATGGAAACCGGGAAACACGGGGTGAAGACATGAGGTCTTCAACTTACCGTGACCGTTGTTTTGCCCATAAGAGTCTTTTCTTTTTATTGGCTAGTCTGAAATATGTATTTTCCTTTGCAACTCTGCCTAAAAGCCTAGAACATAATTGCCAAAGGGTTGTCTAATGATTAATTATTCTTTTAAAATGAACTCTGATTAGCAAACACAACTTGCCATTGGAAAGTCAACCATTTCCATCAGCAGTCATTTTCATTCAGTCAATTCCATGTATTTAAATGGAGTCTTGAATTAGTCTATGTGAGCCCAAACTTTTGAACGCTGCGTAAATGTATGGCAAACTCAACAAGACATTCTTCTGATTAAATATCTCACTAAGCAATGACTCACTCAAATCCCAGTCAACATTTGACAGAAACCAAGCTTTCACTGCATAGCCCATCAGACAGTAGGAACGACCACAAACATAACTGAATATGCTTCGAATTTGAGTGCAGACGTACTGCAGTACTAAACCTACTGCTGTAAGATGGTAGAGGAATCATGTGAGAGCTTCAGAAGAGATAAAGGGTGGCAGTGGCATGATATTGGGGGTAGAAGGTATGGCAGCAGACGTGGTGTAACAGGACAGCCTCCAGGAGCCAGAGATCCCACAATCCCCTAGTCAACAAAAGAAGGAAATGTCCCTAAGTGGCTGGCTCCCACCGGCTTCCTGTTTGTGATTACGCAGCCAAAAACAGAACCAGAACAGATCGGGTCTGGACTTCCCACGGTTCCACACCACTCGGGGAGAGTACTACTGCTTACCAGTGGTGGTCCTGTCCGTACATTGTGTCTCCCTTCAGTAACTGGAGCGTCCAGGGTACAATGCTGGGATGCAGCTGCGATTGCTAACATAAAAGTGACAATTGTTTGTTTACACATCTGGTGACATGTTAAACAGCTATTATCATAATCAGCTGAGGTTAGGATTTTGTGGTACAGATCCGGACCCGTGTCCGACGCAACGTCGAGAAAAAGTAGTCGGAATTCTGTTTAAAACTTTACGCTTGGACCCATAGTTTCGAAATAATTTTTGATAATAGTAACATGCAAAAACAACTTAAGCCAAATACATTTTTTATTTTGATTTTTGCTTAGTCTATACATTTGAAGAGAGTTACATCCAACGTCCAACCAAGGGAAAACAAGGGAGAACACAAGCGGAATGACTTATTTTGTCACTAATGATAGCAGGGATACCAGATTCAAGACATAAAACAGCAGCTCATAAATGTCCAGACAAACTCAGAACCAGGAGCAAAATCAATGCATAAAAGCTCATCTCAGCTAGTAACAGTTTGTATGATGATGTTTGTTGACATATTGGCAGTAAAAAACATATGTGGACAGCAGCAGGGAACAACATAGCTTTAGATTACCACTGTGAATTTAACCTAACTTACATAAAACATGCAAAAAAGTAAACATGCACAATAAATCACTCTCCTGTTTATAGACATGGCCCAGGGTTGTATGTTGGAATGCGAAAACCTTTAAAACTAATTTCAATAGATATTTACACTGGAAATGTACAATAGAAATGTTCAGTGTACACTGGATCACAAGATATGAGGCTGTGTCACGTCAACGTTAAAGCTGTTCTTCACACATGGCCTTTGGCATTTAGGCCTCTCAGATGGATTTCGCTCTCATCATATGCGAGAATCTATTTCCACATGATCTCAGAGTCCTTCACGGGTCAGACGCTTTTTACCCAGGAGTGACTCACAAACTCAGGAGTGTAGTGTGCAGATAGAGACAATTGCATAGTCGTCGATCACTTTCAGGCCAATTTTATTTAACCACAATAAAAAAATAACGATCTAGAATAAGGACACACTCACCAAATAACGATGTAGAATAAGGACTCACTCACCAAATAACTATGTAGAATAAGGACAAACTCACCAAATAACGATCTAGAATAAAGACTCACCAAATAACGATCTAGAATAAAGACACACTCACCAAATAACGATCTAGAATAAGGACACACTCACCAAGTAACGATCTAGAATAAGGACACACTCACCAAACAGCGATCTAGAATAAAGACACACTCACCAAATAACGATCTAGAATAAGGACACACTCAGCAAACAGCGATCTAGAATAAGGCCACACTCACCAAATAACGATCTAGAATAAGGACACACTCAACAAATAACAATCTAGATTAAGGAAACACTCACCAAATAACGATCTAGAATAAGGACACACTCACCAAATAACGATCTAGAATAAGGACACACTCACCAAATAACGATCTAGAATAAGGAAACACTCACCAAATAACGATCTAGAATAAGGACACACTCACCAAATAACATTCTAGAATAAGGCCACACTCACTAAATAACGATCTAGAATAAGGACACACTCACCAAATAACGATCTAGAATAAGGACACACTCACCAAATAACGATCTAGAATAAGGACACAATCACCAAATAACGATCTAGAATAAGGACACGCTCACCAAAAAACGATCTAGAATAAGGACACACTCACCAAATAACGATCTAGAAAAAGGACACACTCACCAAATAACGATCTAGAATAAGGACACACTCACCAAACATCGATCTAGAATAAAGACACACTCACCAAATAATGATCTAGAATTAGGACACACTCACCAAATAGCGATCTAGAATAAGGACACACTCACCAAATAACGATCTAGAATAAGGCCACACTCACCAAATAACGATCTAGAATAAGGAAACACTCACCAAATAACGATCTAGAATAAAGACACACTCACCAAATAACGATCTAGAATAAGGACACACTCACCAAATAAAGATCTAGAATAAGGAAACGCTCACCAAATAACGATCTAGAATAAAGACACACTCACCAAATAACGATCTAGAATAAGGACAAACCCACCAAATAACGATCTAGAATAAGGAAACACTCACCAAATAACAATCTAGCATAAGGACACACTCACCAAATAACAATCTAGAATAAGGACACACTCACCAAATAACAATCTAGAATAAAGACACACTCAGCCAAACAGCGATCTAGAATAAAGACACACTCACCAAATAACGATCTAGAATAAGGACACACTCACCAAACAGCGATCTAGAATAAAGACACTCTCACCAAATAATGATCTAGAATTAGGACACACTCACCAAATAGCGATCTAGAATAAGGACACACTCACCAAATAACGATCTAGAATAAAGACACACTCACCAAATAACGATCTAGAATAAGGACACACTCACCAAATAAAGATCTAGAATAAAGACACACTCACCAAATAACGATCTAGAATAAGGACACACTCACCAAATAACGATCTAGAATAAGGACACACTCACCAAATAACGATCTAGAATAAAGACTTACTCAGCCAAACAGCGATCTAGAATAAAGACACACTCACCAAATAACGATCTAGAATAAGGACACACTCACCAAACAGCGATCTAGAATAAAGACACACTCACCAAATAATGATCTAGAATAAGGAAACGCTCACCAAATAACGATCTAGAATAAAGACACACTCACCAAATAACGATCTAGAATAAGGACACACCCACCAAATAACGATCTAGAATAAGGAAACACTCACCAAATAACAATCTAGAATAAGGACACACTCACCAAATAACAATCTAGAATAAGGACACACTCACCAAATAACGATCTAGAATAAAGACACACTCAGCCAAACAGCGATCTAGAATAAAGACACACTCACCAAATAACGATCTAGAATAAGGACACACTCACCAAACAGCGATCTAGAATAAAGACACTCTCACCAAATAACGATCTAGAATTAGGACACACTCACCAAATAGCGATCTAGAATAAGGACACACTCACCAAATAACGATCTAGAATAAAGACACACTCACCAAATAACGATCTAGAATAAAGACACACTCACCAAATAACGATCTAGAATAAAGACACACTCACCAAATAACGATCTAGAATAAGGACACACTCACCAAATAACGATCTAGAATAAGGACACACTCACCAAATAACGATCTAGAATAAAGACTTACTCAGCCAAACAGCGATCTAGAATAAAGACACACTCACCAAATAACGATCTAGAATAAGGACACACTCACCAAACAGCGATCTAGAATAAAGACACACTCACCAAATAATGATCTAGAATAAGGAAACGCTCACCAAATAACGATCTAGAATAAAGACACACTCACCAAATAACGATCTAGAATAAGGACACACCCACCAAATAACGATCTAGAATAAGGAAACACTCACCAAATAACAATCTAGAATAAGGACACACTCACCAAATAACAATCTAGAATAAGGACACACTCACCAAATAACGATCTAGAATAAAGACACACTCAGCCAAACAGCGATCTAGAATAAAGACACACTCACCAAATAACGATCTAGAATAAGGACACACTCACCAAACAGCGATCTAGAATAAAGACACTCTCACCAAATAATGATCTAGAATTAGGACACACTCACCAAATAGCGATCTAGAATAAGGACACACTCACCAAATAACGATCTAGAATAAAGACACACTCACCAAATAACGATCTAGAATAAGAACACACTCACCAAATAAAGATCTAGAATAAAGACACACTCACCAAATAACGATCTAGAATAAGGACACACTCACCAAATAACGATCTAGAATAAGGACACACTCACCAAATAACGATCTAGAATAAAGACTTACTCAGCCAAACAGCGATCTAGAATAAAGACACACTCACCAAATAACGATCTAGAATAAGGACACACTCACCAAACAGCGATCTAGAATAAAGACACACTCACCAAATAATGATCTAGAATTAGGACACACTCACCAAATAGCGATCTAGAATAAGGACACACTCACCAAATAACGATCAAGAATAAGGCCACACTCACCAAATAACGATCAAGAATAAGGCCACACTCACCAAATAACGATCTAGAATAAGGAAACACTCACCAAATAACGATCTAGAATAAAGACACACTCACCAAATAACGATCTAGAATAAAGACACACTCACCAAATAACGATCTAGAATAAGGACACACTCACCAAATAAAGATCTAGAATAAGGAAACACTCACCAAATAACGATCTAGAATAAAGACACACTCACCAAATAACGATCTAGAATAAGGACACACTCAGCCAAACAACGATCTAGAATAAAGACACACTCAGCCAAACAGCGATCTAGAATAAAGACACACTCACCAAATAACGATCTAGAATAAGGACACACTCACCAAACAGCGATCTAGAATAAAGACACACTCACCAAATAATGATCTAGAATTAGGACACACTCACCAAATAACGATCTAGAATAAGGACACACTCACCAAATAACGATCTAGAATAAGGACACACTCACCAAATAACGATCTAGAATAAGGACACACTCACCAAATAACGATCTAGAATAAGGACACACTCACCAAATAACGATGTAGAATAAGGCCACTCTCACCAAATAACGATCTAGAATAAGGACACACTCACCAAATAACGATCTAGAATAAGGACACACTCACCAAATAGCGATTCAGAATAAGGACACACTCACCAAATAACGATCTAGAATAAGGACACACTCACCAAATAACGATCTAGAATAAGGACACACTCACCAAATAGCGATCTAGAATAAGGACACACTCACCAAATAGCGATTCAGAATAAGGACACACTCACCAAATAACGATCTAGAATAAGGACACACTCACCAAATAACGATCTAGAATAAGGACACACTCACCAAATAACGATCTAGAATAAAGACACACTCACCAAATAACGATCTAGAATAAGGACACACTCACCAAATAACGATCTAGAATAAGGACACACTCACCAAATAACGATCTAGAATAAGGACACACTCACCAAATAACGATCTAGAATAAGGACACACTCACCAAATAACGATGTAGAATAAGGCCACTCTCACCAAATAACAATCTAGAATAAGGACACACTCACCAAATAACGATCTAGAATAAAGACACACTCAGCCAAACAGCGATCTAGAATAAAGACACACTCACCAAATAATGATCTAGAATAAGGACACACTCACCAAACAGCGATCTAGAATAAAGACACACTCACCAAATAATGATCTAGAATTAGGACACACTCACCAAATAACGATCTAGAATAAGGACACACTCACCAAATAAAGATCTAGAATAAAGACACACTCACCAAATAACGATCTAGAATAAGGACACACTCACCAAATAACGATCTAGAATAAGGACACACTCACCAAATAACGATGTAGAATAAGGACACACTCACCAAATAGCGATTCAGAATAAGGACACACTCACCAAATAACGATCTAGAATAAGGACACACTCACCAAATTACAATGACCTACAAAGTGGAAACCCAAACTACCACCTTATATAACCATGGTGATTAGCTAGATAGACCAAGCTCCCAGCTGTGAGAATTAAGCAAAACAATTCTCCTCAGAACAGAAGTGCTCCCCACTAAACTTAGGGACAAAACCTCACCACTCGTGACACAGACCAACTCTTCCATTTAGGCCCGATTGAGAGAGTGCCACAGAGAGGGTTGTCCTTTTGGCAGGTTCTTCCAACTCTGAAGATAATCTCTGAAGCTCCGCTAAAGTGTCCTGTGGATTCCTGGTCACACGTTTCTTATGATGAGGTCACTTTGCTGTGTGCACCTTTCTATATCATGTCAAATGTTCGACTCTACGCGCATGCTTAAGCTAAACACTAACGATTTTGACATGTGAGTTTTCTACAAAACATGTTCTAAATGCGTAATTGACAAACAACACCCATGCTGTGTTCAATGTTTGTAGATGAACATGTTTAGCCACATTGCCTACCGTATGACTCTGCCGGTTATTCAACTAGCCTGCATTCCTTTTGCAATTTGCCATCCTTGGTTGAATTTGGGAATCATTATATAATGACACAAGTACCGGTATATTAATTGAGCCTACTAAGGCATGAGCAGGAAAGCTACAGTTTGTAGGTCCCCGTCTGAACTCTATTCTAGTCACATTTCAGCCTAAACATCAAAACATATCTTGAAAAGCTTAGGTCTAATTCAGGGTTGGATCAAAAGGTCTTCAATTGTTCCTCAGCTCTCCAGTTTTTGTTCGGTATTTTAGTGTCCTTAATCCCTTTTTTTAAAAATATACTCAATTTCAAACAATATTACTATTATTATAAAAATCATCGCACAGTACCGACAGTAATAATTGACAGCGTGCATCCGTGCCCAGTTGAGCAGTTAGTCTAAGTGGTCAGACCAGGTCAAGCATTCAGCTGCCTGATGCCTTGCTGATTGAAAATGGCACATGCCTGTTGGTATCAAAGCATATGCATTTAGATGCATTTCCCTAACATACATTGGGAGGCTGATAGTGATCAAAAGCATTGGCCTAGCCAAGAAAGCTAACAGGTTACAACCTCTTGTACAAGTAACATTTTAGTCATGTGGCTTTAAGCAAACCTATTCGGCTCCTTGAAGTTGATTTGGATTTGCTAAATGACAACCAACGTACCAGATATCACACTTCTCCCAAAAGAGAGCTTAAGTCAAGGACCCAGGTCAGCATTTCCTGCCATTTGACAGTATAACCGGCAATCCAACAATACAGTTTTGTAAACCATCTCCTCCAGCCATTCAAAAGAACAATACTAGAGAGGCAGGATACATTAATCTGTGGTTGATACACTCAGGAAATAATAAGACTGCAATACAAGGATGCCGTTTTCCTATTTTTGGGGCGGGCTTCGTTTGCCCCTGTTCCAGATTGCTTGAAGATATTGTCTCAGTGTGGATTTAAGTTTCCTCGATTGTGTGTCTCCGAGCATCCAGTAAATGTCACAGGAATGTATTGTGAAAAAGAAATCGGTTATATTGGCATACGTTAAATAGACAAAAGGAATAAGGGGGTATTCGTTATTTGTTTGTTTTCTACTTGTACACGTTTTATTTTCACCTGTTGGTCGACCATAGGAATGTAATATATATTTTGGAAAATGTTGTTCCACCATGAAGAGTTTTAACTGTGTAGATAAAGATTGGCCCCTAAGGCCCCGAGGTAAATGAAGGGCCCCGAGAGGGATGTTGGGTTTGAGCAATGCCCGAAGATCCTGTTGTTGTTCCATATCTAAGCACTATGGCCTTGTAGCTGACATAAGCTTTAACCGGAAATTTGTTTTATGGGAGAACAGATGGAGTTTGCATGTCCCTGTCTGGAAATGGCACATTTGAGAAGCAATAACAAGTAGTCTTAATGAGTAGAATAGAGGCAGGGTGTTGATTTTCTGTTTGATGAAAGAAGCCGTAGAGCCTTTTTCTATCATTTTTTATTATATTATCCATTTCAAATGTGAGCTCTGGCTTGGAAAAGTACTGCATCCAGGAAAATATTAATTAAAACATGTGTACCTAAAAGGGACAGAAATCAAACAAATGTAATGAATCTGATACATTTGTTTGCATGAAAGCAATTCCATTTGATGAACTCATCAGGACTTCTGAAACAATATAGTCACATGACTTCAGGCAGACTTATATTTGTTTATTTTGGTGCAGAGTTTTTAATCTTGTGAAGCAAGGCGTTCGTCAGCTACAATCAGCAGGATTGTTTTGAACGCAGCTGAGTATTGTATTTACTTTTGCTAATTATGACAATAACAGGAAGCATCTTTATGTCAGCCTTGTGTGTTACCTGTTATGTCTATGATGTAAATTTACCAAAGCATGCTTTCACACTGCAGTGATATGCAGGTGGAACCTTTTGGGAAAGTTTACCCTGTTATCTCAGAGAACGACCGTAAACATAGTGGGCGATTTACACAACTAACTACACTACAAAAGGTGTTGCATGTGTAAATAAGGGCATAGCTTCAACACTGTAGTAAACATGTCAATGTATGAACAGTAACCAAAACAAATAACCACGTTTATTTTCAGAAAACAGCATCGAAGCAGTCTTGCAATATCTATTTGACAGCGAGTAAAGGCTTTCTAATTAAAGGCATTCTGCTTTTCTCAGGATGAATGTTTTAGAAGCTTGGTGGCTTGGATGCGTCATTGACATTAACAGTCTTGTTAACGTGATTAGAAGGTGAGATCCCTGGGCCTCTTGTAGGAGGTGAGGATGACCTGAATGTGGTAATTACAAGGCTTTCCCCAAGAAGAAATGTTGGACAAAAGGTTGGTGGGGCCAAATGACCCCTGATATCCTTTGAGGTGCTCTGTATGGGTTAGGGTGTTTGGTTAGTCTCTCTCTAGACTTCTATCGCTAAGTGGACAACACCAAAACCCTACAACCTCAGCCCCAAAACCCTACAACCTCAGCCCCAAAACCCTACAACCTCAGCCCCAAAACCCCACAACCTCAGCCAACAAAACCCCACAACCTCAGCCCCAAAACCCTACAACCTCAGCCCCAAAACCCTACAACCTCAGCCCCAAAACCCCACAACCTCAGCCCCAAAACCCTACAACCTCAGCCCCAAAACCCCACAACCTCAGCCAACAAAACCCCACAACCTCAGTCCCAAAACCCTACAACCTCAGCCCCAAAACCCTACAACCTCAGCCCCAAAACCCCACAACCTCAGCCCCAAAACCCTACAACCTCAGCCCCAAAACCCCACAACCTCAGCCCCAAGATCCTATAACCTCAGCCCTAAAACCTTACAACCTTACAACCTCAGCCCCAAAACCCCACAACCTCAGCTTGAAAACCTTACAACCTCAGCCCCAAAACCTTTCAACCTCTGCCCTTGATGTTTTACATTGACTGGCGGTTAAGATGGAAATCAAATCTGCAAAGGGTGGAACAGCAGTGTACCACAGTGTATCAGTGATGCCTGGCAACACCACATCAACCCAATCAAATGGCATGCTTGGGCAAGCCTCTGAAGGTGTTCACAAATTATAATACACACAGCGGATCTCATACTGTACATGACTTGCTCCACCCTACAGACCTGCATCTACAGTCACATTCCTCTATCCCTTTATAGCCATACCCTCTCTCTCTCTCCCAATGTATCTAAAACCTTTCGTCAACTTCACCATCACTAACGATCGACTGCCATTCCACCGAGATGCTTAAAGAATAAAAGCATTTGAAGGAGGCATTGCCAATTCTCTCAGCCAACAACGTTTTTCACAAGACTATTTTGACACGTTTTTATGCAACAAGACTCCCGAAAAATATACTGTACTATCCTATCGTAGTTGTCTTGTACAAAGTAGAATTTTGAATGGTGTATGCAGGAGAAATTACTGCAGAGTTCAGAACATTACTGTTACAAAATCACAGATTATTAACTATTATTCTTACTGCAGACTCCATTTTCTATTTCAATACATCAATACAGACTTGTAGGTAGCCACATAGCCACGCCAAAATGTCTCCTCAGTAGCTACTGTGTTTAAGCAGAGTTATAATGGATTAATGTACCCAATATAAGCATACTTCTCCCAAAAGTGGTGACGCCGAGAATAAACACTAGCCTTTACTTATTTGCTTGATGCTTCAAATGACTTATTTGAAAACAAGGTTGTTTCTTAGGCTACAAATGAATCATTTGAGGGCTCCAGATAAGTTTTCCGATGTCATTAATAAGTTATTTGAGGCCTTAGGATTTGTTTTGTCCACCTGTTCCAGAGGAACACACATACAACAAATAATAGAAAATAATAGCAGCACACGATAATAGAAAGCCAAAAAAACCAAGATAAAATAAGTAAATAAATAAATGCAATGTCTCAACACAGATGCAGGTTGGCTTACAGAGTTTCAGATATAAGACATATTTCAGATGTACCGCTGATTAGATTCTTACTAATTAGTGAAGTGCCCGCGTTTTTTTGTGCATAAACACTGAATTAATTCATTCCTGCTGCGCCAAACCCTCAAGGCTGAACAAATATCGGCCCACATAACAGTCAGGGCCAAGCTGATATAGCCCTGGCCTACAGCCCAGAAAGCACAGGTCTAGTTACAACCCTGTTGTAGGTGTGAAATTAAGGCTGACTTCCTGGAATTTAAATATTAATTTGAGTCTTGCATAAGCTACTGTCAGCAATGGAGCATTATGTAAACTACATACCCACTTTGAGGAGATACACGTCGAGGCATATCTCATTGATTCCCTGATGCAGTATCCTAGAATAATTAAGAATGATTTGGATGTATTTTAAAGAGTATGCTCATCACAGTTTGTAGTTAAACATACAACTACCAGCACTGGTAAAACATAATTATATGTATATATTAACTATCAATGATTAACTATCAATTGTAATTATTCAAGCATGGCTATTTTAAATTCAATCCAGGTCTTTGCTCCCTCTGAAGGTCATTCTGAACGGTTCACCTGAACTGTCCAGAGACCGTATGTGTAACATATTGGGTGAGCTGTGCTGTACACAGGGTGGTTGGGAGAGCACTTCTGTGTATGTATATTGTAATTAGGAGCACAGCTGTTTTGAGTTGGGTTAATTAAGCACCAGGCATAGGTTTGTATCAGTAGGCTATTTAAGTCCCCTGGTTAGGTTCACTGGTGCTTGATATTATTTTACGTTACGTGTCATTGTAGGTGAGTGTTGTGTATAAGTCCTATTGATACTGTTGTGTTTGTAAATGTACAAGTCGCTTTGTGTAAGCGCATTTCATTTATCGTCAGTATAGTTTTGTCCGTTCGTTGTTCTATGTTTGTTGTAGACTACAATTAAATACGACGAACGTGATTGTCTGGCTCTGCATCTCGCTCCTTCTGCACTTCACCTGTACGGATCCGTGACAGTATGCGCAAAAATGTTATACACATAAGACCCTACTCAATCAGCAGCAACCATTTGTTGATCATATCGATCAATGCACATTTTTCTGCTCTAGTCACATTCCAAGTAGATTCAATGCATATTAGTATATTTTAATGTACCCATTAATATCCACTACACTTAAATGTATAAGTTATCTCCATATTGTCTATGTTCACAACTTCTACACTTGCTACTTGCTACATATGTCTGGTAGGGGTTACAAAAGCATTTTTAAGGAGTCAAAGGACCTCATTCCATTACCTGATGGATCTTCAAACAATGGAGAACATTTTTGACCAATGGCAATCAGTATATGACACATCATCCCTTATTTCAGGCCAAACGCTGATTGAAATATGCGTACATAAGACTCTAACAACCACAGGCTAACCTCAGGGATCGACAGGCCTCTTTTGCCAGAATCAATGTCAACGTGCACGAGTCAACTGTCAAAAAGACTTCACAAACCTGACCATGCATCGGTAGTCAGGAAGAATCCACGTACTGCCCACAAAAAAGACTATCAATATCATAAGTAAGACCTGAGTAATACCAATATTACTGTTTGCTGTGGAGATGAGACTTTCCTGCCCAAAGGAATTTGACATATCGCCATCATAATGCCAACCATGATTTTCCATAATTTACCAGAAAAGGTCAACCAGGAGAGAGGAGATTGTGAGAGAATCGATCAAAAGGCTGAAGCTGAACCAAACATGGATGTTGCCACAGAACAATGATGAGGAAAGCTAAAACATGAAGGAAAAATATGTCAATACACATAGAATGGTTGATTCTTAATTAATAATTACAACGTATAATCTTTCAGTGTCAAAAAGACAACTTTCCAGGTGGTGAAAAATATTTGTTGTTTGACCTTGAAACCCATTGGAGATATTGGCCAACAAACTTGCTTTAATTTAATGTTAATTATATTGTATTCATGTTTCCTTGATATTGTACGCATTTTACGAGTTTACAGCAAGTGTTTATGTATGTGATTGGAGTATAATTTTATAATTTAAAAAAATATAATTTTGTAATTCTGTAGGATTTTGTTGAAAACGGCTATCGAGAATACTTTGATCTAATTTACAAGTTCCACACTGCTCCTGGGAAAGTTATCCGGGAAGTAAACCAGGGTTAGGGTTAACGCCCCTATCTGGACATGGAAATGGAGAATCGAGTCCCTCAAGTCATTCACAACTGGGAATCTGATGTGACACCATCGCATGAGTTCACAGACGACCAGCACAGGCTTACTTTGGGGGATTTATGAAACGATGCACTGGACGTTTTTTTAAGCATCGAAAAGAAAAAAGAAACAGGATCTATGATAACTCCACGTGAAATTATATATCTATTTTGAATCCGAAAAGAAGGAATGCATCCTTTCTTTGTGAAACTAACTTCCCTGTTGTCGATGATCGCTCTAACACGAGGTAAGTGAAACAATATTAGTTATAACCATGTGTTGTTTCATACACACTGGATATAGATATATATATAAAAAGTTGAAAAAGTTGAAAGTGTTAATAAATGAAAGCGCAATGGAAATGCAGATGTGCAGGCTGATACAAATAGGAAAAATGCGGAAATTTGGGTTGTGAAGATCTCAGAACATAATACTTGTTGCATTCGAATTTATAAATTATTATTTTGTAGACTTTTCTGCTTGGCTTTTCTTGTACAATCCAGAATGTAATAATTTGTCTTTAGTGTTTTTTTCCCTGTATTTGTTCAAACGCTGAAATACAGTTATAAATGGTCAGGCAGTACATTCCTATGACTATTATCAGATTTATATTAGTTGTAGTCTCATGAGTAGCCTACCTGCTTCTATTGAAACTTATCCTGCTGGAAAACTTTGGGTTAAGTTATGTTGGTAAGATTTCCCGCTGTCTGTGTGATAAAAGTTTCCTGATTTGCAGTGGTTTGAGAAGGCACAGTGAACTCATAACCATTTATGATTTTTATTTATCTATTTTTACTAATTGATATTAGCCTGTCTATTTTATTCACATTCGTAATGTTTTTTCATATCCTCTTAGTTTTGTGTGGGTGTATCATTTTTGTAGTTCACCTTCCACCATACGGAATCAGTTAGAGAACCGTTTTTGCATTGCTGTGTTACATCCGAAAATAGAGTAAAATATTTCAGACACCTGTGAAGGGGAGAATTCCTCTGATGTTCTGTCAAGTTGTGTTCATCACCACACAAACTGCATTTCATAGTGGCAGCAGTAAGACCTAGGTCCTACATTTGTCATCATAGTGCTGTAATGCTTTTATTAAGTATTCCTGGTTCAGGAAACAGACCTGGTTGCTTTCTCAACACCCACCATTGATAAGAACGGTGATACCTGCATAGGAACTAGTCTTGTGATAACACAATTATGCGATCATTATTTGTTGTTAGTGTGTTGTTGTATTGACTAACTTTGTTTTCAGGCCTACGATGCTCTGTCCCAACTCAGTCCTGTTTAAACCTGGGGCGGTGCGATACCAGAATAGATGGCGTTGAAGAGTGCAAGTAAGTTGTACAATTACTTTTTTATTAAGAGAGTCAATGATACACTGCAAACACCTGCAGCTTGTTTAAACACTACATTGTTTTGTGAAGACACCGATAGCGGTTGTAGACACATGCATGATTCCCGCCACTGTGGTAAGAATGTCCCATATTTATACAGAAATGTACTTATTCCAGGCACAACTTCTATGGTCATTATCAGACACACTGATAGTAGTTCCAGAGAGCATTTAGTTAATAACACCCCTACCACAAAAGTTCAATTGTTATAATTGATTAAAGTTAAGTCCCTGCTCAGGACCGATGGCATTTGCAGTTCTCTCAGATAGCTGCACATGCCAATTTGTGATAAACAAACAGCACGAGTCTGCACCAGCCAATGAATGACATGTGTTGGTATTGATGAGGACTGGGGGGGGTGGGTGCGTCGTCGCGTCTGTGTGTCCAGCGGGCAGCTCGGCGCGGGCCATTACCACCGAGCGCCCGCTCCCTCTCTCCGGTAGTGAGTATTCATTTGAGACATTCACTTTAAGCCCCAAATCATGTTTCTATTTTCTTTCACGGAGCGACAGCTGGGCTTTGCCAGAAGCTCGGCGGCCATTGTTCCCTAGTCAGATTAATTCTGTGTGACTAATCTGGGTGAGGCTTCCCAGAGTGCTGGCTGCAGCCCACATCCTACAGCCTCTCCATGTCCTACCACTCCACCCCCCCCACCCTCTTGGCCTTACCACCTCCCCCCTCCCACACCCGCTCAGGGGTTTTGTCCCACTGTTGAATGAGCTTTCTCCCTATGAGTGGTTTTCCTAAGAGGGACAGATGGCAGAACAAGGTGATTAGGCTGGATGGTTTCATAATTAGAAGCCAATACACAGAGACTGGAGAACTTTGTGATGTGTATGTTAAGTTGTTGTTGTTGTTGCTGTTGTTGTTGTTGTCATTTATAAACAAGGAGGAATAGTTGTTCTTCTCAGTCAGCAGCAGGTAGAACACATTACATATTGCCCCCCAAACCCTCTTCCATTACCATGCCACCATTTGTTACCTGAACATGGGCTCTGTCTCCAGCCGGGCACCTGTGCCGGTGCCGTGTTACTGAGCCATGGTGTGGCTGTACGCCGAGACACCGCGGCTCCATCCGGGCCTGGTTGGTTCTTGGCTTCGGCAGGCCCCGGGAATCATTTGGCTCCCAGCCACGTCTTAATTCTGTCTGCCATTGTTTTGCCCCCCCTTGTTGAACCACAAAGCCATCATTGTCCCCCTCACTGTCCCTCAGACTCTCTTAATTAAACATGGAGTTTGCAACGAGCGGCCTCCGAGACTGGAGCACCATGTTATCCCGAAGAGGGGTTCACTTCTTTTGTGTATTTTTTACTACATTTGTGTGTGTTATCCCTCTGGACTAAAACTGAACAATCGTGTGTGTATTTAGAATGTACAGGAAACGGTCAGATATTGTTGTATTTGTTCATTATTGGCAATGGTTGTTTGTTTATGGATATTCGATGTATTTGAACAAGGGTTAGACAGTCTTATGACACATTTTAAACAGTGCTGTGGCTTAAAAAAATTACGCCTCGCTTTAGCAATGCTGCTACTTCCTTTCAATCACAAGTCTTTAATAAGCGTTTCTCACCATAGTATTTCTCACCATATTATTTCTCACCATAGTATTTCTCACCATAGTATTTCTCACCATATTATTTATCACCATATTATTTATCACCATATTATTTATCACCATATTATTTCTCACCATAGTATTCATCATTATTGTATTTCTCACCATAGTATTTCTCACGATAGTATTTCTCATCATAGTATTTCTCACCATATTATTTATCACCATATTATTTATCACCATATTATTTATCACCATACTATTCATCATCATAGTATTTCTCACCATAGTATTTCTCACCATAGTATTTCTCACGATAGTATTTCTCACCATAGTATTTCTCACCATATTATTTCTCACCATAGTATTTATCACCATAGTATTTATCACCATAGTATTTATCACCATAGTATTTATCACCATAGTATTTCTCACCATAGTATTTCTCACCATATTATTTCTCACCATAGTATTTATCACCATAGTATTTCTCACCATAGTATTTCTCACCATAGTATTTCTCACCATAGTATTTCTCACCATAGTATTTCTCACCATAGTATTTCTCACCATATTATTTCTCACCATAGTATTTATCACCATAGTATTTCTCACCATAGTATTTCTCACGATAGTATTTCTCATCATAGTATTTCTCACCATATTATTTATCACCATATTATTTATCACCATATTATTTATCACCATACTATTCATCATCATAGTATTTCTCACCATAGTATTTCTCACCATAGTATTTCTCACGATAGTATTTCTCACCATAGTATTTCTCACCATATTATTTCTCACCATAGTATTTATCACCATAGTATTTATCACCATAGTATTTATCACCATAGTATTTATCACCATAGTATTTCTCACCATAGTATTTCTCACCATAGTATTTCTCACCATATTATTTCTCACCATAGTATTTATCACCATAGTATTTCTCACCATAGTATTTCTCACCATAGTATTTCTCACCATAGTATTTCTCACCATAGTATTTCTCACCATAGTATTTCTCACCATATTATTTCTCACCATAGTATTTCTCACCATAGTATTTCTCACCATAGTATTTCTCACCGTAGTATTTCTCACCATAGTATTTCTCACCATAGTATTTCTCACCATAGTATTTCTCACCATATTATTTCTCACCATAGTATTTATCACCATAGTATTTCTCACCATAGTATTTCCCACCATAGTATTTCTCACCACTGCATCTTACTGACTTGTTAATATGACAAAAACATTTGCACGTTGTGGGATAAATAACACCGTAGGCCTTCAATATAAAATAATCTGGTTGTACTAACCCCGTCCAGGTGGATTTTGTGGATGAAATGATATGAGGCCTTGTCATGTTATCAGTCAAGCGTGATAATTGACATATCAAAACACAAGGTAGTGAAGGTACTGTTGACTAATAGGCTCATATTGGAGATTTATGACCGTGTGAGGGAGTGGGAGTAGGGAATAGACACACTGCATTATATAGACCCAGTGCATTAGATAGACCCACTGCATTATATAGACCCACTGCATTAGATAGACCCACTGCATTATATAGACCCAGTGCATTATATAGACCCACTGCATTATATAGACCCACTGCATTATATAGACCCACTGCATTATATAGACCCACTGCATTATATAGACCCACTGCATTATATAGACCCACTGCATTATATAGACCCACTGCATTATATAGACCCAGTGCATTAGATAGACCCACTGCATTATATAGACCCAGTGCATTATATAGACCGACTGCATTAGATAGACCCACTGCATTAGATTGACCCACTGCATTATATAGACCCACTGCATTATATAGACCCACTGCATTTGATAGATCCACTGCATTATATAGACCCACTGCATTAGATAGACCCACTGCATTATATAGACCCACTGCATTATATAGACCCACTGCATTATATAGACCCACTGCATTATATAGACCCACTGCATTATATAGACCCACTGCATTAGATAGACCCACTGCATTAGATAGACCCACTGCATTATATAGACCCACTGCATTATATAGACCCACTGCATTAGATAGACCCACTGCATTATATAGACCCACTGCATTATATAGACCCACTGCATTAGATAGACCCACTGCATTATATAGACCCAATGCATTAGATAGACCCAATGCATTAGATAGACACACTGCTTTAGATAGACACACTGCATTAGATAGACCCACTGCATTATATAGACCCACTGCATTATATAGACCGACTGCATTAGATAGACCCACTGCATTAGATTGACCCACTGCATTATATAGACCCACTGCATTAGATAGACCCAGTGCATTAGATAGACCCACTGCATTATATAGACCCACTGCATTAGATAGACCCACTGCATTAGATAGACCCACTGCATTAGATAGACCCACTGCATTATATAGACCGACTGCATTAGATAGACCCAGTGCATTAGATAGACCCACTGCATTAGATAGACCCACTGCATTAGATCGCCCCACTGCATTATATAGACCCACTGCATTAGATAGACACACAGCATTAGATAGACACACTGCATTAGACAGACCCACTGCATTAGATAGACCCACTGCATTAGATAGACCCACTGCATTAGATCGCCCCACTGCATTATATAGACCCACTGCATTAGATAGACACACAGCATTAGATAGACACACTGCATTAGACAGACCCACTGCATTAGATAGACCCACTGCATTAGATCGCCCCACTGCATTAGATAGACCCACTGCATTAGATAGACCCACTGCATTAGATAGACCCACTGCATTAGATAGACCCACTGCATTAGATAGACCCACTGCATTATATACACCCACTGCATTAGACATATGTTTGAGGGAGCCTATAAAGCTTCATCCCTGATCAGAAAAGCGTCTTTGCCCTGTCATGTCTAATGGGATTACGACCTTCCTGTATCTAAATGACTACCACTCAGCTCCGAGGTCAACTGGTATTCCCGAGTCAACTGGTATTCCTGAGTCAACTGGTATTCCCGAGTCAACTGGTAATCCCGAGTCAACTGCCATCCAGTGCTTGGGTTTTCTATTGTAAACCAGGGAGAGGCCAGCTTTCCATTCCGTGCCATGAATACCGCTTCATATCTGGACTGGCGATGAGAGCCGCTGGGATCAGGGCAGGGCAGTTTATCTTTGAGGCCTTGAACGAGGCCTCTCATCTAGTTGACGGACATGACAGTAACAGAAAGCAGTGCCGGGTCGAGCTGAGCCCGGCAGAGCCGACGCGGGCCGCGATATGATCCACGCTCCTGGCAAGACTCTGGGACGGCTGGAATCAATGGGCTTATCCTCAGACAGATGAGAGATCCGGGTCTGGAGAGGGCTACCGTGCCCAGCGGGTTCACATACCTCTGTCAGTCGGCAGGCAAACAGAGGACAGTCGTTTGTGTTTCTGACAGGCCATTGAAACGGTTAGTCACGTGACCCGTTGTACTTCAGAAGAGAGTTTAGTAACCCGGCCGGAGTGGAAGATCTGGAGGTGATGTGATGTGGTGTTGGGGACACTTAGGTCAACGATATCCCAATACGACACCAGGATTGCGGCATCCTGCGTGTTTTTTTGTGTCTGGTTAATGTTCGCTGCTGTAACAAGACAGACTCCGTTGCTTCTGAGACATAACTTCCAGTTAGCGCCTGAGGCTTTGGTAACAGGTTTCCACTCCCCAGGCGCTGTAGTGAAAGAGCTGGAACTGATATAACCTACTGATAAACTATCTCTCCAGTGTCAATGTTTTATTGTGTTCCCTTTCAAAAGCTAGCGAGATGGCCAGGCTGTGTGGGGGCGTAAAAAACGTTTTTGACTGAAGAGTAATAAGAAGCAGGCCCATTAATTCCCTGGCAGCGTGTTTAGGGTGACGAGGTTGACTGGCTACAGTATCGATATGAATGAAAGCGGCTCTTGTCTCTGGCTCGGGGATGCTTCAATGTCATCTCTGTTTGCTACGGGGCAGATGAGCCTCGAGGTCTTAGTCCCTGCCCCACCGCACATCGTTTCATTCAGATACAGGAAACGGTCTCGGAGGACGGGGCCGAAGAAAAGGTGGTGCATTGTGAGTGATCAAATTACACGAGGCCCGGAGCTTTCATGGACCGCCAAGCCGGCGTTGGGTTTCCTCTGGCACAAACCTCTGTGGGGAAGAGATGAACTGAGACGCTGACTGGTCTGTTATTATGTCTTCTGTTCTGACTGATTGTAGTGACTTGATGTTGCGCAACTTCTACAGTGAATTTGAAATATTTGAACCTGAGAGGTGACACCTGCCAAGACTAATCCCATACATTTGAATAACCGCGGCTGACATGAATGGCACAGAGTCAGGGGTGTGTGCGTGTGCGCGTGTGTGTGTGTGTGCGCGCGTGCGTGTTCGTGCATGCGTGTGTGCGTGCAGTGGGGCAGGAAGGAATCACTTGAGGAACAAAACATCCTCCTTGTAGAATTTGAGCCTGAACACCTGTCTGTTTGTGGATTCTAACAGAACAACTGAAAATTATTTTCATTACCCACAAGGCAGCACGCTTCTCAGTACCCATGATTACTTGTGGTTTTGCCCATCAACTCCAAACCCACACATTCTCACAAAGGATACTCTGCCTTTCTTCTAGAGGAGTAATAGAGAGTCCTCTAAAACATTTTATTAACAGAAACAGTCAGAAATGTTTTCTGAGGTAATATTCTTTAGTAGGTGGACACCAGCCAATGTAGGTACTGTCCCAGGTCTCATTCTGTGTCACACACAATTATCCATCATAAGAGGTTCCCGGCAGTCATTATGAGTTGGCCAGTATAATCAGGAGACTCCGCCTATTAATTTATCCACCAATAGAATGCGTTGTCAGCCCCAGTACCAGCAGTCATTATGAGATGACCAATATAATCAGGAGACTCCATCTATTTATTTATCCACCAATAGAATGCGTTGTCAGCCCCAGTACCAGCAGTCATTAGGAGATGGCCAATATAATCAGGAGACTCCATCTATTTATTTATCCACCAATAGAATGCGTTGTCAGCCCCAGTACCAGCAGTCATTAGGAGATGGCCAATATAATCAGGAGACTCCGCCTATTAATATATCCTCCAATAGAATGCGTTGTCAGCCCCAGTACCAGCAGTCATTAGGAGATGGCCAATATAATCAGGAGACTCCGCCTATTAATTTATCCACCAATAGAATGCGTTGTCAGCCCCAGTACCAGCAGTCATTAGGAGATGGCCAATATAATCAGGAGACTCCGCCTATTAATATATCCTCCAATAGAATGCGTTGTCAGCCCCAGTACCAGCAGTCATTAGGAGATGGCCAATATAATCAGGAGACTCCGCCTATTAATTTATCCTCCAATAGAATGCGTTGTCAGCCTCAGCACCAGCAGTCATTAGGAGATGGCCAATATAATCAGGAGACTCCGCCTATTAATTTATCCACCAATAGAATGCGTTGTCAGCCCCAGTACCAGCAGTCATTAGGAGATGGCCAATATAATCAGGAGACTCCGCCTATTAATTTATCCACCAATAGAATGCGTTGTCAGCCCCAGTACCAGCAGTCATTAGGAGATGGCCAATATAATCAGGAGACTCCGCCTATTAATATATCCTCCAATAGAATGCGTTGTCAGCCCCAGTACCAGCAGTCATTAGGAGATGGCCAATATAATCAGGAGACTCCGCCTATTAATTTATCGTCCAATAGAATGCGTTGTCAGCCCCAGTACCAGCAGTCATAATGAGATGGCCAATATAATCAGGAGACTCCGCCTATTAATTTATCCTCCAATAGAATGCGTTGTCAGCCCCAGTACCAGCAGTCATTATGAGATGGCCAATATAATCAGGAGACTCCGCCTATTAATTTATCCTCCAATAGAATGCGTTGTCAGCCCCAGTACCAGCAGTCATTATGAGATGACCAATATAATCAGGAGACTCCGCCTATCAATATATCCTCCAATAGAATGCGTTGTCAGCCCCAGTACCAGCAGTCATTAGGAGATGGCCAATATAATCAGGAGACTCCGCCTATTAATATATCCTCCAATAGAACGCGTTGTCAGCCCCAGTACCAGCAGTCATTAGGAGATGGCCAATATAATCAGGAGACTCCGCCTATTAATATATCCTCCAATAGAACGCGTTGTCAGCCCCAGTACCAGCAGTCATTAGGAGATGGCCAATATAATCAGGAGACTCTGCCTATTAATATATCCTCCAATAGAATGCGTTGTCAGCCCCAGTAGTCATTATGAAATGGCCAATATAATCAGGAGACTCCACCCCTGTACTCGTGCTCTCCCACCTGTGCCTCCCTTTCCTTCACCCCTGTCCAGTTTGCTTCCCTGTGTTGTGTCCTGGTCCCCGAGGGAGCGGTTCCCATGGGTTCCGTCTGTAATTGGCCCAAATAAACAGGCCTCTAATGAACACGACCAGATGTTGGCTGAGAAGAAGAGAGCCTGGCTAAGCACCAAAACAGGCCCTTAGGGAGTGCTGTTAAACACATCAGACAAGACTAAAGGGTACTTTGGACACGGACCCCAAACAGCCAGGATATTAGAGTAAGAAGCGGCTTGGGAAAAAGTGTTCCTAGTGTGGTTATACTACTGGCCTGAGAACATCTTGCATTGTAAAGGTGAGGATAGTGTAAAAGACAGAGATTTATACAAAATAATGTGTTAAAAGCTCAAGGACCACAAAAATGTTGTGCTGTTAATATAAAATAAGACTTATCTTTAAACTTTTCTTTCCAAAATAAAACAAAACTTTGTGGACAACAAATCACTTGCAAGGTGCCAACAACTATTGCAATTCAAGCATGTAAACTGTCGTTAATGAGTAGAAACATCTCAAATGGAAAATCATTTCAAATATAAATGTTCTAAGTTAACCAGTCAAATTCTAAAGTAATTCCCTAATTATAATTCTGTAACAGGAATAAATGTCAGGAAATTCCTGAAATAGGACGGCAGATGTTCAGTGTTCGGATGCAGCAGGAATGCTGCCCGTAGCTAATTGCCATTTGTGTGGTCTGTTTTCTAATTCAGGAAAACCACAGTCTAATACTGTAGGTCAGTGATTGCTCTTGTCTCTAAAAACAGCACATGCCTGTTAGGTCCAGAGTAGGACACTGCAGCAGCCAAATGAGAGAAGTGTGCGTCTGTGTCTCTTTTCAAAGCCACCATGCTTTCCTGTGAAAACCCAGTGACAGATGGCAGGTTGTGGCCCAAAAGTGAAGAACCCCCACTGCAGTACTGGCGTCTGCTCCCGAGGTCATGTCTTCTGACATCTGCCCACGACCTGGGCTGGTATTGAGCTGCCTGATGATGTCTTTTATCCTCAACACCACACACACACACACACACACACACAAACACGTCATTGTACAGAGACACACAAGAAAATAACTCCATCAGGACAATAGAGGTTACTGGGATTGGGAAGCTGGATAACAATGACAGCAGGAGCCTGAACAGAGATCTGTCTGGTAAATTAACCCAGTTTGGTGCCCTGCACACATGAACAGCTTCAGATTTTTCTTTTTACTTCCACCTTCCCGCGGAAAGATAACCTAATGCCTTGATTACAGTAACGTGACGTGGACAGGAGTCCGACGCTGTAGCAGCTGCCTTTGGCTGTCTGTGTTCGATGGCTCAAAGTAAACACTAGATAAGAGTAGCGGAGTGTCTTTTGTTAGGCCCTTTGATTTTCTGCGTCACATGTTCTTTTAAAGGTCCGTACAAGGTCTTTTGTGCTGACTGTTAGCTGCATGAAACGAAATAATTTTAGAAATGCAGGTTATATTTGGGAGTGATTATGTACATTTGGGTGTTATTGGGATTTGTCTATTTTCCTTGGATCAATATGTAATTCATGGTTGACTTGATGACAGTTTGACCGGGCCCTGATACAGCATACAGTTTCTATGGTTGGTATGAGATTCTTCTGTTTCGAGGTGGTTGCGGCCAAACAGTCACCTGTCCACAGCACATTGCCCCAGTAGTTTTTCTCTTTACTCAGCTGCTTGGCTTGAATGTGTGGGGGTGGGGCTAATGATAAAAGCAGGTAATGGTGGGGTTATGGTAGAGGGGTTATGGTGAGGGTCTTAATGGTAGAGGGGTAATGGTAGAGGGGTAATGGTCGAGGGGTTATAGTCGAGGGGTAATGTTCGAGGGGTAATGGTAGAGGGGTTATGGTAGAGGGGTTATGGTAGAGGGGTAATGGTAGAGGGGTTATGGTAGAGGGGTTATGGTAGAGGGGTTATGGTAGAGGGGTTATGGTAGAGGGGTAATGGTAGAGGGGTTATGGTAGAGGGGTTATGGTAGAGGGGTTATGGTAGAGGGGTAATGGTAGAGGGGTTATGGTAGAGGGGTTATGATAGAGGGGTAATGGTCAAGGGGTTATGGTCGAGGGGTTATGGTCGAGGGGTTATGGTCGAGGGGTAATGGTCGAGGGGTTATGGTCGAGGGGTTATGGTAGAGGGGTAATGGTAGAGGGATAATGGTAGAGGGGTTATGGTAGAGGGGTTATGGTAGAGGGGTAATGGTAGAGGGGTTATGGTAGAGGGGTTATGATAGAGGGGTAATGGTCAAGGGGTTATGGTCGAGGGGTTATGGTCGAGGGGTTATGGTAGAGGGGTAATGGTAGAGGGATAATGGTAGAGGGGTAATGGTAGAGGGATAATGGTAGAGGGGTTATGATAGAGGGGTTATGGTGAGGGTCTTAATGGAAGAGGGGTTATGGTAGAGGGGTTATGATAGAGGGGTAATGGTAGAGGGGTTATGATAGAGGGGTTATGGTAGAGCTGTACATCGCTTTTCAACACAAGAAAATTCAGTTTTACTTTTATCAGTGAATGTGGTATTTAGTTACGTTTTTCTGTGATTGCGGTAGAAATCTCTCTGTAATTTATATACTATATAAATGCACTTAAAAAACATTTTTTCAAATAAAAATTTTCTGAACTTGGAAGGAATCCAACTGTGTGTCTAAAAATGCACTAGGAGTTTGTATTTTCCTTCCGCTGGAGAGGCAGGGTGGGAATTCCTATCAGGCCATGTCACTTGGTGTGACCGTTAGTGATTATTGAATGTATAACAGGAGGGGGTACCTGGGAAAATGGGGTGGATTGCCGAAAAATACAAAACAATCTTGAATCTTTAACATCTGCATCTTTAACATGATGATTATAAAAATCAATTGGGCCATATAATATATAGTGTCTCTGTGTGTGTGTGTGTATGTGCGCAGGCGTGCAATGTGTGTTTGTGAGCTCAGTTCTGGGCCCCATTTCAAGCAGGTGGGAGTTTTTTTTGCAAACTCTTGTTAAGTGTGGCTGCCAGGAGCCTCCATTGACTGCAGTCCAGTTGTTCAGGGAGACAGGCCTGGGGAGTGCATTTGTTTTTTGCATGGGGGATGTTAACACCAATAGATGTTCATTCAGCAAAGTCGTTTTTTGGAAAGCGGAGAAAAATGATGAAGAGGAAGGGAGCAGGAAAGATCCATGGAGGGATGGAGTGAAACAACTGTCAGTCGTAAAAAAGCTCCTAACAGAGGTGATGGAACGATGATGAAGGACCAACATCATTATCAGAGCAACATTCAGTTGGGAGCACTCACAATTTCCCCTTAAAAATATAACAACTGGGCCTCTGTGGGATTTGAACCCTAATTCTGAAAGCGGATATTTAAACACGGAGCTACACAGGATCTACTCACTGAACTACACGGGATCCCGCCCTCACAGGAGCACCTATGGCAGAGCAGAAAAGGTTGAACAGCTGTAGGCGTTCAGCTCACAGGCTCCTGGGCCGGCCGAGCCTGTCTGTGGCCGGGGATGAATGGGGAGGAGAGACAATGGACCCACTCATCCAATCTCCTCCACCGCTTCAGAGGGCGGGGTATTCAGAGCTTTTTCTCCTGGGGACAGTGGGGGATATGAAGGGATGTGAAGGGGATACAGAGGGTGCAGGAACGGGGGTCCTGGAAGGCCGGGGGTGGGTGGGTGGGAGAGTGAGGGAGTGAGCGGGCAGGCGGCAGCTGCCGTCCCATCATTAATATGCACACCTGCTCCCTGGCTGCTCCTTTTGCGAAGCGTGGCCCAGAGGAGGATGCGTGGCCCCGCCTCGCGACCCCAGAACCAGTCACCCACTATGCCGGCACTGCGCCCCCCCCCCCTCGCCCAATGCACATGCTGCCTGACGGAATGCCTATACAGTCCCACGTGGGAATTAAAACGCAGCGAATGATCGGGAGAAAAGGCCTTTCTGTTCAGCTATGGAAAACCAAGATGAACAGAGGATGTATTATTTTCAACATTATGTTTAACTGGTTCGTTTGGAATAGTCCTAAAATAGCATTTGGCAGCGGCGGGACTTTTCTTCTGATGTGCTCCTCGTAACCCAGACTGCTATCTCAGACTGCTATCTCAGACTGCTATCTCAGACTGCTCTCTCAGACTGCTATCTCAGACTGCTATCTCAGACTGCTATCTCAGACTGCTCTCGCAGACTGCTATCTCAGACTGCTATCTCAGACTGCTATCTCAGACTGCTCTCTCAGACTGGGTAAAGGTAGTCTGGATAGTCTGCGGAATCACACCTTGCCGTAATCACACCAGACCCTTGATGTTTGTGTAACCAGTGTCCCAACTAGCATGTGATGTTTTCTTTCCCTGGTCACTCTAATCCCGTGAGAGAGGGACGCTGTCTAAACACGTCTGTCCCCACAGGGGGCCCCCCCCTTGGCCCGAGCCTTCAACACGACTCACAACCAAGTGCAGCCTGGGAATGTTTGGGGACAGGATTCAGACAGCTCCTCTCTGGGTTCATAGTTGGGGATACCTAGACAGCGCTGTACATATATGGTATCCTTTAAACTACTTAGATATATTTAAACCGTATGAAAACCTCCGAAAGGAGATGGACAGCTGTATTAGTGAACCGTTTTACTAGATTTGGATTTGTGGAGTCTGATTAAGCCTAATCCTGGGCTTATAGAAACATAAGCTTGATTTTGTTTATCGTTTGGACGAGCCTTTATTGAAGACCGTACAGACACAGACTGGTCCTGAATCTCTGGGAAAGAACAGTAGAGTGAAGCATATTAGCATACTGAATTGTTTGACCACATGGTGGGTACTTTTTATGTCAAAAGTGAGAGAGGATTTTGTCTGGGAATTCAACCATTGTATTGGGCTCCAGCTGTTTCTGCAGGGTTGACAAATGCAGTTAGGTTACCTGTACTGACCAACCACCCTGCACTCATGTCATTTGGAGTGTAGAAACCCCATGGGAGTGTTTGGTATCAGTGAGGTGGTTGTTGACAGACCAAGTGATCTTAATGAAGAAGGAGTGTTTGGTACCAGTGAGGTGGTTCTGTGTCAGCTGACTCTGACGCCACTGATCAGTGTATAATTAACCCAGTAACCTTTTTGGCCCTGAATGTGTGTGTGTGTGTGTGTGTGTGTGTGTTTTTCTCTGCCTCTATCTCCCTTCCTTTTCTCACTTTTTAAAATTAAATTTAAATGGGCTTCATAGGCAGGGGAAACAAAGTTTGTTGTCATAACATTAAATCAATTATTTCTGTAAGTTTTAGCTCCAGACTGGGAGAGAGATCCCAGGAGTAAATCATGTCCCCTGTCCCGGCCCCCTAAACCCTGTGTTTTATGGCCACAACACGTCGTCTGGGAGGATGACAGTGAAAAGACATATGTGCTGTTCAGCTGCAGTGTTCACCATGGCTTTGTTGCCTTGTAAAAACCTTTGTTCAGGACAGCAAGAGCGCGCTTTCTGACTGAGCCTTTTGGGCTTCTCCCTGGGATGGGGGAGTTGTTGGTGAGGGAGGTGGGATTGGTCGGTGTTGGGGGTGGGTGTGTTGGTTTGGCGAGGGGTGAGTGAAGGATGTTTCCCAGGCTACCGGACGTTTACAGGGATGAGTCTCAGTGACCTAAGAAACTTCCTCTCCTTGTTTGCACTGACCCGTTTAAAACAAGAGGTGAAAGTGGATGCTGCCGTGGTATTTGCTTTCGGTCCTCCTACTAATCTTCCTGTTACTAAAGTAGACAAACCGCTGGAATTTCACACGTAAGAATGTTAATAAATAAAGATTTTACTATAAGTTAACAGTCCTTCACTTTTGACTCTAGCGTGCACGTAACCCGTAGTGCTGTTGTATCCTCCTGACGTCACGCCTCTTGTCTCTCTCCAGATGCAGTGATGGATTTGTGGGAACCCGGTGCCAACACAAGGACCCCTGCGCTTACACTCCGTGTAAAAACGCCGGCTCGTGTAGCGTCGTGCCCCGGGCGGATCGGGTGGACTATGCGTGTAAATGTCGACCGGGATTCACGGGCCACGACTGTTTCACGCCCGTCGACGACGTCTGTCTGAGTTCGCCGTGTCAGAACGGCGGCAGCTGCGAGCGGGTCAACCTCCAGGACTACAAGTGCAGATGTCCCCCTGGCTGGTCCGGTAAATACGCTCCCGAATACATCCGGTCTCCATGAATTGGGATTGTCAATCAATGGTGACAACTTCCTGCTGTGTTTTATGGGGTTTGCCCGTGTTTATCTACAAGGTTTGTCTCTGTCCACCAGGTAAGCATTGTGAGCTGGCGGACCCCTGTGCCTCCAACCCGTGTGCCAACGGTGGCAAGTGCACGCCCTTCGAATCTCACTACATCTGCTCGTGCACGCACAGCTTCTACGGCCAGACGTGCCAGCAGGACGTCAACGAGTGCTCCCAGAGCCCCTCGCCGTGCCACAACGGCGGGTCGTGCGTGAACGAGGTGGGCGCCTACCGCTGCCTGTGTCCCCAGGAGTACACGGGGAGGCACTGCGATGCCCGCTATCTGCCCTGCAGCCCGTCCCCGTGCCACAACGGGGGCACCTGCGTTCAGAAGGGAGACACGGCCTACGAGTGCTCATGTGTGCCAGGTACTGTTCCCTTTAACGTCCACCCCCCCGTCTAAAACCGTCCGCTTACACACATTCTGTTTGTCATCGCCACTTGTGTCAGTATGCATCCATCAAAATGTGTGTGGACTTTTGATGTTACTACGTGTGTGAACTGTGATGGTGTGCAATCCGTTTTGCATCAGGCGCGTTTCGCTGCGTGTTCTCGTTCACCCACGTGTTTAAATATCCTGCAAACATCCATTAAAGCCAACTGGTCATACTGATCTGTCGGTTGTACAGTGGCTGGTTGGGATGATGTCATCAGAGTGGAGTAGGGTTGTGTGTGTGTATGGTGGGAGCTGTGTGTAGGGTTGTGTGTGTGTGTGTGTGTGTGGTGGGAGATATGTGTAGGGTTGTGTGTGTGTGTGTGGTGGGAGATATGTGTATGGTTGTGTGTGTGTATGGTTGTGTGTGTGTAGGGTTGTGTGTGTGTAGGGTTGTGTGTGTGTGAGTGGTGGGAGCTGTGTGTCGAGTTGTGTGTGTGAGTGGTGGTTAGCTGTGTGTAGTGTGGTGTGTGTGTGGTGGGAGCTGTGTGTAGGGTTATGTGTGCGACTGTGCATGTGTGTGTGTGTGTGTGTGTAGGGTTGTGTGTGTGTGTGTGTGTGGTGGGAGATATGTGTATGGTTGTGTGTGTGTAGGGTTGTGTGTGTGAGTGGTGGTTAGCTGTGTGTAGTGTGGTGTGTGTGTGTGTAGGGTTGTGTGTGTGTGAGCGGAGGAGAGCAGGAAAGCGTCAAGCCTTATCGTGAAGGAAATGGCTGAGGGACAACATCCTCATGGCAGAACAGAGACTTCCAGTCCTGTAGACAGTCACCTCAACTAGTCACCCCCTCTCCGCTCACCCTCCCTTTCCATTACACACAACCTCCACCATGTTCCTGTTCACAGCCAGCAGATTAGGCTAGATGTTCCCAACAAAATCCTACCAATTGTGTTTGTGCCATAAATTCCCTGTTTTGGCAATTAAAAATAGTTCTCTTACTTTAGCAAATGGAACCATTGGGCCATATTCTTCAACCGTTCTTAAGAAGAAATTCGTTCTTAAAACCCACTTACGCAGTTTCCACGAAGATTCGGACATTCACCAATGTTTACTTATCTGGAATTTGTTCTTAGGAAAGAACAGAATCTACGCACAGTGAAAAGCACTCTTACGCAGATTTGCAGGCTGACATTTTCGTGACAAATCATTAGTCTCCGCGTTTTCATCAATTGTACATTGCTTTAAATATTATGAAGAATAACATTATGAGTAATATTCAATTATTTCAAATATTTGCATATATTTAACACTTTTCTGTGGATGGCACACCCTAGCTTGCGGTCATTCCGATTATGTCCCCGATTGCTGGTCCAGCTCAGTAAGGACAGTGCACGCCTTTACCCCTCCTGTGGTCAGCATCTCTCATTTGTGTTTGGCAATACTTTTTTGCCTCAAACCATTTCTTTTTATGTCATCAGTGGTGCGCCCTTTTCCTGACACAAGTGATTAAATCCCATGCATCCTTTTTGTATTCGATTTTGCAACCACTACTGACGCTGCTAAATATTACATCTTTTTGCCTGTTCAGTTCTTGCAGAAGTATTTCCACTTCTGAACTACTAAGTTTTTTTTCTTTTGGCGTCTGTCTTTACATTTTCGTTAAGGGCATTTTTGCATTCTCCCCTTCAGTTTTTACGATGAGCTTCCACTCCGCCCTGCAGTTTAATGCCCTTTTATGGGAAATACCGGGGCGTTTACCTATGCTAATTAGGAACAACGGACACGCGCTTTCAATTTACGAAGACATGGTATTCATTATTATAGGAACGTAGGTGCGAACAATTATGCAATTTAAGAACATGTTTGTGAATTTGAGTAAGACTTTTCTAGGACCTTTCTCTGCCAAATATCTACATTCTAAACCAAATTGAGTACTAGCATTGTCAACGTTCTAATGAGGCTGAGATTTCACCTGGTTTGTTTGGCGGCAGCGATATGATGTCCTACATCTTGTTTTCTTCTGCAGTTTGCTTTTTTCCGAGTGGCAGAAAGTTGTGGTGTGTTATTTAATTCCAGCACAGCTGCTGCTGTAACAATAGGAAACTGTGGTCTGTCTGTTACTGACTGCCTCAGACAAAAGGACGGTTTCCACCGCTGGCACTCATTGTCCTATGAGAGAGACGGTGGACCGCATTAACTGAAGTTAAAATCCCGTTTTGAAAGTGACAAACTAACTATGATGAAACTTGAATAATACTAAGCGATATAGTCTGAGCTTTATGGGTGAGGAACGCAAAGGGACAAATTCAAGATTTGACTAAACAAGGGTCTTCCTTTTCATATTGTTTCCTTAGTTCTGAAAATCTAACTAGATATGTCTCTTGAGACGAGACTGATTTGAGTTTGTTTGATTTGTTCTGTCTTCTCTAGGCTTCTCGGGTCAGAACTGTGACACTAACATTGACGACTGTCCTGGAAATGAGTGTCAAAATGGAGCAACCTGTGTGGACGGCGTTAACACCTATAACTGCAACTGCAAGCCTGAATTCACTGGTAAATATGTACCTCTCACATATTTATCCCAACATATATACACCCCACATATATACACCCCACATATATACACCCCACATATATACACCCCACATATATACACCCCACATATATACACCCCACATATATACACCCCACATATATACACCCCACATATTTATCCCCACATATATACACCCCACATATATACACCCCACATATTTATCCCCACATATATACACCCCACATATGTACACCCCACATATATACACCCCACATATATACACCCCACATATATACACCCCACATATATACACCCCACATATATACACCCCACATATATACACCCCACATATATACCCCACATATATACACCCCACATATATACACCCCACATATATACACCCCACATATATACACCCCACATATATACACCCCACATATATACACCCCACATATATACACCCCACATATATACACCCCACATATTTATCCCCACATATATACACCCCACATATATACACCCCACATATATACACCCCACATATATACACCCCACATATATACACCCCACATATATACACCCCACATATATACACCCCACATATATACACCCCACATATTTATCCCCACATATATACACCCCACATATATACACCCCACATATATACACCCCACATATATACACCCCACATATATACACCCCGATATTTACCCCCATATATACCCCCCATATATACCCCCCATATTTACCCCTAAATATTTACCCCAGCATATTTATTCTCCACATTTCTTCTCTTCAATGCACATCTGTTTTATTATTCAGGAACATTCTAACAAGGCATTAATTTGTGCTTGTAAACCAGTTATTCACAAACGTGCAGATATGTTTTTTACGCCTGGATTTCCTTAAATACACTATGTTCTTATTGTTCTACCAGGTACAGCTGTAATGTCCACCAATTGCATCGCCATCTGTTTGTGAAAACTGTTTACAATATATGTGTATGAGTAGCACTCACTGGAGGAATCGCAAACAAATGAATAATAATTAGTTTAATTGTTTATTCCTTGACCTTCTGACTATTTTTGCACTACTGTATCGTGCTGATTGGGGCATTTTTCCTCTGTTCTCAGGTCAGTTCTGTCTAGACGACATTGATGAATGTGAGTTAATGCCTAACGCGTGCCAGAACGGCGGAACGTGCCACAACATCTTCGGTTCCTACCAGTGTGTGTGTGTCAACGGGTGGACCGGCGGCGACTGCGGCGAGAACATTGACGACTGCGCCACGGCGGCCTGTGACGTGGGCTCCACCTGCCACGACAGAGTAGCGTCCTTCTATTGCCAGTGTCCTCCTGGTCGCACCGGTGAGCCCATTGAATTGAGTGAATCTTTTGTCACATTCTGCTATGAATCGTTTGTCACATTTTGCTATGAATCGTTTGTCACACTTTGCTGAATCAGTTGCCTTATAGCCCCACACAGCAATCAATCAAACACATTTGTTTTATAAAGCCATTTTTAGCACAACAGTTTTACAAACACCCAACCTGAAAAAACACCCAGCCCCGACAGAACACGCATCAACAAGTTGATACACAGCAGCTAGGAACTCTCCCTGATGGGTTGAATATAGAATGAAACCTAGAGAGGATCCAGGCTCTTAGGGGTGGCCATTCCTCTTCTGGCTGTGCTGGGTGAACTTTTAATAATTAAATAATTATTAAATGCATTTTTTAATGCATGGAGTCTTGTTAGACAGTCCAGGTCGGATTCACGACCAATTTGACAGGGTCAATCGGCAGAGGTATGTTTCACAGTAGTAGCTGTAGATAAATCTCATTACACGGCTGAACACCAACGCCTGTGAGCGAATCACATCCGTAAACCAACGTTGTTGTTGTCGTCGTTGTGTCAACGGCAGGTCTGCTCTGCCACCTGAACGACGCCTGTATCAGTAATCCCTGTCAGAAGGGCTCCAACTGTGACAACAACCCGGTAACCGGTAATGCCATCTGCACCTGTCCACTGGGATACATTGGCGCTGCCTGCGACCAGGATGTGGATGAGTGCTCGCTGGGTAAGGAGAGTCGGACTGCGGAGAGAAGCTCTCACCAACGCAGATTACCTCAGATGGATACAAGGCTATAATCTATAGAAGGCTGTGTTATGCTCGGTTAGTCTAGATGAAGCTGAGGGACAGACCGACAGACTCACAGACAGACAGATAGATAGACAGACTCGCAGATAGACAGACAGATAGACAGACCGACAGACTCACAGATAGACAGACAGACTCACAGATAGACAGATAGACAGACAGACAGATAGATAGATAGACAGACTCACAGACAGACAGGCCCACAGACAGACAGATAGATAGACAGACTCGCAGATAGACAGACCGACAGACTCACAGACAGACAGAAAGATAGACAGACTCGCAGATAGACAGACAGACTCACAGATAGACAGACAGACTCACAGACAGACAAACTTGTGGACAGACAGACTCACAGACAGATATACAGACAGACAGATTGATAGACAGACTCACAGACAGATGTACAGACCACCCGATAGAAAGACATACTCACAGACAGATATACAGACAGACAGACTCGCAGAAAGACAGACAGAATGCTTCTCTATTGTGAAGGAGTCTGACTCAAAGTCAAAGTATTTTATTGTCATGTGCACAGAATGACTTGAATCGGACTGCACAATGAAATTCTTATGACATGGCGAGCAACATGTTCGTAGTTAGAAGAACAAAAAAACAGAATTACAGAGAATATACAGAATATACATCTCTGTTTAAGGTCACTGCTGCGTCTCTGTCTGTGTCCAGGTACCAATCCCTGTGAGCATGGAGGGAAATGTATGAACACCATGGGCTCGTTCCAGTGTATGTGTCTCGCTGGTTTCTCCGGGGCGCGCTGTGAACACGACGTCAACGAGTGTAACTCCAACCCGTGCCAGAACGAAGCCACTTGCCTCGACCAGATCGGAGGCTTCCGCTGCATTTGTATGCCAGGTGACGGAACCCACAAACACATGCATAAACTCGACCCGGGAAACAGAACACACTGTAATTATGTCAACGTGTGAGCGCGATCTGATCCTTTGTCTTTAATCGCAGACAATTTGAAACTAACCAACTAACCGGGTTATGAACTAACCGTCCGTTAGGTCTAACCACACTTTGTTTCTCTCGCTAATTGGCTACAGGCTACACGGGACAGTTCTGCAAGATCAATATAGACGAGTGTGCCAGCAGCCCTTGCCAGAACAATGGGAGGTGTATCGACAAGATCAACAACTTCCAGTGTGTGTGCCTCACAGGTGAGGCCCGGTGCTGCGCCGCGTAGAGGGGGGGTTCAATCACCCCGCCGGTTGGGTCGGGTGCGGGAGGCGGGCTCTAATCCCAGCCCCGAGGCAGGCTTTAGCGGGCCAGCGCCGGACGAGCGGGAAAATCCATAAGAGAGGGCGAGACGAAGTTAACACTTTGAACAAGTTTTTACTCTGCTGAGTGTGCGCTGAGACGCGGTTTGGACAAAGCCGGCCCGCGAGGACGTTCACTGGGAAAGAACTGGGGAAGAACGTAGGTAGAGCAGCGGAAGTAGTGTCAGGTTGCCGTCTCGATTCATCCGCGTTGTTAGCGGAGCTGTTGCCGTGTGGGTCGTGTTTTGGCGTGTGGCGGCGTTTTGCCGCTAAAGTCCTCTTGAGACGTTTCTCCAGGAACTCCGTCGGGGTGAAACTACGTGACGAGAGGCGTTAAGCGATTTGTCTGCAGAGGAATCCTCGTGTAGGAGAACGAAGGTCACCGAAACAGAGAACGGTTTCTCAGCCTCCCTTATTCGTTTTTCTTTTCATTCTTTTAGCTCGACTATTGAGGTGGAAGAAATTTGGCAGGAAAATAGTTCAGTTCAGTCGGTTTGGATCAAAGGCAACTTCAAGAGAATGGCAGAAGGCTCCTCGTGTCAAGAAACGTGCAGTTGGGAAGCTGAAGAATTACTTGTAGGGGGCACAGCAGAGAACACAAGGGGAGTTGGTAAAAAGCCGCCCCTGTTGAAAGAATGGGGTGAATGGCGAGGGGGAAGGAGATGGCCTTCAATGAGACAGTGGTGAGAGAGCAACAGGGGAGGGAGGTTTTGGGGTACCGGAGGAGACGCGTAGATGGTCCTAGTTTTGGCGGGAGTGTGTGTTATGGGCGGGGGCTGTGAGCGCAAGCTGGGGAATTTGGGGTCCTCATTGATCCTGCTTGTAATGTAAATGTATTCTGGTGTAAGCCAAGGCCAGTGTAGTGTAGGGTCCTTGTCCTTTCATTTCTGTACATACCAACTCCTTGGAAACCCCACTGGGCCCTTTTGTATTGTGTGATCCAGAAGCCTGGGCTAAATCCCCTGTGTGTGTGTGTGTGTGTGTGTGTGTGTGTGTGTGTGTGTGTGTGTGTGTGGGTGTGGGTGTGGGTGTGGGTGTGGGTGTGGGGTGTGGGTGTGGGTGTGGGTGTGGGTGTGTGTGTGTGTGTGTGTGTGGTAGCGTTGGCATGGACGGACAGTGAAAAGCAAACGACCCCTGTGTTGTTAACGGTGAAAATTCCCAGGGAGCCGAGCTAAAAGTAGCCACATAGTAACTTCCTATCTGGATTAGTGACAACTGGGATATCTGGCCCGGCTTAGACCATCTATATATGTTCCCACAGTCTTTTCATTTAATCACACCTAATGCTAACAGTTTGAATTTTAAATATGTTCCTGCAGAAGACTGTACTTTTTCACGGGGGAAAAAAGCAATTTGAATAAAGTTTGAGGCGAAAGGGGATCCTGCTGGATGATTTTTAGTGAGGATGGACTTGAAATCTTGAGTTGAAAGGTCAAGGCGGGGCCTTAAAGCGAGGGCGAGCGGGAGGAGGGTGAGACCGGGGAATGAATGCCTATTGTGATGGAAAAGTTTCGGAGGACAAAAGAGGCAACAGGCTCTCCTCTGCACTGCTTCGAGCGGGCAGTCCAGCCTTTGTCTTTAGCCCCTGTTCACGAGCCCCCGAAACCAACCGAAGACTCTGTATTAGCATTATCGTTAGTAGCGGTAAATATGAGCAGGAAGACAGGAGCACAACTTAAGCGCTAGTAGCGCAGCTGGGCTGGTTCACATGCAGGTTTACTGAGATCCAGCAGCACGTTTTGGGGCTCTCTAATGAAATGCATTGTCAAACCCAGCCACCCACTTACCCCTTTTTCGCGGGTTACCAGGGTTTGCCGGGAACCATTGCCAGATGGATATTGACGAGTGCGCCAGCACGCCTTGCAAGAACGGGGGCAAGTGCACCGACGGCCCGAACAAGTACACCTGCGAATGTGCCGAAGGTGAGAAACAATGACCGTCTACAAATGTACACGAAACACATTGAAGAGAGAAATGCATCCAAACCGACCAACACCTCGTCTCTCTTCTCTCAGGTTACTCGGGGCAACACTGCGAAATTGACATCGACGAGTGTTCCTCCAACCCCTGTCACTACGGCGACTGTAAAGACGGCATCGCCTCCTTCACCTGTAACTGTCGCCTGGGTTACAGCGGTGCGCGCTGCGAGTACAACATCAACGAGTGTCTGAGTCAGCCCTGTCGCAACGGGGGCGCTTGTCAGGACCGAGAGAACTCCTACGTCTGCGTTTGCCCCAAGGGCACCACAGGTCAGAAACAGACACACACACACTCAACGGTGGCCCGTATCTACATCTGTCTGCAAAAAATTGTGACCGAGGAAACATCGATGCTCATTTTCTTCCAGGTATAAACTGTGAGGTCAACCTGGACGACTGCGAGAGCAAACCGTGCGACTACGGGACGTGCATCGACAAGATAGACGGCTACGAGTGCGCCTGCGAGCCCGGATACAGCGGTGCGTATTTTCTGGGGCAACTCGGAGCGACGTCGCCGAGGGTCGGACGTCTCAGGCGAGGGTCGGGTCGAACGGGGGTACGAAGCGCTGGTTGATGGAGCGGACGGGGGAGGGGGACGACAGATGCTAAGCGAACGCCCTCCGTTTGAGGTCCTCCGCGGCGGTGTCACTTTTCCACCCCTCCCTGTCCCCAACCTGCTGCCTGGACACACAGGCTGGCCTCTCTAAGCAGGCCCTAAAAGGCTGCTAACTCACCGGGGATTTCTCTGGAGAAAAGATCCCCTGAAAGTTGATATTTTAAAAGGGAGGAAGCGGGTCCATGGTTCGGGGCTAAATGGCCCGTCTTTATGTTATGCGTGGCACCGGCTGAATGGCCGCGGCATTTCAAATGGCCCGACCGAAAGCAGACTTAAAATATCAATGTTTTTTCGAGGTGGATACATTTACCGCGGAGATCGAGAGTCTTTTGTGTGGTCCATTAGGCCGGTGTAGCGCGGGTCAGGCTTTGTGTCGAGCTTTGTCTTTGACTTCAAAATGATATTTTTTCATGGGTTCTGACGAAGCCCATCTTATGAAGACCGCGACGTGATTGGCCGTTTCAGTTTTAACCGTAAAGTGATATTCATTTGTGCTGAATCAGTTTCTAGTTTCCGTTTGGCTCAGTTGGTAGAGCACGGCACTTGCCAGCAGGGGGGGGACTAGGTCAGAGGTATATGCACTCACTACTGTTAGTCGCACTAGGCTGAGGGCGTCGGCCAAATGACAAAACAATAATCTAGACTTAGTGTTTCTGTTGTTGTAGAGTTCGGAGGTCGAAGAAATGAACCTGTTTGTGGGTTCTGGTTTACAGGGACGATGTGCAACATCAACACGGATGAGTGTGCCCCCAAACCGTGTCACAACGGCGGCATTTGCCAGGACGGCATAAACACCTTCACCTGTGTGTGTCCAGAAGGTTACCATGACGCCACCTGTTTCTCCCAGGTCAACGAATGCCTTAGCAACCCCTGTATTCATGGCCACTGTCAGGATAAAGTCAACGAGTGAGTTAATATTTGACTCTTAATCTCTGCTAGTTACAACTGTCTGTTAGCCTAATGTTTGACTCTTAATCTCTGCTAGTTACAACTGTCTGTTAGCCTAATGTTTGACTCTTAATCTCTGCTAGTTACAACTGTCTGTTAGCCTAATGTTTGACTCTTAATCTCTGCTAGTTACAACTGTCTGTTAGCCTAATGTTTGACTCTTAATCTCTGCTAGTTACAACTGCCTGTGTGACAATGGTTGGAGTGGCAAGAACTGTGACATCAACAACAACGAGTGTGAGTCCAACCCGTGTATGAATGGAGGCACCTGCAAGGACATGACCAGTGGATACGTGTGCTCGTGTAGAGTCGGCTTCACCGGTGAGTGTGTGTTTGTGTGTCAACGTTCGTGTCACCGCTCGTGTGTACGTTGTTCGCCGTTCTCATCTATCTGATCATTAATCACGCTCGTGTGTTTGTCATCGTTGTTTTCTAGGCCCGAGCTGTCAGACCAACATTAACGAATGCGCGTCCAACCCCTGCCTGAACAAAGGGACCTGCATTGACGACGTCGCCGGCTACAAGTGCAACTGTTTGCTCCCGTACACCGGTATTACCATTACTGTCAGTTATTAAGACACATTTTGGTGTCCATGTCGAGGGGCTCCAGGTTCTCCGGCCAAATCATCAGGGAAAATTGTGATCTGAAAGACCGAGCTGTTGATTAATGTTACTTCTTTTTGGTAAAAAAAAAATACCAGGCTCTTTCCTTAATCTCTTTTGGCTAAAGCTTGCGTTGACTTTTGCCCCTCGTGACAACTTGACAAGTGATACAGATACAGCAAAATATTTTCCTGAAGTCCTCACATCCTGTCTTAAAAAAAAAAAAGATAATGATAGATTGCGACCTTTTTCGTTTATTCCCTGTGTCATCTTTTTGGAAAAATCCACACATTGTCAGGAGCTGGAATAATAGCGGCTTGTGTGAAGGGCGGGACTGAGACTGAACACCCAGGCTGCTTGACACATTTCCTGTTTGCAGACTTCCTGTCTCACAGAACAGCTAATGCCCTGACAATGGCAGGAAACTCCGGCCTGCTTCCTGTCCGTGTCGGGTGTTGTGGAAACAGGGAAATGTCTCTATAGGTCCAAACAACTCTGCTCTCTAACACTAGTAGTCTTAACACTGGGCTAGTGTGTGTAACGTCTGTTTAAATGGCCAATAAAAGCCTACCCAGTCACCTTTAACTTCCACTTATACTCTGGATATACTCTAACAGTGTGTGGTAGCCATGTGATAAGAATGTCGGGTCAGTAACCATGTACCATGGTGCCCCTGAGCAAGGAATTTTAATTGCTGTATGTCTGGATATGAGCCCCTGCTAAATGACTGGTGTGCATTTGATAGGTGAGAACTGTGAGACCGTGCTGGCACCCTGTAGCCCCAAGCCCTGTAAAAACGGAGGTCTGTGTCAGGAAGCTGAGGACTATGAGAGTTTCTCCTGTCTGTGTCCTGAAGGCTGGCAAGGTGAGGAAGAGATGTATTCATAGCAGATTACATAGTCCTATATCAATACTTTTCAATAATTTCTCTGTGTGTGTGTGTGTGGAATAAGTCTTTTCCCTCTCCTGCCCTCTACAGGCCAGACCTGCGAGGTGGACATCGATGAGTGTGTAAAGAACCCCTGTCACAACAAGGCAACCTGTGAGAACACAAATGGCAACTACCACTGTGGCTGTACCGCCGGTTACACTGGACGCAACTGTGAGACTGACCTCGACGACTGCAAGCCCAGTAAGTCCTGTGTTCGCCGATCAGAACCGATTCCTATGGGACGGTAATACACTCAGACCTTTTGACCGAACCGGCTCCGCTAAATAACTGTCACGTCAGTCGCGTTCATTACTGCAAAACACAAGCGAAGGAAGCTAGTTAAGGCGGTTCGGTGGCGGTCGGTGTGTTAGGGTGACCTCTGACCCCTCCCTCCCCGCTCCCTCCGTTTACCGTAGACCCCTGCAGCAACGGAGGCATCTGTCGGGACATGGTGGACAGCTTTGTGTGCAGATGCCTGGCCGGTTTCCGCGGCGTCCGCTGTGAGGAGGATATCAACGAGTGTGACAGCAACCCGTGTAAGAACGGAGCCAACTGTACGGACTGTGTGAACAGCTACACCTGCACCTGTCCCCCTGGGTTCAGCGGGATACACTGTGAGAGCAACACGCCCGACTGCACCGAGAGGTAAAGACTGACCCCTTTCTTACATGAGCCGTCGTGTCACAAATTCAAACACGTTCGACGCGTTCACTTCTCCCCCCGCCCGCCCTCCCTCGGGGCAGAACATTTCCTAACAAGTATCCCGGCACAGCTCCATTCACTGTAACGCTGGAAAAAAAAGATAAGCTATGGTTTCAAAAGGAAAAGTGTGGTATCGCCGCGTTGATGTTTTGCACGACACTGACGCACGCCCGCCCGCCCGCATTCCCAGCTCCTGTTTCAACGGCGGCACCTGCGTGGACGGCATCAACACCTACACCTGCCTCTGCCCAGCGGGCTTCACCGGCAGCTACTGCCAGCACGACATCAACGAGTGTGACTCCAGGCCCTGTCTGAATGGAGGCACGTGCCAGGACAGCTACGGCAACTACAAGTGTACCTGTCCCCAGGGTTACACCGGACTCAACTGCCAGGTGCGCTAGCAAAGTGTTTACTTCACAGACACACTAGTCAATATACCAAGATGAGACGCACAAAGTGATTGGACACAGCCCTTCGCCGTGGCATATTGGCTTAATACTTTCACAATAATAGGGTTCCTTATTACAGGAATCCGAGGGTTAATGCGAAGTGACGTCAATAGAATTAGTGGAACTCAAGGTTGTGTTTGATTATTGAAAAGCCAAATGCCAAGTTCAATTACCATTTACTTTTGTAATTAAGTTGGAAGCAAGTTTATATAAGTGCAATGAAGCACCTCATACTGTGAATGGCCATTAGGTTCGAACAAACTTTTTTTCTGTAAACCACATCCCTTTGGGTCCTATTACTTAGATAAATTGTGTGTTTACGGATCATATCCTTAGATAGGTAAAGGTCAAATAGACGACAGTAGCATCAGCGTTTCTGTCTGCCAGACAGGCGAACGTTCCCACTTAAAGGAATTCTCCTAGTGACCGAGTGCGTTGTGTCTCTGTGTGTACGACCGCAGAATGTGGTACGCTGGTGTGAGCTGTCGCCCTGTAAGAACGGTGCCAAGTGCTGGCAGACCGGGACCACGTACACATGCGAATGCCAGGGTGTCTGGACGGGCCTCTACTGCGACGTGCCCAAGGTCTCCTGCGACGTGGCGGCTAAACAGAGAGGTGAGCCCGGCGGCGTGAACGAGCGTGTGCGTGCGTGTGTGCATGCGTGTGTGCGTGCGTGAGCTCAACCTCATAGTTTTCGCTGTCCCGTAAAGAGAAATTCCAACCACAAAACTCGTTTCCCTGTCTTGTCTTCAGGTGTGGAGGTGGGCGCCCTGTGCCGGAACTCAGGCCAGTGTCTGGACGCGGGGAACATCCATTACTGCCAATGCAAGGCGGGTTACACGGGGAGCTACTGTGAGGAGCAGGTGAACGAGTGCATGCCGAACCCCTGTCAGAACGGCGCCACCTGCACCCACTTCCTGGGAGGATACTCGTGTCAGGTACTGCACATCCCGTTGTTCTGAATCCGGTTTGGACAGTTGAATTAACTCTCAGGGGCCGAGTGGAATAATTCACAAGAGGCCGAGGAGATGTTTATGTGGCCTAAAAGTTTTGTTGTAATAATGGTAACGTGGACATTTCTAGCTTCGGGTCTGTTATATATATATATATTGTCCGTCTTGCTAACTCAACAGTACACTTTGTTGTTCTTTAGCATCTGTTTTGCTCTCATCAAACTGTATCCGGACGGATCGGTTGTTTCTGAACAGACTCGCAAACTTCTCATTTGTGTATACAACTAAAGACACTTTGCTGACCCTTGCAGAAAACTGTCGAAACAGCCCAGGTAAACAGAAACAGCCTTGTTTCATGTCAGTCATTGATTTGGATTTTCCCTCCTAGTGCGTTCTGGGATATGTCGGGACTAACTGCTCCAAAGAGATCAATGAGTGTTTCTCCCAGCCGTGCCAGAACGGGGGCACCTGCATTGACCTGATCAATACCTACAAATGCTCCTGTCCCAGAGGAACCCAAGGTCAGGGTCCAGCCTACACCACCTCCGCTAATTCCTACCAAATATCGTTCCCCGGCTCTCTCTCTCCTGCCTCCCGCTGTCTCACTCCTTCTCTTCCTGTCTATTTTATTCATTTATCCTTCCTTCTCCCCAATCCCACTTGCCTTCTATATTCTTCTCCCCACTCCTCCCTCCCTCCCTCTGTTTTTGCCTCTCCTTATCCAGCACACTTCATTAATTAGGGCTTAACGGTGTCCAGTACATGTCTGAAACTCTCCTACTCGTCAAATACAGTATTGATTTCTCTCACAGACATGAAGGATGGCGTCTGCGGGTCAGCTGAAGTGCTGTTGAATATAACGGAGACAAAAATGGCGTTTTAATTAATATGCTGCATTGAACAAGTTCCGGTGTCACGCCAGTCCTACCGGGTTCTCTGTGGCGGCGACACACAGACTGACCGTACCTCCCCTCTCTCGTGTCCTCTCAGGGGTTCACTGCGAGATCAACGTGGACGACTGCAACCCCTTCTTGGACCCGGTCACCAACGAGCCCAAGTGCTTCAACAAGGGGAGGTGCGCGGACCGGGTCGGGGGGTATCACTGTGTCTGTCCCGCCGGTTACGTGGGAGAACGCTGCGAGGGCGACGTCAACGAGTGCCTGTCCAACCCGTGTGACCCTCGCGGGACGCACAACTGTGTCCAGCTCACCAACAACTACCGCTGTGACTGTCGCACTGGATACACAGGTTAGACACACTACAACCTGTTATCCAATTATTCATGTGGTTACTTTATTAGGTTTGAAATTGTGAGTTCCCTTACGTCTACATTTGTAACTGTTCACTTTCCTTACGGCTTCTCCGAGGCCTTGTTTACTGATACCGTCTTTTTCGTCTCACAGGCCAGCGTTGTGACACAGTATTCGACGGCTGCAAAGGCAAACCGTGCCGTAACGGCGGGACGTGCGCCGTAGCCAGCAACACGCCACACGGCTTCATCTGCAAGTGTCCGCCCGTAGGTTCACACGCGCCACGCAACCCCGGCGTACATCGCCATGGTTACCTGAGCGGATGCGCCGCGTTCCCATTTGTTCCCGCGTCCTCCGGCACGGGTGAGCAGGTCGGGCTGCACTGACACTTTTGTCGTCCTTCCGTCCGCAGGGTTACACCGGCTCCAGCTGTGAGTACGACGCCCACTCCTGCGGCAGCCTGCACTGTCGAAACGGCGGCACCTGCGTTTCGGGGCCCAAGAGCCCCAAGTGCCTGTGTACCCCGTCGTTCACGGGGCCCCAGTGCGAACACCCCACCGACAGCCCCTGTAACGCCAACCCCTGTTACAACGGGGGGACCTGCGAGTACGTGGCCGAGGCGCCCTACTACCACTGCGTCTGTCCCACCAACTTCAACGGCCTGCTCTGTCACATCCTGGACTACAGCTTCCTGGGCGGGTTCGGCCGCGACATCACGCCACCGCCCGAGGTGGAGGTGAGCTGCGAGAACCCGCAGTGCGACGAGAGGAAGGGCAACGGGTTCTGCGACGTGGCATGCAACAGCCACACGTGCGGCTGGGACGGCGGCGACTGCTCGCTGAACTTCAACGACCCGTGGAAGAACTGCACGTGGTCCCTGCAGTGCTGGCGCTACTTCAACGACGGGAAGTGCGACGAGCAGTGCCACAACTCCGGCTGCCTCTACGACGGCTTCGACTGTCAGAACCTGGAGGGCCAGTGCAAGTGAGTGGGAGCTGGGCCGTCTGCACCTCCGGGCGAAATACCGATCTGTTGACCGGGTCGCCGGGGATTTTGTTTGAGGTCGGAAATAACAGATGTTGCGATTCACGCTTAACAACGAAACGACAGGCCGTACTAACGAGCGCTCTTCCGTCCGTCTCCCCCAGCCCTCTGTACGACCAGTACTGCCGGGATCACTACGCCGACGACCACTGCGATCAGGGCTGCAACAACGCCGAGTGTGAGTGGGACGGCCTGGACTGCGCCGAGAACGTTCCGGAGAAGTTGGCCGCGGGCCGCCTGGTCATCGTGGTGCACATCATGCCGGAACAGCTGCGGAACGACAGCTCGGGCTTCCTACGGGAGCTGAGCCGCGTGCTGCACACCAACGTGGTGTTCCGACGGGACGCCAAGGGGGAGGCCATGATCTACCCGTATTACGGCAGCGAGCAGGAGCTGAGGAAGCGCAACACCAAGCGCTCGGTGGGCTGGACGGAGGTCCCCGGGACGGTGCTCAGCTCCGTGAAGACCGGCCTGTACACTATCGCCACGGCCAACCGGCGGAGACGCAGGGAGCTGGACCCCATGCAGATCAAAGGGTTAGTCGGAGAGGGTTCTGAACCCACGATGTCGTGCCGCTCGGCCTGAACGCGAGTTTCCCGAACTGAAACGTTTGTGCCTCTGTCCTCCGTAGGGCCATAGTGTACTTGGAGATTGATAACCGCCAGTGCTTCCAACAGTCGACAGAGTGCTTCCAGAGTGCCACAGACGTGGCTGCGTTCCTCGGGGCCCTGGCCTCCAGTGGGAACCTTAACATCCCCTATGTGATAGAGGCCGTTCACAGTGAGTCTCTCGTCCGTGTTGTAACTCGCCAGGCTGTAACTAATACTGCAACATTCCGGGTCTGAACACTTAAACCCCCCCCTCAAACACACACACACACACACACACACACGCTCATGTTTGTTTTCATATCTTTAAAGGGACCTTATAGATGTAAACCCCAAAAATGTATGTTCCCCAAGTAAAACTAACCGGTAACGCCTACATCTAAAAGTAACCCCAGTTATAACACTGTCCTGTTGTATATTCTACCCTAAGACTAACCCCTAATCCACAAATCACATTTTTGCTAATAAGGACCTATCGGTTTTACTGTATTTGTGGGGACTTTATGTTCGTCCATGTACACATGAACCAGGATTACACACACACACACACACACACACACACACAGCATATATCCTTAGGTCAGGCCTTAACTCTCCAACATCACACAGTGGTGATGGTCTGTTCTGACTGTATTTGGTGCACTACAATGACGCCAGTGCTATTTTGAATCACTTCTACTAACCAATCAATGCAGAAGTCTGTGCATGAATCCAATAGCTTCAGGCTCAAAAATGGTTAATTGCCGTAAATCAAGTCATCCAGTCCCCCTTCTATTCACATACCATTTAAACACACACACACACGTATGCACACACTTCATCCCACAGTGTTAGGCTGCTGCAACCTTCACCTCGCTGGATGTAATACCAGGACTTAATGCATCTCTACGGGTTTCGCTTGGGAGAGTTTATCATTTCAAAATCGTTAGTGGAAAAAAAAGAGACCAGAAATTGATCGGGAGTGTGCTAGAAGTTGGGAGTCTTTGTTATCTTGAAAATCCTAATAAATCCTTCGTCTTTACAGCTTAAAGCGCGTGCAGTAATTTGAAGTTCATTAATCCCTCCCACTTTTTTTCCCTTAAAGAAGAAATGGTAGAGTTGTCTCCTGGTACCCCGGGCTGAGATGTGAGAGGAGGTGCTGCTGTGTGGTTTTTTTTATTTTTTATTGCTAGTTCTTTTTTTGATGAGAAGCGGTTTGCAATTCTGATTATTACAAAATAGGAACAACGTTGTTTCCCAAACTGCACTCATCATCCTCACTCTGGACAACTGAGACTCGGGGCTCCTGCCGGAGCGTTGGTTCACCAGACAGGAGGAGCGGGACTAGAACTCTCCTCTCAGACTTATCCAGCGCCTGCCCCCGGCTGCTGTCTCCTCAGGCATCGCCACCGTCCTCCTCACCATGTTGTCGCTTGCCCCTCCAGGTGAGGTCGACCCCGAGTCGCCGACGGAGTTCTACCCCATCTACTTGGTCCTGGCTGGGCTGGCCCTCCTGGCCTTTGTGGGCGTGGGGATGGTCGCCTCGCGGAAACGCCGCCGCGAACACGGACAGCTGTGGTTCCCGGAGGGCTTCAAGACCCGCGAGCCCAACAAGAAGAAGAGGAGAGAACCCGTCGGGGAGGATTCAGTGGGATTGAAGTGAGTGTCCTGGGTCTTTAGACGTTCCCCGTTTGTCCCCGGGTTGGGTCGCGGAGCGGAGGGGAACGTTTCTGGGACTGACTGGTTAGCTGGTGCCTAGACAACAAGGCTCAATGGGGTTTATAAGGATCATTCATTATTATACAGCCGGTTTAGCTAACAGGCACATTAATTGACTGTGAGAGATAAGCGCGGTGTGGAACGGGGTTGGGGGGGTTGAATCAATGCTTTGGTTTCGGTGTTGGTGTTGCCACTGTGGTGGAGCGATCAGCTAGGTCAGTTAGCCGACTGACTTGCGCTGGCGTACATTTCAATGGAGGTTCTTTGACCGCAGGCCGCTGAAAAACTCCTCGGACATATCGCTGATGGACGACAACCAGAACGAATGGGGAGAAGTAGAGCCGTCGGACACCAAGCGTCTTAGGGTAAGGACACTAAGGACATCAAATGCCGAGATGCGGACGTAGAACGTGGACTTAAGGAACACCTGAGGAGAAATTAGGAAAAATATTTTGCTCATAGATTTTCTCTTCATCCTATTTGAAAGATAATTTGAACAGAAACTATTTAGATGCATTCCTATTTAATTCTATTTAATTTAACAGCCACCAGTATTCGTTATTAAACATGTGTTCTTTATTGTTGGTTTTGTATCATTTTAGTAGCATGGACACTATACATAAAGTTCTCTCTAGGTTTTGAGTCAAAGTCCTATTAGCGCGATGCGATCTTACTGACGGCTCCTCTCCTTGTGGTCTAGTTACAGCCATATGAGGAGCAGGCTATGCTGGACCTGGAGGACCAGACGGACCACCGTCAGTGGACCCAGCAGCACCTGGACGCGGCTGACCTTCGTATCCCCTCAATTGCACCAACGCCCCCGCAGGGCGAGATTGAGAACGATTGCATGAATGTGAACGTACGGGGACCAGGTGTGTATGAATCCAATCAGTGTAATGTGAGAAAATTACAACCGACTTTGCTCAACTTCATACACACCTCTATCCTTTCTTAATATTATTAATGAGAGTTTATGATCCTACATTGTGTTTTTTATATATATACACAGCATGCTTGACTATTCATTTCGCTGAATGTTGTATCTTTTTATAAGTTGTCTGGTGTGTGGGTCTTTTAATGTAAAATAGCAGTGTTTTGCCCCGGCTATAGTGGACATGTCAATATCACAGACTTGACATTTGTCACGTGGCTACTTGGAGATATTTGTGAAATGATGACTGTAGTGTCTAATAAGCCCATGAGGGCTGGGCACCATAACAGGGTGTTTGACACTTAAATAAACAAAATCAATCAATCAATGTAATGGAAAAGAGAGAAAAGGGGTCTGTAATTCTCAGTGATTGAAAGTAGATTTGAATGAAAAAAATATACAGATTACCATAATTAATATTTAATATTTGACACGATACAACTGAAATAAAATGTGCTTTTTAAAGCATCTTTTTACGTACAAATAGTACCTGATTGATTTCTACCTTCTGTAAATGAGCAATAGCTAGAGAACGTGTCTGTGTGTGTGTATGAGGGTGTGTGTAAGTGTGTGAGTAGCTAAACCCTAGAGTCCTCAGGGGAACGGGATACAGATCAAAGCATGCGGCTGGAAGCCCCAACCCCTGGGGGAAACTCCTATCCTGACTCCTGCTCAGATTCATCATTGGTCCATTAATAGGTCTTTCTCTTCATATGCTTTATTAGCAAAACCAATAAAAGAACAGAAATCTAAAAACACACTTTTATTAAGAGCCAAACCCCCCGAAGAGTCTTTAAGACTTTAAGGTGCTTCAACTAAAGCACAACACACACCCTGTCAGTCGATCAATGAGCTTCAATCGACCGAATCTATGAGATCTCCGGCTCACTATTCTTTTGAAGAAGCGAAAGCCATCCAAGTGGTCTAGCTGAGCCTCCTCATAGAGATGATAATGCTCAGTTTTCCAGCTGCCTGGGTTTCACAGAGCTGCGTCTGTTTCCCCAAGCTCCAGTCGCTCCCAGACGTCGGGCTTGAATAGAATCTGTTATCGAAAAGTGAGCTGTGATGATTCACCCGGGCGAACTTGTCAAATCCGCGTTCGATTTGTTTGTTGCTTCGTTGCCTCGTTTGATCTTCCACGCGCTTTGAAGTTCCGCCTGTTATTGTTTGTGCCAGGAACTGTCTTACGCTGACCCTGCAGTATTACCCAGAATGCCGACGCTGTGGCGCGGTCAAGTCCCCCCCCCCCCCCCATGGTACTAAACCACAGTCTCACCCTCATCTTCCTCCCCCCAGACGGCTTCACCCCTCTGATGATCGCCTCCTGCAGTGGCGGAGGTCTAGAGACAGGCAACAGCGAGGAGGATGAAGACTCCTCGGCCAACGTGATCAACGACTTCATCTACCAGGGCGCCAACCTCCACAGTCAGACGGACCGAACCGGGGAGACCGCCCTTCACCTTGCCGCCCGCTACGCTCGCTCCGACGCCGCCAAGCGTCTCCTGGAAGCCAGCGCAGATGCCAACATCCAGGACAACATGGGCAAGACGCCGTTGCACGCGGCCGTGGCGGCTGACGCCCAGGGTGTCTTCCAGGTGGGCGGCGGCAGCAGATTGGTTGTGATTTTTGTGTGGCAAGGAGATGCGCTTTATCGGATTGGCAAGATGCCCGTACGTCTTAAATGTTTTACCTGATCCGGTTGCCAGTTTAACCAACCAATTGTGTCTCCGGTCCAGATTTTGATCCGGAACCGCGCCACGGACCTAGATGCCCGCATGCACGACGGCACCACCCCGCTGATCCTGGCGGCACGCCTGGCGGTGGAGGGCATGGTGGAGGAGCTCATCAACTGCCACGCTGATGTCAACGCCATCGACGACTTCGGTAGGGGCCGTTCGTCTCGATGCTTTCAATGCAGGCTGGGATTCTCGTGGTCTTTCGATCCTGGATCGGAAGTGCAGCGGGAATGCCTGTCGTGAATTGAGTCAAATGTGGAATTTGCCATTGGAAATGGGAGTACGAAAAAAATACCAGACAAATATTATTTACTTACGTGGAGTTTGGAAACATGTTGTCTTCAAGGTTCGTTTACGGGTTAAAATGTTCTGAATGTGCGTCTCTCAATGTCTCTACTTGTGTCTCCCTCCAGGTAAATCTGCTCTGCACTGGGCGGCGGCAGTAAATAACGTGGAAGCAGCCATCATACTACTGAAGAACGGAGCCAACAAAGACATGCAGAACAACAAGGTGAGGACTCACTGAGAAAACACATGGTGGCGTTACAACTCGATGAAGTCCATACAGTGTTACAGACCAGCTGTCGCCAACACATTACTAACGAGTTTCTCTGTGTGTCCCAGGAGGAGACCCCTCTGTTCCTTGCAGCCAGGGAGGGAAGCTACGAGACGGCCAAAGTCCTGCTCGAGCACTTCGCTAACCGCGAGATAACGGACCACATGGACCGGCTGCCCAGAGACATCGCGCAGGACCGGATGCACCACGACATCGTCCGTCTTATGGAAGAGTACAACCTTGTACGCAGCCCGCCCATGCACAGCCATGGACATGTAGGCTCCATGGGAAACACCCTGTCCCCCCCGCTCTGCTCCCCCAACAGCTACATGGGCAACATGAAGCCCACGGTCCAGAACAAGAAGGCCCGCAAGCCCAGTGCCAAGGGCATCGGCTGCAAGGACGGCAAGGACATGAAGTGCAAGAAGAAATCCACCCATGATGGTAAGGGAGGAAGTCTCTTGGACAGCTCGGCTGTGCTGTCCCCTGTGGAGTCCTTGGAGTCTCCGCACGGGTACATCTCCGACGTGGCGTCTCCCCCCATGATGACGTCCCCCTTCCAGCAGTCCGCGTCCATGTCCCACCTCCGGGGGATGTCCGACCCCCACATGGGCGTGAACCACATGGGCATGCCTAGCAAGAAGGAACTGGCGCGCATGCAGTTCGACCCGCTGCCTCCCCGTCTCACCCACCTTCCAGTGGCGGGCTCCAACGGAGGTATGAACGGCCAGTGTGACTGGCTCTCCAGAATGCACGTCAACATGAGCCAGCAGGGCCAGTTCAACCCGATGAGGGTCGCTCCTGTTGGGGGACAGGGCGGTCTGCACCAGGGGGGTGGGCAGCACGGAATGATGACCTCTCTCCACAACGGGCTGCCTCAGATAATGAGCTACCAGGGCATGCAGGGCACCCGGCTAGCCTCTCAGCCCCACCTCTTGCAGCAGGCCCAGCAGCAGATGCAGCAGCAGCAGACCCTGAAGCAGCAGCTTCAACAGCAGCAACAACAGAGCATCCAGCTGCAGCACCAGAACTCTAACAGTGGCATCGGTGGCCAGAACTTCATCAGCAATGAGTTGAGCGGCTCAGAGCTCCAACAGGGCACGGGGAACCAGGGCTCCATGGTTATCCACACCATCCTGCCCCAGGAGACCCAGATCATGGGCCAGAACCTTCCTAGCACCCAGTACCTTACACCGCCTTCTCAGCACAGCTACACAGGACCCTTGGAAAACAGCCCAAACCACCAGCAGGTCCCGGAGAACCCCTTTCTGACACCCTCCCCTGGGTCTCCTGATCAATGGTCCAGCTCCTCCCCACATTCTAACATGTCCGATTGGTCGGAGGGCATCTCGAGTCCACCAACCAGCAGCATGCAATCTCAAATCGCGTATGTTCCCGACCAGTTCAAGTGAAGAGTTAGTATCGCTGTGCCAAGACCAGGACTGACAGATATTTTTGTATGAATAGGCACAAAACAAAAAGACAAAGCTATAAACGGACTTACGCAACGGATCTTTTTATATGCTTTTATACTAACAGTAAGAATGACCCACGTTTTATTAGTTCTCGTTATTTATTAATGTATTATTTATACCTTTTCTTCTGCCTGCTTACAGAAATGGGTGACGTCGGCCTATCAGGGCTAACAAGTTTAAACTTGGAGGGGAGACTGTTGCTTTGCTTATTTTTTATATTCAGTGCTTTTCTCTGCATTATACCAACCTATTCTGATGTACACTGGGTATTTATTTGTGTAGACATTGTGCATTTGTATTATCTGATTTGTTTTTTTATATCGAACTTTCTTTTGTATAATCTTGTAAATGCAATTGATTTGAGAGCATTTCATACCGTACATTTTTAAATCCAGTGTTATTTTAATTTGTGTTTTTCTTTTGTTAAATAGTTTTAAACAATGACATTTTTTTCACAAATTAAACATGGAAAGTCTTGTTTTTCATGTCCTTGGTCAGGGATGCTGTTTGAATGGATTACGTAATTACACTAGTTGAATTTCATGTTACGTTTTAAACAGGGCTTCTGACCAAAATCAAGAATCATCTAAATTAGGTGCTGAAGTTGTAAGTAGCTCTTGGACCAATGGAGCTTAAGCCTCCTGGTTGTAGGAATGTATGGCACATGCTTTTTGTGTTACGGACGGGGCTGGATGGTCGGTTATTGCACAGTATAATGCCAGCTTGGAGATTGGCAGTTTGTAGACCAGGATTCAGTCACTAGTCCTGTGTTACTTTTAGGAATTCAAGAAATGGCCAGTTGGTCAAAAGGTTTAAAGTTGTTATTCTGAGGGATAATTTCAAAATCAACTTTTGCTTGGTCCCGACAATTGTTTTAGCCTGTGGCTGGTGTTGTGTTATTGTATATATGCATCTCACTTGTAAGCACGATTTTGTTTCAGAAATCTTAAGTCTTAAAGGGGCCATATTTCAGATTGTTACTGTACAACTAGCATAAAAAAGCAAAAATGACCAGTGGACATCTGCAGTTAATGTTTTTATGTAATGTTTTAAATTATATTTTTCTCTAAAAATTTTGAGTGACTGACACATTTGCGTTGACTTGTAATCTTCTTGTACACACTTTAGATGCTCACAGAACTATCATTCCCTAAACCACACTGGACTAGCATATGTTATACTGGTGTGTTCAGTAAAGGAGGAGACAAATTGTGTTAATGTTTAGAGAAAGCATACGACACAGTGCCTCTTATAGTATGTGAGTCATATACAGCGTTTATACATTGATCCACTCAAACTAAATACATACATTACATAGTATATTTTACATTATCAAAGTTAAAATCCCCAAAATGTATATAAATGTAACATGTTTAAAGCCTAAAGAAACATGAGACGTTATCAATCGTAGTGTATTGACTGCTATTACGATGTGTGAAAATTTGCGAACTTTTACATTTTTACTTGATGTAAAAAAGAACTAAAGTGTTGTGTTAAATGCCCCTAATGCTTTGTGAGATGCTCTGAATGGTATGAGTTCTATATTTTGTTCATAAAAACCCTATGTTGTTGTATCTGCAATAAAATTTTACTTTTCTGCAAAGTTTTTTTATCCTTAAAATGTATTTTTCTTCTTTAGCCTGTTATAAAAAAGTATCTTAAAATAATTAAAGAACCTGTTGTGCATCTTGATTTAATCAACTCCCTCTTCTACAGGACCAAGTCTCAAAGTTATATCTCAATATGCTGTTCATTAAATGGCATCATGAATCTAGGGTATGTACAATATGTACCAAATTATACAAGCAATATTGAAGTGTGTGGGAGTGTGCGTGCGGGCGTGCGCGTGTCTGGACCTGAAATCTCACCAGCACTAAGAGGACATTTTGGTTTATGGGGACATTTTCAATATCCTCACAAGTCAGGCACCGTAGACAGAGTTTCTCATTGTAATTAACTATGTCCTGCTTTTTTAACTGTTCTAATATACCATATATACATTGTTTTGTTGTGTGTCTATCACACAGCCAACACTCCCCCTATATGTGAATGCTTGTAGTGCAGCTCAATACAATTTTTTAAAATTGTCTCAGTTGTATACATCTTCGATCATCGATTGGATACAGCTTCTGGCAATCACGAGGTTGATCGTTTTTTTTGCGGTTGATACTGTGAGACACGGTGTTCTGGCGGCAAACTATAAGTGAGCCAGACAATTTGGCTTTAGCTCACCAAAAAGAGCCGGGACTTGAGTTGGTTCCGTCCTCCCTCATGCATCTTTGGTTCATTGGTTGACACCGTGTGTCTGATTGACAGGAATCGCTGGCGAGGCTGTTTGTCTGAGTAGACAATCAGAATGAATGTGTGCGCTTTCAAATTCATGCCTATTTCATTAGATTTTTTGTTCTTTGAGTTAGTTAATTATATTCACTTATTTTTTACAAATCGATCCGGTTCTTCTGATATGCGAACCGGCTCTCAACGTTCAGAGCCGACTCGTTCATCACTAAAAAATCCACGACGGTCGAAGATCCGAAGATCGTCAAGTGAAATATTAACGATACCATGCTGCCAGGGTGTCTATAGTCTTTTTTTGCGGTCTGACTAACTTAGCAAGTGCATGCAACACTACTTGAACGGATTGGCCCGTTTTATTATGCGGAATAGCTCGCTCTAGAAAGTTGACATTCGGACAGCCAGTTTATTCTTGTTATGTCAATTAGGCATATCTCTAATATTAACATTTTTCTCTTTTAGTCCTCCCAAGCCATGTCAGGTTGGTCGGAGAATGTGCACAAAAACCTTTGGTCATGGGGTTTGGATACATGTTGCAAAGGCACTCTACAGATTCCCAACAGATTCTCTAGATAAGCTGCAGTGGAGTGTGGGCTCTACTCCAAAACATAAAGTTGCAGTGGAGGGTGGGCTCTACTCCAAAACATAAAGCTGCAGTGGAGTGTGGGCTCTACTCCAAAACATAAAGCTGCAGTGGAGTGTGGGCTCTACTCCAAAACATAAAGATGCTGTGGGAGTGTGGGCTCTACTCTAGAACATAAAACTGCATTGGGAGTGTGGGCTCTACTCTAGAACATAAAGCTGCCGTGGAGTGTGGGCTCTACTCCAGAACATAAAGCTGCATTGGGAGTGTGGGCTCTACTCCAGAACATAAAGCTGCAGTGGAGTGTGGGCTCTACTCCAGAACATAAAGCTGCAGTGGAATGTGGGCTCTACTCTAGAACATAAAGCTGCAGTGGAATGTGGGCTCTACTCCAGAACATAAAGCTGCAGTGGAGTGTGGGCTCTACTCCAAAACATAAAGCTGCAGTGGAATGTGGGCTCTACTCTAAAACATAAAGCTGCAGTGGAGTGTGGGCTCTACTCCAAAACATAAAGATGCTGTGGGAGTGTGGGCTCTACTCTAGAACATAAAACTGCATTGGGAGTGTGGGCTCTACTCTAGAACATAAAGCTGCCGTGGAGTGTGGGCTCTACTCCAGAACATAAAGCTGCAGTGGAGTGTGGGCTCTACTCCAGAACATAAAGCTGCAGTGGAATGTGGGCTCTACTCTAGAACATAAAGCTGCAGTGGAATGTGGGCTCTACTCCAGAACATAAAGCTGCAGTGGAGTGTGGGCTCTACTCCAAAACATAAAGCTGCAGTGGAATGTGGGCTCTACTCTAGAACATAAAGCTGCAGTGGAGTCTGGGCTCTACTCCAGAACATAAAGCTGCAGTGGAATGTGGGCTCTACTCCACAACATAAAGCTGCAGTGGAGTGTGGGCTCTACTCCAAAACATAAAGCTGCAGTGGAATGTGGGCTCTACTCTAGAACATAAAGCTGCAGTGGAGTCTGGGCTCTACTCCAGAACATAAAGCTGCAGTGGAGTGTGGGCTCTACTCCAAAACATAAAGCTGCAGTGGAATGTGGGCTCTACTCTAGAACATAAAGCTGCAGTGGAGTCTGGCCTCTACTCCAGAACATAAAGATGCAGTGTGTGCGCTCTACTCTAGAACATAAAGCTGCAGTGGAGTGTGGGCTCTACTCCAGAACATAAAGCTGCAGTGGAGTGTGGGCTCTACTATATTAGGTCTGTAGTGGATTCCAGTAAGTCACTTCGGACGCCTCAGGGGTTTCAATAGATTGTTCGTTTATTCCAGTATACCAGTTGGTTCTCTCGATAAATAAACTCAAACTAACGTAACATTAATATGGATGACGAACAACGTAATCCATCCAATACTTCCAAAACAATGAACTGGCACTAATTTGATAAATAAACCGACAAGTATAAATAAATGAACATAAATGAAAACAATTGAAAACCATATGCCTGCTGACGTCCATGCATTTTCAAACATTCAGTTCCAAACAAACTTTCCATGGACTTTCCTTGGTCTACTTCTAACCTTTTATTGGCACAGGTGTGTGGATTTTAACTCCTCTTCCAAGGACGCAAGGTCATAATTCACCAGCAGGTGTCATTAGATTAAATTCAACATAAATGTCACAAATGGCTCCTACAAGGTCCATAAGCATTTGTAGATGTGCTTAAAATTCTAGTCTGCAATTTTAATATGTATACTTAACAGTCACCTGTTATCAGTTAAGGCAAAGATTTTGGTTTCATTTCATGAACGCTTTTAGAGTACAGTTGAAATATTACATATTGTATTAGTATTACTATGAGAAGGGGTGATCAATGCCCTACGTCTGATATGTTGAGAAAAATGTAATTGAGTCGTTTGATATTGAATATAAACCCTAATCTGTCATTTGTATATGAGAGGCAGATTTCAATGCAAATCCAATAAGTGTGCAAAACATTTGTTAACACTGTTTGAGGTTTTTTATTACAAGGTTATTTTCAGTGAGTGCTATTTGCAAATGGAAACACATGAAAATGTGTTACTTACTGCAACAACAGCAATGTTTTTTTGTAAATGCAAATATTGGTGTTGAGTTGCCGTCCGGCATGCCAGTCCTTGTGATCTTTTTGAACTGTTGTATGTCAGGATATTATTTTTTAAAGTTGCCAAAAGGCCTCAATTGAAACCAAACCTTTGGTTGTAGCTAAAGCCATCGGAAGATATTTGGTTAAGTGGTGTTGGTGACTACCTTGTCTGTTCGTCGATTGAGTGGACAGACCATGGATGCATCTGCAGCAGATAGAAGCTAAAAGTGAATTTCTGTATCTCATCAGAGAACGCTGAGGCTAAGACAGGATTATCCAGACTACCTAGCAGGTGTAAATTATTGTGTTGTTTACTATCAGTATGTTATTTGTTCATTGCATACCAAGAGAAATTATTTGAGTTTGAATCTGCCTATGACAAGTTAAACGTAGATGTTTACCATTATCTTTATGCTAGACACTTCACAATGAAATTGGATTTAGCAAATGTACTTATATGCTAGAGGTGTTTGTGTGTGTAGGGTTGTGTGTAGGGTTGTGTGTGTGTGTGTAGGGTTGTGTGTGTGTGTGTGTGTGTGCGTGCGTGTGCGCAGGAGAGAAAAAAGAGGAAAACAATCATGTTGTTAAGTTTAAAAAAATTAATTTTTTTAAACTTAACAACATTAATGCAGTTAATCACAATTACAAGTGTCCAAATATATACATTTTACACCAACATTCATATTAAATGTATGAGTTGTTCTATACAAATGTATAAATAGATCAATTGGAATGTTTCCCTTATGTACTAATGTTCTGCCTACCAAAAAAATAAAAACATAATTAGGCCATATTGGGCAATCATGTGTCTCCCTCTTGTGGTCGTGTTTTAGGACTTTACCGCGGAGTCAGTTAAAAGAACTACAACGCCCAGCATGCACATGGGCCAACACGTGTTCCGATAAAATAAGTCATGTGATTTTTTTATTTGTGTATGTTTCGCTGAGGCATTTACTTGCGTAATGAGAAACACAACCACGTAGTCCAGTCGATGTCATGTGATTTTAGACAATGATTTTTAGTTAGTTCCTGTCAGAGGTTTAAACCAGCAGCATTTAAAAAATGTCCAGCCGGCAGGGATTATTTTGGGTGATTGCCCTGCTCACCTACTGGGAGACGCTGGGGCTTACACATATAGAGCACTTTCAGGTAACATTTGTTACTCAGACGTTTGGGTTGGTTATTTTTGCTGGGGTTTAACCAGGAATCTAATATAAAACTGATGTCTAGCTATACCAGTGCCTTGCATTTTAGCATAGTGTACTTGTAAGGTACTGCAATATTTTAAAGTTGAAACCACGAAAAAATTGTTACCAGATTTTTTTTATTTACCAATGTCCAAGTCACTACATTTAGTCTTAAATACTCTGTAATATTCATTGCGGTACTTTCGTTTTAGATTGGACTTTTCGGCTCTTAAATCTCGATAGATTTTTAAACAATACGGCCAAATCATATAGTGTAAATGTGATAATAAACAAACAAAATCCAACTACATTTTAGAGAGTCTGTTTCTTTCTTTTTGTTTTCTGTCATGTTTAAAGTGGAGTATAGACCGGTCATGTCTGACATTTCATGCTTCGATTTTGATTAGGTCAAAAGTCATGGACAAACCACTGACCCAAAACCGAAGTTCAATGAGAAATACTTCCCCCAAATACTGGACCACTTCAACTACAACAGCATGGGCAATGGAACTTTTGACCAGCGGTACCTTATCACAGGTTAGTGAAGCATCACATGCACTTTGTACTGATTATCACATTCTGTTCATCATCCATTTCCAGTTTTGACTCGCAAGTCTGTGTCCTCTATAGATGAGTACTGGATGAGAGGCTATGGGCCCATCTTCTTCTACACAGGCAACGAAGGAGATATCTGGGAGTTTGCCCTGAACTCAGGCTTCATCACTGCATTGGCAGCACAGCAAAAAGCCCTGGTCATTTTTGCTGAGCATGTAAGAAGCTGCCACAAATAATCATATGTTCATGTTAAAGCCTGTGACTGTGATGGAACTAGGGGAATTAGTCAAACATATCACAGAAATAGCTTGCGTTTATATCCCAAAGTATTTCAGGGTTGTAAGACTGAGTTTTTAGCACTGTTGCACTTTTGTCAATCATTTAAAGGGCCACTTAACCGATTTTGCAATTAGCTTTGTATCGCTAGACAAATGGTAGTATTATACAATGACCTTACTCCCACCTCTCAACTCCATCTGATGAGAGATATCTTGATTTTAAGTCTGGAAAAAATCCTCCAATGACGTAAAATGACGATTTTTAAAAATGTATATATAAACAGTGGTGGCAGAATCTGAGTACACACAGCTATAGGACTAAATAAGCTGCCATCGGAAAGTGTTTGTCTCAGAAGCGGCTTTGGAAGGAAGACATGGCAGCCTCTTTTGATGGTTTTCGCACTGGTGCAATGTTGGGTGGCAGCGCAGGCTGTGGCAGGGCAAGTCAGGAGGTTGGCACCTTGAACACAACAGCTGTGGCTGCAAGGAGGTTCACCACTGGCATTCCCCTAATGTCAGGTGTAGATGTCCAAGTCCCAGAATGCCCCCCAAGACATGTCCAATCTACCTTCCTCTGTGCCCCAAAGTCAAAAATCTTCTTTGATGAAATAGGTTTACCGCACATCTGGCAATTTCTGAAGAGTGTCATGAGGCTGGATTCATTCACAATAATCTTCTTATCTCGCCAGTCCTTTCCACATTCATCTTCTGATGATGTTGATGAGGGGACGAAGGTTGATTTGAGCTGATAGGCATCACTTTCACCTACAGCTTCAATGCCGCTGACACTGGTATTGATGCCTCGTTTTGACTTAAAAAAAACAAGAGGTTTCTTTTTTAATTGTAAACTCTTTTAATTATTGACATACAGTTGCTTTAGATTTTTTTTTTTAAAGAATATGCTTAGAAGTTATGGTTCTTTAAAAACTTACTAATTGTTTTTGGCCAGAGGCAGGAATTTTCAAGGGTGTTGAGGTCACCAGGAATTTTTCTTCATCCTCCGACGATGACAGTAAAGGATTAGACGTGATTGGATTCTGAAAAGACATAAATTCAATTACGTTTAAAACATTTGAATGAAGTGAACTTATTCTGATTTGAAAACAATGCTGTTTCCTTTGTTGCCGAAATAACACGGGCACACCTCTAAAATATGCACATTTGAGGATACACCCGGACATAGATTACAAAGTAAATTCTCTTCAATTTCACAGGAATTAGCATTATTTTGTTCTAATCTAGTATGCAGGACAGCAGGGCACTCAAACGTAGACAACAGTTGATTCTGCCATGAAAAGCAGCTTTGTCATGTATGGTAATTTTCTGACATTATCTAATTTATGTAGAGAAACGGTGTGAACAGAATAACATTTTGATAAGTTACGTCCAAGATGTAATATTAAATGTAATGATAGATTACTAGTTACTGTCAATTGAGAGTAGTTAGTGTTACAATTGTATTGTCTCAACCACCGAATGAAGCAACACAACAGGCTTGCGTGGTAACGTTAGCATAAATCGACAATTAGCTCAGTAACTAATAGTGTATTTGCTTTGAGGACTGACAAATCTTAACGCTACTTTGCTGTTTTACTGCTAACAACTATATCACTATGTATAGGCTACTGTGTGATCAGAAAGAGTCGAGTCTCTTACCTCTAGGCGAATGCGTTTTCTACCAGACGACCCGGCCTTTTCGTCATCTGGGAAGGTAAATATCGAAGGGATTGTGGAGTCCCTTAGAGTGGTTCTCTTCATTCCAAGTACATCGGGTTCGTAGTCTTCCTGCTTGAAATGTCGACTGCAAACCCTCAGTTGTTTCATGTTTTCAATTGTTGTGTCTTCTCTGAACTTTGGGTGGTTGATAGCCCGCAGCCACTGTTTGCACCGCTCTAAATGTTTAACGGGAAAACGATGGAAACTAACTACATGTCCTTTCCTTGTTTTGGATGTACATCCCGGTACAACGCAACTTAGCACCATTTCGATGAAGAAAAGGCTAGTATTTAAATTACTTTCTCAAGAAACTCGTCACGAAGACTCACGTTAACCGGTGTCTTCTGTTTTCCAGTCAATTAACTAGCCCTCCCTCCCGCCTGCCCCCTCGAACCGGTAGGCGTGGCTTGGGAGTGGCCTCGTAGAGAAGCGAAACAAGTGCATTCTGGGATTTGGTGTATTTCATCCACATGAGCAAAAAACACATTTTCATCATTTTCTCTGCCTAGAAGGCACCAATTTCAAAAATTCCTTCTCATTTCTACCACATAAGTTTATTTTTTTCGGTGAAGTGGCCCTTTAATAAATAAGATGATCTTCAAACTTAGATCCCTACCTATTTTAAAATATTTTCAGAATACAGGGCCGTGTCTTGAATCAGTTTGTGCCGACGTGTTTGTTTTGACACCAAGCTAAATAATGTCTTTGCAACTCGAAGAAAACCCGAAAAATTAGCTAGTAATGTGACGTGTACTGTTACTTGAGATTTTTAATTTGTTACACTTTTGTTCTTTCAGAGATATTATGGCAAATCACTCCCATTTGGCAAGGACTCGTTCAACATCCCCGAGGTTGGGTTACTGACAGTGGAACAGGCCTTAGCAGACTATGCTGTCATGATCACTGAACTGAAACAACAGCTAGCTGCCAAAGCATGTCCAGTCATTGTCTTTGGTGGAAGGTAAGAGCTTGTACAAGCCAAGCAAACCAGGTGTCTGTTGAAATATTTTAGTATTGGTAACATAGGGGAAATTTCTATTATCTTTAGTTCAATGCGATGTCCATTTGTGGTTGAAAACAAGTGGTACAAGGCAATGTAGAGTACAAAAAGTGTTGTGATTTGTAAATGGGGAAATTAATATTTAAACAAATACCCATAAATAAATGATATGAATCTTTATCATATTAGTTGTTTCTGCTTACATCCGTGTGTTGTAAGTAGACCCAAAATAATAAACAGACATTTTTGCTATATTGGTGTTGTATGCTTTTACATGAACAATAAAAATTTAAGTCCAGCATATCTTTTTACAAGAAAATGTATGCAAGTTGTCTAAACCCAAAGGTGGTGTTAGCCTTTAGGCATTTTGTTTATAGTGGAATAATGCAAAAAACAATTTTGTCTCTGGGTTTTGTGGGGATTATGACTGATATCATTATTCTATCATAGTAATAAAAATGCTTCCAGATAAATGCATTAGCTCAGACAGAGCATAACGTTTTGCTTAACATCAATCAATTACAGGTGGTTTCAAACTTCTTAATTACTGTCCTAAAGTGGTATGTGTTTTCTAACTCGGAAGTATTTTCCTATTTGACCCTACGTTATAATTCACTCAGTATTTTTGTGATTAGGTATCGTATTTTTTGCAAACTCTATACAAAGGTGTTCTTTAACTGTGTAATAAGAATGTAAAACATTGTCTCACTGCTTATGTCCTGTTGTCTTATAAGCTTTGATCTAACTCATTGGATAAGTGCATGTCAACCGTATGTTGATTGTGTATTCTGTCTACCACCAGTAGCTGCAGTACACCAAGTAAATGCTGGGTGTGTGTAAATATGGGAATAATGGACATTCTGATTCTATCTCCAGTTATGGGGGGATGCTGTCCGTCTACATGAGACTGAGGTACCCCAACATAGTTGCAGGGGCTCTTGCTGCCAGCGCTCCCATCTTGTCCACTGCAGGGATCGGGGAACCCAAACAGTTTTTCCAGGATGTCACATCTGTATGTTTACATTTCCATGAGTCTCACGTTTACCTGCTCCTTTCTGTCTGTTGGTTGTGGTGGGAGTTTTTTTCAGTACGTTCAACATTTTCGTTTTGAAACACCAGTGGTCAATTAAGTCAATAGAGAGACAATCGTCCGCAGGTTTTCACTTAATTCCTTGAACATTATTAACCCTAGTACTACTAACTAAGATATCTTTTCACCTCAATGTCTACATATTGATTGTCAACATTTTAAACGGTTTAAGTTAGAGAACCAAACATCTGATGGTATTCCCAATATGTTTTCTTGTGTGTAGGATTTTGAGAACTACGCTCCGGAGTGTCGTGATGCCGTAAGAGGGGCTTTCCAGAAGCTGCAGGACCTGGCTCAAGTGAAAGGTGCAGTAGGCATGTGTAGTAGATGGACATCTGTAAACTCGCTAATAAACCTGAACTGACTCAGTGTCAAAATGGTTATGGTTTAAAGGGAAATCATTTCAACCCACGTTCATATTTGAGGTTCCCACAGATGGCGTCACTACACAAACGTTGCATGACGTTATACCACTGTGACTTCAGACTACAGGCGAATCCAGTCGGCGTTCACTCTGTGCCAGACTCCCTCCTCCGATAAGGACATCCACCAGCTGAACGGGTTCCTCCGTAATGCCTTTACCCTCATGGCCATGCTGGACTACCCATACATCACCCACTTCATGGGCAACATGCCCGCCAACCCGGTCAAGGTATTGCTCACCAACGGCAGCTTGTTATCGGGATTTGACCCGCTGTCATCCGTCCACACGGCACGTCAATCTGAACTGAGAACTGTTTGTTTGTGTCTGTGTGTGTGTGTGTGCTTGTGTAGGTGGCCTGTGATACCATGTTGGGTGGAGATGATTTGCTGCACGCCCTTAAAGATACCGCAGGTGAGTTTTGTTGGATGTGTTCTCGTGGTGGAGTCTACCTGGAATTATGTAACCGATGCATTAATGTCCCTAGCCACTAGAGGGTGCTCTTCCTCCACATCTGAGTTTCTTGGGCCGATTTAAAACAAAAAGAATTCATTTGTCGACCTGTGGATGACAAGTGGACGACAACATACAGTTACATAATAAATAGTGCTAATAGCAGTGGGATTCTTCATGGCACTACAGAAGGGTGTTGACTGGGGCACTGGTAACAACACTGTGGTAAACCACATCCAATTACCAGTTACCAAATACTGGAAAAATTCTGCAATAGATGGTGCTCTGCAGCCGGCGCGTGCTCTGCAGCCGGCGCGTGCTCTGCAGCCGGCGCGTGCTCTGCAGCCGGCGCGTGCTCTGCAGCCGGCGCGTGCTCTGCAGCCGGCGCTCACATGTGCACATGAATAGGTTTACCGGCATCTGTAATTGCAGAACTTGTTGTTGATGCCTCCACAGGAATAGTGTACAACTCTACAGGAGATCTGACCTGCTTCGATCTTTATACTCTGTATGTGGAGTGTGCTGACCCAACTGGCTGTGGGCTTGGCTTTAACAGCCTGGCCTGGGACTACCAGGTAGAGTGCACAAACCGCTGCTATTACCTTATAGTGATTACAGAAGCCTGTAACGGTTGTGGAAATGGATCGGAGACACTCATATAGGCTGATGTTCTCCCTTTCAGGCTTGCACAGAGGTTGAGCTATGCTTTGAGAGCAACAATGTGACTGACATGTTCCCAGTTATGCCGTTCACTGTGAAGAACCGGGAACAGTACTGCTCCAAACGCTGGGGGGTGATTCCTAGACCGGGCTGGCTCAAAACCCAGTTCTGGGGTGACTGTAAGTGCTGCCCGCTTAAATTCCTAATGATTAATAAGTTCAAAACCACAGATAAAACCATATAATTGATGTGAGTCTTGGCTCATTTCAACAGCTTTAAAATTCCTATATTACATTTGGTTAATAAATCTCTTGTACCAGACGTGTCAATAGGACTTTTCTATACGAGTTTGAAGGATGCATTGTTCTTTTTGGTAATCATTTATATATTTTAAATTCTCAGCCCTCTCTACGGCAAGCAACATCATTTTCTCCAACGGAGATCTAGACCCATGGGCGAATGGAGGGGTAAGAAAGGAGTGATTCTTTGTTAAATATCCCCTTTTATTTAAAAAGCTGTTCATCAGGGATTCAGTTTGCCTGGTGTCACCTTTCGGTTCTGTAGGTACGAAAGTCATTGAGCTCATCTCTGATTGCCATCAACATCTCCGGAGGGGCTCACCATTTGGATCTAAGGTGAGAACTCGTAATTACAAATTCAAGTTAATTTGTAAGCGATATGACGCATGCAGCATTTGACTAGTCTCTGTGAATGTGACAACATCATTGTATCAGGGTGTACATTGTATCCAAACAAACAAAGGAAAACTGTTACAGGGCCGGTACATTTACAATGTCCTCTTCTTTCAGAGATGCCAATGATGCTGATCCGGCATCTGTCATAAAATCTCGAAAGATGGAGTCAGACATTATCGCCCAGTGGGTGAAAATGGCGAGATACAAGTGAAAGGCCTGTCAAATTGATTGTAATTATTCATAGTTAACACATGATATTCAATAAAGCATATTTTACATTTTTACAAAATTAAAGCAGGTCCATAGTTTTATTGTAAACCAAGTGACATTGCAACACATTTTGTAACAGAAGAACGTTTACAAACCCAGAACCAAAGCCCTGGTTTGTTTGGACCCCAGTCCTGGGCTCATACTCAAGTTGAAAGAGGATTCAATCAAGACACGAGAATACTACTTCCCAGCTGAGTCGCTGATCTTGCACACAGTCCTCACTTAAAGGCTTTCCTAGAATACACAGTATTGCAAATGACACAGGCTGATACTGTATCGGAATTAGGAGATTCTGATGAAAACATTTCTGTCCCCTTAAGGGGTCAGATGAGTGCCACAGTTGATTGGGCCTATGTCATATGATATCACACTGCCTCAGGTCCTTCTGACTCAGGTGTATGTGGGAACAACAGAAAAAACTGTTTCACATTATGCAAAGGCTAGCAATATGAAATGACACACAGTCAACACACAACACGTCTGGTCATCACATAAAACTGACCGGCGGCTGCAATAAAAGGGCCTATAATTGCAACCGCTTATCGCATGTAGTTTTATCAATCAACAAAATAAAAACAATTTCAACTGCGAAATTGAGCCTTTTAAACCTGCAGATATGTGAATCCCCAGAAATCTGGAGGGACTGTTTAACCATGAACTTTTCATCACCTTGTTGACCTTGTTTAGCATAGAGCTAGCGTCGTTATAAAACATGGCTTAGGGAGATGGCTTATCTTGTCATTAAAAACAGAACGATGTGTTCTAGATTCCAGTTATTTGAATAATAGCCAGGAGATCTTTGGTTTACAAAAGTCGGTTTTACATTTTGTAACACATCGAGGTATTAGAAATGCTCTGCGGTATATACCAAGTGATCACAGATGTGAGAGGACCATAAGAAAGAGATAGCCCTTAGTTCCATGATCTGTGTCTTGTAAGACTATGTACAGTTTAAGAATTATGGAAGTATACCAAGCAAACGGTGGAAGGTCTTGAAAAAAAAAAATCACAGTCCATATGACAAGTATGCCATGATTTCAGAAAATACATCTTTGCACAAAAGTTATTTACATCAGCAATATGCAGTCTGGTAAGGAAGCATTCCCTTTAAACATTTTACTTGGTACATATTTTTTGGTAACCTCTTCACAAATAAATTATTAGTGTATTTTTAGCTGGTGTTTTCCTCTTTTGGCAAAAAGGACTTAATTTTGGCTGAGGGATTTGAACCAGTGACCCTTCTGGACCAATACACTTGACCTTATTTCCATTGTTGGTGTTCATTCTTAATTTGGTCTTTCTTAAGTTAAAGTTAATAGTTTTAAGATTGAGATACTGGTGCTAACCGGTGCGTACGCAGCAGATCAGGTTTCTGTTCAAATGTAGCAAATCGACTACTGAATAAAATTCCTATCAATCTCTGATATGAAAGTCTGCCAGAAGTCCAGTGTATCCCTAATCCTATCAAAGGACACATTCAATCAGTTTATAGCAAAATTAGTTGAAGAATTGTGTGACCTCTGCCCTTCAAGACTTCCAACAATAACAAAACATTGCAAAGCATCCAGCACCCTGTAATAAATGAATGCTTTATGGAGCTGAATTCATGAAAGAAAATACCAAACATTCAGTACCAAATAGGGAAGTATCAATAAAATAATTTGACGTCACACCATTTTGACCAAAAGAAAGCCAAGTTTAACCTTGATTACATTTATCTGTCAAGACAAAATCAGATCAGTCTTTCATAGGGTGTACTTCCTCACAGCACTGCACATTTCATTAACAAAACAACAATTTATGAATGTCAAAATAGAGTATCATGATGTTGTCTTGTTTAGAACAACATTGAAGGCACATGAAGGAAGGGAGAGCAGAACATCCAAACTGGGAAGAAAACTAAATCCCACACTTCAAAGAAAGCGGAGTTTGGTCCCAATACAAACTCTTAAATAAAATACAAAAAGAATAATCTCTGTAAAGATGTACATCATAACATTCACAGTAGCTATTTACAGGAATGATGGGACTTATTAAGAGCTACAGCTTAGAACCACCGCTACGACACTTCTGTGGTATAAATAAGCCACAACAATAATCATGTCTACTCAGATACAATATACCACAACACATTAGAAATCAATTATATATTAAACTAAACTCTGCTTCATTTCACAAATACATCTGCATACAACCACCCACATTTCTACCCAAGCTTGCAACTAGCCTGACACCATAACACAACGGGAATGACGACAATTGATACAAACAAACATTCAATAGCAGCTGATTTTGTCAACTTTCATATCAAACTCAAGAGAAATTAAACACTAAGTGTTTGCAGCCACCCATACACAATCACGTTCACAGTATACGAGTAAATCAATTTGTCCCCTCAGGACCCAATTGGTTTCAAGATGCAAGGAATATGCTAATTGAAATAAAGGTCTTTCTCTAGACCTTTATTTCATAAATCTAGCACCATGTCCTCGAACAAGCTTGGAGTCCTGTCACTCGTCTCTTTTCTTTAGTGTTGGTAGACTAACTGTGATGAGCGACAGAACACACACAGCATGGCTGGCTCCAGTGATATGAACCCGTCCTTCAGCGTCAACAACCGTCAAAAGATAGAAAGGCCCCAAAAATGTAAATTCTTAGACCGGGTTGGGCACATTTTGCAGAGTAGTATTCTAGGTTACAGCACTGCAGAAAATAAGAAACCCTGAATTATCTCTCGCCACAAATATGCCGTGTAATGTACAAATCGACATTTTGGAGTTTTTAGAAGCGGCAAATTCCCGGCCATTCTTAAAACATTTGGAAAACAACAACACAGGCAAGGCATTTGATTGGTTTGACGTGCCGTCACTTATTGACATTGGGTTTACATCTCCATTCAATATTTTCACCTCAGAATACATCACTCACTTAGCTAGGTGAGAAGAACCCGAAAAATAGAACACAATAAATATAAAGACAACTTTTCCTTGATCTCCCAACACGGCTGTTATTCCCCCATGGCTATTGCAACGCTTTCTTATTAAATATTTTTTTGAAGAGGTAAAGAAAGTCCATTAAGTTGGGAGGTAAACCAAGCCAAAGTTGAGTCGATGTGTGGTCCAGCGTTTAAATCTGCAGCCAAGGCCACCAGAGTTGGCATTGGTCTAAGTTTGACTCGCAAAGCTCTCCTACCTTCCATTCACATTAAAACTTTTAAAAATATTCAATAAAATGGAATAACAACATATCTTGGTGTTAGCCAAGCCCTGAGCTGTCCTGTATTTTATATGTTCTGGTGATCTCCCCCTGTTACTCGGGCCAGATGGGCAGGGGGTGGGCCTCTGTGTTGAACACGTACTTGTCCAGGCTGACTAGCTCCGGGTCGTCAGAGAACAGCAGGTAGAAGTACTTAAGAGTCTCCCCCAGGAAGAAGCTCTCCATCTTGTCCCGGGGACTGGGATACGCTGGGTCCCGGACGTTGTTGATGGACGTGTAACCGCCAGTGGAAACCTGAGGGATGACAGAGCACCATAAACTAGAGGGTACGTTGCTCCTCTCGCCGATCACTCACCTTACCAGCATGTTGGAATCGCATTAACAGTGATATTTTTATAAGTGTGCTTTCAGCTCAGTTGGTGCTGCCTAGCTCGTGGTCAGTGAAGGACCAGGCATGCCAAATTACTAACACTGTTAACAGCAGTTAAGGCTGGGTAGTGCGAACTTTCTCACCTTGGTGTACTTGTTGAAGTTCTGAAGGATCGTCCAGCCCCAGTCCCTATACTTCCTGTCTTTAGTGAACCTATAGAGGTAAAAGAGGCTTTCCACCGTTTCGGGTCGCAGGAGGTTGTGTCTGTCTGCGAGCTAAGACGAGAGACGAAGGCACACGCAAAAAGATAATATAACCGGAAAAACTTTCTCTTTCGTTTGCTCATTGCTAACAAGCGGCGATGCGTACCTTGACATCTACATCTTGAATGCTGCCTTCGTGCATGTTAAAGTGGACAATCTCAGGGCTCAGGCCCGTCTCCATCTGAGCGTACATCTGGTAGCAGGTCTCCATCAGCTGCTTGGCCAGCTCCATGTGGTCAGCTGGCAGGCCGTGGTGTGCCCCTAGAGCCAAGGTCCCTGGGAGAAAACACACCAGGTGGTCCTGACACACAGAGGGAGGAAAGTCAGTCGCGGCATATTACGTCAATGACGCAGGTTTATTTAAATAATTTTAATGGTGGTTAATGGTTGGTGTTGACACTCAAGCCTAAAATCAACTGGGTCCGGCAACGTTGCTTTACAGCTCCGGCATGGTTTGGTTCCAAATCTCCATGTGGTGTCAAAGTCCACTGGGAGTGTGTCAGAAGCAGAGAGCGCATGATCGACGACAGAAAATTAACTACTGTGCCTGTCCGACGCTCCCGTGCCAGAGCCGTAACGCACTTTTGCCGAGTCCAGTGGGTATTTGGCTTTATTCACTCAAAGCTATATGATATTTGGGTAACGACAACACAAGGATTAAAACGTCCAACCGTAGAATGTGATTCTTACCTCCCTACAATAAAATATTGGGAGGGTACGTTTGATCTACAGAAAACAGTACCCCGTTCACCCAAACTAACCATTTTGGGGCTAAATTGACCATGAGACAGCTCCCCAACAAAGGTCAGGCTGCTAGGAGATGACTTCTTCAGCAAGTTCTTCTTCACTCCCTCTATTGCCTGCTGGTAATCCTCCAGCAACCTGAAAGACACATACACTTAGTGGCAAGGACATTTTGTAAAAAACAGATTACTTGGAAGAAATTGCAAAGAAATACAGAGTTTCAAAGTTCAGATCATTCGTTGCTATAGCTTCTGCTACACTTCTCGCCCTCTTGCTGAAGCCAAATTTGACAGAGCCTGCTACGTCACTAATCCAGCTTTCTGAACAGCCCCTCAGGCTTTTCACACAAAATAGTTTCCCAAACATCCAGTCAGTGACAGTCCTGCAGGAGTAATATTAGATAATAACACAGTCAGGAATCATGCGTCAGAAATCATGCTTCAGGAGTCAGGCGTGCCAACAGGAATCAAACAGCGGTGTGCAGAATGGCATCTCGTAACTCCCCAGCAAACCACCCCTTTAACCAACAGATGACGACACAAGATTTCCTGGCACACATTAGATCCTTTAAGAGCCAATTCAACATTTAAATGCCACAGTTCACCTGATCATTGTTGCAAACCAGGTGTGTCCCTTTAATACAACAGTCTAGTCTTCAACACAAGGCTACTTCCAGCAGTAAAAGCTGTCATGTCGAAAGCACATAGTCTCAGAAATGTCCCGGTTATTCTACAAGCCTGCTTGTACAAGTCCCCAGACGTCAACCCAATGCCATGTTGGACACGGAGGGTGCTTTTTGACGCTAATACCTTTCTTCTCTCCAATGTAATGAAACTGTGCTGTGCTATTGTGCCGGCCTTTATGTCAATTCTTGATATTTGGAAGGGAAAACCAATGTACTGAACACACACACGGCCACAGCTTCACAGCCAGGCACACATGTTTACTGCTCTGTATACACACACTATTGGATTCACTATAATGACACAATGAGGCCAATAAATAATCAAATACTGAGAAGCACTGAATTTAGTTAAATCAACTAATACAGCACTAAGTATGGAAACCAAAGAACACTATTTCAAAGATACATTGGACAATAGCCAAAATATCATATGATAATGTTTTAGATTTGACAGTTACTGTCTATATGGTGGCAACATAAATAAAAGGTGCTTGATTTTACCGTTCATTCCAACTTGACTGTTAGAGCTACATAAATCTTTATCTTAATCTTATTAACTGAACAGTTTGAATTATATTGTCGAAATCAAAGCCATGGATACATATGCATATGTCATTTAGGTTTGAAATACAGTGGGCGTTACTTAGAAGACAATTTCTGAAATAAGTACAAACCAAAACATTGGTTGCCGTTTCCCCAGAGGTCAGTAACAAAAGAGTTGCTGGTTCATATCTTAGAGCAAGACACATTCATAATTGCTTTGTTAAGTTGCTCTGGACTAGATGAATAAAATGTAAATATAGTTAAAAATACAATAACAAAAGCTGTCAATAAGCCTCACTCAGTGCTGGGCTGGGTTTGCGAAAGCTCCAACTGAGGATAAATGTTTTATGAAGCAATTCTGAAGACCTGGTTGTGCATGAAGTGTGCGAAATATCCCCAGACAGTCATGATTATTTTAGTAATATGCCACTATAACACTGCTTGTCCAGCGGTGCAGATTACATAGATAATGGGCTGTATAGCTTGTAACAGTCACATCAAGGAAAGGGAAAGCTCTGAAAAGATCAAGGCTTAAGACCGTCAGACATATGGCGGCAAAGCTAGAATTCTGACAACTCGACTTCATAAGAACCCTAGACGAGATGAGCATTACCAGAATGTCTCGTTGCCTGACTCTGAGAGTTAGTGTCACACTCGTGACAGCCGCGGAGGAAGCAAAATAACGGACAGGAACAGCATTCAGAAACGAGCTGCTGAAATCCAACTCACCCAGTCTCCTTTTTGCCTCCTTGAATCCACTGTTTGAGGAGGTATTCATAGTAGCTGTCTGCTCGCGCACCCAGCGTGAAAACCCCCAGGTGGGTGAACTGGCCGGTGTTGGTGTTTATGAACATGGGGACAAGGCCGTCCTGCTTCCCCTCCAGCTTGTGAACTTTCCCCATAATTTCATCAACTGCCGCCTGATAAAGAGGAAAGAGGGAAAGAAAGTGAGATATCTGACAACAAATTAAATTATAAACCCTGCCACTATGCTAACGACGCTTCGGGTTTTTTGCGTGTCTCTCTTCCGGTTTACCTGGTAGCGCGAGTCCTGTGTGAGGCGACTCAGCTCGCGGAATTCCAGCTGGATGCTGGTCACCTCGGCAACGGTGCTGTCTGACGTCCATCGCGGGGGGTGGGCTGTACCCTTCCCGATGTTCACGTCTGAGTAGGGGATTTTGGACGGCGTGTTGAAGGCGGGCATTAACCTCGTTCCTATATCTTTCTTGAAGGCCATTAAAAGAACGACATGTTATTTTCGTGATTTCATTGACCTGCTGAAGCCGTAACGGCCCATAACAGGGTATTTGAGAGGCGGGATCAGTGGACAACACAGAGCTGCTGATCCGGTATCAGCCATATGTCTTTACATGAGACTTACAGCCTTGTCCAGGAACAGAGTGTCTCCAGTCAGATGGTAAGTACTCAGCAAGCCTCCCAGGATTCGGATGGTGCTTTCAAAAAGGTTCACGTCCACGTTCTTATTGAAGGACAGCTCCGTGGACACCCACACTTTAGCCTCCTCAAACTCTGTGTGAAAGACGCCGAAGACAACTTTAAAGTGGTCCGTCTCGGAAACTGTTGCTATGTAAACAACTTGGAATGTAATCGAAAGTACCTTCCTTGAGGTTGAGGATCCACATAGTATCCAACGCATCAATTAAGGTCAAGCCCAGACCGAACCATTCGCCAAAGGACTTCGATATAGGCTTCAGCTCATCTTGGCCCCAGGCAAACTCTTTGTAGCCCTTCCATGCATGTCTGAAAGCGTCGCGTACTGCCTCAAGCCTACTGACGTCTGAAAAACACAGGCCAAAATAACATGCAAGTCTGTTACGTAACCCTAACCCTATAAGGCAATGCTCGAAGCTGCAGTCGGCCCTTAGTGTTTGAAGTTGATATACTCAACTGTCATGAAGGGCTATGGAGTTTATTTAGGCTCAGAGACTTGGGGTAAAGGAATACCACAAACCTAGATCCTTGTTTGAATGATCCTCTTGCTTAGCGGCTGCCAGTTTGTTTCCTGCATCCTTGACGGTCCCTACTTCAGTGGCCTGGTCGGCCTCGATAATGGCTTTGTCTGCCTCGATAATGGCTTGGTCGGCCTCGATAACGGCTTGGTCGGCCTCGATAACGGCTTGATCGGCCTCGATAATGGCCCCACGCCAGCTATAGAACATTTTAAAGGTCAATCAAGATGCATAGCAGAACATGTGTGACTATATAGTCGGAATGTAGTTTTAGGTTCTGTTTAGCTAGCCTTAGCAGAAGATGCAATAAGAGATGCATTGACTTTTATTATCCATCGGTTATCTACGAATTATAGAGACGAGTCGTACTTAACAAGCGGCTTCTGTTCGTCGTCATCCTCCTGTTTCTTGGCTTGTTGCTGATTCTCTTCTATCTGGGTATCTGACACATTGCGTGTTTTTGGGGGTCGATTCTGCAGGCCAGGGGGCCCCCGCTTGTGGCCTGCCCTCCTATGTTTCTAAACGAGAACAGGGAAATTGGAGGACATCTCTCTAACTAGAGATAAACACACACCTCGTTTAAACTACACTGCAAAAACCGCGGGAAAAAGTGAGCGAGAAAAAGAGTGAGAGTGGAATGTACCAACTTCTGAGGGTGGCTCTGGTAGTAGTGGCATGTGCCGTTTAGCCGGCTCAAGTAAGACCTTCGGGGCGACATCAAGGTCTACTTCCTCTTTTAAAACAAGAGGGAGACCTGCCAGGAGAAAATAAAGATGTTTATTCTCTGGTGCCTCACATATAGTGTCCACTGTGCATCGGCTGGTTTTGCTAGTTTTACCTCGGAAATGTTCTGTGACACTGGGGAAAATGGAAATCCCACAAACCAGCACAAGGGCTACGGCGAAGAGGATGAGGTTGCGCTGTAATCTGGATAACTGTTTCCATTTCTGTTGACAAACATGTATAATGTTAGAGAGAATACCCACCTTCCAAAAGAAATCAGGACATCTGTCTGTGAGTTGATGCTGAAACACACTGCAGCAAGACGTTAATCCAAAACACTCACACCTTGACTGGCTATAGTCCAGACCTGAACCCATTTAACTAGTTGTGTAACCTTTAGCTGCACAGACCACATACTCATGTAGTTGTTGGTCAGTTACATACATTAATGTGGAGGAATTATTTCTTATGATTTTATTTTTTGGCAAGAATTGACCGTTTCAGTTCGCGCCACAGCATGTCAAATGGCTTTAGGTCTGGACTTTCACAACAGCTATTCCCAAACCTTAAATGGCTGCCTTTCTGGTATGAGATGTGTAATTGTCTTGCAGCAGTGTGCTTTGGCATCAACTCACAAGACAGATGGCCTGACATTTCTTGTTTTAATTCTCTGATACAGTGCAGCATACAAGGTTTCCTCAATTCATGTTGTCCATTAAGATAATACAAGTAATACAAGATTGTAATCATTGCCATTCTTCTGTTGTAAACTAAATATCACAAGTCCTAGGTCTATTGCAGACTTTAGAAGGTTTTCCTATAGGATTTCTCAGAACTTCGCTGAATTTTTTTTGCCATCTAAATATATACAAGTCCTGACACAAGATAACGTGCATTGTGAGGTAGAGCTCTTAGTGTTGAGACAAAAATTATCTATATTGGTAATATTATACCATAGAATTTTTTTCCACTTGGTCTCAAAGCGTTCAACTTCTTTTGGGAAACTATCTAGAGCAGATTTCCATTTGCCACAATGCTATATTTCGTCTTTCATGATGTACATTTGAAAAAAAAATTAAACTAACAGACCTTCAAAAAAATGGTGTATTTAACCAGAAAGCACTAAAGATGATTCATTACACCACAGCTTACTCAGATGAATCATAGCAAAGAGAGTGAATACTTTTGCAAACATTTTTATATATTATATAATAATTTTTAATGCAACATGCTAATTTAATTCTTCACATTTTTGTGTTGATGTATCACGGCAATTCCGAATGAATCAATTTGTATATGATGTTCTAACAAATGTGGGAAAGTTTGGGGGGTGAATACATTTGAAAGCCACTCTACCCAGAGTGGCTTCGGTCTAGATACTTTAGGCTCGATTAATGGAGTGCCCCAGAGAGGGTTGTGTTTCTGGCATCTCTGAAGAGAAACAGAAGAGACTCTGATATGCTGTTTCACCAAAGCCCTTATTGCCCTGTCACTTAGTTTGACAACTCTAGAAAGAGTCTTGGTGGTTCTAAACAAAGATTTCACAATGATGGAGTCAACATCCCAAGAAGGATAGAAAATACAGAATACATCTGAGCTCATTTTCCTCATGTTATGTCATAAGGTCGAAATACATACGCATGGGATATTTCTGTTGTTTCATTTTTTTAAATTAATTGGCAAACATTTCTAACAATGTATTTTAACCTTGTTCTTATGTGATATTGTGTGTAGGGCAAAAATAAAAGTATTACATTATGAAATATCAATAACAAAAGAAAATGTGAAGAATGCGAAGGCCTCCGAATACTCTCTCAAGGAACAAAAAGGACATGTACAAATGTAAAAAGAAAAACATGTGAAATGAACATATTTTCTTCAGATAAAGTTTAACCAAAACGTTTCGTATTAAATATTGCCCTATTGACATCGTTCTGTACTCACCCTTAAGCAGGACTGTCTTCTCCACTGTTTGCTGTTGTTATAGTTGCCACTTCCAGTCAGGGTTACAGATACAGAGTCAGTCCTTGATGATGGGTGCATGTCTCCAGCCTAACCCACAGCGAAATCATAGACACTGTGCTAAATGGGAGAGGAAGCACTGAATCAAAATGACAGGAAATGCAAAGCTACATAGTTGTATGCCAACAGGTTCTGCCTGTCCAATTTGACAGAGAGGATGGCAAACGGGTTTTAAAACAATGCCAATCAAAGCTAAAAAAAACAATAATGTAAATTTAAATAAATGTGAATAAGGGGACCCCGGAAGAAAGGTGATACACATTAGATGCATCTCGGCAATTGTGGCCATATGGATACCGACGGATATTTAATCGTCATCTTTGAACTCTGTTGAATGTGTCCCTTCCTATCAACAAGTTTTAAAAATGTGTTTACACCAGTAGTGCATTCGAGATGCTAACTTCCTGTTGAAATTAAAAGCAATGGTTTCAACTAATTTCATTGGCATTGCACTGGGGATTATTGTTTATATCGAGGAACACATTCATTAAATCCCAAGGATGGTAGCCTAAATAGAGTCTACAGAAATTAATGTCTTTGTTGGGGGAACACGTTTTCGTCAGTGAGAGCACAGATCATTTTAGTAGGTTTGTTTCGTATCCAACTATGTAACGATGCCCATGACAGTTACAATGTACAAATAAAATATGCAAACAGAAAAGAAAAACATGCAGTTGCATTCATGGACCTTTTTACTGTGAACATAGTATCCCTACCAAATCCAAATGCCTTCCAAATAAATGCATACCGACAATGTATCTGTGCGCAATGGAAAACATCTTAATTTTACTTCAAAAAAGGTTAATTGAGGTACAAAAATACTTTTTCTCTGTTAATAACTGGAATACCAGCTGGAGAGATACAGCCTGTCGTCTCTAGGCTACAGTCACCGAGCAACAGCAGAAAATTACGATGAAAATCCTTCCCGCAAACAAACAAAAAAACCCAATGGTGTGCAACCAATACTATCATTGATTGACTATAAATATATGCTGAAACCAAACATCGAATTAAGAAATGCCCGCCCCGAACATAACACATCAAGCTATTAGTTCGCTTGATATGTGCGATATAGTAATTATATCGCGCATTCCATTCCATAAGCGGGATTAGGAGCGAGAGCTGACCGGTTCGCACGGGCGACTATAGACCGAGGCATTACGAGGCCTCCAGCCTAAAAACAAGCACTTACTAGTAAAGTAAATTATAACAAAAACAAAAAGCACATGACTGACACGATAAATGAATGTGTTCGCTTGCATACCTCGAAGAGAACTATTCTCTACCCCACATCAGACATTAAATGTAATAATCCGAGTCACAAAAGTAATGATCCCAGAACAGTGAGGAAGCAACAACACACACAATTCAAAGAGACGGTCCTTACTGTCTGAGGAAGGGAATTGAGTTGTGGCGCACTGGATTGTAGCCCGTGACGGGGGAAAGTGGTGAAAAAAAGCACCCTCTAACGTTAAGACGTTTTGCATTTTATATAATGACGCAATTTGTCTACTCCTTCCCTAATCCGAGGTGATTTATTGTAGGGAAATATGGTATTGCAAGTGTCTAAAGAGAGCATGATGAGAACACAAGTAGCTACAAATCAATCTAATTTGATGAACGGACCTTTTTAATGGGGAATACCTCAGGCGCGCAGATTTTTTTTAGTTCTTTTTATTATTTAACTGCATATTTGTCATGTAGTCTATGCTCTATTTATGCTAGCAATACAGTAAATAAAACATATACGTGGCTCTCTTAAACCTCAGATTCTAGTGCTCTTAGCTTTTTACACAAACAAACTTGAACACAATGCAATCCGCTTAACGGCGCATTCCGGGGACGATAATGGATTTCCCTCATTGAGACCACGCCTTTCTTAAAAATCAATACCCTGCTTGACTTCACTGACATGAAACAAACGTCATTGCAGGTCATTTTCATTCTGATATCTCCAAATTTCTCCAAAAAATCGCTTTAAGATTCAGCAACATTGCTTATATTTTATTTTTGCTTGTGTGATGAAACTCTCACGGTGCACCTAAAGCTCAATACATTGATGAGGACAATAACAATTAGTTATTTAATAAATAACTGCAGTACAACAAAATAATAGGTAGGGGCAACCAGGAACAGTTGTAACATAGATACGGTTGTAACACCTTGAATTTCTCCAAACAGAATCACGTTAGAGTGATTAAGACCAGAGAGAGGTCTCATTTGCAAGTATGCACTGGGAACATCAACAACAATTAAGGACCAATACAAACAATTAACAGATACAATGACATAATTTTAATCATCATTTAAATTGACCCCAAAACACCAAGGCATCATGGATACTATTCCACAGCTATGGTGCTTTATAGTACTAAGGCTGAACTGCCCAACTCAGTAGTTACAAAGGTGTCTTTAAAATTACCCAACTCTGAGATCTAGTATTGAATCCAGATGATATATGTGTCAACAGTGATGTTAAGTATACCGGAAGCCTCTGGGGTAAGGCTTGGTTAACAAAAACAGAGTGATGGAGGAATCTATGCACTTTTGACAGAGGTCCTGCCAACATTCTGGTATAAAATGCAGTGATGAGAATAATGACTGGTATATTGTGTCACAATGAAAGGTCACTGTCAATTCAAATTCCAATGTATTTGTATGAGGGGATCCGTTCAATAATACAACCATCCAGAGAGTGAAGCTGTACGTCCGGTGAAATCATCTGACAGGATTTGAAAAAAAGCATATATTTGGTTTGGTTTTGCTATAGTGTTGAGAACAAGCTTTAAATGTTTAAGTGCCATCTGCATATAATTAACATCAAACTGTAGACTGACCAAAGCAGTATTAATTGTTGGAGCACAGGCATAAAGAATGGTAGCATCAGAACGTGGAACTATTTACTGATTGAACAAAATCATTAATGTATATAGTGAAAAGAACTGGTCCTAGGATGGATCCCTGAGGTACACCTCTGTGTATGTCCAGACTATCAGACCTATCTCCATATAGTACAAAAGTTGGCGTCCGGTCAGTAAGAATGTTATAAAACCAGGAACATGCAGCAGGACTAAGGCCAATTGATGACAATTTCTTCAGCAAGATACTATATCAACAGGGTCAAAGGCCTTAGACAAGTCAATGAACACTGCATTACAAGTCAAATTAACATCCAGAGCATTAACAATATAATTTACCACTAATGTAGTGGCAGTAACTGTGCTATGATGAGGTCTAAAACCAGATTGATTTGCATATGAGTACCAAAACATATTTTTGTGATCAACTGTATAGGGATCTAAACAAGTGTTATTAGAATTACTGACCACCTCCGAGCGGAATTACGAACTCCACTCTGGGGAATTAGAGTTCTTGGCCTGTTTGTGAAAAGTTTCAAAAATACTTATACTATCCTCCTAATGTCACTGTGTTCAGTGATAAAAATCTACTGCCATATGTTTTATTCAAGTGTCGAGTTGAACGCAACCGGTGGTAGGTGGGTTGCGGAACTTGCCGATTTCCACTTCACCGCCAGGTGTGGTCCGAGTAGAAGGAATGTAGATGCTGACAATTTGTCGAGGATGTCTGTAAATGTGTAGAATCTTATGTGGGGATGTACCAAGGAGTTTTCATCTGACTGTGGTGGCTGCCACGACTCAAGCAGTTGAGACAAGATCTAAACACTCCATTGTCCATAGCACAGACCCTTCTGCTCTGCAAGCAAATTTTTACTGCGTCAATGGGAAAAGCTGTATGTTGATGAGGATGGAATTTGAAAGAGAATGACTGCAGTGAGAACTCATCTGGTTTTACCAGATAAGTACAAGGAGGATGTTTTAAAAGAACTTGCATGATGAGATGGGTCACAAAGTCATGGATCGAGCAACACTTTTATTCTCATAGAGTACCAGTGTGCTCCAGGGCTACCAGAATCCTAGCCAGCGTGGCATAGTCAGTGAAGCCAGGATTCGACAGATGGAGAGAGCCTAGAGACAGGCCATGGAGGCTAAGGCCAAGCAGATAAGTGGCATATGAGAACTATGTACAGGTAGGATTGCTTATCTTTTAATTTCCACAAATGTGCATATTTATGTGAAACATATTGTATTGAAATATTGCATAGTCTAATTTGCATATTCTAGCTAGGCACGGTCCATCTCATTTATTGCTCTTCAAATGTCATCTCTAAAGGTCATCTGAGATCCAACCAGACATTACACATTTGCACAATCAAAGTACATTAAATTTAGACACTGAATATACTAGCTAGACATGGTCTCTCATGCTCGTATTGTTAATGTTGTTAGTATTGTAAGCATTTGTCCTTCAATGTATGAATAAATGTTGCAGAAATGGGTCAAAACAAATTCCTTGCTCATAAAAACGAACTTGGCGAATCCAATTTTTCCACTGCTCTTTTGCACTTCTGGTTGGATGCAAGCTGCATTTCGTTGTACTGTACCTGTACTGTTCAATGACAATAAAGTTTAATCTAATCTAAAACACTTTCTGATTCTGATTAATCTGAATGCAAACAGTTATATATACAGCATCATGGAGTGTATGGGTCCACACAGTACCTGTGATATATACAGCATCATGGAGTGTATGGGTCCACACAGTACCTGTGATATATACAGCATCATGGAGTGTATGGGTCCACACAGTACCTGTGATATATACAGCATCATGGAGTGTATGGGTCCACACAGTACCTGTGATATATACAGCATCATGGGGTGTATGGGTCCACACAGTACCTGTGATATATACAGCATCATGGAGTGTATGGGTCCACACAGTACCTGTGATATATACAGCATCATGGAGTGTATGGGTCCACACAGTACCTGTGATATATACAGCCTCATGGAGTGTATGGGTCCACACAGTACCTGTGATATATACAGCATCATGGAGTGTATGGGTCCACACAGTACCTGTGATATATACAGCATCATGGAGTGTATGGGTCCACACAGTACCTGTGATATATACAGCATCATGGAGTGTATGGGTCCACACAGTACCTGTGATATATACAGCATCATGGGGTGTATGGGTCCACACAGTACCTGTGATATATACAGCATCATGGAGTGTATGGGTCCACACAGTACCTGTGATATATACAGCATCATGGAGTGTATGGGTCCACACAGTACCTGTGATATATACAGCCTCATGGAGTGTATGGGTCCACACAGTACCTGTGATATATACAGCATCATGGAGTGTATGGGTCCACACAGTACCTGTGATATATACAGCATCATGGAGTGTATGGGTCCACACAGTACCTGTGATATATACAGCATCATGGAGTGTATGGGTCCACACAGTACCTGTGATATATACAGCATCATGGGGTGTATGGGTCCACACAGTACCTGTGATATATACAGCATCATGGAGTGTATGGGTCCACACAGTACCTGTGATATATACATCATCATGGAGTGTATGGGTCCACACAGTACCTGTGATATATACAGCATCATGGGGTGTATGGGTCCACACAGTACCTGTGATATATACAGCATCATGGAGTGTATGGGTCCACACAGTACCTGTTATATATACAGCATCATGGAGTGTATGGGTCCACACAGTACCTGTGATATATACAGCATCATGGAGTGTATGGGTCCACACAGTACCTGTGATATATACAGCCTCATGGAGTGTATGGGTCCACACAGTACCTGTGATATATACATCATCATGGAGTGTATGGGTCCACACAGTACCTGTGATATATACAGCATCATGGGGTGTATGGGTCCACACAGTACCTGTGATATATACAGCATCATGGAGTGTATGGGTCCACACAGTACCTGTTATATATACAGCATCATGGAGTGTATGGGTCCACACAGTACCTGTGATATATACAGCATCATGGAGTGTATGGGTCCACACAGTACCTGTGATATATACATCATCATGGAGTGTATGGGTCCACACAGTACCTGTGATATATACAGCATCATGGGGTGTATGGGTCCACACAGTACCTGTGATATATACAGCATCATGGAGTGTATGGGTCCACACAGTACCTGTGATATATACATCATCATGGGGTGTATGGGTCCACACAGTACCTGTGATATATACAGCATCATGGATGTATGGGTCCACACAGTAGCATCATGGAGTGTATGGGTCCACACAGTACCTGTGATATATACAGCATCATGGAGTGTATGGGTCCACACAGTACCTGTGATATATACAGCATCATGGGGTGTATGGGTCCACACAGTACCTGTGATATATACAGCATCATGGAGTGTATGGGTCCACACAGTACCTGTGATATATACAGCATCATGGAGTGTATGGGTCCACACAGTACCTGTGATATATACAGCATCATGGGGTGTATGGGTCCACACAGTACCTGTGATATATACAGCATCATGGGGTGTATGGGTCCACACAGTACCTGTGATATATACAGCATCATGGAGTGTATGGGTCCACACAGTACCTGTGATATATACAGCATCATGGAGTGTATGGGTCCACACAGTACCTGTTATATATACAGCATCATGGGGTGTATGGGTCCACACAGTACCTGTGATATATACAGCATCATGGAGTGTATGGGTCCACACAGTACCTGTGATATATACAGCAGTGTATGGGTCCACACAGTACCTGTGATATATACAGCATCATGGAGTGTATGGGTCCACACAGTACCTGTGATATATACAGCATCATGGAGTGTATGGGTCCACACAGTACCTGTGATATATACAGCATCATGGAGTGTATGGGTCCACACAGTACCTGTGATATATACAGCATCATGGAGTGTATGGGTCCACACAGTACCTGTGATATATACATCATCATGGAGTGTATGGGTCCACACAGTACCTGTGATATATACATCATCATGGAGTGTATGGGTCCACACAGTACCTGTGATATATACAGCATCATGGAGTGTATGGGTCCACACAGTACCTGTGATATATACAGCATCATGGAGTGTATGGGTCCACACAGTACCTGTGATATATACAGCATCATGGAGTGTATGGGTCCACACAGTACCTGTGATATATACAGCATCATGGAGTGTATGGGTCCACACAGTACCTGTGATATATACAGCATCATGGAGTGTATGGGTCCACACAGTACCTGTGATATATACATCATCATGGAGTGTATGGGTCCACACAGTACCTGTCCTCATCAGGACCACCGGCTCCAGAGCACTGGCAATGCTTCAAATTTAATAATAATCTCACACCTAACATAATTCATCTGAGCATAAACACAGAAGCAGATCACTGAAGATCTGAGCATAAAGTCTCAATTAAATATGGTAACATTGGGAAAGATTCATTTCCAAAGAGGCCGCAGCCAAAAAATTGTCAACCAGATTTTATTGTCTCAAGTTATAACACTAGTTATTGGAACACACACTCACCAGCCACTCAATTAGGTCCACCGTTTCAACTGTTCATTAACGCAAATAGCTAATCATCCCATCACGTAGCAGCAAGCCAATGCATTTAGGCATGTAGACATGGTCAAGACGATCAAACCCAGCATCAGAATGGGGAAGGTGACTTTCAACATGGCATGGTTGTTGGCGCCACTTGGTTGTGTAGGAAAATTCCAGCCAATCTCCACAGTTTACAGAGAATGGTACAAAAAAACTGAAAATATCCAGAGAGAGGCAGCTTGACTTGATGTGGTATTAAAGCATGTTAATAACATCGGCCCCCACAGAAAGGCGTTCCTGAAGTGTTTCCATTGAAACCAGAAGGGGGGGGGGGTCCATTTACCCTTGTCAAAACAACCCAGTTGAGGTAAAAAGCCCAGTCAGAATGTAAAATGATGTCATGCATTGACAGCATTCAACGAGGAGCCTTTCAAATTGACAACAAATTAGGAGCAGGTAAACTAACAAAAATCAACAGCAAATGTAATGTGTGATGTTCTTGAATGTCATTAGTACAGTATAGTACCATAGACAATATTTGATCAGTTCTGCTATGTTCGTCTGCATCAACAAACGATAAAACTTCACAACTTGACAAATAAGAAATTTGTGTAATGGTACATAGGGTAATATTTCCATATAATTATCATAAAAAGTATTATCATTGATCATTTCAGTTTTTGCACTGTTTCCAACTAGGGTAGTATAACGCGTTTTAATGACCGCAAGCTCATGATGTTGATGATAATCAACATGTGACCGACTGTTTAGCTGCAGCAGTAAATATTAATATGTAAACCACAGTGATCATGCCATGAACATACCTGAATTCCTTAAAAGAATATATGCAAAAACAAAAAAATTGCAACCATTAGCACATAAAGCAACCTTTAGAAACACGTGTCTCATTAAAACCAATGATATAAATATGTTTAAATATTAAAGAGAAAATCAGTGTGAACAAAATACGAACATTATTTCTCTCAGAATACACCTGGCGTCTGAACATTGACAAAATAACCAGTTTACAACTGGTGCATCTGTAAAAACAAAAGTCCTGTTGGTTGGTAGTTCGACCCATTCCGGGCAATAAACACAAACATCAGCAGAAGTAGGCAGACTCCAATGGCCTTCCCAGTCCCAGCTTTGATGTCCCACTGGTAGCCTCTTGTCTGGCCAATTAATCTGCTCTTGATCAGAGTAGACTGTCTGTCGCCCTTTAGCTAAAGCAAACAGGACCAACAGTAAATCCAAATTCAGTTGTGAGGCCACTGTTGCCAAGGACTGCCAGATCTCTAAGGGGAAGCATCTCTAGGTCCGCGCTCTCAAACTGGAACAATGCCTCACGGTGGCCTCCAGACCCCAGCTTCTCAGAGGGCTGTCACAGAAAATAGAAGTACATTACAAGTGCTAGTATCTCCATATTCACCATCTCTCAACAGCCATTGCCCCCACAACACTTACACATCCATTACTTCATCATCATCATCAACAAATATATTTGTTAGTTTGGGAGGGGATTTTTCTTTTTAAATATACTTGTTTTTTCCTGTTTAGCTTGCTAATGAACATATTGAAATATTGCCAGACAGCCCGAGAGCTGATCTATTTATGTTAAACAATGGACACAAGATCGGGTGTTTATTTTAGTTGGGTCTTAATAGCAGGCCGACTGAGGCAGCCCAGGAAAACATTGGTTTGAAACCTCAGATTTAATACAATATGTGGCAACAGCCACACGCCGGAAACATACCACACAATCTTTTAAAGTCCCCAGGTAACTCTGTCTTCGTGGGTTGGCCAGGAATTTCACCTCTCTTTCATCCGGTCCCTGTTTGGTCCCAGGCTGGCAGGTGTAGGTAACGGTTTGACTGGTTAGTCTGCTGTTCAACTTAAGGAACCTCATCTGAACCACATCAGGCTCTAGATACTCAAACTGCAAGACAGAATGGAAGGAAACGTTGTTTCAAAACCCCAAATTCAAACTTGTGAGACGAGTCCAAAGAAGAATCCCGATTGGTCTTGAGCCGTACCTGAAAGCCTTCTTCCATTGAACTCAACCAATGAAATGAGTTTCTGCTCCCAGAATCCTTCAGCCATGCTTTCAACGGCACCTGCAGTTGTTACGTTAATATCAGGTGTTATTATGATTATATATAACATCCAGATATTATTACATGGCAGAAATGTAATTCAGAGGATCCCAGAGGTAGTGTTTTCATTGACAGTACCTGAGGCTGGAGTGGAGACAGACAGGTCATAGGAGCAGCAACAGTAAAGTCACAGTAGACCAGAAAGGCATCAGCCGGGCTGCCCTGGTTCGAATCAATGTAGTACATCCCTGCCACATATAACAATTAAATTAAAATATAAGCAGGGTTCAACATCTCTGCTACTCTACAATCCTCCCGCACAAATAACAACCACATTGTACATTTACAATGCTGTAATATCTGATAAAGAACGTGATGCATGAATATAATGGAGAAATTGTCAAACTGAAGTTGATGTTGACTCTGTAGATGGGACCCGCACCGTTCTTGTAGCTGGGCTGGGAGAGCCAGAGCTCCAAACATGTAGTAGCCGGGTGTTCTTTGGTGCCATCTGGTGGATCTATGAAGATGCGCAGGTTCTGGTGCAACGAGTCCAGCAGAGTCTGGATAAGGAGGTAGTTGGGTGTGTCTGACAGATACATGAGGTCCTGGTAAGGCATACGCACAGAAAACACACAGACACAAATAAACACAAAGGTGTTATAAGATAAATGGTAATGGCTGAACAAGACTGCACTTCTTTACCTTCTAAATTCCTCTGACATTAAGTGTATATATAAGTGTAGTTGACATTGATTTCTAACAACTTACCTTCATTTGCGCCAGAGTGAGGTTCAGAGAGGTTCCTGGGGGCCCGGGGGGACCAGGGAGGCCCTTATCACACACACACACACAGTAAAAATAAACTGAATATATACAGTCATATAGAAATTAATTTCATCGAAGCGATTTCAGATTGAAGCCATTATACAAACGTGGAAAGGCTGGCATTTTAATGGTGTGTGATGTGAGCAGAGCCACACTCACAGGAAGACCTTTAACTCCAACTGGACCCGATTTTCCAGGAACTCCTTTCAGACCCTAATAAGGCAAACGGCCCATTTAGTCACTGCAAATCAATGTTCATTACATACAGAATGTACCGAACAGAAGGTATAAAAAAGACTTGAACATTTGTTTTAACATTAACATACCTTCTCTCCAAACAAACCCTTTAGAAAGAGGAAATTAATCACATTAGCATAACATTTGACTCGTTCAGGGAAGCTGGCGAAGGACTAAAAAGAAGTAGAAACGACCTGTGCCTTACAAATGCTTTGTAACATGTCAAATGCCTTAATTGGACAGAGATCCAACGATGCTTGTGATAAGTAGTACAACATAAAGTGAATTACCTAATCAAATATGTTAATAAATGCCACTTCTGGGTGTAGAACAATTCCTTCTTCAGTTCCTCAGAAAAAAATCAAAATCTGATTTCCCTCCAGCTTTTGTACATTTCTTTCACTACGTGGCAAACTAAACACTTCTGTAAAATGTGTCAGAAATCCTAAAGGATAACACAAGCAGGGCGACTTACAGGCAGACCCGGGAGACCTGTGGTTCCCCATTCACCACGCAGACCAATGTCACCCTACGAACACAGAACGCAAAACCCAGTCAGCACACGTCCGTTCCAAAGCCTCATACCATGTTGAGGATGTAACAAAACACACAGAGAAAAGCGTTCAGAGAAAGGCCAACCGCACAGATACCAAAGGAACAATTTCACCTGTTCTCCTTTCGAGCCACCTGGCCCTCGTTCTCCCAAAGGGCCTCGATTCCCCTGAAACGAACACTCATTTCACTCAACACATTGACATGTATGGGGGCATAAACACTCAAATGTATCCACAGAAAATTTTAATAGACCATTTTTATACATCAGCGCGTCTGGCTAGTACACAGATTAATGGAAGTACCTTTAACCCCTGACCCCCAGGAGGGCCTTCTAGTCCCATAATCCCCGGCGCTCCCTGGAGATTCAGAGGAAATGATTAGTCCTAACCTACAGAAAGAAGTTCATGACTAAAACAGTTGTTCCTGTTTAATAACAGGTTCTCACCTTAACACCTTCTACACCCATTTCACCCTTCTCTCCTCGGAAACCAGTCATCCCCTTTGTGAGGAAGAGGAAGAAAAAGGTTTTGGGGACAATAATTTGTTTGAAGCACCTGGAATGGAAATGTGCACACACAAAACATCCCAAACAAATATACAGTATAAAATAACTTCAAAACTTACATAAAGCCCTTGTCTTCCTGGTGGGCCAGCTGAACCAAAATATCCTGTGTTTCCCTAAGGCCATAGAAAGGTGAAATCGTAAAATCAATGTTAGTTTAGTAAATCTTTTAAGTTAAGAAACGGGTTATTCAAGATCAAGAAATATTCCGTAGTTTCATTGCTTGGCCATTATCAGGGAAAATCGGAGTTTCTCACAGTCTTGAGAGTTACTTATGACTGACCTTTCCTCCTCCCTCCCCGCTTAATCCTCTGCTTCCAGCTTTTCCAATGATTCCCTAAAACAGAAAAAAATGAACAAATTGAAGAATCAACTTACTATCAGAATAGCACGTAAAAAAAAGAGAGACAGAATCAGAGATGGTTTAATTCCCACCTTCCTTCCGACGGGTCCTGTCTTTCCAGGATTCCCATTTTGACCTTGGTCACCCTAATAAAACCCAAGAGCCCTCAATCACATGACACACAATGTGGATATTTTTGAACGTGATAAATATGATTTCAGAATATGTCACAGAGTTACACATTAGTCTACCGTCAGACAGTTGAAAGGTAAAAGGTTTAACCGACCTTTTGACCTTTCTGGCCTCTTCTCCCCTCAGGGCCTGGTTGACCTTTTGGTCCCTGAAGGTCAAGACAGTAAAGTTGACTAATGTAAACAATCAGTGGTAAACATTTAGTTTTGATAAAGATATCTGAAAATGCGTGTGCGTGTGTAAGCTCTAACAATGTATTATAACACTAACCAGAGCTCCTAGTTGACCAGCCGCTCCCTGAGGTCCCATCTCACCAGGTAAACCCTAAGAGTTAAGAAAAGTCAATTTATTTTTCATCAACTTATTGCCAGGACCACCACTACCGGCCTCATGTTCCCTTGTTCTTACATCCGATCCAGAAAGTGCCCGAGGCCCTCTGTAGCCTGGAAGCCCGTCTTCCCCCTGGAACCAACAGAGACACGAAGGACAGTCAGTGTTACCAATGTTCCTGTCTCTAGAAAGGAAAACATCTTCGACCCAAAGCCATTTCAGTCAGCCTCACCTGTTCTCCGGATTCTCCTTGGTCTCCAGCCCCGCCTTTGCACCCCTCCTGTCCAGGGAACCCCTTCGGACCGATCTCTCCCGGCCTCCCCATGCCCCCTTCAACACCCTGCCATAAACCGACAACACGCCGACGTCCATTCAAGAGCCACTGAGGACAGGATGCATGAGGGTCGACTATCAACATCACCTGAGGCAGTGTTAAACCCTACCTTTGGTCCAGTCTTTCCCATGTCACCCTTCACTCCTCTGTTCCCTGACAGCCCCTGTCGTAAGAAACAGAATCAATAAAGTCTATAGTGGCATTATCATTTTTATCCAGTATATACACACACGATGAGAACAACTGCGGTGCTGGCAGAACATACCACAAGGCCTGGGTTTCCAGGAATCCCAGGCTTTCCATGTGAGCCAATGGCTCCCTAGAGAAATGACAACTCGGACTTACTGCAAAACTACAGAATATAACACTAACTTTATGAGGATAGCATTTCATCGTCATATTGTACCTTCTGCCCTGGCGATCCAATAGGCCCGGACAATCCAAACGGTCCTGGAACGCCCTAGAACCGGAAAATGTTTTAAAAAAACATTCTGCAAAGAAACTGCAGAAAGTATTGAGAATTAAAGATTTGTAATCTATCAAAACAAACTATTCAAACCTACTTCAAGTCCAGGCAAGCCAGGCAAGCCGGTTTCTCCCATCAACCCGACCTGGCCCTAATATACAGACACAGATCGCAGATCATGTATGCAAAACAGCACCACTATTAACCACTCTAAAAACAGACCCTCACTTGTAATCCTATGTAGCCTTTCTCTCCCTTCACTCCTCGTTCTCCACGGCCCCCAACAGCTCCCAAAGGACCTGCTAACCCAGAAGATCCACGGGCTCCAATGTCCCCCTGGAAAGGACAAAACAACAAAAAAAGAAGTGTTCGATTTCGGTCAAATGAACATACATTCTCTAGCATCGTACCATGCATGTAGAACTGCAAATAAGCAGATGCTGTTCGCACGGTATTAACGTTATTCATTCCAATACCTTCTCTCCTTTAAGACTGGGATCTCCTCTACTGCCAATACTTCCAATATTACCCTGAAACAGACAGGTCCAGAGACACATAAAACCCCATCCCAAAGGGCTAACGGCAGTGTGTGTTTGCAGGCGAGTTCGGTCGACGAAGGTAAGACATCTGACCTCTTTGCCCTTTGACCCAGGTTTACCCATCAGTCCAGGGGAGCCCTCTGGCCCAGGGTCACCCTGCGGTCCTTTAGGTCCTGGCGTTCCATATGGACCTTGAGCTCCCTTTGTCACAACAACAGAGATGGAATCAGTGGGATCGGGACAGAGTAGGGAGTGACCGTATGAACACATCTGAACTGAACTCCTGAATCCTATGAGGTAACACACCTGTTCTCCTTTCTTTCCAGGCGGTCCCTCCTCACCGACAGTTCCTGGGGGACCCTTGGTTGGGTGGTGGGGGGGGTGTTAGGATACAGTACAGTCATTAATGTCAGCCGGGGTTGATTACGGTTTTAGTTGAAAGTTATATACAAAATATTTTTGTTCCATGACATTACATCATATTAACTGTAAATGGGTACATGGCCGTTTCAGAACACATTCACTGCCCACCTGCTGTCCGTCCAGTCCAGGTGGCCCAGTGTCCCCAACAGGGCCAATAGCTCCCTGGACACACACAACATGACATCACTAAGATCAATACTGACAGTCATGATTACTTATAGAATCTGGCATTGATGAGGTGAAAATGACGAGGCATGTACTTACCCTGTCTCCTCTACCTCCAATCTGCCCAATTACTCCACCCATCCCAGCAGTTCCCTGGATGCAGAGAATGAAACCCAATTAAGAGTGGCTTCGCTCGTTAATCACACGGATTCATTAACACAACTGACATTTCGCAACTTTGGAACAGGACAAATACACACATCTGCCTGGGAAAATGCGTATGCGGAAGGAGAAAATTAGAAGTACCCACTCACTGGGAACCCGGTGGAGCCGACCGGGCCCTGATGCCCCAGGGGCCCCTGGCCACCTGAAGGGCCTGGCTTCCCTGTACTGCCATCTGGCCCCGAATTCCCCGGAGGACCCTTAAACCAGTTACACCATATCAACTTCTGAAGTAAACATTTAAAATCACAGAAATGGTGGTCCAGCATCTGCCGTCGCTGATTAACACATGTACTGCTGCAGCATGAGTTAAGATCAGTCCCACCGCTCCTACAGCAAAAACGTTCGCCTCTATCATTTCCTCAGTATCTATCACAGCATAGATAACTTAAAATATATATATATTTAAAATGAGCAAATACTCCAAATGTTAAAGAGCTCTCAAACTACAAGAGGACGAGAAGACTGTTACTCACTTGTAATCCCGGTAAACCATTAGATCCAGTCTCTCCTCGATGGCCCTGAGAAAGACAGCCAGCAGAAACCGGAATTGACTCTCCAATCAATTCAGGTTCTGAGAAGATTTCTGAGCAGGTGTGTCTGAAAGTTCCTGAAAACCGTCTGTTTACTCACCGCAGGTCCAGTGGGCCCTCTTTCCCCATGAGGTCCCTTCAGTCCCTGTAACAAAGATCAAAATCATTACCCATTTCCACAAACCTCAGTTCAGACTTTGTCTAAAATAACAAAGTTATTACAGTTTACTCACAGGCTGTCCACTCTTCCCCTGGATGCCAGTGATGCCTCTCACACCAGGTTTTCCCTGAGGGCGCACACATACACACACACACACACACACACACACACACACACTTAAACCAGTAACTGTGTTACTGTAATGTACCATTCTGTACAACGATAAAGGACACATCTTACCCCGTCTCCATAACGTCCAGGTCTTCCAGTTAAACCGACAGATCCTGGGTAACCCTGTAGAACAAAGAGATTTCCAAGGTAACGGTTGGCTGTTTCACACAAAGCCAGTTGTCGGCAGCATAAGGGCCCGCATTAAAGGCATTATAACTACAGCAACTCTACAGAGCATGAGTTCTACTGGTATACAAACACATTACCTTCTAGATAACAAGGGCATCGTTTAATAATTTGTCCTATTGCCAACACTACAAATCGGACATACAGACTACCATGAGGCAATTTAAAACATCATTTTGGTGACAATAGAAAGTAGTCAAAGTGCATTTAGGTACACATTAATGATCATGTCCACAATAGATAAAGACAAGCTCATTCTGTACACCTGCAGCCCGGGGTATAATCCATGTGATATACACACATGTTATACATGCACGCATATTATATATACACACACATGTTCTATATACACATGTGTTCTATATACACACATGTCCTATATACACACATGTTCTATATACACATATGTTCTATATACACACACATGTTATATATGCACACATGTTATATATACACACACATGTTCTATATACACATATGTTCTATATACACACATGTTCTATATACACACATGTTCTATATACACATATGTTCTATATACACACATGTTATATATGCACACATGTTATATATACACACACATGTTCTATATACACATATGTTCTATATACACACATGTTCTATGTACACACACATGTTCTATATACACACATGTTATATATGCACGCATGTTCTATATACACACACATGTTCTGTATACACATATGTTCTATATACACACATGTTCTATATACACACATGTTCTATATACACATATGTTCTATATACACACATGTTATATATGCACGCATGTTATATATACACACACATGTTATATATACACACACATGTTATATATGCACACATGATATATACACACACGTTCTATATACACACACATTATATATACACACACGTTCTATATACACACACATTATATATATATACACACATGCTGTATACACGCACGTTATATATACACACACGCTATATATACACACACATTATATATACACACACGTTCTATATACACACACATTATATATATATATATACACACACACATTATATATATATACACATGCTATATACACGCATGTTATATATACACACACATGCTCTATATACACGTTATATATACACACACATGCTATATATACACACACGTTATATATACACACACATTATATACACACACACGTTCTATATACACACACATTATATATATACACACACAGATTATATATACACACACATTATATATACACACACGTTCTATATACACACACATTATATATATATATATATATACACAGATTATATATATACACACAGGCTGTATACACGCACGTTATATATACACACACATGCTATATATACACACACATTATATATACACACTCGTTCTATATACGCACACATTATATATATATATATATACACACACACACATTATATATATACACACATGCTATATACACGCACGTTATATATACACACACGATATATATACACACACATGTTATATATACATACACACAGTCACAGGACAGCAGTAGGTTTCGGACCGGTAACACTTACATACATTCCCACTGGTCCCTGGCGTCCGTCCACACCAGACTTTCCCGGGAAGCCCTGGACATCACACACAGGCTTATTAACATTGACACAAGCAGGTCATATTCAGAGATGGAGGCGTTAAAGCTGTGATACGCACCCTCTCTCCAAGTCTTCCAGGACTGCCGTCTTTTCCAGACGTTCCCGGAGGACCCTGTCGACAGAGACAGACTGATTAGTCAGGTGGGGATGTGGAACGTGTTGGCTCAACAATGAGGACATATCATACTAGACAAACCAGAGTGCCTGGTGGACCTGCTTCTCCTGCCTCTCCCACCGGACCTAGAAATCCCTGGATTTATCAGATAGACAACAGAGGATAAACACACTGGATGTTAATTAACCACATAGCAACCGGCCTTAACCAGCGTCACACATGACATGAACACATCATAAAGTGGCATCGCTGAATGAGTCTTCCAATAACGCCGACTGAATGAGGCTACGTCCCACGAGGATCACCGGGCCGCGTGAACCTTTTACCTAAACTTCTGTCTGACTGGTGGACCGATCAATCTCACACCTCTTCTCGCCGTGGCTGCGCTTTATGAGCCGTAATGTGTTTCTGTCCATCTCATTGTTCACTTGTTTAATTGCTGTGACTTACTCTGTTTCCTTTAGTTCCCTGATCGCCAGCAGAGCCGAGAGCGCCCTACAATCACACACATTCACACACAACAACAATAACACATTACGCGTATTGTTTAGCACAAAATCAATATCACCACAAAAAAGAATTCGTATGACGGAACACATCAAAATGTCTGAAGAGATGCCTCGCATACACAAGTAATGTAATTGTTGGGTTAGTACCTGTTCAAGGAGTCAGTAGAAAATCCTAATTTGTAAGTGATATTAAAATATTAAAAGATATAAAATGGGAACCTGTGTACCAGGCTTTCCTTCTGCTCCCTCAGTCCCAATGAAGCCTCTAAAACCCTGCAGGGAAAACAGACCGACATAGAAGAACGCCTGGTACTAGATAATACAACAGACAGGGTCAATCAAGGTTACAAATATAGCTACTGTAAGACCAGAGATCTAACAACTCTCCTCTGGTCTTGGCAGACATTACATGTTTTCTAACTATTCCAAAGCTGTAGCACCCTTCCCTTAATAAGGTGACTAAGATAAGCTAGTTCAGGGGTCAGCAAATATGTCAAACGTCCGCCGCTCCTCGAGCACAGGTTTGAGAACTGTGATATTGATATGACAGTGAGTACGGTCTGAGTAAGGTATTCTTACCGAGATACCAGGTCTACCAAAGAGACCAGACCGCCCAGAACGACCCTGGAAACCCAGTAGAAGACAATGAAGAGATTATAATGGAGAATGCGACATCCCCCAGCAGAAAAGAAAGAACTATATCTACCAAGATGGTCTATTAGATGACAGAGACAGTTACCCTTTTTCCTTTAAGTCCTGACTTCCCATTGTGGCCCTGAGGTCCCCTGTGACCCTATATTTGAAAAGACCAAAATAAGATAATGATCCAAACATAGCTGACAGACATTGTTCTGATAATTGCTCCACGGGACTAATAAACACTCCTAACCTTTGACCCTTCCTTTCCAATCATCCCCAGAAAACCAATCTCTCCGTCTTCACCCTGCATGGGGACAAATAAAGGCATCTGACTAGGAGTCTTTTCTATTAAAAGGTTTATAATATGACCTCTTCATAAACACAAACTAAAGGTACACAGAACAACACGTGGGTCCTCCTGACCTTTACCTGAATGCCATGTGGACCAGGTCGACCTCCCAGACCAGGTAGACCTGGGAATCCACTCGGACCTCTCTCACCCTGATGGCCTGGTGAGCCCGATGCACCGACAGAACCCTGAGAAAAAAATACATCCTAAATGTATCGACAACCTTTACAGGAAAAAAATGGCCTTGGAGACATCATGATTTGTATACTATTACATTGCTTTAATTTCTCACCCTGTCTCCTTTGGGTCCAGTGTCTCCTTTGTCGCCATCTAGTCCTCTGAAGCCCTACAGGAGACATTGAGTCTGATCAAATAGGCATCACACAATAGAAGACGGTTAAAAAAAACAAGATGATAAGTATATACATCTTACCGTGCTGCCTGGAAACCCCCTGAGACCTGGCAGTCCGGAGGAACCCTGAAATCACACAGACAGACAGTTTTATAACCGCTGCTCATATGTATTGGCTATGGCATCTAGGAGCTACAATCTTCTAAAGTCTAAGATTCACAGAAATTGGACATGGGAAGTATTGATTAAATGGCCGAATTATTAAAACATCTCTATCTGCAATTTTTATTGATTAACTTATTCGATTGTGGTTTCACATATAGTGAATGTTCATAGTAAACATTTACATTACATTTCATTCGGGAATCACATAGCAAGGCATTGACGTTATATTATTGCCTACCTCCTAAATACTATAATAAGAACAATATCTCAAAGTTTAAAAAGTAGGCCCTTGAGGAAATGGTCGTGAATATGCCTGGTTTGGTCAGTTTAGGCATTACCTCATTTCAGTATTGAAATATTTGTAAAACAGACTGGCATTTCTAAAATATGTTTTCAATTTCAGTTGAGATGGGGCTCAAACTAAAACCAGGAGCGAAAACATGAGTGGAACACCAGTTGGCAGACTTCTACGATAGGTGAGAAGTCAACTCCTATGTTTCGTGTATTAAACAGAGTGGGCGTTCAGAAGCAAGCCACATTCAGGTTCGTGATGCTGTTATTGCTTCAATGTGCCAAATCAAACAACCGACTTGGCAAGAAAAACTAAACATGACTTAAACGGCTCTTAGAATCAGTTTTCAAGGCATACAGCTTGCAAAGTTCATTGGCAATGTTACTGAATGTTTACTCTTGTGTGTTTTTCATCTTAAAACATACATTATGTCTCATCCGTTTTTGAATCTAAACAAATTAAAATACATAGTAACATGTAGGTGATCCACAGAATTCTCACCATGGGTCCTTCGAGGCCTGGTGTTCCATTAATGCCAATCTCCCCAACTTCGCCCTGTGGAGAAATAATAGAGACTGACTTGTTTACCAATATCTACTTCATCATATTTGACCATTTTATACCGAATGCGCTGACCCCATTTATGTAACCATATAAAAATATGTTTGAACTTACCATGTCGCCCTTTTGACCTGGAATGTCATCCATCCCTGGATTTCCCTGAAAATACAGTAAAGGGAAAACATTTGATACTGTTGTAACACGATTATATGCTAACTTAAGCTATATGCAGGTAAACCAAGATTATAAGGCATGTCCAGGGTCTGAATGTCATAGTAATTTCTCTCAGGAAAAAGCCATCTGGACATCAATAACGTCACCAGACTGAGAGTAGCCAGGAGATTGATAGTACTTTTTCTAACTCAACTCTGCTGTCTGACAAGGCCTACAAGAGTACTGCACTTTGTGCCCTGCATGTCAGGAGCCATCACAGAGACCAGACCGCGGCTAATGCTAACGGGTTGACCCCAGACATCACTGGAGAGTTGCAAAGGGAAAAATAACCAGACAAATTTAGACTCCCTTATACATTTTCTGAAAGAATGCAAGGAATCGTAAAAGTTACCTTCCGGATCGACAGAAGCAGGAGAGAAGTTTGAGGTTTTCTATGTTATTAAATCAACTGAAAATCCAATAGAACATAATTTCTTTCTTTCTAATTTCTTCAATGTATTTCCTATGTTATGTATATTTCCTGTGCATATTAGGTGTATTTCCTGTGCATACTTGGTATATTTCCTGGTGTATATTCTGTATATTTCCTGTGTATATATTATTAATTTCCTGTGCATACTTGGTGTATTTCCTGGTGTATATTCTGTATATTTACTGTGTATATATTATTAATTTCCTGTGCATACTTGGTGTATTTCCTGGTGTATATTCTGTATATTTCCTGTGTATATATTATTAATATCCTGTGCATACTTGGTGTATTTCCTGGTGTATATTCTGTATATTTCCTGTGTATATATTATTAATATCCTGTGCATACTTGGTGTATTTCCTGTGCATTCCTTACTTGGTTTCCGTAAGGTCCCGGAGAGCCTCTCTCTCCTGATAGTCCAATCGAACCCTAATAGGATATAACACTGAACATTGGCCTCATTGTTTCTATGGGAACAGCAGTACACTGAACATTGGCCTCATTGTTTCTATGGGAACAGCAGTACACTGAACATTGGCCTCATTGTTTCTATGGGAACAGCAGTACACTGAACATTGGCCTTATTGTTTCCATGGGAACAGCAGTACACTGAACATTGGCCTTATTGTTTCCATGGGAACAACAGTACACTGAACATTGGCCTCATTGTTTCTATGGGAACAGCAGTACACTGAACATTGACTGGGTTGCTCAATTGATATTTCTTAAATACATATTTAATATTTATAAAAGGAAGATTCATTGTCAGACGTAAAACACAGACACATACCATGGGCCCTTTACGGCCCCGTGGTCCAGCTGGCCCTTCGTCACCCTGTAGGAAACACAGCAGACAAACAGTCAAACCCTTTTGGGGGGCGGCGGTTATTAGTAAACTGCAATACCACATATGTGTCAACCAATCATCAATCAACGTTCCGCAGTGCCTTGAAAAACCCCAAATACTGACCATTAAGCCGTTGGGCCCCTGTGCTCCCACCATCCCGGCCATGCCTGGAGCCCCCTGTTTGGGCACAAAAAGCCCACGCATGAGTGTGCGAACAGGAAATAACCAACATTTCTGCAAGCTATTGAGAGTGTGTTGACTGCTAATATGCGGATATAAATGTAGGTACAGTAGATGTGATGGTGAACAGGCAGTGTTTTGCATGACGCTGCTACACTCACCATGGACCCGATTGGACCCTGGGGACCATCATATCCAATATCGCCCTGAAAAGAAGCTCAAGACAGTCATGTAAAGGGAGATAGAGGAGAACATAATCAATTTCACCACAGTTGGTTGTGTCACATCATAAGCATTATGGTTTGGTACCTGTGACCCAGGTAGTCCTGGAACCCCCTGGTTTCCTCTTTTACCAACTGGACCCTAAAATTAAAACAGACAAGCTTCAACACCAGGATTTACAACTCTATAGTTAATTACACATTTTTCAGATGAAATTGGACCAGAAGTTCTACTCACAGGTGGTCCAATGGAACCTGGATCCCCTGGTTCCCCTTTAGAGCCCTGGAAAAGATACCAAATAATATTCACAAACATGCACCAAACAAGAAAATGTGAAAGACTTGAGAGCAAATCAGTGAACATCTGCATCCACTAGAGGGCAGTGCATGAACACGTGTATTGGCCAACTCAATCAATGTTCTAATTCCACCTTGAATACACAATATGTAAATAGGTAAAAAGTTCAAAACAAGTGGATGCTCAAAAAGTGACCTTCTCTCCAGGGTCCCCTCTGTCTCCGCAAGGACCCGTCTTGCCAGTGAAACCCTGTGATTCAATAATGAGAGATAACAAACATGTGAGACGCTACAATACACCAACTAGAAAGGCAATGATACACAAGCATGTGGGGGTTGGACGGGATACAACTGGCCCTTCCTAATGTCTTTGTGCACAGTTGTCTATGAGATTCAAGTGACCCTTTAGTGCCACCATCTGTTTACTACCAGCATGTCTGAGAACCAGACAGCTTTGAATTGCTCACTCTCATTTAAAATGATAAAGCTTGATGGGCCGACTAATGCTGATGATTAAACAGTTTAATTTGTGGGTGTGGTATAAATCATACATAAATGGTTCTAATAAAAATAGCGATGGCCAATATTATTGCTAGGAAAGAACAACAAGTAAATCGTTGAGTCTAGAAAAGACTAATTCTGTCATGGGATGCTCAGGAGGGGATTACTTTTCACAAAAACTGCTCATAGCTGTAGTCATTCCATTGCTTGAATGAACTCTTCTGCCCTACCATCAAGCGTTAGTTGATTCCATCATTGGACTGTCAGAATAGAGAAGAGCTTTGACTAAACTGAGCAGGAGCCGCCCTCCTAGAAAAGACCACTAGACCAGAGTGGAATGAACAATGTGCCTGATTAGGGATTTGAGAAGGGCATTTAGAGTGAGGCGGTTCTTCCTGCTGCTTTGGAGGCAAGCACCACGCTCTTATAGCGGACCTGAGCTTCAACAGCATGCCACTGGAGTTGACTCATTTATACAGTGACTAATACAAGCCTTTGGACTCTAGATTAGGACAGCTTGTTGCTAGGATCTGCGGGAGGTTCTCTCAGGTCATGTGGTCAGAACTCCTGGCCGTACATTCGTACTGCTTGTTTTCTTTGACTGGGGGATATGAACCGGGTGTCCACGTTTGACAGACGCTTCAATGCACTAATGTGACATGGTGCCACTGAGTCCAGTACAGTAGAGATGTGTCCTGCAGTATTCAACAGGTCCTCTCACCATCTCTCCTCTCTCCCCAGGGGAAGCCTTCTCTCCCTCGTACCCGGTGGGACCCTGTAAGACAAACAGCAACGTCACAGACTTAGTTTTTTTCCTCAGCCTAATAGAATCTGGACTTGTTTGACTTGTTGACACAGTAACGCCTCTGCGTTTTGACTTTAAACTGTGGAATGGTTTAAATGCGGATTTAAATGTCCATCTCTTGGATGCTACCTGAAGCCCCGGCAATCCCTGTGGTCCAGGCTGCCCATCCAGGCCATGGCCACCATCTCTGCCCCAGGTCCCGGCCCGTCCTGGCACACCTTTGGGCCCTGGGTACCCCTGGCAGACAGACAGACATAACACCAGAATATCAAGCACACAGTTATCTGTCAGACGATCTTCTGCTCTGCAGACAATGGCGGAGAAGACAAGGAGATGTCATCTGGTGAAGAATACAGGATGATTCATGTTAACAATAGATCTACGAAGTCTGAACATCTATTGACGTGTTATCACCATGTCTCCCATGTTTCCAGGCAACCCCCTGTCTCCAGGATCTCCCGGGATGCCCTGTGGAAAGACCTCATCCATCAGTTATCTACACAAACAGGCTTTCTGACATCACATTAAGACCACAGAACCATAGTTAATAGATGACCACTCACCGGTGGGCCGGGTCGGCCCGTCTCCCCTGTTGGTCCAGGATCTCCCTGTTCTGTCTGTGAATTTAACAGGAAGAAGTCCATCATTATCTCTGACCCGCCGTGGAGCTGGATTTGAGCAGTATGGATGTGTGATACTTACAGGCCAACCAGCCCGGAGCAAATGGACGAACGATGACCGCTGAAAGAACCAAAACAGAGAACACATTCGCGTGATTTTATTTCCTCACAATTTCACGGGAAAACTTTCCTCACAATTTCCTAACGTCTACTGCTTTAATATCACAGTACGGAATGAGTACCTGTTTCCTAAGATGTTCCCGGCGAAAAAGATACATCATTCTCAAATCACAAATATATTTTTTTAGAAACAAGAGGCCGATGCTAAATATCCCTGCCTGATTAGACGGCAGATAAGGCATGGGGCCGTGGCACAGAGAATACTCTCACTGTAGACTGCCGGCTGTGTAAGTTGGAGACAACTGACTCCCCATAAACTACACAGAGGTCCGCTGGTTCTACAGAACCTTGTTGGCTCCGTCTGCATAGGTAGTGTTTCAGTTGGCCCGGAGCGCAAGTTCTGGTTTAGCTCCCCAGGGCAGAACGTTTGCCTTGTTGGCCCAGCAAATGTGAAGCTCAGACGGCACGAGCGGACAGGACCTCCCCTAAATCCAGGTCTCTACAAGTGCAGGCCCGGCTGACCCGGAGGGAGGGCGAGAGTGGGGGTTAACAGGCTGTCAGAGCCCCCAGTGTGCTCCTGTTGACCGGCAACACTGTGGACCATTCACACGAGTGCGGGCCTGCAGTCACTGTACACAGGGAGACCAAAACACAGGGCCTAACCGTGGCATCGTCATGGCGGTTACACCAACAAGGCTCCCTCTTCTGAGACCAGTGTCGTTACTGCGGCTGGCTACGTTAGTGTGTTCCTCACAGCACAGGAGACCAGCTTCATTATCATTCTGCTGTGACCATCCAAACAGGCTCCACGTCTCTATAACGAGGACACACTAGGGGGGATGTATTACACAAGCCAGCCGTGAATTAAAGGTAAGATTTACCCCAGCGGGTCGCGAAGGGTGTCGGTTTCCATTTTAATTACACGGAGAAATACATGCACGGTTTTATCCCATAGCAATGTATTTCTGTCACCGTGAGGTTGGGGAAGGACATGTTTGTTTGGAAAATAAACACGAATTGAACAAGTACAGTTAAATATAATACATAATTTGAAAGTTAGCAATAGCTCTTGTGTATGAAATGAATGCCAATCCAGTGTATATTACAAGTAAAAACATTTGTAGTGTCTGAGTTGGTTGGTTTGGAGAAGTGGGGTGATTGGGTGGTTTGGGTGGGTGGGTGTATGAGTCAGTGTGGGTAATTGGGTGGGTGGCTAATTGGGGGGAGGGGGTTGGTGAATGTGTGGTGTTTGATGGGTTCATGGGTATGTGAGTGAGTGAGTAAGTGTGGGTGGGTGGTTGATTGGGTGAGTTAGTTGGTTGCGTTGGTCAAGAGAGGTGATTGGGTTGGGGAGCAGAACAGGCTGCACTCGAGGCCTATGTATGTAGGGGGTTACTAATCAGTATGTAGATGAGCACTAATCAGGGAGGCAACAAAGAGACCCATGGCAACTCTATAAGGATGTGAGTTTTCTAAGGCTGAGCTGGCAGACACTTTGCACAGTGCAACAACAATAGCCTGGGTGCTTCACAAATGTGGCAAACAAACCAACAACAGGTGGGAGACTAAGACCAAGTGGAAGATAATGTAATGATTTCTGGCCTCAATGCTCAGTGCTGTGTTTGGCTAAATGCTGTGTTTGGCTAAATGCTATGTTTGGCTAAATGCTATGTTAGGCTAAGTGCTCTGTTTGGCTTTCTACTTTCTGGTTTCTATTTGTAGTTCATTTAGAACAATGTTTTTTTTTTTTTTTTAATTACTGACATCTACTTAAGTTGGTAATAAAAAAAATTACTCATTACATCCATTTTGATTTCATGTTTTAGCACTAACAGGGTGAATGCTTGAAAACTGGAAATACATTGTTTAGTTTTGATTGATTTTTCTTTTTCCCTTGAAAGTGTAGCACTGACTTTGTTTTTTGATATTTTTATTTTGATTGTTTCAATAATAGCACATTTGACTTTCTTGTGAATTGACCGTGGCAAGCTGAAATGTCAAAATGGAAATAGCCTGACAGGGGAATCAGGTGAAAACAATGACCGGCTGGGCCATTGTCAGGGGCGAGCAATAGCGAAAAATGCATGCTGACATTTTGTAACACTCCCAGGAAGTTTCCCGTCAGATGGATGAACACTGGACAGACAGAAATAATCTCACCATGAAGCTTGTCCAATCCTCCTGAGAGTTCCTCCACAGGTAGAGAGTAGGTAGGCCTGGAGGTCCTGGGGCACCCATTTCCCCTCTTCTACCTTCCTGCCCTTTGACACCAAGAGATCCCTTGGGGAAGCATTAGATAAGTATTTGGAGATTAGTGATATTGTCCGGGGAATCTCACCCTGGGGTACACCAAATTGTTTAAACATTGTTCTGGTTTTTAACTAACTTTATATTATGCTATAATGCTTTTTCATAATCATTTTGAACCATGCTGTACATGTTTCAACTTGAGTAGTTTATACTAAAGAGGATTTAAGACAGTGATATTATAACTCTAGCTGCTTTGTTTTGCAGCCTTCCGCGTGAAATGCATTCAACAACAGATTGAAGGATCTACTTGCTGATTGCATTTGTCACGAACCGCAACAGTATCGGACTGCAAGATGACAAATGCATATTATGTTCGTTATATATTGATTTGAGTCTTCCATATTGCTAAACAAATAGTGCCTCGGGGAAATAGCGTAGTGAAGGAAGAAAGTATTTGATCCCCTACTGATTTTGTGCGTTTGCCCACTAATGGCGACATGATCTGTGATTAATAAAAGGTATATATTAATTTGCATTTTAGTCAGTGAAATAAATATTTGATCCCCTGTCAATCAGCAAGATTCCTGGCTCCCAGGTGTCTTTTATACAGGTAACAAACTGAGGTTAGGAGTACTCTCTTAAATGGAGCGCTGCTAATCTCACCTTGTTAACTGTATAAACGACATCACCCTGTATAAATGTCCACAGAAGCAATCAATCAGATTCCAAACTCTCCACCATGGCCAAGACCACAGAGCTGTCCAAGAATGATTGTAGACCTACACAAGGCTGGAATGGGCTACTTCACCATCACCCAGCAGGTTGGTGAGAAGGTGACAACAGTTTGTGGGATTATTTGCAAACTGAACAAACACAAAATAAATCTCTCTCTCAGTCTGGGGCTCCATGCAAGATCTCACCTCGTGGAGTTTCAAAGACCATGAGAACGGTGAGGAACCAGCCCAGAACTATACAGGAGCTGGAACCATAGTCACCAAGAAAACATTTGGTAACACACTATGCCGTGCAGGACTGAAATACTGCAGTGCCTACAAGGTCCCCTTGCTCAAGAAAGCACATGAACACGCCCGTCTGAAGGAGAACTGGGTTTAAGTGTTGTAGTCAGAAGTGACCAAAATCTAGCTATTTGGCATCAACTCAACTTGTCGTGTTCGGAGGAGAAAGAATTCAGCCTATGACCCCAAGAACACCATCCCCACCGTCAAACATGGAGGTGGAAACATGCTTTGGTGGGGTTTTTCTGCTAAGGAGACAGGACAACTTCACCGCATCAAAGGGACGATGGATGGGGCCATGTACCGTAAAATCATGGGTGAGAACATCCTTCCCTCTGCCAGGATATCGAAAATGGATATGCCAGCATGAAAATGACCCAAAACACACGACCAAGGCAACAAAGGAGGGGCTCATGAAACAGCATAGTATGGCCCTATAGTGGCCTAGCCAGCCTCCAGACCTTATTCCCATAAAAAAATCTGTGGAGGGAGCTGAAGGTTCGAGTTGCCAAACCTCAGCTCCGAAATCTTAATGACTTGGAGAGGATCTGCAAACACGAGTGGGACAAAATCCCTCCAGAGATGTGTGCTAACCTGCTGGGCAACTGAAAGAAACATCTGACCTCTGATTGCCAACAAGGGTTGTCACCAAGTCATGTTTTGCAAAAGTGTCAATTACTTATTTGACTGAGTAAAATGCAAATCAATTTTGGAAATAAACTTATTTGAAATCAGAATAGCGTTTAATCGCCATTGAATGTGTGAACATACAAGGAATGTACTTTGGCAGGAAGGTGCTTACATGCAACATATGAATATAACAATATAAATTAAACTAAGGGGCTGAGGGGAATATGGATTTTCATTGTTGTTATAACCTAAACACCAGATTTATGGACTGATCATGTCTTTGTCAGTGGGCAAACATAGAAAATCAGCAGGTGATCAACTAGGCCTACTTTAGTTTCTTCCTTCAATGTATGTTGGAAAAATTGCAGGTATATTGCATTTACTTGTATTCAGGACAGTGGAGACAGAACATCACACATGAATAATAACCAGTGGTTAGGGTTAGAGTTAAACGGGGTGAACGCATCCTTTATGTACAGAATATCAGTTTTCAATAAATAACAACATTATCTGTAAGTAACTACATTCCGTCATTTCAAACAATTCCCCAGTGCTACATTTTCCTACCTTGGCTCCTTTAAGCCCAATGTATCCTTCTTTTCCAATACATCCCTGTAGACACAACAAAAAAAGGAAAATATGGTTTGATACCGGTTTTATATAAAGTAATAGAATGGAAAAACGTGAACAGATCATTGCCTGTCAAAACAACTTTAATATGATGCAACAGAATAGCATAGTGTGTTTTGGTCCACAGCAGTGTCGTCGTGCCAGATCTTTTTTTATGTTTATTTTCTCTCCTGTAATTTAGTGCCTATGATTCACTCGCTGTCCATGTCATATGGGTAGATTTAACCACAGCATTTGTGCCGTATTTCCGTAACGTGTACTTATAAGTTCAAAAAATAGAAAGATTTAAATTAGTTGTTTTTTGGCTTTACTTGAGCTGCAATGGGGAATATTTAAATTAAAATTAGAGACAGTTACAGATGGTTGATGTTTTGATACCATGATGATACCATAGCTGAATAAAACCCTGGATATACGTCTTACCAATAGCAAATTAATGACTATTCTCTATTCTAAGGTCCCTACTCAGTTACCTCGACCTTTGGTTTCCATACAATCACATGTTCATCATGAACATGTAAAGTAGAAATCCAGGATCTCATTCTTAAAAAAATCAATATGAGTAAGCAATGCTGATGAAACATTTCCCGTAGAGATACTTACTCTTTTACCTGGACGGCCCTCAGGCCCCGGAGGGCCACTTAGGAGCCTGTAAATCTTGTTGTCAGACCCCACAATGACATCACCCTCACTAGGCTTAGGGGCCACAGTCAGCAAGCCTGTCTGGTCAGACCGATCCTGTCCCACTCCAGCACTCTTCCCACGACTCCTCTGTGTCAAGGGGGGCAACAGGTTCTCCTCCATGAGCACACTGGGGTCAGGGTGACTAGACCGAGTCCAGTCAGAGTCTTCCTCCGGGAGACTGGGAGAGGGGCTAAGGGAGTCCAGGTCGATGATGTCACGTTGCCGGCTGACATCTGGGTGGAGGTTCTCATCTAAGGATGTAACTTCAGAGGAGGACCTGCTGGACTGGCCACCTGTACCCGGGTGTACGATGAGAATAGTGGGGTTGGTCGCCTCTGGGTGTTGAAGAGTTGCTGGGTGCTGGGAGATGGGAGAGTTGTTTGTTGGGGGAGAGGCGGCCTTCAGAGAGAAACAAATCAGAATCAGAATCAGAAAAGTGTTTATTCGCCATTGAATGTGTGAACAGACAAGGAATTTACTGTGGCAGGAAGGTGCTTACATGCAACATAAGAATAGAACAATATAAATTAAACTAAAGGGATGAGGGGGTAGAGGGATAGTATGTACAAAAAAATAACAATAAGATACCAAAAAACAACAGTGCAATAGAGCAAAAAAATGTAGTGCAAATCAGGCAATGTGCAAAAGGAGTGGGTCAGAGTTCGAGGCTTAAGTGACAAATATGAAACTATATGGATGCGGCTACATAACTAGGTGCACCAATCAACAATAATTAGGTAGAACAGTCACTTACCAACAGAAACGTCTCTAAAAAGCAATTAGTTTAAAAAAAACTACAACAAACTACACTGAGACTCTGTTACAATTACACATTTTACAACTCCATGTTCCCGGTTTCACCAGAGCACAACCAATTGGGAGTACTGGCCTTTTTCTACCATAAACAAATACATATTTCACATATAAAACACGGTTCTAAACATAAATGTTTGAGTTTTTTAGCGTAGTAGACCTTTAGCACTTAAAGGGTTGAAGCATCTTCCAGGCAGTTGTTCGGTCAAAGGTCATTTTCTGAGATTTATTGCATGACGCCATAGACCGCAGTTGCCGAACTCACCAAAATAACTGCTTCTAAAAGTCTCCACAATAAACTAAACAACAATCTTGGCTCTTTAAGGTCTATAAAGCCATGTCACTGCAAACGTACTTCGCCATTGCCATTATTCCCATAATAAATAGGTTTCACTTGAACTGCCTTTACTTCCTGCTTTGCCCTCGTCTCAAAACTCATTGTTAATCTGGCATGGCCAAGTAAACCACTGAACCTGGTTATTATGACTGGCACAGTGTTCATCCCATTACCCAGTGGTACACTGTTTAATCTATATTTCAGTATGTGTAGCCAAGCAGTCTGGGTAGACAAGGAGAGATGACATGTCTACACAATTTTGTTAGTGAAAAAAAACACACTTGCTAATGTTTTTCTTCAAATTACCAACTAGTAACTAGTCTTAAATTTTGCTGGTGAAGACACTTTAGAACACGCTTGGGGTAAGTCTGATAACTGCAGTATAAAGCTTATGTACACAACTAGACAATCCCAGAAATTGACCTAACCAACAGTCTGGAAAATCTGACCTAGCGTGGTAAAATTTTAAGAGCCGGATGACCATGAACTTCAAAGAGATTTTGGAATACACGCTGGGCTACATTAGACTAAAGAAATGTACCCAGGCAGAGTTTTATTCCACTATACACTGGCTGTCCTGCATCAGACAATGGGCCTTTATAGGTCAGAGTCTGGCACTGCTGGGCACCATCCATGCCTCTAAATCTCACTCTCTCACCCTCTCAGATGTGTGGACATTTGATCTTCAGTATCTGTCTAACTAATGTCCATAAACATTCATGTAGTTCCTCCCCTCAACCCCGGTGTTTAATTGCGGAGTTGAAGCACGGCGGTGACGTGTGAGGCAACACATCGGCAGAAATATATTTTGAAGTTCAAGCACTAGTTACATCAAAGACAAACCTAATACAGGAGGTTTTATGTCACATGACAACACTAAGGTAATGACATGGTTAGAATCCATGTCAGAATGGTTAAAATCCATACTGGTCCTGCAGCCTGTGAGGGGAGCTGAACGGGACACAGGGTAAAGTTATTGGGTCAATGGTTGTATGCCATTAATAAAGTTTCGGTGTGATAATGTAAAGGTATATGGGTCTGGAGGTCTACAGTGTGAACTGGAGGTGAGCATCTGGCTAGGAAATGTGCTTTTTAGTTTTTTTTACCCACGGCTATATATTGAATTTTTGCAACAGAATGTACAAAACTGACTTTGACTACACACATGTACATCATGGACATATGTCAAAGCAGACTGACACACAACAGAAATCCGCAAAGCATCATGGGAATTTTCTACTATTCCATACAAACACAGAACCCTGATGGGAGCTCTTTTGTGTAACAACTAAAACATAAACCGTGTTTATAGAGACTAAGGAGATCTTGCTCCAATGTTTTTTTATATTCCCTGAACAGTGCTTGACAGATGGGACTATCCTGCTTGTATTATAGAAGTACCGTAGAACTGAGGTTCGAGTTTAGCTGTCGCATTCCAGGAAATCTTTTGGATATAAATCTTATTTTTATAGGCTGAAGATGTGTGGCTGAAAAGAACCTGTCTTCGGGTTAAACTGGAAGATATATGTAAAGGCTGACAAAACCAGGTCACTCTTAAACTAGCAAGACTGAGGGCTGACCTAAAGGGGAATAATAAGGACCATAAATCATTGATCAATACGCAGGAATGAGGATGAACTTTAACAGCCATTGGTATAAAAATGCCATCGGGCAAACACAATCCATCACCCCAAGCTACCGGTATATAAAGTACAAAGATCAGCGATGTTTTGCCAAAGTTTCGTGGAGCCAAATCATTAGAAAATCCAGTGACATTAAGGTGTTATTAAGTGCTGGGTTGTGCATCTTAAGATGCCACGTTGTTTGTAGGTCGCTCAGGATCAAAGCAAGCACTTGGGATTGCAATTCAGAAAGGGGGGACAACAGTTGGATCAAAGGACAACACAGATCCGTACAACACCAAAGTGTATTAGTGTTTATTTTGTTGTGGCCTCCCAGGACCTTCAAAGGACCTTCAATGCACCAAGCTGACCGTAAGTTTCTGTCTCGACTGTGATGTAGCTGACAAGTCGTTGTGAAGCCTCAAAGGCAATACAAATTGGCAAGCGTCCCTCAGTGAGTTGGGGAGGTGTTGTCAGCATTGCCCTCTAGTGTCTCCTTCCTGCGCCGGCAATACTGAGGTTGTCAGGTGAGTGAGCGTGGCCCCATACGCGTTGACCCAGGTGACTTCCTGCTTGGAAGTCTAGAAAACATGGCTTGATTTTAAATGTTTCTGAATGAGCTGGGAGTAGTTGCAATGAATCATGGCCAATGACATTAACTGTTATCGACAAAGGGGTAAAATGCGAGGTTATTACATTTTTGTACAACCTCTACACCACATCTTGCATCCGAGTCTCATTTAATAAATAAATTCTAAATGATAAAAGATGATAAATTATCCTGTTCAGCAACATGGTCACTAGAAAACAAATGCTTAAACGTCTAAACAGCTGTTTAGTGCCGTGTCCATTTTCTCAGTAATCTGTTATACCCCATTCATAACTAATAACCAATTAAAGAACAAGCCATGTCCGCATCAACATACATATATATATATATATACATATATATATATATATATATAAAGGAAGCCAACCATGCCCTAATAACCATAATGAACACACACACATACCCTCCATCCACATCACAGCAGCCGACATTACAATAAGGACGACCAATCAGAACCGTGCTGATCCCCTGAATAAACAGTGTTACCCTGAATCAGCACAGTGGCATATTTACTCAACATTAAACCCGAATGTCCCAATGGCATTGGGTCTCCCTACCGTATCAGACACTCTCCATTGACCCTCCACACACAGTCCCAGCAGGAGAGGATCCAGCAGGAGGCTGTGTACCGTCCAGGTAACCCACTGCATGGCTACAGCACAGGAGGTGAGCGACACTCCTACTTCGCCAGTGTCAGTCTACAGGAGTGCTCCCAGGCAGAGAGTGCAGCAGGAACACACAGAGAGACACACCCTGGGCTGAGCTCGCGCTTACACCCACAGCTGGGCTTGGTCTCTCCAGTGGGGAGGGAAGTGCCAGGTCACAGGACAGGGTGACCTGACCGCTGTCTACTCTCACTGCCGCAAAGGTTGATCTCAAGACTTAAACCAAAACTAATACTAACTGAAACTCATATTTATTTAACATAAGTTTTGAGTAATTCATTGAGATCTTGCATTAAAAGTAGGCCAAAAAGAAATCAACTGCAGTATATAGTCAAACAATCTAGGGCATTATTTGACAACGCAATGTAAACATCTGAAGACGTATAGAAAACCCAAAGACCGTATTTAAACCTTAGAGACAGAAAGAGGTTTGTGGGGTTGGAAAAACACAGAACCGGTTTAGGGAAATAGTTATTGTACGTGCTAATATTTGTCATGGCACTTTCCTACGACTCAATTTAACAAGAAGTGAATGAGAGATGTTGTGAGAAAATGAACTTCAGAGCTATTGAAACGGCATTAGATGACATGAGACAAATGTAATATAGAACTTCCCAGAACAAAACCACAACAGTGATCGTCTAATGGTCTGATGGATTTTTAAAAGAAGCCTTTGTAATCCAAAATGAAATAAGCAGTAGCCACAACACCATTAAAACAGAAAGGATTATGGATATTAATAAGAAACCACGGCAACAGCATAAACCCAGGGAAACCACTAAAAGAGATGGTTTATTTGAGATTGGGAAAATTCTCTTGAGGCCTCACTAGTCCGTAGTGGAAAGCCCTTAGCAAATAAACGTCTATTAGTCCCACCACCAACCGACACAGGCTGGGGCAACTAGCTAACTGGATCCAGAGCTTCTGACCATAAAATAAGGGACAATGCCACATCAAACCTAGGTCACCGTAAACAACATGCAGCTTCCTTTAAAGCTCACAAAGAGAACAGATTTCAGCTCGTGGCGATTTTAACAAGAGTGTGAATGCAGATTAGACAACAGGCGGACCACAATGCACCACTGCTCTCCATATTTTCTCAAACCGTTCTTTTCGTTCGACTGAAGTGGGTTGAAGTAAATTATAGCTCCCAGAATATGATTACATGTTCCGGTGGTCTGAGGTTAAATTTGCAGATTAGAGACGAGGCCCGCCGATGTTGATGGGAGTACTGTGAGATACAGCAGCAATCACACATGCCTGGGCCATTACTATTGTCTGCTTAACAGTCAGGTACAGAAACCTGCCTACCATGAATCATAACTGCGTCTTCTCAGTGATATCACGGCTAACTTAGTTGGTGCTGTCAAAGCTCGTCCCAATCTTAGGACAGTCCGTACGACAATTTACCCTGCTGCTGCTGCACTCTAAGATTAGCTGATGTTCAATATGCTGCTCGGGATTTAATGCGATGAAATGCACGAGATCGTGAGTCATGACGTTTGCGGTGTTTGGGAAATAGTTGGCGAGTCGTTAAAGGGGATTGCCCCAGGGCTGACATTTGATCTAGGTTTGCCTTAACTTGTGCGAACCGACCCCTGACCTATGGGTTTGTCTTGTGTGCCATGGTTATTTAGTTTCTGCGGTTCATTACCAATCAATTTCCTTTCAGTGCCGCGAGACTCAGGGGTCAGAGGTCAATTGGAACATTTTAGGTCCTGAGATTATCTTATTATTATGTTAAAGACCCGTTGGTATTTCGTCTGGTCTGAGCTCTCATCTCGAAAGGCAATAGTGAGAAAAGCCCATGAGAGAATCAAGAGGGTCAGACAACACAAACGTTCTGTCACACTCAATTTGACCCCTCAACCAGTGATGCCCACAAGGCTGAATGCAAGTCTGAACACCTCCAGTTACAAATGAGTACTTCCCCCGCATTTAGTGTCCAACTGACCGGCGGTTACAGTGAGACAGGTATAAACAGGCAGAACTATCGTTGTTATACTAAATCTGTTATACTCCGGGCATTCGAGGTGACTCAGCGAGCACGGCTGCACGAAGGAAAACTTAAAAAATTCTTAGACGCACGTCTCCAAATTCCTATGCAATTAAAACAGTTGAGCAAAGACGGAAATTCTGGATTTCAAACACTGACATGTCAATAAATAAATGGCAACGTAAAACCATAACAAAAATGAGGAGAAACATATGATCGAATGTATCAGATAATAACTACATGCCACTAACACGTTTTAGGTGATACGATGTGTGGCATTTCGTGCTGACTGAATTCTTGGACAGCAAGAAACACCGCCGAGGTGTTTTAGATCCAGGGCCGCGGCCGACCCATCTCCTTCTCTGAAGGGACATTTATCAGAACCAGAGCTGTTTTCAGGACACAGAGTCTGGATGTGTTCCCAGGACTCTCATGAATCACAGCCTGTCCCATTAGGAAAATAAAACTTTATGGGGACACCTTAGAAATCAGCGGAACCCTCTCATGTCACCTCCAATAACATACTTGCATGACGGTTCAGGCAATACATCCATTCAATATGTCACTTATTTGCCTTTCATTTCGTCGTAACTGTGGATAACGGTAACCGATACCACTGGATGCCCGTTTAAAAGCAATCATGGAGGCTATTCTCCCATAATGCATTAGAATTCAAAAGAGATTGAATAATTCAAACACGGGAAAATCGTGTGGCTTTTGTCAAAATCTGGCTTTTGTCCAAAGGCTCCATATACTATGCAACTGTACACTACAACAGAACTAAAAACCCCTATATCATTGGGGACTTACCATAACATCACCGGCCGTATCTAGGGAACTCTCTCGGGTACTTCCTGTATCGCTTATCAGATCATCTGGTAGGTCACCGGAGAACGCCACATCCTGAAATACAAAAGTAAACATGTAGTCAGACTTCCTTGACACATGTAATGTTATATGTAGTGTTTCAGTACCTGGTGTGCATGGGGAGTCCAGGCGGAGCCCGGAGCTTTCCAGGTCTTTCCGTTACACTCGGTCAGGTGGTGACTACAGTGGTATCTGGCTGCATCAGCGTCCCCCATCGCAAAGGTCATCTGTCTTAAAGCACCCTGAGGAGACAAATTGCACGATTGAGATCTAAGGCACATTCTAGACGTGATGACAGACAAACAAATTAATACAAAACGTCACAAATGAGTGGTCGACCATAGCGTACGCAGATGCTCTCATACAGGTGAACGGCTTGAAACCATTATGGAATTTACTTCCTATCGTGCTTTGCGGCATGTATAAAAATGCTGAGCTGTTCCAGATGATCTTGATTTTGTATCAAGATGACAAATGGAAAGGCTCTAAGTGACATAATACCTGGGTTCATTTTTGGGTCACAGAAACTTCTGAACTGTCAAGTGTTTCTGTAGGAACTGTGATTATAGTTCTTTTTGATCAATGAGGAATGAATCATCACACATCACAAATTACAAATCACACATTACAATGTAATTCTGAGTGATCAGGTTTATCCTATAATTAAACATTTCATTGTGATGGGAGTGGTCTCTTCCAGAATGACATTGACCTCATGAGGTGGGTCACTGACTGGTTAGATAAGTAAGAAAATTATGTGAATCGTATGCTATTGTATTTGCAGTCACCAGATCTCAACTCAATTGAACTCTTACGGGAGGTTTTTGGACTGGCGTAACAGACAGCGTTATTTACATTTTATTTCTCACTTGTCTGTATGGATGGTATGACAGATGCAACAACAGACAACTACAGCTAAGTCTGTAGGTCAACCACACAACTGCCTACTAATTCTTGAGACAGAATATCTAACTCGGTAAGGTTGTGTCCTTGAAGCAGGACAAAGGCGCCGAAGTTCTTGAACTAGAATGACTTAAAATCTAACACTAGGACTCGAAACTGGAAACAGGACCCAAAATGGGCAACGCTGACACAACACAAAACACACTGAACCGTGAGGAGTGAAACAAAATACAGGTAAATGAGATAACAAGGCACAGGTGAGGGGAAAACACAGGTGCCCGTGGTTCCAACTTCCAACGATGACAGGAAGGACCAAAAATGGAACATGTTTATATTATTATTTACTACACGGTGACTGGTGAATATTGCAGATAAAGCACCTAAGCAGTTGGCATCTGATATGTTCTTACCTCAAACGGGGTCTCAAAGCCCTCGATGATGCCTCCCAGCACCAGCAGACCGTCGGTGGTAATGTCTTGTCCGGGGTAATTCCAGGTCACCCTCTCCACCAGTTCACAGTCCACATAGAGGGCCAGCCAACTGGTGGACACTCCAAGAGACACCCGGTGCCACAGTCCATCAGACAGGACACCTACTGGGAACCTGGATGGACATGGGTTGTGTGGTGACCTTAATGGATTCAGCCTGAAAAAGAATTCTGACTAAAAACATAATATCCCGATGGAGGGAATGAAGTTTAACACAAATCTCAACAACTTGAATTAAAATCAGCGCAAGAACCGTACACTCTCGCGGTTTATTTATAAACCTGAATGTGAAGGACAGCCTACGTCTTTGAAGTGAGAAGATAGAGGTCAAAATAACTACTTGCAAAGTAATTAATAAACAATCCCGCATTTAGTCAGTGTTTTCCATGAATGAGACGCCAGCAAGGCTAAGCCACTGATCCGGCAGCACTAAGGACAATTTTAGCTACAACTGCGTAGACTAGCAGGCTTGCATTGAGAACAGGGCATTGCAACACTCTGATGATATTGACGACTGACTTTCACCCAGAAATCAATTCTTAATTGGTGTCGGCAGACTGCACAGAACACAGCAAGTAACTAATGTTAGATGCATTAGAAATGGGGTCGTACTCATAATGCCTGTGGCGGGTGGAGATGAACGTGAGAGCGTGAGGCCTGAGGCGGAGCTGGAACTGGATGTGGTTGTAGGGACTGAGCACAGTCACCAGACTGGTCTCCTCCTGCTGGACACTGCACAGCTCCATCAGCACGCTGAACTCATCAGCAAACCTGAGGGTAACCCAAACACAACACGAGGTAACCCAACACTAGGCAAACATAACACCCATAAAACATGTTGTGTGATTAGAAGACAACTAGATGTTAGACAGTACCGTGGTCCAAACGCCTGGTATGTGGCCAACGAGAGAGTGGCGTACAGGCCGACGTGAAGAGTCGGACAGCTCTGTGTCCCCACAGATAAGGAAGCATTTACGTTGTCGACTGCTAGCGGGGATAGATGTTCCAACAAGTCCACTTTCTCTGTGAAAAGAACAGGACACAACGGCGGCCAATCAGTAAACTTACAGAGCTGAGTATTGCTCTGGTCACAATGACAGGTTAACAGTGTTTCACCACCTCCTCCTCACTCTTAGCCTGTGCTTCTGTTAAGAACTCCTGTAGCCTGCCGTGTAACAGCACAGCTAGCGTGACCATTTAGCATGGCACCAGCAGCAAGTTAACATTAATGGATCACTAACACCGTGCCGGAGAGAAATCTCGACTTGTTCTGGCACTCGCCAGTCTTATCTAGTCAGACAATGTCTTTACAAGCCAGGTCGATCTGTCTCAGTTATCCCACAGGTTGCCATTCAGTTTGGTGCTAGTATGTGGACTGGACACACCAGCTATTCCCAGGCAGAAGATAGCCCAGTGAGCCTTCATAAATACCAAACGCAGCACTGCCCGGCCCAGACTCTGCTCCTCTTCATGTAATTCATACAGGCGCCCTTAATGAATAATTTCAAGGTGAGACGTGAAAATACCCGTGGCACGATATATTTCTCCTGATTATTGAGGAGAAGAGATTTAGAGGAGCTGAGGTAACTTGCTATGCCTGAAAGATGCATTGTCAAGTTTTTGTGTAATTTCAGCCAGTAGTTACAAAGGTGTTGATGTAAAATGTATTTTTGTAATTTAAGTACTACACAAATTCATTGTATATAATAGTGTCATCCATTTCAATATATATATATATATACCTTATATACATAATTACTGGTATATAAGAAAAACTTTATCTTAATCTGACCTCCCTGCCTACAAATGCGCTGTTGAGTGTTTCCATAGGACGGAGTGATGTCACGTGGCTTTGTTGCTGGGGGGTCCTTGGCTGATGTATGCGACGTGATCTGGGAACGCAATCATAATACACAGAGAGAATGCATTGCTAAGAAAAAATGTACACTACGAAGGGTGGTCTCTGGCTCTGGCAGTTATGATAACTGTCAGTCAGTAACTCTACCTTCATTTGAGCCATTACTGCCACCTGGTGGGATATACAGGTTACTGTACAATTGAACAGCATTATATCTACTCTGAAGGTTGATGAGACAGCAAGTCTCTACAACATTGGGCAGGCAGACCGACAGACACACAAACAGAGACAGACAGAGACAGACAGAGACAGAGACAGACACACAAACAGACAGACAGGATACAGAGAGACAAACGTACAAGACAAGCAGACAGACACACACAAGACAGACATACACACTCTCAGAGGTACAGACATACCCATGGCCAGCTCACCATTGCAAATGAGAATTTGGTTAAGAAAAGTGGTATCCTATTAAATATCTATATCATACAACTGTATTTCATTAATGTCAGTCATGTAACTATAGTCAATTGTAAGGGTGACGGGACACATGTCATTATACTGGTTAACTTTATTATCAACTAATTACAAATAAAGAAATGCAGTAATTTAAATGTTTAGCATGGCTATAAATAATACAGCAGTTGACTAGAACAATAACATATTCCATATCCATGCATCATGTAAGACCTACAAATCAATTCAGAAATATTGACAGTGCAGTCACACATGAACACCTCTACAGCCCCTTTTCTGTGTGTGTGTGTGTGTTTGTTTGTTTGTTTGTTTGAGTGAGCACGAACATGCACGCGTGACCGGGTTGACACAGGCCAATGTTAAAAAGACTCTTATGTTACCCGCAGGTTATCGCGTTGCCTGTCACTACCCCCGTCTCTCACCAAGTCAGCCTCTCAGCCCAGACCCGGAGGACTCCAGTCACACAACTCCCCGAAAACATGATGAAAAGCTTGACTTGAGACACCCCGCATTCCACAGCTTAACAGGGTGTCTAGCCTACTGTACAGCCAGATCCACGGCATGAGGTTCGGCAGACTAGACGCTCATATCTAGCTGAAACTATATTGAGCCTAATGCACAAATGACAGTGTGACGTCGCATTACTGTCCTTATTTTAGAGTACACACCTTCGTATAAAACGTGATTATACTGTGCCGGCATTTGAACGCACCTTTTGAGGTTTATCCTGAATCACAGATGCAAAGAACTGAAAGTTTAACTAAAAGAAAAAGAAAGCCAAATGAAAACATGCACTGTCACGTATGAAAAAATAATTAAAGCTAAGTAAAGGTAAGTGAGAAAACGCTATTTTACAAAAGGCTGAATGGTTGGTTCCGGAACAAAATGTCTAGAGAGTAATGTTCTCTATTGGACAAAATGTACAGAGAAAACAGATTATTTTAATGGATCAATCCTGCTGACAGCAGGTCTCTTATAAAAGGCTCAGAATGACATGTGGCTAAACGGTATGGAACACATCCAGATCTGTAGAGTGGGAAAATGGCATATCAAAGCAGACTGAATCACTTGCATCCAGGTGAGGCTGGAAAACTCAGACAAGCATCTTGAGCCCATGTGCTGAGGGAAGAGCAGGGGGAAACCTCTTAGAGAGATGAAGAGACAGGAGAAGAGGGGGAGAGGAGGTTTAAAGGCCCTTGGTGGCCCACTGCTGTCTATATTTACACCACCAGGACAACTACTGTCTATATTTACATCCCCAGGACAACTACTGTCCATCCTTACATCACCAGGACAACTACTGTCTATATTTACACCACCAGGACAACTACTGTCTATATTTACACCACCAGGACAACTACTGTCTATATTTACACCACCAGGACAACTACTGTCCATCCTTACATCACCAGGACAACTACTGTCTATATTTACACCACCAGGACAACTACTGTCTATATTTACACCACCAGGACAACTACTGTCCATCCTTACATCACCAGGACAACTACTGTCTATATTTACACCACCAGGACAACTACTGTCTATATTTACACCACCAGGACAACTACTGTCCATCCTTACATCACCAGGACAACTGCTGTCTATCCTTATGGCTAATGTATATTAGATAACACTTTCACATGATGGGTTACTAGTGAGGTCCAACAGGGATAAATTAGGGTACCATGATTTTTACACTTTTTTCAGATAATCAGATCTTCAATAAAGGCTTTTGAATGAACTCATGACACTGAACGGTGTGTCCGTTTGTACCAGAACTTTACACACCTGGTTTCGGCACAACGCAAAAGCATTCTCAACCTTTAAAAAGTACACCCCTCAAACATTTTTTCATTTCCCATTTCCGAAAGAATCAACAAACGAAACGGTGACCCAGAATGCTCAGAAAATAACGGTTCTTCTGGAAACAGTTCTGGGCATTGTGTGTTCTGGGGAATGACCACGCCTGGCCTCCTGAGACTCGTTTGGTTAATCCCTGTGAATTGGAATCAGGATCTGGGTTTACCTGTAGACTCTGCAGGATTCAAATCCTAGGTTATTTACACAAATGGATCACGTATATGAACCAACGGTTCACGTATTCGAACCAGCGGTTCACGTATATGAACCAACGGCTCAAGTATCTGAACCAACGGTTCACGTATATGAACAAACGGTTCACGTATATGAACCAACGGTTCACGTATATGAACCAACGATTCACGTATATGAACCAACGGTTCACGCATACAAACTAATAAAGGGTCAAATTGAAATACACAGATGAATCATTAAAACCACAACATTGACTTGTTCTCTTCCGTCGACCCTGTTGAACCGCATAAATGTGATTCAGTAGAAAGGAAAGCTCGTCTGTTCATACCGGTAAGTGATCTCAAGGTAGTGAAAGCAAACACATGTATTATTTTCACAGGTGCTACTTCACACGGGGACAGAGATGGACTGAAACTAAGCCAAACATTATCTCTGTCTGACCGCTGAGACCATGTCTGCCTTTGTAGGCCTGCTGGGATAAATTAGATAAACAAAGAGTTTCCCCTGTATGGCCACACACTTGGGAACATTTCCACCGGACATAAGATCTGCATGGATATTACATATCAAATCAACAAACCATAACAGATCTTTAAATGGCCGAGACACTCAACGCTGATCTCATCTGACTGCAGAGGTTTCTCACATTCTCAGGGTCAAAACTGAATTGGTCGCAACATTCCTTTAGTCTATTTGAGAAATTGCAGGCCTTTGTTGCATGCAGTACTTCCCTGATTTCAGTGAGGGTGTGGGAAAGTGAAATGACAATACATATAAGAAACACCAAAGTTATACATGCGGAAACAGTGCAGATTGGATTTTGTCTTTATTTTTTCTACGCCTTAAAGACCCAATTTAAGCATGTTTGTTTGCTGTGATTTCAATCTTTCAATGTGAATATTTGTCTGGTTTACACAGGGTATTGTTAACAGAAAAAGAAAGAAAACAAGCAGAACAGGTCCGATTAGAGTTGTAATGGCAGTGCCAACCCCACTGCTTGGATTCCGGACCCAGAGAGCGAACAAAAGTTTGCAATTTGTTCCACAGCGGACAGAATGTTCAAAAGGAGAATTTCTAAATAATATCTTAGTGACAATCAACTGAAAAATTGCCTTTTGAGATCTGAGGACCGGAACAGAATCCAACCCATTTAACAATAATCATACAGATTAAAATCATGAAATTTAAAGATTAAAAAAATCTGAATTCTAAGGGATTGGTTCTCTGAAAAATCTTATTGGAACATGGCCTCTTCAGAATCCCAGTTGATTATAAATGAAGCTTTGTGACACATCACATTGATGGATTATGTTCTTAGTACAATTAATGTCAAGATATTCAAGTTCCAGTGAAGAGTCAGAGAGACAAGAAGCTCTTGAGCTTTGCAGTGGCGAAAGATGGGATAAGAGGCAATGCACTGGAAGGGAACATTCCTCCCATTTAATGAATCCTGGGTGCTGAACACACATGGAGAGATTGGAGAATGCCAAGGTTGGTTTGACAACCTGTCAAAAAGTCTTCCCGGCCTCTGGCCCAAGCTTTCCCGGCCTCTGACTTTATCTTTTTGGACTGAGTTCAACTATCCATCATATCTCATAATGACGTGCAAAATTAGACCATGTCAAGATGCTGGAACCACTATACATTTTTACAAGTAAATTATCTGCTTAATGAAACTAGGGGAAGATCAAGACTGAAACATTTTTTTAATTCTATTCACAATTAATTGAATTAGACATTTCGTTATTGATGTGGGAAATATATTTCCAAATAGCATGCAATATTCTTCATGCATTTCAAAATATAAAGGTAAGTTATATATACTTTTTTAACTAATGCTTTATTAAAACCTTGTTTGGAATTGTAACAGATGGAAGGCAGGACACGAGCGCAAAGAATAACATTTATTAATAAAAAAATGTACTATAACAAAAAGAAATATGAATACATAAAATGTTTCATGTTTGTATTTTCTATCTTCTGTTAAATTTGGAAGAAACGGTTGGGATAATGATGAATCACAATGTTATTAACATTAAAATAGAAAAATTCAAATATATGTATCACTGAAAAAAGAGTCCGAAATTTCAACAGCATTAACTGGATTTCATAGGATGTGTAAATTATATCATAATGTTTTTGTTTTGGAAACAACACCAAAAGCCACTGATTCTTTCGCTGCAAACAAAATGACTACTATAAACACAGTACACCAATATTTTCAAACATGAACACCGGTTGTTCTTATTTCACTTTGATAAGCAATACGCACAAATATCCTGTTTGAATAGTTGGCATGGGGCCTGCAAGGTAGTTTGTAGATCTTTATAAGACTTGACATTTGATGTTGACATACATTTGGGTTGATCTCAGGGCGGAGCTTGTGCATTTTGTGTTCCGGGTCCTCCTCAAGGGCAGGCTCGGTTTGACTGACAAGTTTAGCCAATATGAAATAATAAAATTATGTTATAAGGTATATGCAGATCAAAGGCAGACAGATTACAAAGCATTATGGATTTTTGTCTGCCTAAACTCATTTGTGATTAATTAGAAATTGTTCGGTCCAAATTCATAGTAGATAATTAAATAGGCCCGGCCTACTTAGAATTCTGAGTTGTCCTATGAGCTAGCTAGAATAATGGTGCCAACAAAAATCTTAATGTTATTAATCACAACGGCTCTTCCTTTTTCTCGAACAAGCCATTCACTGTCTGACTCAGCCATGGCCAAATCCATTCATCACCACAGCTCAGCCAACCATTTTTCTTTGAATATCCTTGTCCCAGACCGGCTGTCCGGAATTAAAAAGACACTGAGCATGTCACGGTTCTGACTGGTGATTGGCGAGCCAGGTCAATGGTATCAAGATGGAGAACCCCAAACCAGTAGCCTACATAAATCGGCACTGACCTCAAATGGACATATGTGAACTATAGCGTTTTGCTCTGTTTACACTGTTTGTATACATTTTAAAATATGTGTTTTAAAACGTTTCAAATTGCTTGTGTGTGTAAACAGACCTGGCGAAAAAAAAACTGAACTAAATCAGAAAAGCCAAACCAGTTAAAGACCTTGGGGGCAAAGAAGAGTGGGCACATATTGGCATGTCAAGATGTGCCATATGCCAGACTAAAAAAGACTGAGTGCTATAATTAAATTAAATTAAAAGGTGCTTTTGTTTTTTTTCCCCTCAAAGACTTTAGTTTGTTTTTCAATGTAATTGTTCACGTTATTGATCACATTAAAGGTGAAAAGAGTTCGGACATGATTTATCTCTGTCACATTTATTCATCACAAAAACCTGGCATTATAACAGGGGTGTGTAGACTTTTTATATCCACTGTTTGTCATATCGAAATGGGGTGGTCACATTGTAAGGTACATGACTGTAGGAGGTTAACTTTGTTTTTACATTGTAAGGACAGCATGCTCTGTATGATGAAAACCCTAGTATTATAGGCTACTTTTTTATTTTCACCCATGTTTGGTGGTTTGAGGTTAAACGATGGGGAGTAAAACGACCCCCTTACAGTAGGAATTGTATTTAGATAAAAAGATTATATAGAATCATTCTTTGTTTCACTATAGCTAATATTTTCATATTAAATGGCTTTATTTATTTAAATAGTTTTCCATCTTAATGTAACATAAACATTGCTTTTATATTTAAAGTCAGCAGACTTTTCAAAGTAAAACACATTTTCATTTGCACTCTGACGATAATGAACAGTTAACAGCTGCTCCAATTGGTTGGATCTAGTACTGCAACAGATCATAATTCTGCTCATAGTGTAAAACCAATTACTGACAACACATTTTTAAAACATGTCCGGAACAAATACTAATAAAGGATCTGGAAGTCTCAAGAAGAAGAATTGGTTTGAGGGGGAAATTATTAACAACATTCTTATTTCCAGCAGGCTACCGGTGTGATAAAATTATACTCTTGGTCTTACCTTTTCCAAACCTGTCCCGACTGATATCCATTTGAAAATCATCAATAGCTGCACCAAAAGAATAAATAGCCATCGATAACATCAGCAAATCTGTAGGAGATAACATAGTTCTTGTTCCTTTTCGATTCAAAACACCAGTCACAACTAAAGTAACACAACATTATCTTTAATTCTGATTTGGTAAGAAAACGACTATGTTAGACTAAACGTTGTCAATGGCACATGCATGGTAGCATGACAAAAACATCTATATTTATGGGTAAAACCAGGCTGCGTTAACAGCAGGCTCTAGGTAATGTGCGACTTAACGTCAGTGAGATGTTCCACCTATAGTCTATTTGGAAAATGGCTCCGCCCACTATAGGCTCTGGACCAATAGACATCTAGTACACAAGATGCATACACCTTCACTTCACTCACTGGGTAGGACAATCACTTCTATAAAACTGTCAACCATGTCCATAAATCGAAACATTTCCCAGTTATTCTACATATCAAAGCATGTTTGTTTATTCATATTTTTTAATTCAAGAACTTCATACAAAATGTAAATGTAGAAACAACTGCAGAATTAAAAGTCTGGCCAACAAACATATAATCAGACAACAATCAGTTAACTCGTCTCGAGACCCAAACAAGTAAGTTTCCCGCTCGGTTGCATGGTTGGACCAATCAACATCGTTCAATACTGTTTTCATGTAAGTGTGTATGTTTTTTTTCAACAAACCGGACAGTTTATATCAAAGATCAATAAAAACGAACAAGAAATTAATGGATGGTATCAAAAGTACTAAGATTTGCATGCAGATACATTGTCGGAGCATGCAAACATTATTTCCTCTTGAAAAAGCCGCGTGTAGCCTGCAGTTGGTATGCAGAGAGAGAGAGGGAAATATATATTAACAGTTCAATGTTTGGCAACCAACTAGTAAAAGACTTAGGTCTGCATACGTTTCTTTTCAAATAAATACAAAGGCCGCGGAGATGGACAAAGAGACCAACAGTAACTTGTGTTTTCAAGCCAGTATGGCAACACGTTTAGGGGGAAATACGCACATGTATGTATCTGAACAAGAATGTGTGGAATCTGCTCATGTCTATAAACACCCAATAACATTGTTAACTGTCCGACAAAGTCAAAGTGGGCAAATTGAATGCATGCAAATATATATATAATGTTGCTTTATTTCTAAATTTCTTTGTGCCTTTATGCATTTTTAAATACATTTTTGAAAAATATTTTATACAAAAGATTTGGTCACAATCATGCTGAAGCCTGAATCTGGAGATCTCAGCATGTAAAGCTACAGAATGGGTGAAGTATATGATCAAAGTGTCTCTTGTTGCATAGCCCTACTTTCTCTGTCATCAAACACAACAGAAACCTGATGATGAGTGTGTGGTGATTGCGACACCAGGCCCTAACGACAGTATTTCCAGTGCTATCAATAAAAAGTATGTACTGTCATTTGACAACAAAAGGTTTTACACAGCACACATTGCCACATTCCAGCCCCAATGTACAATACCAAATGCTCTAAACACCAAACATTACAATATTCTTTTCAGGGCATGAACATTTTCAATTATATTGTAATACTATTTACACTATATGGAATATTTACTGCGAACCACCCACATTGGGGATATAATGGCTGTTTAGAGAAACATCATATAATTACTCGATTCATATTCTAATATAACAGCTGCATATGTTGGTCACATGGCTCTCGGCCAATAGGGAGGCAATTCTCACCCAGACATTTCTTTGATCAATATTATTTTCATTAGCGAATTTGGGTGGCTTAGTTGCTCGCAAGATCCATGACCCAACTAGTGGTTGCAGATGGAGAAAGAAAAACTCACAAAACCTGTAATGTTTTGACGGGGTATTAAGAATTTTGGTAAAAATGTTGATCAAATTTAACATGATCATTTTAATAATTAATAGCACATAAAAATGGGAGCAAATGTACAGTTTGAGTAATAGGCCTTTATGCTAGTTGTAGAAAAATGTTATTTATATTGACGTGTTGACGGCACAATGAAATGGTGTGTGTTGGTGCCAGAGACATCATACTGTTTCATCGGATATCTTGATCAGTCCTGGATTCTCAGACACATCCATTCAAAGTGCACACTGTTTGTTTCTCCTTAGATTCTAAAAGCTCTTTACTAACTCGGCAATTATATCAATGAAACAGAAGGCAACGCAGCAGCCTGCAATGCTATCACAGTTGAGTATCGTCTCCTGGAAAATGTACGTTTTTACAACTCTTGCCGACCGGGTTTATGTTTATTTAAACATGCAGTCGTGTTATTCTGATTATGTCTCTCTAACCACATTGATATACTACTAATGCAGTTGTAATGTTTGTTAGGCGTCAGTCACATCTGCGTTTGTACTCGTTTTTGCTGTCCACATTCAAATAGATTAAATATATTTACCGAGAGAAAAAATATCAGATATCATTAACCTGTTAAGGTCATCAATAATTTCCATTCAAAACCAGTAATTTTTCTCAAATAAATTATCATTTCTCAGATAAGGCTTTCTGTACATCTTGTTGTCCTGCATAACTATCTAATTGACCAAACAACTATTGACGCATTACAAAAATTTTAGACTTCGCATCTTTACTACTAGTATACCTAAAAGGACAGGCACTTTGTATTAAACATCTGAAGCACACAGTCTGTAAGAAACGGTAGACCTGAAATGATGGCAAACTCAAGCAATTTACACAAACAACTTTTTTTTGTATCATACAAAAAATGCACACAATGAAAAGATAACATCTACAATAGTTTATATAAAACAAATCACATTTCGTCTCCCTCAAGTAGTAGTAGTGACCTTTGCAATGGTAAACAGCAGCAAAACCCAACAATCATTGTCTGTAATGACAATCTTGATACCGCTGCTCTATCTGGTTGTATTGTCTGACAGAGAGGCAATGTATACAAAAGGAGGCCACTGCAAATCCCGTTAGATCACGAAATGGTAAAAATACCAAAGAAAGTAGAACAGCTGTTGTGCAGTGTAAAATTCCATCAACTGTGTTTCTGGGACTGTTTTTGTGTGAATCTCTCAAGAGTATTTCCCAAATCAAGTTTTGCTACATGTCACTAAAAAGGTCTGAAAGTCATCCTGGTACTTTCTACGGAGCCGATCAGCGTGGTCACCGCGTACGAGACAGAGGGCTACCACACCCTCATCTATACTACCGGTAGGTCTGTACAAGACGTTCTTACGTGACCATTTGAGTCACTATCGAAACCAGAGAAGAAACTTGGATAGACATTAAAGACAAGAAATAAATATGTCTGATTAGGAAGCAAAGCAAAAGTGCCCTTGTAAATGACGAACGCCTTCAGTGCCTTCAGCGCATGAGACAAAGACACTTTAGAGTTGGTCACATCCAACTAAATTACAGTACCAACAAACCCCCGAATCCACATCCTTTTCTCTTCTCATCGTCATCCTAAACACAATGCTGCTCGCACTGTTCACATTTAAATAAATTCCAACTCTTTCTCTGTATATTCGCCGCCGGCGCCTCTACATACAGCGGCAGCGTAAACCGAAGCCTTCGTAAAAAGATGATAAAACTCATCGCAATTCCCGGGAGATGCGTAAAAAACATCGGGTTTGACGCCACGCTAGCACCATTCATCCTCCTCCACCTCGTGGTAGCACCTGGATGCCCTGGAGCCCAAATTTCCGTTGGCACCTCCCCCGAAGGTGAAGTGGTATCCGTTTGGCACGTCGCGACTCTGCTGTGGTGGCGGAGGCAGGCGAAGGGCAACCGGCCCCATCTGTGGCATTGCAGTCCGAGTGGAGTGTGCCCTGACGGCGTAGGGGCTCAGCAGCTGGTCCCGGAGGCTACCGTACGGGCTCCCCTGCCCCTGGGGGTCACTGTGACTGTGGTCCAGGAAGGGCTCGGAGCTGATGCGGGTGACGGGGGAGGGGATGTGGGAGGAGCCGCCGTGCTGCAGGGCGTTGTGTTCGGACAGCCCACGACTCAGCCGGCCAGGGCTCAGGATGGTCGGGCCGCTCTGGGCGGACACAAAGTGCGCAGGGGAGGAGTTGACCGTCTTGAAGGCCACCCCGGGTCGTGGGGTCAGGGGCGTCTGCGGAAGTTGCCTGCGTCCGCGGCATGGCGCGAAAGCCCCCGAGGTCAACGTCACCGAGCTGCTTTTAGCCGATCCACTGCCCTGGGTGAAGATTGGACGAAGCAATTTGAAACGATAAAAACGATGAGAACGCACAGGTGGGGAGGTGGCGGGTAGAGGGTCACAGGAGGGGGGCAGGTGGTGGGGGGGCAGGTGGGGGGGTCCCCGGAGGGAAGGGAAATACAGCAAAATCAAATGAAGAGGACAGGTGACAGAACCAGAAAAGACCGAGGTATGAAACGACAGGGCGGTTACCGATGAGAGGAAAAAGAAACGAGAAGAAAATAGACAAAATGAAAAGAAAATGGAGAAGAGGAAAAAGAAGAGTGGAAAGAAAATTGAAAGGCCATGAGTGCTTGCACTGAAGGCAGAGAAAAGAGTAAGTTGAGTTTCAGCAGCAGACAGAAACCAATAGCAGACAGATCATGGAGAGTTCCACACAATGTACACTCTTAGAGTTACAAGCCACTCTGGGAACCCTCAAGAGTCTCAAGGATCCTTTGAATTATTCTAATAACCATTGAAGTCAATGGGTTCCCTGGTCGGGGCGTAAAGAGATATAATTATGGAAAATTAGGCTACCGAAGCAGTTTGACTGTGTCTATAGCCCACGCCAATCCCAATGTTGAAATAGTTAACACTTCACAACTACCGCATTTTATTATTAATATATTAATATGATTATGTAGTACGCATAAATATTCGTAGACAATTTCTTTTTACTTTTATAAAGCTAACAAGACGAGCCAGAATGACATTTCATCCGAATTCAGTAAGCCAATATTCTAATAGACCCTCATTGTTGTCAACTATTCTAAAACAGGGAAACTAATGTAACCCAATCATCCCTTTTTCACAGCGGTTCCTCATCTCAACAAATCCCGAAAACCAAATTAAAACAGTGTTGTTTTTTTACAATGTAATTCATCCACAGCTCTGCCCTCATATTTAGCCTCGCATTGAATTGGTTCATGATTTTCTTTTTTTCCTGGACAACCTGGTATTAAAGTAGACCACGTAACAATTTGACATGAACAGTTGCAGTCCTGACGAACGTTAATAAATGTGTAGGTCCACTAATCTAATTTCTGCCAGTAAGTATGGGGCAGCACTTCATGATCATAAAATGATCATCTAGACATTAATTGAGGGGAACCAGGCATATTTCCTTTCAGGGGACACCGGATTCCTGGCAACAGTTCTGGCATTGTGTCCTGGGAGGTTCCTTCTAACTATTGCGACACATAACATATCAATAGACAACGCTTCAGCTGTTTATCACCAGGTAGTAGGTATCTATCCAATAATGTTTAATATGAGGGCACGTTATTAAAACTCGTGGTTTCAAAGATAGGGATTCCTCAGGAGTTTAGGGTTCACAGAGGGTGGATATCGTAGGAACCCCAAAAGGCTCTTCAAGTTTCCTTCTAAGAGTGTACACTGCGGTATGAAACATTTACATTATTGGTCAAGCATCCTTATCTGATGCGTAAACGTATTCTGATTCTGGTTCAGACCCATGTACTGCCAATATCTTGCCATACCCTGTCCTGTCGCAACCTCACTGCGCCCCGCCAATGTCAATATCCTGCCGTATCCTACCCACGCCCTCCCACCTGCTTGTTGATGCTAGGGTCCTGCACCTCGCCCGGAGAGGTGGCACAGCTGGCAGTGGCAGACTTGATGATGTGGCAGTATTCCCGGCTGCCATAGCGATCGCAGGAGTAGTAGCGCTGTTTCTCCCCGGCAACAGAGTGGTGCCTCCTCTCATGGGAACGGCCGCGATCCTGCAGCCCGTCCCGAGAAGACGGCTCCGCAGACGGGTCCCCCGCTGTACCTTAACGGTAATTACAAGCCAGGGTTAAGGTGACGGCTAGCTGAAACGGTCAACAGGACGCAGAGGCTGTGTTTGGCATGATAAAGACGCGGTCAGCCCTCGCTAAACCCGCCGCTTCGACTTAGATTAACCACAAAATAAGTTTATCCTGATTTTAGCCTAACCCCACCATTAACCACAGCCTAATAATCTCTCCTAGCCGCGCCCACTTCACCCCCCAAATGTCCAATGTAACCCCTAATAGCACCCAGTCCAAGCCCTATTCAGAATCAGGAGGCTCTCGAACATAAAGGACACATTTCCTCGCCTCAGCTTTGGCCTGCCGAGAGAAGCAGCGACCGTGAATTTGCAGGCAACACTGTTAGCATGTCGGCCAATCCCTTTCATCTGTGAAATGCAGGCCAGCTGCAGAGCTCCAGGCTTACACCTATGCCTGAACAATGTCTCCTAGAGGCCTACAGTTGATCTGTAGAACAGATGAGCTGCACACAGCTGTGGTCTGCTCCACACTGTCTGACTTCGAGGCAACGAGGGTTACACGTTCACACTCTGGACGTGAACATTCGGAATTACATTTCTATTTTAATTTATTTGGCAGACGCTCTTGTCCAGAGCCACCTCTGGTAGTGAGTTCTATAGATCTTTATACTGTTTCATACGGGCTCCGGTGGGAATCGAACCCACAGCCCTTTTGTTGAAAGCGCTACGCTCCAATAGCAACATGGGATATTAACCGGGGTTTTGCCTCACCTGTAGTCATATATGACACCTTGTAACTTAACTGACCAAATGATTCTAGTCCACATTAACATAACAATGTTGGCAGTGTTATCAATCTGAAAATGCCAACACAACCCCCGTGTGTTCAAATGATACCGGATGAGCACAACATTTACCTTCCTGATTGTTCTTTTTTGTTAAGAAAACAAACATGCTTTCATTTAAAATAGATAGCGAGGTAAACTCGCAAAATGTGCGTGTGAGTGTGTGTGAACTAACCAGCGGCGCTTGGCGTCCTGTCCAGTGAGCGCTGCGTCTTGTCTCTTTCCTTACGGTGGTGACAGCGGTGGTGGTGACGGTGGCGCTGGGGCTTTTCCTGTATGCTGTCCTGTACGCTGGGCTTCTCCATGGTGAAGTCGCGCATGCTGACCTCTTGGGGGCGCTGAGGGGCGTGAGTAGACGCCGAGCGCTTCATTGGGCTGCAGTCAGGAACAGTCTGTATGGGACACACGACGATACGACTGACAAAACTAAGGGAATTTCACAGGTGGTGTGACATTCTACAGCGTCTCTTTAACTGTACGATCACTGTTTCTCATTTGGTGTTCTTTGAGCCGTAGCTTTGCTGGTGTGAAGCTGATCGTATTTTGGGGAAACGTGTGTTATCTGTTTTAAAAATGAACTGGTAAGCGGGCTGGAAAAAATATTCAATATTAGGCTCATCAAACTGGATTGGAAATAGTAAAATAAAAGCTGATTGTCTGACATTATGAAACACTATTTGCAGTGGCGATAAATCTAGCATGCAGAGAAAAGCTACAAAGACACTACTCAAAATGTGGTGTCCTCAAACCTGACCCGGCTCCCTAAAACTTAGAGGACAGCATCAAAGGGAAAATAAATCTTCCAGCAGCTTCCATGATTTTTCCAGCAGCACACGAGTCTCTCTCCGAAACAGTATCATCTGATAACTAGTTTACTACTGACAAACTCCATAGGTTGATGTATAAGAGCAGGTTGGCACCAGCAGCTGTGCTTTAATGAGTATTGTTCAGTCCCCACATTGTGATCAAAGTAACAGAATTCTCCAAGAGACACTGTACCCGGGCTGGACCTTTGATTTACGGATTTACAAGCTCAACTCTTATCCTAAAATCTCACGGTATAGCGGCCACATTGGATACCATAGCACAACAAACATGCAGACTGGTCGCTAATGAACTACCAGGTACCAATCAGTGTGCAATACCGTATAATCATATACATACCGACCCTAGCATTTTAAACAGCTGCACGGCCAGGCAATTCAAAATAGAATACAGTCTTGCACATCGTAATATATTAAGAACAACCATACAAAAATAGAGGTGGCGCAGAGGAGTTAGTGAGGGAGAGGATAGAGGGCGTACATACGGCCAGCATGGTCCCAGGGGAGGGCCGCGACTGGCTCCTCTGTCAGGGAGTACAGGTGGACGAGGAGAAAGAGAGGACCACAGGGCGCCATCGGATCGGAGAGATAAGAGAGAACAGTGGCAATGAGCACTTACATGAAGAACAGAGGAAGGTAATGGCAGGACAGACTAGACAGCTAGGCAGAGGTAGCTCAACACGATAGCCTATCACAGGTTTTCATGAAATAGACACGATTTTTGTACCCAAAATTTGTGACATGCACACGTAAAAGTTCGTTTTTTCGTGTCCTGGACACGAATTTTGGTGTACATGACACGTAATATTTAGGACTCAACGGAAAATCGTCACACACACACACAAAAAAGCACAACAAACAATTTTGGTCAAGAACACGTTAAACAAATAAGTAAATCAAATTGTTAGGTATTGGTTAAGATTAGGGTTAGGGCAAGAGTAAGAGTCAGGGTTTCGTTTAATATTTATAGTAAAAGAAAGTTAACTGTCGCGTTTACAATTCAAGATACGCCCACTTCCTGGTCGGAATGCATGTTGAGTCAACCAATCACGACACTTGCTTTCAACACCTCAACAAAATCGTGTCCAGGACACGAAAAAAACTGTGTGGGCAGAGGTAGTTAGCGCCCAAAAATGGACTAGGTGGCTATGGATAGCTAGCTAGCGCAAGACATAGACTGAGGTAGCTAGTGCAGAAGTAGCTGAGGTAGCTAGTGGCAGGACATGGACTAGACAGCTAGGATGAGGTAGCTAGTGGCAGGACATAGACTAGACAGCTAGGATGAGGTAGCTAGTGGCAGGACATAGACTAGACAGCTAGGATGAGGTAGCTAGTGGCAGGACATAGACTAGACTGCTAGAATGAGGTAGCTAGTGGCAGAACATAGACTAGACAGCTAGAATGAGGTAGCTAGTGGCAGGAAAATGACAGAGAACGTATCATTATATGCTTGGTCAGTCCTTTGTATTTAGAATTCACTTTCTCCACATGTTGTAGTGCTCTTTTTGATATCAATCTCTATACAAAAAATCTATAATAAAAACATACAATTTTAATTGGTGACACTTTATTGAAAACCTACTTTATGCTAGAAAGGCTTGATGGAAGTCATTGTTGAGTAAAAAGTACATGACCCTGAGAGCTAATATTTGGCCTGATCGCAAAACAGGATACAGCAAATCACCTTGCAAACACCATCATTGACGCATGGTGGTGGGAGCGTCATGCTATTGGAATGCTTCTCAGTGGGACTGACTGGAAGACTGTCTAGGATGATTGAAGGACAAACAGAGCAAAACACAGAGTTGGTCTTGAAAACCTGATTCAGTGCACCAAATCACAGACTGGGCTGAACATGTATCTTTAGCACCACAACAACAAAGCAAACAGCCAAAAAATGTTGGAGTTGCTTTGGGACAAGTCTGTAAATCTCCTTAAGTGGCCAAACCTTGCACTTGAATTCCATTGAACATCTGTGGGGAGGCATGATATCGCAGTTCACCGATGTACCCTCTCCAGTCTGCCAGAGCTAGACAGGATCTAGAAAGAGGCATGTGGGAAACTGCCATGTGTTGGATGCAAGAAAATGGGCAGGAGTTAAGACTTGACAAGGGGCAAATTGTTGTTGCTAGACGACTGGGTCAAAGCATTTCTTAAACGCCCAGGCTTGTGGGGTGCTCCAGGTCATTACTGGTGAGCACCTACCCACAGTCGTCCAAGAGCGGACAAACCACAACTGGGTGCTAGGCACCCAAGACTCATCGATTCGCTAGGGCAACAAACAATATTCCGTCTGGACATAACAAACAGATGGTCAACCGTATTACAGAAACGTTTTTGATGGTTACGGTAGGAATGTGTCACAACACAGAGCGTCCCACACTGCAGCATATTGGGCTGTGTAGGAGGAATGTGTCACAACACACATGCGTCCCACCCGGCAGGATATTGGGCTGTGTAGGAATGTGTCACAACACAGTGCGTCGCACCCTGCAGCTTATGGGGCTGTGTAGGAATGTGACACAACACAGTGCGTCGCACCCTGCAGCATATGGGGCTGTGTAGGAATGTGTCACAACACAGTGCTTCCCACACTGCAGCATATTGGGCTGTGTAGGAATGTGTCACAACACAGTGCTTCCCTAACTGCAGCATATTGGGCTGTGTAGGAATGTGTCACAACACAGTGCTTTCCACACTGCAGCATATTGGGCTGTGTAGGAATGTGTCACAACACAGTGCGTCCCACACTGCAGCATATTGGGCTGTGTAGGAATGTGTCACAACACAGTGCGTCCCACACTGCAGCATATTGGGCTGTGTAGGAATGTGTCACAACACAGTGCTTCCCACACTGCAGCATATTGGGCTGTGTAGGAATGTGTCACAACACAGTGCGTCCCACACTGCAGCATATTGGGCTGTGTAGGAATGTGTCACAACACAGTGCGTCCCACACTGCAGCATATTGGGCTGTGTAGGAATGTGTCACAACACAGTGCGTCCCACACTGCAGCATATTGGGCTGTGTAGGAATGTGTCACAACACAGTGCGTCCCACACTGCAGCATATTGGGCTGTGTAGGAATGTGTCACAACACAGTGCTTCCCACACTGCAGCATATTGGGCTGCCTAGCGGCTGATGACCACCGTTGAAAAGGCCTACAATGGGCACGCGATCCTTGGAACCAAACCTTGGAGCACAGAAAGAAGGTTGACTGGTCCGATGAGTCTTTACAACATGTGGACAGCCCTGCCCGTGTGCCCTGTTTAACATGGGAAGTGATGTCACATGGAAACAACATGGGAAGATGACAAGGCAGTGGAGGGAGTGTGCCCGGGTAGTTATGTGGACGTCATATTGACACGTGACACTAAACATTGTTGCAGACCCCTTTATGGTAACGCTATTCCCTAACGTCAGTGGCCTTTGACTGGACGCAGAATAATGGAACGAATAAAAAGTTTATGGTTTTGCCCCGTCCTCAGCAGATTTCAACAGATCTGTGGGATGTGCTGGACTCCACCTCAAAACATACAGGACTTGAAGGATCTTTTGCTAATGTCTTGGTACCAGGTACCACGGAACACCGTCTGAGATCCATGCTTCGACGGCGCAGTTCCGTGAACATGAGATATATCGTGAGTAGATTAATTGCAAAGAAATGTTTACGTCAAAATGATATACAACACAGGAAAATGTGGATAAAGTGAAGTGAGTCTTAATATTTTCAGAAGGCTCTGTATTGCAATAAACCCGCCAAAAATGTGGAGAAAGTGAAGGAGCGTTAATACTCTAGAAGGCACTGTATTGCAATAACGGTCGAATAGCCTCAGAGGGCATTTTCCCTGTTCGGTAAACCCATGTTAAAGAAAGTTATATCTGCAATATGTTATTATGTGTTTTTCAGCACAGAGTAATGAGACATAATGACCCACGCCAACCAGACAGAAATCCTTGATGTATTTTCTCTCCTCAGTGCTGCCATCTATACCAGCATATAACCGAATCCAATGAGTCTTTTACCAATAATGGTAAGGAATCAAATCAAACATATATGACAATATTGATTTGGTTCTGGTGAATCGATCCTTTAAACCTGGCAGCAAGCCAGGTGGGGCACATTCATGTGTGCGGCTGTGACTAGGGAATCGAAATGGATTCGAACATATTAAGAGGTGCTGAAATCACAAAATAAACATCTACTTCCTCTTATCATCTGCCACTCTAGTATCAAGGGATTTGGGTTGGCATAGCTTAGTCAGGGAGCCGCATTGAGAAAGGCTTTCATGTCCACTCCGGGTGTCACATGTCACGACTGCACAAAGAGGATGTTGAAGAGGTAAAGGCATGCTGGGAGATTTAAGGTCTTGATCCTGACAAGCACGGCCAAGGAGGGGGAAAATACGGCAATGCCCGAAAGGGGGAAACGATCTTAGAAAACCAAGCCGGACATAGAGAGTGAAACGCATCACTCTGTCTCAGCGTGGAGTTCAGGCAACATGCTTCCCGTTACACTCTAACAATAGCTGAGCCGTCTCAGAAAGGCCATCTCTAATTGTGTTTGTCCAAGAATTTCCTGCCCTCGTTAAAAAAGGCGAGAGAAAGATTTGACAGCAGGTTACGAGGCAATCCCCGTCTCGTTCCACTCGTCCACCCTCTTAACATTCGCTTTCCTAACACGATTACTCTTTTCCTCGCTGCTTGAGGGATCGCCCTATCATTTTCTACCCGCAACCGTTTTGAGCCCCTATTTCCCACCCCCCACCCCCCCTTCTCTTGGCAGCAGAAGAAAAACGATACGGGACATATAGTTGGCCGCCTGCCACGCTCTAATTAAATTATCCCGGACTTCTTCGGGCGCTCTTAGAGTAGGGCCAACACGCGTCTATTGTAACCAGGCCCGGGAACGGAATGCACTTTAATGCATCAATCGATCAACATCAACATCGCCCAGGAAATGAGGAGCAGATTATATTCCTCCGGAACAAATGTCTTTTTTTATACCGCAGTAACATTCGACCGCACCCCCCCGACCGTAGTAATGTTCCAGCATCGCTTTATAAACAGTTTAGTTCCGGCACGCCAGCGTCTGCCGCGCTTCACCGATGGCGTCTGAGGGTGTGTCGCTACCGGCAGCATGGCGTTGAGACGGGGCATGGACACGGCCCTCCCCTGGTTCTCCAGGCCGAGTCCGAGACCGGCGTCCTCGCCCGCGGCGTCCATCTTCCTCATCTCCACCGACTCCTGGAGATTGAGAACACATGAGGACGGGGGAAAAACGAAAGAGAATGCCCGACGGTCCGTGGCGATTGTGCGGTGAAGCAGCCTGGATGTGGTACCTGGGGAAGGGTTGCGTTTGGGACGTCCTCGGACTGTCGCTTACATCTGGGCCTGGTGTTCTCCGACACCCATGAAGACGATCCTTTCAGGGCGACCGCGTGGCCCGGTCTGGATTGGCACAGTGCATGCAGTTATCAGTCATTTCATTGGTTCATTTCACCCAGGACTGCCAACTTATAACCCATTCACAGGTGTTGTAATGTAAGTTCATAGACTCACAGCGAGCCGCCGTTGTTGAGCAGTGCAGAACTGGGTCTCGGCAGGGCCGGGGGCTGGGGCAGTAGCTCATAGAGAAGCTCCACGTTGTTCAGGGTTTTCTCCTGCTTGTGAGTCAGGGGCAGTATTGGTTTAAACAGAGCCCCCACCTTACCCTGTGGACAGAAGACGACGGGATGCAGAAAAAACACGCACATCATTCACTAACTCTGCTCAGCCTGAGGGATGTGGTCAATGGAAACCTTGGTCAACGCGCTGGTTGTGTGCGTCACTGTCGTGCGTCATAATTCGTGCGCGCGCGTGTTACCTGAGTGCCGGCAGCTTCCTGTTGCTGCTGCTGCTGCTGCTGTTCCTTGAGCCTCTTGGCTCGGTTCTGCTTGTAGTAGTCAAAGATCATCAGGGCTGCATACACCTTCCCAACGGTGAGCTCATTGGCTGGGATAGGTCAAGAGACGATTGGTTGAGGAACGACCACTGACGCTTCCACTCTCTTATGCATATCATTATTAAACGGTTGGCCCATGCCATGTATGGTACAAACACAGATTAAGCATAGTCCTGGACGAACAAACACAAATCAATGGGGATTTTCCATGATGTAAGAACATTCTAGGTATAATCTGTGTCCACACGACCAGACAATATTCTGCCTCAAATGCCATTTGTTTCAGGTGAGATACTTTGATCCTGACACAAGATGGCAGTGGAGGCATATGAGACAATAGAACAAATAAACAGGGGTTCTGGTCGTTACGGCAACCTGTGTGTAACCTGTTAGTGCCGAATAAGGGGTCTGGACCATGTCACTTTAAGATCCAATTGGAGCTGCTTACGTTTGTGAGGCGTCACTAAAAGATCCATTGTTTTCTGCGAGAGGCTCGGCCAAACCGTTGAGAGCTCCTTCTTCAGTTCAGCATCAGAGAGACGTTGGGCAACCATCCCTGAGGAGTAGATAAAACAGTGCTTTAGCGTCTCACGGACGGAATTATGTCATGTAAAAAGTGTAAAAGTCAGAAAGAAATGGAAAAGTAAACACATTAATTTGTGTCATTATGGGGATCAGGCAGATGGAAAAAATAAAGATCATCCCATTGTAAGTGGCAGTGGACCTAAAGAAAATCATATTGTACTCTGCACCTTCCTTCCTCTGTGTAGAACAGGCCCTAAACACGAAGCAGCCTAATGACACCCAATGGGACTATACATTCTAATGCAACCTCTGTAGCATCTGTCCCAGCTGTTACAGGGGAATTAATGTCTATCACTCTGTCTGTCTGTCTATCAGTCTCGCTGCCTGTCACTCTGTCTATCAGTCTCGCTGTCTATCTGCCTGTCGCTCTGTCTATCCGTCTCGCTGTCTATCTGTCTGTCACTCTGTCTATCCGTCTCGCTGTCTATTTGTCTCGCTGTCTATTTGTCTCGCTGTCTATTTGTCTCGCTGTCTATCCGTTTGTCTGTCTGAGTGTCTTTCTGAAATTCTCCAACGCTTTGCACTACCAACGCTTTGCACTACCAACGCTTTGCACTACCAACGCTTTGCACTACCAACGCTTTGCACTACCAACGCTTTGCACTACCAACGCTTTGCACTACCAACGCTTTGCACTACCAACGCTTTGCACTACCAACGCTTTGCACTACCAACGCTTTGCACTACCAACGCTTTGCACTACCAACGCTTTGCACTACCAACGCTTTGCACTACCAACGCCTTGCACTACCAACGCCTTGCACTACCAACGCCTTGCACTACCAACGTGTACTTTTCATTTTCTGAAAAGACAAATCCTGTGGAACACGTGATTCATGCTAAACTGAATTTGAGTTGGCTGAGACAGATTTGGGAAGAACTAAAATGTATAAGGCTATTACCTGATGTAACGTTTTGCAACAAACTTATAAATTCACTAATAATACCTTGTGGAAACCACAGAACCCAATCATGTTATGCTTTTCTTTTGATAGTAGATGTGCTCTGCAAAACAAACTTTCCAACAAAAACATCTGAACTAGCTGTTTAGCAAAGTCACGTTCCTGCTTGAAAATGTGGACTCGAAACAACCAAAAATGCCAATATGACTGTCGGCCTCACCTGAGGCCAGTTTGATCTCCAGAGCTGTGCGGATCAGGGCCATGAGAGTGGAGGTAAAGTGGACCGTGTTGTCATCGGCAATGGGCATGTTCATCTTGACCAACCGCTAGAGGGAGTGTTAGGATCGAGGGGAGGTTAGAGTGCACTTCTAGACAACTGAATCCAGACCATCGGCCAATCAGGAGAAAGCAGTCTGTGTGCTGTGTTGTCACTCACAGAGGACTTATAAATTGGGTGCATTTCCTGCTTTTATTTCAACGACACAATTGGAGACATTTGTCATATTTAGATAGATAATTACCTACCTAAAAAGATTAGGTCACTGAATCATTTAGAAAATGTTCAGATTTTGGGTGTAATTTAGATACAGCACGCAAAAAGCTTTCCCGCCCGGGTACAAAGGGAAGACAAACGAGACGTTCACATTCACTGCTAATCGCTACCACATTATGCACTATATGCTGCGAATCCAAGTGCACTGGTGCAAGACTGACATCGATCGAAATAATGGTGACAAAAGGCTCGCACGCATAAACATGGAAATGCCGCAAAGATCTCAGGAGCTCGACTCTGTGGTTGCCGTCCTAACGATCGCAAACTAGGTGGGAGGTGCTGCTCAAGTCAATAACATCTTGAGGACTTAAGAGACCTAGAATCTGCAGAGGGAGCGCGTACGACACGACCCATTCTAAATGGCCCGAGAGGCGCGTTTCGAAAGGACAATATGGACACCCCTGCATGCAGCGCACGACGTTCGATGTCTAAGCTGTCGTGATAAGAGTAGAGCTCCCCTGAACAAAAAGCATTCGCCTACTATCAGTGGCAGTGCAAAAAGACAAGTCAGAATGACAGAGTGGTAGGACAGACACACCGACCCACAGATATAGAGACACCCAGCCAGAGAGAAGACATAGAGATGAAACACACAAGGTGGGGAAATCTGAGATACAGAGAGAGAACTACAGATAAATATAATATTAATATATATATACAGTATCTCACAAAAGTGAGTACACCCCTCACATTTTTGAAAATATTTGATTATATCTTTTCATGTGACAACACTGAAGAAATTACACTTTGCTACAACGCACAATGCACTTGTATAACAGTGTACATTTGCTGTCCCCTCAGAATAACTCAACACTCAGCCATTGATGTATAAACCTTCGGCAACCAAAGTGGGGTGAAAATGTCCAAATTGGGCACAAAGTGTCAATATTTTGTGTAACCACCATTATTTTCCAGCTCTGCCTTAACCCTCTTGGGCATGGAGTTCACCAGAGCTTCACAGGTTGCCACTGGAGTCCTCTTTCACTCCTCCATGACAACATTATGGAGCTTGTGGATGTTAGAGACCTTGCGCTCCTCCACCATGCTTGACTTTAGGGAAGACACGATTGTTTGTTTCCACACAAACCTCACCTGGTTGCTGCCACACACTCTTGACACCATCTAAACCAAATACGTTTATCTTGGTCTCATCAGACCACAGGACATGGTTCCATTAATCTGTGTCCTCAGTCTGCTTGTCTTCAGCAAACTGTTTGTAGGCTTTGTTGTGCATCATCTTTAGAAGAGTCTTCCCTCTGGGACGACAGCCATGCAGACCAATTTGATGCAGTGTGCGCCGTATGTTCTGAGCACTGACAGGGTGACCCCCCCCCACCCCTTCAAAATCTGCAGCAATGATGGCAGCACTCACATGTCTTTTTCCCAAAGACCTCTGGATATGAAGCTGAGCATGTGCACCCAACTTCTATGGTCGACCATGGCGAGGACTGTTCTGAGTGGAACCTGTCCTGTTAAAACGCTGTACTGGTCACATGACAGCGGGGAGTGAAAATGGCTAATTGGGCCCAATTTTGACATTTTCACTTAGGGGTGTACTCAATTTTGTTTCCAGACATTCAGACTTTGATGGCTGTGTGATGAGTTATTTTCAGGGGACAGCAAATACACTCACTGCTTTACATTGTAGCAAAGTGTCATTTCTTCAGTGTTATCACATGAAAACATATAATCAAATATTTACAAAAACGTGAGGGGTGTACATACTTTTGTGAGATACTATATATATATATATATATATATATATATGAAAAGAGAGAGAGAGCACGGGAAAGAAGGCGAGTGAGAGAGTAAAGCACACACACGTTTCTCACACAGGAAAGCAAGAGAAGCTACACACACTGGCCCAAAGAATTAAAAACCTGGTAGGCAGAAATTCATGGAACCGAGTGGAAAAAGGAGAACTATGCTAAACTAAGCTGTAGACTACTATATGTGTATAAATACTGGATTTAAATTAGCAGGGGAAAGTGTTGTATTGGTCTAATATTATTACTTTATGTACTTCTGATACAGTACAAAACACAAATTATTTTAATTCTGAATTTGTTCATGCTGTCGGACGTATTCATTTTTGCCTGCATTTAGTTTTCTGTGTTCTACCTGAACCTTGGTGGTTGTGACTACGGCAGCAGGACTTTAATTAATGTACCGGTATCTATGCCCACGGAAAGAGGTCAAGTGAGGGGAAGAGGCAGGGCTACATCAAAAAGATCAGAGCGCTAGCAAAACAAACTCAAGAAAAAAAGGGAAACACTGCAGAGCACAAAGATTGTCTGGAGGTTAAGCCAATGGGAAGACAGATGGAGCGGAGGGTGTGGCTACCTTGTAAGCGACTCTTGGTGGACATTTCTTTCCCAAACCTAGGGGCGGGGACATGTGGAGGAGCATCTGATACATATCGAGGTACTTGATACGGCCACTTCGCAGAGTTGGGAAACCAAAAAATATCAAATTAAGAAGGATGAGGTAGTTAGAGAAGAGAAGAGGAACGGAAGGGAATAAAACAACCGAAATGAAAGAAGAAAAAAAAACAGAAATCTGTGTTATTTAGATTTCCAGTTGTGACATGGAGACGGATGGCATCCTTAGCCACGACGGACCAGGATGCATCTGTGCGGTGGAAAACTCAGCTCAGATCCCTGAGGGGAGACGTGGAATGGAACAGTGAGTTTTGGAGTGAGAAGAACCCACAGATGCTGATGGGGAGATGATGACAGCGTAGAACGTAGTGAGGATGTCTGCTTCTGCATGCTGAGACATCCGGGGGAGGAGGGAGGGGAGATGGAGGTTCACCGGGAGCAAGAAAACAAAGGTTTCAATGCCAGACTTTTTTGCATCCGTATGCAAAAAACAGCCGTCGTCTCTTTAAAACGGTAAAATCTAGGATCCCCAAAATACCTTGGGCTACGAAGTACATAGGCTATAGGCTGATCCAATTCGAATGTGTTTCGAGACAATTCCGGCAATCGAAATGTCTGCGTAACTTAACCCTACGTAGGCACAAACCGGAATGCGTTAATATTTACTTAGTTTCATGTTACATGTTGCATTGCAGCAGACGTAAACAGGGAGCGAGCGCTGAATGGGGATTCCCAGGTGTGAGAGAGTCGGACAATAACATGGCTTTGAAAGCTTTGCTCCAAGCCCGGCATCATAAACCAAAGCCAGTCAGTCTGAGAGGACGGGTGCTATAGTGTGTAGGCAGTCATTGGTGCACAGCCATTCGGTTAATTCTCTCAGCATAGGTACACAAAGCACCCTAGTGGAGGAAATGTTCTGCGTTTGCAAACCTTGTATGCTACCCTATTAGGGCAGTTCTTCCCTAAGCCAAGGGGGGGCGATATAACACGTAACAAGTCGTACATATCGTTATAGCGAATCCGTCCGCTGCAAAAAGAACAAGCAGATGTAGGAACAATAACTTCAGGACAGCTTTAATAGAACACATGGCAATCAGACGGGCTGACTGGATGCTACAGGCTGACTGGGGGTTCAGCATGTCACTCAGGGTCAGGTCCCGCCCTCCTAGCTGCAGTAATACTATCTATATCTTTACCGACTGGATATGTCGGCGGGAGCCCCAGCCAGCCAAATGGATGAGGGCGGTAGGAGGACACATACCAGGCAGCAGGATCGAACTCAGCCCAAACACGGATGAACTCATCCAGGTGATGAGGACCCAAAATGGACGAGTCCCGAGTCAGGTACTCGAAGTTGTCCATGATGACGGCCACGAACAGATTGAGCATCTGGAAGAGACATTTCACGGGAACTCAAGCAAATAGACACAACACGTAGACGAGCGACAGCTTAATAGTTCCACAACAGCCATGAACCCTCACTCAACGCGTCAGACAACTGTGTGTCCGATCTTTAAATTCCTTACGAACGACGTCCGCACTAACCAGGAAAGAGCAGAGGAAGATGAAGGAGACAAAGTAGAAGTAGGCGAAGTCGCTGCCGCAATCCTTCCCCAGGTTGCCCGACCTCTCGTCACAAGCCCGGTGACTCAGACAGGACAGCATGATTTCGTGCCACGCCTCCCCTGTGGCGCTCCTGTACCCCCCGGGGCGAGACATACAGGAATGCAGTTACCTTTTGGATAACCAAGAACCTTGTTTGCCACTGTGGCTTTGCCTTATTACAGCAAACCCTGCATATTTGTACGGTACGATGCACGTCTTTCCCAGCACAATGGGAATGCCGCCAAATAAATCCAATGTAACGGTGGAACCCACAACCTGCTGGTGATATGGGTCGGGCTCAATTCAAATGCAAATGTCATTTCCATCTAGTTCTACAATTTCTTTCATTAACTGATTTTGAATCTACAGAAGGAGCACTATTAGAATTATTTTAAATTAAAGTACTTAAAAGTATGGATGCCTTGTATTTCCAGGCAGCAGCATCAATACTTTAACTGATATATGCTGTCGCTCGTTGTGTCCGTATAACTGTGATTGTATACTGCATTAATCGGTGGGATGAGTCTGTACGTTAGACCGGAGAAGCAGCTTTTGATTTACAATGCAGACGTCACAGAAACTTTGAGCATAAAATCAATTAATTATAGCACAAAAACACAAGATTAATAAGTACTTCATACACCAAAATGAAAAGAGACTTGATGACTTGTACCCTAGAATGAACTAACTGTACCGCTGGAAAAGAAAAGTCTGTCTGCTTGTGATAAACTGTCCTTTTTGAAATAGGGTTTTTAAATGTCACCACTATATCAATATTTTGAAGGTGCCTTCAGCTCTTTAATCAGATATACACATGGTGTTTTATCATATGTACAGGCCACTGTACACGCTACTATTGTCCAAAAAAAGAAATAATAGCAGGCTTAATAAAATGGATAAAGAGTTCCTTGATCCTCAAATGTAGCCAGACCAGGGCAGCTGTTCAAATGATCAATGCGTTTCTTTGTGTTAATTAATTTGAATATTGAATTTGAACATCACAATTATCTGGACTGGAAGGCTTTGAGAGAACAAAGGGAGGATGAGGGAGAGTAGTAAACAATAAAAAAGAGTATATGTACAGCATAAGACCCTGTAACCTTGGTGGGAGGAGCCATGTACAGCATATGACCCTGTAACCTGGGTGGGAGGAGCCATGTACAGCATATGACCCTGTAACCTGAGTGGGAGGAGCCATGTACAGCATATGACCCTGTAACCTGGGTGGGAGGAGCCATGTACAGGATATGAAACATGTAACCTGGGTGGGTGGAGCCATGTACAGCATATGAAACATGTAACCTGGGTGGGTGGAGCCATGTACAGCATATCACCCTGTAACCTTGGTGGGTGGAGCCATGTACAGCATAAAACCCTGTATTCTGTGTGGGTGGAGCCATGACCATCATAAGACCACTATGCCGCATGAATCAATTATCAGCCCCAGAGAGAAAACATCCAACACCAGACATAGAAAAATATCGGAGGATGAGGGAAAGAGGAGAAAGCGGTTAATGTTAATAAGGAATGAGTGACTAAGGAAAGGGTACCTGAACAGTAGCATAAGAGCCTGGAGAAAAGTGCGGAAGTTGTTGTGGTGAGTGATGGCAGTGTCCTCGTTTAACTCAATGTTCCCAAACACCTGGAACAAGAAGGAAGGAACAACTACACCTCGCAGGACTTTGCAGAACATTTTGTCTTTCAATAAAAAAGTGGTCACTCCAATTATCATTTGAAGGTGAGTTAATCCCAGTTAGAAAAATTAGGTTCATGAGGGTACATTTAATCCCTGTTAGGAAACATTAGATTTATGAGGGGAGTTTAATCCCAGTTATAAAAAAAGATCTTACCTGCATACCGATGATGGCATAAATAAAAAACAGCATTGCTATCAGCAGGCAAACATAGGGCAGGGCCTGAAAGGAGACAATATAATGAATGTCATTAAACCTCTACAGACTGTCTGAGGGCTGAGGCTCGGTGTAAAGATGTGGGACACGTCTGTCGATTTAATGTGTGCGCGTGTGCGTGTGTTACCTTGAAGGACTGCACAAACGTCCAGAGGAGGATACGAATGGTGTAACCCTGACGGAGGAGCTTGATTAGACGAGCCGCACGGAACAGCCTCAGGAAGCTCAGGTTCAACAGCCGGTCCTGTCCAACCAAAGGATGAGAACAGAGTCCACTCATCAAGCTGGAGCTCAGTACCGTGTGACCATGATGCAAGCTGAACCAGATGATCTGGCTGGTGCAGGTTCAGCTTGCTAACACAGGCCAAGCGACGGGTATACAGAGCAGTTCAGACACAGCAGTATAGCAGGGGTCGGCAACAAGGATAATATTACTTATTAATTTACATAGACACTAACAACCATTGGGCTGGTATCAGAGATGCACCGGGAAAGAAGTTATTAAAAAACATGGAAAATGTTATATTTTTAGAGGAGAGAGTGCAGAAGATATAAAGCAGTGGTGGTGGAAAAATCAAAAGAGAGGAAAACAACAAATTGTGATTAAAGCTAGTAAGTATGCCTTATTTTAGACCTTATATCGGACCTTATCGATAAAAGAATGGCATTTTGAAAACTATTTCTGCATAGATAACAAATGAAAGGTAGGCCTGTTTGACAGACACAATTAATATATCTGTACACTTAATATTTCTGTGACCATGAGAAGTTTGATTAAAACTATTGCTGTCAAGATTTTGGTTAAGTGTGGGAATGTCAGACTTTTCTTGACTGCCCATTGGCATTTTTATTATTTTAAAACGAATAAATTAGCTTCCAGGTCACATAAAGTGTACTATATTAATATTCAGTTCCATGATGCATCCCGGGATGATTTGTTTTTCTACTATCCTGAGTACAGGATGCAGGTGAGACATCTGAAAATAATGTCTAGAACGGAGCAAATGGAACGGAAACCAACAAGCGAAAAATAATGCATGCGATGTGTCTGACACTGTTCCGGTCCTTCTGTTCCAGACATTACTATGAGGTTGTCCTCCGCTGGTTAAGACACCACCGGGCCAACTGTGATTCTGAAGCGGAGTTTTGACCTCCAGCATTGCATGAGGAATAAATAAATAATTATACTTCTTCATCAGTGGTTCACTTTCTAAACACGATGTTTAAACCGGGATCACTTCAGAAGAAGCCCTTCACAGCAATCCACAATAGACATGAAAGCTAATTTAAAAAAGCCTTTAATTCATGTAAAACTGATTGATTTCTTTTTTCTGATTATTTACTAACCAGATATGTATACTGTACATACAGTATAAAACAATTATTTGTAGTATAATGTTTAGAACAAAGCCTGCTATTATTGTCTGTTCTGCGTGTATGACCAAACCAAGGTGACGACCCCTGCTGTGTAGTGTCCAAAGAGGAAAAAGACAGGAGGGCAGTCACTCACCGTAGTCTATCAAAGCAGTTAAACCGTAGCAGATGGTGGGCACATCAGTGACGACAATCAACAAGAAGACAATGCAGAAAGAGAGTGGCAAATATAGAAGAGAGACGTTGATGACATACAGAATAAAAAGCCCATAAAAGCTCATAACCAACACTAAAATCAGAGCATAGGACATAGACACATGTAACTGGACATATACTTAAGGATACTGAAAAGCTACAAATACTGAAGGATACTGAAAAGCTACAAATACTGAAGGATACTGAACAGCTACAAATACTGAAGGATACTGAACAGCTACAAATACTGAAGGATACTGAACAGCTACAAATACTGAAGGATACTGAACAGCTACAAATACTGAAGGATACTGAAAAGCTACAAATACTGAAGGATACTGAAAAGCTACAAATACTGAAGGATACTGAAAAGCTACAAATACTGAAGGATACTGAAAAGCTACAAATACTGAAGGATACTGAAAAGCTACAAATACTGAAGGATACTGAAAAGCTACAAATACTGAAGGATACTGAACAGCTACAAATACTGAAGGATACTGAACAGCTACAAAGACAGAATGATACTGAAAAGCTACAAATACTGAAGGATACTGAAAAGCTACAAATACTGAAGGATACTGAAAAGCTACAAATACTGAAGGATACTGAACAGCTACAAATACTAAAAAGCTACAAATACTAAAAAGCTACAAATACTGAAGGATACTGAACAGCTACATATACTGAGAGATACTGGACATCAACAGATAGTCAACAATACTGAACAGCTCCAGATACTGAAGGATAGTAAACAGCCGCAGATGCTGTACTGAACAACTTTGAACAGCAGAAGATACTGATCCATGGTGAACATCTATGGATACTAAAGGATACAGGAAATACACGTATAGCACACATACTACACAAAACCATAGACAGACGACAGCTGACAAGGTCTCTGCATGTCAACGCCAGTAGCCTCATTAGCATGTACAGTATGTAGATAGAAAAGGAAAGAGCCGGTTTGTGCCTCGTCATCACATAGCTTACATTGATCTCAGTGACCAAGATGTCAGTTATACTTCCCAGCACTGTCACAAAGTCAAACACGTTCCAGGCGTCCTTCAGGTAGTTCTGGAAAGAGATTTCATTTACTTGCTTAACCTTCAATTGCTTAAAGGGTAAATATAATAAGTATCACTAGCCTTCCATATTGATAGCATGCAGATCAAGGAAGGACGGGAGCTCAAACTCACCAATGGACCGAAGGCGATGATCTTCAGAATGCACTCCAGAGAAAACAGGGCAGTGAAGACAATGTTGAAGTGCTTTAACATGGCCTCGTAGAAATCCGGAGCTCCATGGAACTGCGGAACAAAAACATCCAAAGAGAGACAGAAACAGGAAACAAAAGACAGAGACATTCCAAGAGGGAAAGAGAAACAAACAAAAACAAAGAGACAGACAGAGGGACCGAAAGAAACCCACAGAGAGAGACCAAGTTACTTCACAAGCGCGTACCTTTTTAAACACCAGCTACTCACACACAGGAGCTTCTCGTGACCACTTGAGACTGAACACATTGACGGGAGCGAGTGACGGCTCACATCATTCTCTCGTGACTAAGACGACCTTTACTGACCTTCATCATGAGCACGACAGTGTTGAGGGCGATCATGATCATAATGGAGTACTCAAACAGGGGCGACACCACAAACTTCCACATTCGGTACTGGAAGGACTGCACATTCTCTGGCATGTAACGCGTCAGCGGCTTGGCGTTGATGGCAAAGTCAATGCAGGCCCTCTGAACAGAATGAGACAGCAATGAACGCATACATTCCCATGTTCCCTTGTTCAAACCAGCACCCATTTACTCCTCATCATCATCATCAGTGGTCAACCCGTTGCCCTTTAAAACCGTAAGCACTGTGTGGCTCTATCTCTATAATATATTAACATTGACAATATTAAGAGTTATCGCTCGGGCTTCGAATTATCTTTTCGCCTGAACGGCACCTCGTTTTTCTCCAGGCTACACTCCGACATGGCCATGGCCCCCTGCTCCTGAAAGGTGATAATGATCAAGGCCACGAAGATGTTGACGAAGAAGAAGGGGAAGACCACGAAGTAGACCACGTAGAAGATTGAGATCTCGATTCGGTAGCCCGGACTGGGACCCCGGTCCTCGAAGGTGGCGTCGACGGAATGTTTCAGAACCCTGGTAGGGAACAGAGATGCCCTCATGTCATTACGTGGACCTCCAGAACCTCCACAGAAAACTGCAACTCCCCTACTACAGTGTCTACAACATGACTCCGACCCAACTGGAAATGATGACAGGATAAAGACGCATGTCTCAAAGCTTTTTTCCTAAATTAAAGAGGCATGCTAATACTGTTTAACGCTGCTGATACAAGGGTCAGTTTTCCTCAGCTCAGCTCAGCGCTGCGGCTGGACAAGCAGCTGACACGGACCGCCCTCTATATGTGTTGTTAGTTGTGTTTAACGGACTGCTCCTCTGACCTAGAGAATTCACCAGTCCATCCTTATTTCGGATCATGCACCACTGGATTGTTAAATAACATCGCTAATTCAATGATTTCAGTGAGGAGGAAGAGAGGCGCCGGAATTAGGAAAATTATGGACTCGCGGGAAAACCGTGGAATTGCATGGATGACGCTTTCTGGCGTGACGACCTGTTAAGGCTGTTGAGTGGGCACTTTTCTTAAATATCAATACAAACCAAAGCCAATTACAAAGAGCAGCACAGCACATTCTCAGAGAATATCCCGAGGGAAGGCAAGTTCACGTGTCTACTCTGTTCTACATCGACTGTTATATTTGCTGTTCTACTCTCTGTCACATCTACTGGTCAACTCATGTCCTATACAGTGCCTATTGAAAACCCTACTACCCCGTCAACATCCTTACCGTTTGTCACATTACACTGTGGTGATTAAAATAAATTCAATCAAACTCTCTCCGGCTGTATTAAATCCTTATAACCCGCCGCATCAAAGTGAAAATGACATTCAAAGACATTCTGAACAATTAGTGAAATGTAATTATTCAAACACCTGGTTTGGATAAGTGATCAGCCCCATATATTAACCATTATAAACATGCTCAGGTACAACCGGTAACGTCCCAAATCACACACCGTGCGAATTGCCCCCCACCTGACATAAATTGTCGTGGTTTTAATTACTTCATAAGAAAACCGACTGTTCCATGATGATTCCATTACTATCAGTGCATGGCAACGCAAATAATACACCATGGTTGGAAAGATGCCTTTAGAAAGACTCCGGGACAACGTTGTGGAAGGGCTCATGTTAGGAGAAGAATACAGAAAGATTTTAAAAGGATTTAACTGTCCCTCTGAGTGCCGTACAGAGCATTATTAAGATGGGAGAAGTGTATGGCACCACCAACACCTTGTCTAGATCGGGCCGTCCCCCCAAACTGGATGAACGAGCCAGAAGGGTATTGATCAGGGAAGCTACCAAGAGGACAATGGCTACTTTGAAGGACTTAAAAGTCCTTGTGGTCTGAGATTGATCAGTCTGTGCATGTTACAACTATCTCACAAGCTTTACACACAGCAGAAAGAAGCTTCTTCGGAAAAAAAGGCCACATGGAGTCTCATTTGGCTTTGCAAAAAACACTTGTTTTTGCCATGTGGCAAAAACTTCTATGGTCAGATAAGACCAAGATTGAACTTTTTGGACTGGACTGGGAAAACCACCTAAAACACCACCCATAACATACCATACCTACTGTAAAGCATGGTGGTGGCAACATAATGTTGTGGGGTTGTTTCTCTTCTGGGACTGGGCAAATGTTTGAAGGGAAAATGGATGCTGCAAAGTACACCCAAATTATTGAGGAAAACCTGAAGATGGGTACGTAGGTGGTTCACCTTCCAGCATGACAATGACCCAATACACACTTTACTTGAAGGCCGCAGTCAATCGCCGCTTACCACAAAATTTGACTGAACTTGAACAATTCTGCAAAGAACAAAGTTGCTCTACAAAGTATTAAATCATGGGACTGATCACATTTCCAACTCTCCTTTTATCCTAGTTTTCATTTTTTTGACGTTTAAGACCTGTTGCCTTTTTTCGTAAATTGAATGTTGTGAGCCTGAATGTGTAAATAAAGCGGCAACCAAAACATATAATAATTGGGTATTGATTTCAGGCTGTAAGACACAAAAGTGACAATTTCAAAAGGGAACGATGATTTTCGATAGGCACTCTATGTTCCACTTTGTTTGACACAACACATCTCAGGAATTAAGTGCGTACGTACCTATTTCAGAATGGACATATCATGGTTATTACGTCCATTTTCAAGGAATCATATTGCTACTGGTCTTTCATGTCTAGCAATTCTGTTTAGTTTTATGGTATCAGAAAAGCTGTTTCACATTTAAATGCGAGTGTATTTCTGCAAGCAACTTTTATTCGGATGACTGCAAGTTTGATTCCATCTAGAGGTGACACTTTTTGTTGTGGAATTGAGTTGTTAAGACATATTTTTTTCTGTCTATATTACCTTAACCTTCATCCTAACCCTAACCTCAGTAGTGTGATGGCTAACCCTAACCTCAGTAGTGTGATGCCTAACCCTAACCTCAGTAGTGTGATGCCTAACCCTAACCTCAGTACTGTGATGGCTAACCCTAACCTCACTAGTGTTATGGCTAACCCTAACCTCAGTAGTGTGATGCCTAACCCTAACCTCAGTAGTGTGATGCCTAACCCTAACCTCAGTACTGTGATGGCTAACCCTAACCTCACTAGTGTTATGGCTAACCCTAACCTCAGTACTGTGATGGCTAACCCTAACCTCACTAGTGTTATGGCTAACCCTAACCTCAGTAGTGTGATGCCTAACCCTAACCTCAGTAGTGTGATGGCTAACCCTAACCTCAGTAGTGTGATGCCTAACCCTAACCTCAGTAGTGTGATGCCTAACCCTAACCTCAGTACTGTGATGGCTAACCCTAACCTCACTAGTGTTATGGCTAACCCTAACCTCAGTAGTGTGATGGCTAACGTTAACCAAAACCTTAATAGTGTGGTGCCGTCTGCCGGCCTGTCCAGCCACCGGTCTGTCTGTCCGTCCTCTTGTCTGTCCGTCTGCCTGTCTGTCAACCACTGCATATTCTCAATTTCTCAGAGCGTATCCCCGGGTGTTGGCCTTATTCCATCGAGTACAGATGCTAATAACCAGTCACCAGAGACCTCAAATGGACACAGATTGAAAGGCAACCCCGTAAAGCGTACGTACGTGGGCCATCCTTCTCCAGTGGACACAGTGAAGAGAGTGAGGAAGGCCCAGAGCACGTTGTCATAGTGGAACTCATACTTCTTCCATTCGCGTGGCTGGGCTGCCACCTGATCCTTATTGTAGTCCAGAAAATTCCCTCTGTGTAGGGGAGAGAGAGAAAGAGATACTGCCATATGAATACTATTGTCCTCATACTGGCAATACACTGTCCAAGTGACAAATCAGTGCAATACACAAACAAAAAACACAGAACTAATGCGATTTTCTTCAAAGAAGAACCGGGTCGGGTTGCTCTCTACGGGACCGGATAAATGTACATCGGCATACTGAGAATAACAGAATGAAAGTGGGCCCAGAATAGGAGATCTGTGTGGATCTTAGGAAGAGTGGCTGGTGCCTAAGAAAGAAATACTAAAAGCCGGCTTAACCTCCATAGCTGGCCTGCAGGGGGTGCCATCCACAGAGCCTATACCTGTCCACAACTTATTCGAGCCCAGTGCTTTGGTGCCAAGTGTTGCTCAGTATATGCCCTCTCCAGTTTAATGTAAAGCTTTCTTCCCCGGTGTCAGACCCGGTCAGCATACCATACACCTACCTGCAGTCCTTCTCCAGTTCCTTGGACTCGTCTGTGCAGTAGAAGAACTTTCCTTTGAACAGCTGCACGGCGATGACAGCGAAGATGAACATGAAGAGGACGTAGACGATGAGGATGTTGAGGACGTTCTTCAGGGAGTTGACGACACAGTCAAACACAGCCTGAGAGGACACACACGTATAAACACACACACACACACACACACACACACACAGACAGAGTGCACGCTGATGACACTTGACGACGTCAGTCAGTAAATCGACACTGTCACTGCATGTCGACGGCTTCCCTTCTTCTGAACTTACCTTCAGCTTGGGAAGGCGCTTGATGGTCTTCAGAGGCCGTAAGACGCGCAGAACTCTGAGTGACTTTATGGTGCTGATGTCCTTTCCTTTGGACCCTCTGCGCGAGACAAACGCAAAGTCACGCAAAAAAAAACAAACAGACAGACAGGCGACTCTAACCCCTGTGAGACGGCACTCGCGTTAATAATCCGTCAAAATAAGTGAACAGAGAGTTTCGTTTAAAAGGCCGCCTCAGAAGTCACAGCTTGCTGACGAATCACTCCCGCGTATAAATGGTTCATTATCGTACGGCTTCGACTAGTAAACAGGCAGTGTTTTAACGACGCTCTCCAGTGGTCTTAGATAAACATGACTGGAAAAATGATTTCTAATCAAAACAAATGTTGTTAGGAGGCGTAGGGTTAATACACTTGCTTTACGTCTGTAAAAATAGAACAGAAAAATTGCTACGTGGCAAAACCTTGATACCTTGCCAGTGGAGTCGTTTGTGACAACCAAGCACCCGGCTCCAATAGTAATGAACGTGCATCGTAGCAAACGACTCATTATAGTGGATGGTACGAGTCATTTACGACAAGGCAGTGACTCTCACATTGGCTCATGCCTTTCCGGATCAATCCAAAGGCATGTAATCCAGGATTACATGGGCAATTTAGAGACTTTCGGGAACAATAGCATACAGACAACGTCGGTATTAAAGAAATACACCTCAGACGGTTTTCTCCTCATGCAGATATATCACTATGCATCATGGTTTCGGTCGAATGTCTAATAAGCTGTAACACGACGCTGTTTCGCACACACGTCCCGTGTGGTATTTAAGCTAGAGGGGTGAGACTGACAGACAGACGACTGGGGGAAAGACGAACGTTGTATCAGCGAGGACGTCGAGTATCGCGACCTGCTTTAATAGGCTCTCTCAGATGCAATACCAAGGCTTTAGAGAAGAATATCTCTGAGCTTACATGTGCATTAATGTTCCCTACAGACTCAGAAGAGTGCTTGCTGAATCAGCAGTGAGAATAGCAATAAAACGGCCCCTCTCAATGCAGACGGATCTAAGTGAAAGACGAAGAAGTGATGAAATACCGCACAATATTTAAAACGTGTCAATGCACACAATGGCACCCTAAAAACTGTAAATATTCCGGTTGATGAAACATGAGAGAATCTGAACACACCCAATAAGCAGCCAAGAACATTTACCGTTAATGAGTGAATAAAAGTCACATGAAAGCCCCCATAGAATTCAATACAGTACAGTCAACATTTTCTTAAAACGTCACAAAGTATACTCTTAACGCGTCATTTAATTACAATTGACTCTGCCGCTAAAGAAACGCCACGGCAAAAGCGAGAACTGGATGGAACCTATGTGTCTGAACAACTGTCGATTTACAACTCGATATCACAGCCTCTGGCGACACAGAAGACACAGTCAAACAGGAGAACCAAAAGACAACATCCACCTGCCAACCTGCCATCCCAACGCAATGTCCCCCTACGACACCCACCCCCTCACTCGCTCTTCATTTGGATGGCATCGGGCGCACGCGCGCGCACGCGCACGCGCACGCGCACGCGCACGCGCACGCGCACGCGCACGCGCACACGCACACACGCACACGCACACGCACACGCACACGCACACGCACACGCACACGCACACGCACACGCACACGCACACGCACACGCACACGCACACGCACACGCACACGCACACGCACACGCACACGCACACGCACACGCACACGCACACGCACACGCACACGCACACGCACACGCACACGCACACGCACACGCACACGCACACACACACACACACACACACACACACACACACACACACACACACACACACACACACACACACACACACACACACACACACACACACACACACACACACACGGCAAAACCCGGCACAAGAAAACGGTCGCACGCCAATACCCATCTAACTAGGAACAAAAGCTATATTCGCTGTTCCCCAACCGCAGCATGACCATATGACATCTCAGTGTGGTTCCTTTGGTCCGTCTCCACCCTAACACAGTAGCATGCAACGTCCATGCTCCGATGCACGGGACTTCCGCATGCTTGTACAGTGAATAGGGCCTGTGGTTCGAGATTGCACAACAGTCAAAACATTTACCCACACGTTTAAAACCACACATGACATTCTGATAGCTTTCAATGAATGCCCTGGGCGGCCTCGCCGAAACACTCCCGGGTCGGGTCAAACGAGTTGGTCGGTGCCAGAGCTCTGAGAGAGGACCAGGGGGTGGTAAAAATATATCAGGAGGACGTTGTTCTCCTGTACCGCTGGCGGATCCGCACAATCCTTCATCTCCCCGAGAGGAGAAAAGAAACTGCCACCCGAAATAATCTCCATGTAGTACCTCATCGCCGGCTATTTTCATGTCTACTCTAACGGTCCTCTTCGGTTCTCTCTCTCCCACCGTCTTGAACAGACCGTCTTGTTTAATTAACGCTTGCACTGACAGGGCTCTAGTAAGTCACCTAGAGACAACAGTAAGCAGAATAAACACGAATGTGAGCTGACATTAGCTGAGGCAATTTGTTTCCGGCTTAGAATAGTGGGATGAAATACGAACAGGCTACGTCGCCAGTGCTGCCAACCGCATTGGCGTTTTACCCGGGAGAATGAGAAAGAGGATTCTATTGAAAGCTATCAGAATAGTCAAAGGCACCCGGTCTGTAGAGGAATCCCTTTACTCATACAGTTGTAGAGACATAATCCTGGCCTAAGCAGAAGAAAGAAAGAGAGGAAGAAGAAAAGAGGGCGTTCCCCACCTTGGCACACCTTGTGGCGGTCTGATGAGGGGAAACAGAGCAGAATTATGGCGACTTCCCCGAATGACAGGAATGTTGACGTAAACAGGTACAGTCTCAACAACAGACTAATGCCAATGATAATTGGGCTGTGATATGAAATGTGAATACTAATCCTTCGCTTGTCCAACTCCTTTGTCCGTGGTACAAGCCATCGTGATAGTGACAGGAAATGGAAACGCATTCCGTTAGCAGACTTCGTGTAGGGCGACCCGACACCAAGAGGAATACAAGAAACTCCTTCTCTGTACTTGTATTGCGTTAAAATGCAGGCATGTATTTGTATTGCAAGAAATGCAAAACGATGACAGTCGGTCGCCGGATGATTCGAGGAAGTCGCGGCGCGCTAATCTCCTCCAGTAAAGTGCCCTGATACACCCAAGTGGCTTCAAATGCCTCCCAGTGTCATGCAGCCGTGAGATGGATGTCTAGTGGAGCGTACAACGCAACGGCGGCACAACACTGAGACGGGGGGGGAGGGGACGACAGCGCCTCAAATCCCCTGAACGTGCGGATGACTCATCACAGTGGCGGCACGACTCATTTACAACAAGGCAGTGGATCATACGGAGATGACAGGCAGAAGAGGGCCCGAGACGTGCGGGCGGAGTAATGGCCATCCGTCAGCGTCAACATGACTGGCTGTTAACGGAGCATCTGGGAGGAGGGGGGGCTGATGGATAATGGAGGCTGTAAACACGGCATGGGAATCGGAGGGTGGGGCTGTGGCGTTGGCAGTGGTACCATATGGTCAATGAGCTGTCACCGAAACAGATACGGCCTGACGGCACCGTAATAGTTTCGACGCGCCCTGAAGGGCCATGCACAGAGTTACCAGTGGGATTAGTGTGATGATGCGTCGGGCGGATTGGGATCTTTATATATGTCATTAAACATAATATATCAACTGAAATCTTTATTTTGTTGCATAGCCCAACTCCCAACCTGACCGAGATATGACGTAGTCCTCTAGTACAACCCTGGCAAATAGGTTGTCACACTGAACGGACATGCCCCGTAGAGTGAAGAAGACTACGGAAGACAGCAGATCCACGGTTGTGCAGATGAAGGTAAAGACAACGTGGGTCATGAATAGATGAATGGAAGACGGAGACGTGAGCATGTCCCAGACCGGAACTTGGCACGGACTTAGTCAGCTCACACACAGAAACAGGCAATACGAATGAGAGTAAGACAGAGAGACAGCAAGAGATACAGAGAGGAGAGAGAGAAAGCATTACCCCATGAAGCTCCTTAAAGGGATCCGAATCACAAAAGAAATCAGAAAGGAAACTTTGAGTCAACGGAGAACATTTAAGGTGAACAAACATCTGAAGCATGGAAATCACTAGACACGTTTTGTGAAGGTTCATTTTGTTTGAGTTTCTCAAGCTTCTACTGCCACACCGTTTTCTTTAGCAGCAAATATTGCACTCCTGGGTTATGAGACGTCATCTTTCAGAAGGACATTGTATTATGGACACGCGAGCAATATCATAAAACTGACAAATAATTCAAAATGTAATTTTTTTGGTTAAATCAAGAAAAGAATGCAAGGGTGTTCTAAGTAATAACGGGACATCAGTGTAGTGAGAACTGAAAAATAATTAGGAGTTAATATGTTCTATGAATAAAAAAAAATAGTTGATAGTACATCACTGTTGTTGTTTTGTGAGCTTTTGTAGATGCAGCAACACACTTTTACTCGTATATTAATAATTTATTAAACAAATAAATAAAATATGCTGTCAATCATCTTTTTCGAATGGAAACCGAATGCCCTTAATGCACCTGAAAGTCTCGTATTTACATAAAACGCCAAGTGTAGTGAGACAGTAATGTATTATTAATGAGACCGTTACACAATTACAGATTAAGTAATCTGGGCTCTGATGTAGTTATAGGGGTTAAAGCAGCAATCCCCCCCCTCCAAAAACTTACGAAAATGCAAAAGCCACCAGCGCTCCACTGACCACAATAAAGTCCAGAATATTCCAGAGATCTCTGAAGTAAGACCCAGGATGGAGCAGGAGCCCCAGGTCAACCATCTGGACCAATCAGAGATCAGGGTTAAATGGCTATAATACGGTGAAGACGGGACATTGCCTAACTGTGTAACTCCACATATAAAGTGCATTTATTTTGCAATATATAAATAAATAAAAAACTGAAACAAACACAATTACAGCTATTACTTAATGAACATCAAAAATATCAAGTCGAGTTCATATCTGAAAATGTGCAATATTTATTAAATCTAGATTAGGTAGTAAAAATGCTTGAAACAATCTTACCTTAATCACCATCTCAAATGTAAAGACTCCAGTAAATACATAGTCCAGATACTTGAGCACCTAAACAGGAAATAGAAAATGAATTCATAAAAACACAATCAAAAGGCAACGCTATTCCTCAAGAATTCCTCTAAACGTCTGCTAGAATGTATCATTAGTTACTGAACTAGATGTATTGTAGATGGATTTTGTCCAGCAGGTTGACGGGAAGAATATTGGTATAGGGTCATGTTTTGGTCTAAGTTAAGTTCACATAAAAATTGGAAAGCACATTAAGACATAATGATATGTTGGAGGATACATTTTTACCTCAACACTATCGACAGATAAGAGTTACATAGGATTTAGATCTAGACTTTGACTTAGCAATTATATAACCTCCCATTTCTTCTTTACGTGTATTTTCGATCAATGTCCTGTTGCGAGATCCATGTAAGGTTTAGCTTTATGCTAGTTGGCCTCATATTCTTTTCAGGACTTTCTTATTTTACCAGAGAGTTCTTCGTTGACTGAATGTTTGCATGTTGATTAGGCTCTGAGCAGCAAAGCAGTCCCAAACCATAATGCTATCGCCTCCACATTCTGAGGTTGGTATGAAGCATTTCCGTTCAGTTTTTTCGGAGTCTGGCACTGCAACCAAACAACTCCACATTTGACTCATATGTTCAGGGCACACTGTTCCAGTAGTTTTGGAGTTTACTCAGCTATGCCTGGCAAATGTTTGTTTTGTCTTGAAAAGGTTTCTTTGAGCGCAGAGACTTCTTCCTGACCATTTCATAGCGTAATAATACGTGTAAATAATTGTCTTAAGGTGAAGTTGGTATTCAGAACACAGTCAATATGACTGCACTATAGAAGTCACATCATTCTGCAGTGCTACAGTTCGGGGAAAAAAAAATCTGAGTTGAGGGTAAAGTTTACTGTGAGTCTAGAGCAGGGGTGTCAAACCGGTTCCACGGGGGGCCTAATGTATGCAGGTTTTTGCTCTCACCTTGTTCTTGATTGATTATTTAGGTCACTAATTGGTAAGGTTCTACCCTCCACTGGTTGTTTAGGTCTGAACTGGGAACTAATTTAAATGAAAACCGAAAAACCTGCATACACTAGGCCCCCCGTGGAACCGGTTTGACCCCCGTGGCCTAGAGTGAAGAATTTGGGATAAGTTTTGAAGACAGAGGGTTGCGGTTTTTGGACGGGTACTCACATTATTGCGTGGAGCGTTGGCCTGGACAGGGTCCTCTGCTGCCAGTGCAATGCTACTCATCGAGATCACTACCAGGATACACATCTCAAAGTAGCGCAGACTTACAATGTAGTGACAGAGACGGCGCACTCTGGACATATCGACATAGAGAAAGACAAATATATATAAGAAATATGAGAAAAACGGACAAATATACAGAGAGAAACGGAGGGAAATATAGTTAGAGCAAACCATGAATCTGAGAGAAATCAATCATTTTTAACACAGCTCCTACTGGTGGCCGGCTGAATACATAGCACAGGCAATTATAGTGGTGCCTCTGTTGGCTGTTTAATAAATGGTTAACAGGCAATGTTCAAAGATGAACATTTGAAATGGCAAACCTAATGGCTTTTTAAGAAATGGCAAACGCAGCTAACGGAATGAGAGGTGGGACCACATGGCAATGAGTTGATCAGCATTCCGTTGTATTTGCATATAGTCGTCCGGGCGACCCACTCACACATTGGTCTGGCCAAACACAAACATGGAGCTGTAGGGCAGAATGGGTCTGGGGCCGCTCCGAGTCAGGTCCTCCATGGTCTTCTTCACCTCGTTCATAGGCATGGTCTCACATTCTACGCTGTTCACTATCACGCAGACACAGAGGAATACGATAAGATTTGGTTCTGACAGGGGAAAGGGGTAGGATTAGGGATAAGGGGTTAGGGTTATGTCTGGTACTGACTGGGAATAAGGGGTTAGGGTTATGTCTGGTACTGACTGGGAATAAGGGGTTAGGGTTATGTCTGGTACTGACTGGGAATAAGGGGTTAGGGTTATGTTTGGTACTGACTGGCGATTAGGGGTTAGGGTTATGTTTGGTACTGACTGGGAATAAGGGGTTAGGGTTATGTTTGGTACTGACTGGCAATTAGGGGTTAGGGTTATGTTTGGTACTGACTGGGAATAAGGGGTTAGGGTTATGTTTGGTACTGACTGGCGATTAGGGGTTAGGGTTATGTTTGGTACTGACTGGCGATTAGGGGTTAGGGTTATGTTTGGTACTGACTGGCGATTAGGGGTTAGGGTTATGTTTGGTACTGACTGGCGATTAGTGTGGCCTCCCTGGACGAAGAGGTGATGGTAACAGGGGGGATGTGGACAGCTGTTTGTCCAGTCAGTGTAACGTTCCTCTGGTTGTCTAAGTCCTCATGTCTCTCCGGTACCAAGCGGGAACCACCAGGAACCTGCTGAGGGCTAATGGCCAGCAAGTCACCCTCAGACTCCACATATGGGTCCCTGGAATACAGATGAAATTATCACGTTGACCTAGTGGTAATGGCGTTTTACTACTGAAATATGTTTTTGAAATGTTTTTATTGGCTAAATCGTTTATTAATAGAGTACGTGTTATTCATATACATTTCATGAATCAAAAAAATGAATCAAATGAACTAGCATTAGTCAGCACATGTAAACGTCCTCAGACAAGGTGAGAGCTGGGGACAGGGGCGAGGTAGGTCTTACCTGCCCTTCTCCCTCTGCTCCTCGGCCTCCACTGTAGACTGGCCCCTAGAGCTGTGGGTCTTGTGTCTCCTCCTCTCGCCGTTGGCCCCGTTCTCCACCCTGGAGCACCGCTCTCCCGATCGGCCGTCTTTGTGGCGTGACCTGCGCTCGCCCTTGCCTCCGCTGTTAATAGTGCCGTTCCCCTCTCGCGTCGGCCTGTGGTGACGGTGCTCCCTCTCCCCCGTTCCCCCGCCTTCGTCCACCGACGTCTGGTGACGGTGCCTCCGTCCGCCCTCTCGGCTGCGTGAGCGCTCGCCCTTCCCCTCTCTCCCTCGGGTGCCATTGGGGTCCTTGCTCCGACTGTGATGGACGTGGTGTCTGCTCTCTTTGCCCGGATCACCGTTCTCGTTGGCCTCGTCGACGGGTCTGTCCCTGTCTTTGTGACGATGGTGCCTGCGCGGCTGCGGCCCGGTCGGGTCGCCGGGGGCCTCCGTGTCGTCAGGGGTCCGGGGTTTGTGGCGGCCGGCGGGGCTGTCGCGCGCCTCGACCACCAGGGGGCGATCCAAGTGGGTCTTCATGTCCGGTCGGATATGTAGGGCAGAGGACATGCGAAGGCGCTCCTCGGGGTCCAGCTCGCTGTACAGAGCCTCACTGCTGGCCCGCATGTTGTGTTTCCTCAGCTGGATGGTACGCTGCTCCCAAACAGACATCAACTTCAGAGACTTCTGCTGTTCTTTACTGTAGGTGGACAGACAAATCAAATGACCTTTAATGGGGCGCCTCGAAAACCGTCCTTCACCGCATGAGCGATATGTAGTCAAAGTGGTTGAAGAGTGAAACAAAACAGCGTTCCGAAACATCACAAAGGATAAGACATAAATCCCTACATATGGAACGATACACAGTATGGAAGTGCAATGGAGGTTTCTTCATAGCAAAGCGGCCCTGGCCCTTTCCATTACAGCTGGTGAAGTAAGAGCCTTTATAGATGGATCGAGCGTCGTGGACATAGACTGAGCTCTGACATGCATTTGCCCTGTCAGCGTCTGTTTGGTTTCATGTTTTATTTTAAGTACCGGTACATTCTATATCAGAGGTATGCCTAAATTATAGAAATACGTCACACGGAAACATTGAGCGGTACCATACGAGTGTGTTGAAGACACGGATCATTTTCTCACAAAGGCATGGAAAACATTAGACACTATCAAGTTTACTCAACGCTAGCCTGATGGTGTTTGCAGGAGTTCAATGTGCCCTCGCCTGACTTCCCCTGCGAATAAAACACGAAGGACAGACCGTAGCTAGATATTACAAGGTGAACAGAACAGGGCCGCCGCTGGAGGATCAATAGCATGCCATTGGGTTCACCATAACCAGCACATGATCGACACCAACGTGGAGTACCACTGTTCTTTAATCAGGAACCATACATGGAAACGCTCTGATGATGGTGACGAGAATATGATGAACTGTACATTAAACAAACGCAGCGGATTGTAACGTCGCCGTAAATATGATTACCTCAGGTAGTGATGGACGGGGGAGCAGACATAACTCCTACAACACATAAAGGAGCACATTGAAAGAAACACAGGGACAGACTGAATATGGTCGTAGGTTAGGACATCGGAAACAGACACATGCACAGACCGAGAAGTGACATGAACAGGTTTAAACATTCAACCCAAAAAAGGCGGAGACAAGAGCTTAGAAAGGCTGACAGAGGAGTGACATGTGGCCGCATACAGGAACCGAACAACTCACATGAATTTGTGTTAGTCGGTTTCTCACTACGGCCGTGTTTCATTGTAAACAGCAACCTCTAACGGGCTCAGCAGAGCTAACGACTGGGACATATGCATAACAGCATATTTGTGTGTGTGGCTGTGGCATCCTGTCCGACGCCCCACGGTGAACACTACGAAGCTGTTCAGACGAAACTGCCGACGCATCGAGCGTCACGTTCCAGTGGCTCGGCTTCGTTTCATTAAGACAGGAAAGCAGGGCGGCGTTCATTCTCTCCGTTACGGAAGATCTGTTCGATGCAGCCGGAGCCCGCTGAAACCAAGCCGAGCCCAAAACTAAACCAGACTACCTCTGAGGAGTAAACACAATAGGAGCTGGGAGCTATCCTATAGAGAGGCGGAGTCTGGGCAGCTGGGAGTCACAGGGGTGAGGGGGGAGGTAATCCAGTGTATTCGCACACGAGCCATCTCATGTTTGTTTTTATTTATTACCAAGTGAAATATTTAAAGGGCGGCTGAAATCACTATTCTGCCGCTCATTGAGAAAAAAGAATTTGTGCGTATGTATGCTGTGTTACAGAGTGGATGATTTATTTAACGGTATCTTACCCTGGCAGTTATTGACTCAGGTTGGCAAAAACAAGCCCCTGAAAAATTTATAAGTAGAGAGATTTTAGTGACGCAGGGTGCTAGCTAACGTCTACACACAGTGAGGCATGTGCTGGGAATACATTTGCACCGGCCAAACTTGCTACATTTCGCACTTCGTCGGGGAAATCTGTCAATTTCACCAGACAATTCGGCAAGCGGTTAACGTGAAAACTGGAATACAATTGTATGAGGTCATCGCGGTGTGTCGATAAGAAAAACAACACACATAGAAACAGACGGTCCTGCTTAATGTGTATGTAGTGAAATAAACCAATTTAAAATGAATGAGATACATTTCTGCTGTTGTTTAAGGTACATTTATACCCAAAATGATAAATGTGTATGTTATATAATATAAGTCATGATTTTACAAGTCAATTAGATGTTTTGACATGCCAAAAAAAAAAAATATATATATATACATACACATATTACATACATACATAAATATATTTCGCACGTAAAAAAATCGAATTGGCTTGTAAAATCTTTCATCAAGGGTCACTAGCAGTCCAAAAAGGGAATTTAATACCCGGTCATGTGGTCTCAGCTTGCTATCTAACGCAGACACTGAGGTCTTCAGTAACTGTTGAATTAAACATTGGATTTGGCAATACGACTGACCTTTTTATTCACTCTCATCACATTATGAAAGAGGACATGTTCATGTTATTCACTGAAATGACCCAGAAGCAATTAAGGTTTACTGTCTTGTTCAGGGACAAAAAAACAGACTTTTCTTCATGCAATTCAATCTATCAATCTTTCTGTTACATGATAGATGAACTGCTTGGCTACCTGCCGCACTAACTTTAAATGTCTTACATTGTTTAACAAAAGGTCTGACAAGTGCATCACCCGAAAATGTAATAAAACTAAGACTCCTACAAACACAGAGCATAAAAATGTGGAATCTAAAACAACATGCCAATATATATTCATAATATTATACCAAACGTGAAAACACAACACCTGACACACAAACTGAAACCAATCATACACGTTAAACTATACTTTTTGCTGCACTTATTCTGAAAATATTTGAGTATGTTTGGGAGAAAAATATTTTCCTTTAAACTCGGGTTTGTTGAAACATGGGAACAAGAAGATTTAAGAATCATATGCTCCTCTCCGAAGTTGATGCATGTAATTTCCTATCGGTGCTATTGTGGAATTGGATCAATCAACCTAGTTAAGTGTGAACCCTCGTTTGCACCTCATTTTTCTTTCAAGCACTTCGTTCACAGCCATTTCCCTGAGTATAGCGGAGCTTCAACTATGAGGTTGTGTGGTTCTACCACCGAGCTCTGAAGAGAAATGTGATAACTATGAAGACTTCTGTTTTATATATTCTATAGCAAATGAGTAAAATGTGAAATTTCATGTTTTTATTGGTACCACGGCCAGCACATAATTACTGTTGTTGTTCATGTCACCCAAAAACATTACACATTGTAATTTGGATCAGGTGGGTCTAATTCAAAAGGTTTTATTGCCAACATGAGTTCTAAAACAATTACAGTGTAAGACTTCAGAGGGATATTGGTAGAAACAGATCATAATTTGGGTGAGCCTCCAAAGGCATCCATGAATCCAGTCGTGTATGACACAGAATAAATAATGAATAAATATCCTTGTCTTTTTCACAATAAAGGTTTTTGATTTGCTACTAAAAACCTCCACCACAAATTAGACGTAATTCACCATCCTGTCATCCGTTCTTAACCTCAGCTATTACAGCCCACTTTACACCAGACTTACTGGTACCAATGTATTAATAAATCATTTTTTGGTAAATGTCACCTCTACTATCCTACTCATTTCAGTTCGCTGCTGCCAATGTCTGGAATACGTTCTCAATTCTAACCCCTAAAAGAGCAAAAGCAGTCTCTACCAATTTAGGAACAGCGTACTGGAATGGTATTTTGAACTTGTATATGTGTCGGATTGAAAGGCGCTACACAATGTTGACGACGAGGAACAGGAGGAGAAACAGGAGGAGAATGGAGGAGAATGGAGTTAATGTGTGACGGAGAATAAACACTCACAGTGAGTTAACGCTGCAGACGGACGAGCTGCTAGAGAGCGCGCCTCGACTTTGCTTTACAAAACTGCACATGCAGAAACACAAAAGTCAAGGGGACGGGAGAACAGAGGAAGGGGAGAGGTCAGGGGTCAGAGGGCGGACAAGGCATCGTCTGTCCGGCTATCCGTCTCTCTGGCTCAGTCACAACGCAGTGACACAACTGGAGTCTCGGTTCGAGACCAAATGAATGAGTAACCAAAGAGAAGTAACAGCTTTGAGACTTTTAACCTCCAAGCAAATGGAGACAGAAGAGATATTGGTGCCACTGATTCATGGGTGTAATTCCTCTCAGGAAACGTGAAGGCAGAAACTCTCAAGGCTACATCACATATTAGAAAATAACAAGATAAAACAGAGATCCGCCACAAACACGCTAACTGCAGATGTAACACATACAGGTCAATGGCAGTGTAAGTTTGCATACAAAGTAGGACAAAATCTAAATGTAGGTTCTAAATCTAAAGGTAGGTTCTAAATCTAAATGTGCTCCCTTAGCTCAATTCAAACATTGTGCCTGTCACTCGAAAGACATGAGCGGTTCAATAACAATAAACAGTATCTCACAAAAGTAAGTAGACCCCTCACATTTTGGTGAATATTTGATAATATCTTTTCATGTGACAACACTGATGAAATTACATTTTGCTACAATGTAAAGTAGTGAGTGTAGAGCCTGTATAACAGTGTACATTTGCTGTCCCCTCAATGTAACTCAACACACAGCCATTAATGTCTGAACCGCTGGCAACAAAAGTGAGTACAGCCTTAAGTGAAAATGATCAAAGTGGGCCCAAAGTGTCAATATTTTGTGTAGCAACCATTATTCTCCAGCACTGCCTTAACCCCCTTGGGCATGAGTTCACAACCTCTTCAACTCCTCCATGACGACATCACAGAGCTGGTGGATGTTATAGACCTTGCGCTCCTCCACCTTCGGTTTAACGTTGCCCCACAGAGGCTCAATAGGGTTTAGTTCTGGAGACATGCTTGGCCCGTCCATCACCTTCATCCTCAGCTTCTTCAGCAAGGCAGTGGTCGTCTTGGATGTGTGTTTGGGGTCGGTCGTTATCATGATGGAATACTGCCCTGCGGCCCAGTCTCTCTGAAGGGAGGGGATCATGCTCTGCTTCAGTATGTCACAGTACATGTTGGCATTCATGGTTCCCTCAATGAACTGTAGCTCCCCAGAGCCGGCAGCACTCATGCAGCCCCAGACCATGACACTCTTGACAGTAAGCAAGACACACTTGCCTTTGTACTGTTCACTTGGTTGCTGCCATACACGCATGACATCATCTGAACCACATTTTTGATGCAGAGTGCGGTTTATGGTCTGAGCACTGACAGGGTGACCCCCCCCACCCCTTCAACCTCTCATACGTCTATTTCCCAAAGACAACCTCTGGATACAATGCTGAGCACATCCACTCAACTGCTTTGGTCGACCATGGAGAGGCCTGTTCTGAGTGGAACCTGTCCTGTTGGTCTTGGCAACGTGCTGCAACTCCGTTTCAGGGTCTTGGCAATCATCTTATAGTCTAGGCCATTTTTTCCAGTTCCACAGAGAGTTCTTTGCCATGAAGTGCCATGTTCAACTTCCAGTGACCAATACTTCTCTCCATTCACACCTGAGACCTTGTAACTCTAACGAGTCACATGACACCGGGGAAGGAAAATGAATAATTAGGCCCAATTTGGACATTTTCACTTAGGGGTGTACTCACTTTTGTTGCCAGCGGTTCAGACATTAATGGCTGTGTGTTGAGTTTGAGGGTACAGCAAATGTACACTGTTATACAAGCTATACACTCACTACCTTACATTGTAGCAAAGTGTCATTTCTTCAGTGTTATCACGTGAAAAGATACGATCAAATGTTCACAAACATGTGAGGGATGTACTCACCTTTTTGAGATCCTGCACATCGAGTGTCAGATAGTTACCAGAAAAACGTGTCTGAATGTACAGTAGAGCATGCACAATCTGTGCTGGTTGGTTTAGAAATTACCTTGCCGGCATAGCCCTCTCGGCTCCATGTTGCCCTGTGTACAGCATACTTTGTAGCCTATGTGGGGGTGAAAGCCAAAGTATTAACGTATCTCTGGTCCCTTCTGAAGGCCTTATAAGGAATTAAGCCTGTTCTTCACCATGTCTTACACATTTACAGCCTTGAGTCCTACAGTCAAATCGACCAGCCGCTGAGAAAAAAAGGCTTGCGGAACTGATCACATGGAGCTCATCAGAAGAGCTCAACAATTAACCGGAAGCGCAGACAAAATAACAGGACACACAGTGGGCGGAGACACGTGGAACACAATCTGGGAGGTCAGTCTGAGAGGGGCTGTGGTCAAACGCCTCCTGGTGACTTACGCTGTGATGGAGATGTTAGCCGCGGACATGGGGCTGACCTCCTTCACCTCCTTAGCCTTCTGGAGGGCCATCTTCTTGTTGATGGCCACCTCCTGCTCCTCCTCATCCTGTAGGTGACGATAAGACACAACACAAGCAATCACCTCCTGTAAACACACGCCACTAAGTCGCAAAATCCTCCACCCTGAGTAATCGACACGGACTAACATCAGTCATCTCAGAACAGCCACAGATGACAGGACGATGGAACGAATCGACATCCGCTAGAGAAAACGCACTGTTTAACTCAACAAACATAAATAATTGGATTCAAATCCATGTTTGACTACACAGGTGTGTTTTAAGACAGATCATTTGGGGAACATCACAAAATCTCTCCCACCCCTCTATTCCATCTTCAGCCAGGGTTCTAAGGGACTACATGGAGGAGAGGTTATTACGGTATTATTTTCTGTGATATATATTATTTTAGTAATTTCATTGTGAATGGAAAATAGCCGAACGAGTCGAGAAGTCTACGGATCGACGTCACGGACACGTAGCCTACTTGTCTTGTCAGTCAAAACGGAAATAGTTGGCTGTAGTCGTTGTCTTCAGGACTTAACTCGTCTAATATATATTTTACACATAGGCGTAATCCTATGGGGGGGGGCAGGGGGACACGTCCCCCCAATATTCAAAGAAGGACAATTGGTCCACCCCATATTGATCATAGGCTACTGTATGATTATGCGGGCAATATCGATGTGACTGCTAAAACATAACGTCTTTCTTTTCAGAACCGAAAATATAAAATCCCGGTCGGTCTATTTCACAAATCCATTTGACTTGCCTTACACATTAACAAAAGTTATTTCTCCTGAAATCCATGTCATGTTTTCCCTATACCTTTGTACTCTTGTGAGCGCGGAATGAGACAGACATGGCCCATGGATGATATTCAGTATTTGGTGAACATAATCCCTTAGATAACGACTACGTCCATTTCACTAGAATTTCGAATTGTAGAATTAGTGCGAACTTCGATTGCAATACTATACAGCTTTAATGAATGGGACTTTAAAAAAGCCAGCTGATACTACCCAGGGACGGACTGGGACTAAAAAAGTAAAAGCACAACATATTTCTTAATATTAGCTACTGCATGTGGAATTTTAGAGCTAAAATGTTGAAGTTTAGCGGTTTTAAATACATCATACACATGGTCAACATTAGAATTCAGAAAATAAAATCTAAAGACATAATATGGCATTTGGTAGGGGGAATCGAACCAGCGCCGCCTTGATCCACAGCCGAGCGCACTAACCACAACTCCAACAGATTGGTGGGAAAATTAGAAGTGATGACTGTGAGTGATGGAGTACAAAATCACACAGATGGCCAGTCCGTCCCTGATACTACCTCTATTACAGGTAGGTTAGCAGCATTTCGCAAACATTCAAACTCAGACTTTTATTTTCTTTTGATTAAAAAAGGGGGGTATTTTTGACCTCGGTATTTGAAAAATCCTGGTTACGGCACTGTTAGGAATTATTTTGATGCAGGGCATACATACGACGTAATAGTTGATATGTTGTCAACCAATCACAAGGGTCCGTTCTCTGCTAGATAGGCCCTATTTTTTCCGGTTGAAGTTAATGTCGTTGTGTTTTCCTATTTGCCGTTGTGTTTTCCTATTTGCCGTTGTGTTTTCCTATTTGCCGTTGTGATTTGCACTTCAGGGCCACCGTAGGTTATAGTCAGAGAACACAGAACCAAGAGTCTTACTGTAGTCCAATTGTACTGTACCTTAGTGAGCTCCTGCGCATTGGCAAGGTTGTCAACAGCGATGGCCAAGAAGACGTTGAGGAGAGTGTCTGATCCTTGAGGTATAAGGAACATCCAAACAGTTGTTCGGCAAAGAACAGTTATTGAAATCATTTTGCAAATGATTTTATAAAGAACATTAAGTAGGGATGGGGATCGAGTCCTGGTTCTATTAAGGAACCGGTTCCAAATTTCTCTAAACCCAAAAAGAATTAAGGTCCGAACTTATCGTTGCTATTGATACTAGAGGTTCCTATGTAACGTTATGTCTCGAGTGTCATGTCATTTAAACGATATAACTGGTACACTAATAGAGATAGTTGGACACCCCGACAACTTTTATCTGCTCTCGTTTTAATTCAGTATTGACGAGTATTGTCAGAAGGGTCTCGGCCACGCCCATTGCTCACAGGTGCATCCATTATTCCTGCACATTCCTGCACATTATTCCAGTCACGAAGATCCCCATAGGCAAACATTGGCAATACAATATGTTAAATAAATGAGCATTATATCCTTCTGCCACTTGTACATGCTGCATGTACATACGTTGCTTTGTATTTAAAGGGAAATTATAAAAAGCATATAGTAACCAAGTAACTACAACATGTTAGAATAATATGATTTTCCAGCACTCCAAAACGTCGGTAAGATTTAAGGTTCCTGATAAATGTATTAACATAATTCATGTAAAACAAAAATAATTACCCACCACACGCTATTGCCATCATGAGAACACAATAAGCGAATGTTAGCCACAGGCTATTAAATATACGGTTATGTTTATCTCTTCCAGGGCCCTTTGTATAATAACAGACAGCTATAACGACCCGTAAAATGTCTATCCATTATTATGTTTCATGTAATATAATGTTTGGCCACGGGATACACGGACCCGGGACAAAAGCAACAACAGTTTTGTTGAGAAATTATCTCGCCATCTCGTCTTTTCCACAAATAACAGAAGTGCATTGATAGTGGCATCGATACGGACACTGATTGCTTAGCAGGCTCGAAGATGGTATCAATATCAATAAAAACGAACGACCCCCTAATGTTAAGTGACACTACGATCAGAGGGCTCTGAAGACAACGCTTTAAGGAAAAGGTTAAAGGTTAACGAACGGAAATCGATCATCCAGGGAGGATACAGTTTCCAAACAAGGTGAGAACGATGAAGTAGATGGAGGAGAACATTCCGCGTCGAACACCCCCTTGGGACTCAATCCCATCATACATCACTGCGTTCCAGTCTTCTCCTGTCAAAACCTGAGACAGAGTTATGTTGTTACATCCATTTAACTCGTTATGATATATTAAGTGAGTCATAAAATGCAAAACGTCGCTAATATTCTGTAAAACCTCACCTGGAAAACTGTGAGAATAGCTGCAGGAAATGTGTCAAAGTTTGTTGTGGGCGTTTCCTCCTCAAAATTAAACCTGCAGTAAGAAACAAAGATGAAAGAGTTTGCTACTGTTGAGGTACACCTTTTTAATGTGCAGGTTCCAACTATATTCACTAAACACTTTTGTTAACATGGAAATCTATTAAATAAAATGAATAGATATGACCTTTTCTCATTGAAGCAAACTTGTGTCCCCTGAAAAGCTGATTGTTTCACACAGCTAACTTAACCACGAGGTCAGCTTAACGCTAACAGTACAGTACAGCTAATTCTGCACATTTGAAATGTTGCTATTACAGTGGTTAGACATTGGAGAAAGCAAATCTGCTAGTAGCAATACGTTGACCTCAGTTTTGCTAGTACCACGACCCGAATCGGCAGTACACTGTGTGGCAGAAATAGAAGAGTAACGTTAGCTCAAGTAACGTTAGCTCACGCCAAAGGCACCTGCTGGAGCTATCCAAATGGGACAATACCGTTATAAAGTTTTGGAGTCACTTATAAAAAATGTTTTTGGTCCAATAAATTAACATGAAACTAAATTGAGTTTAGACATTGTTTATGATGCAAATGGCTATTGTATCTGGAAACAACTGCAACGACAGAAATAATCCCATCTGTGTTCTAATGGCACGTTGTGTTTGCTAATCCCAAGTATAGCATATTTATAGGCTAATTGTCCAAAACTGAAAATTGTCCTGCTGATTAAAGAAGTAATAAAACTGGTCTTATTTTCTTGTACAACATTGTGTGGCACTCCTTTCACAGAATATCTCAAACTGGCTCTAACCATAACCGAAAGAGGAGTGGGAGGCCCCGATGCACTCCTGAGCAAGAGGACAAATACATTAGAGTGTCTAGCTTAGAAAGAGATGCCTCACAGGTCCTCAGCTGGCAGCTTCATTAAATAATACACCACTTCTTTAAATAATAAACACCAGTCTCAACATTGAAGAGATGACTCAGGGATGCTAGCATTTGAGGCAGATTTGCAAAGAAAAAGACATATACAACGTAGACAGACTACAGTTTGACTTTCACCACTGACAAACAACAGCCGCTCATTGATCTTAGTAGTCACCTAATTTATATTTTTACTTTTTTGGCACCAGCAACCAACACCAAAATGCAAAAGCAAAGCCTTCTTTAAAACAAAACATTCACAGCACCCCCCCCGAAAACTCCAAATTCTTGTCAGTTACTTTTAGAGAAATGTGTATTTACCCACAAATTAAACATAAAAAAGGATGCCAATTAGTCCTGGTTCTTATTGTTTGGCACGAGCACAATATTCAGAGCGCATCATCCCACCGACAGAGTGCCAACAGCTTGGCTGGCTTCCGTAAAACACTCCGTCAAGGCTGATCTCACAGCGGCACGGCGGAACACACATTCGCAGCTAAAGGAGGAGTCGAACATAAACACAATGCCTGCTAATCTTGATATTCCTTATTGCTCCGTGCGAATCTGCAGGGACCTCATTACACCTCTAGAAGAACGGGAATGATGCAAAACGCCAACTGTGTGTGTCGTCTCTCTGCCTGGTGAAATCCTTAACAGACACTCATTAGTACATCCCTCAGTCATTTCGCAACCACTGTGAGGTAAAAAAGAACATCACAAAGAATTCCTCCGAAACGAGTGACCTGACGTATAGAGTACAGGAGTGAATCGAATACCAAATTAATTAAATCAATCAAATGTATTTCGTACCTGAATGAATCCAGCAGATGTTTCTAAACAGCAGCTACGGCAGTCACATAATTATTATTTTCCCACTGAGATGGGCATGATATTGAAAATACGGTCGATGTTATTAAAATAGTGTGTAATGTACCCATGCACCTGGATGGGACACAGCGCAGGAGAGCCGGCGTTCATTTCCTGAACAACTTGGACTGGCCAAGATCTGGCTCAGGGAAGCAGCATAAAAAACATCTGGTTGACCAGTGCACTGAAACGGTCAGCATTACACACAAACTCACCCATCAGTGTACAGTTCTATCATTATGTAATTGGCAAAACACTATTGGCGGATGTTTCTTTCTCCCTTTTCTCTTTTTGTCTCCCTAAGTAATTGTGAGTGATAGCAGATGTTTCAGACATAAATATGAGTGATTTGAGGAGTTTCAGCCGTAATTGTGAGTGATAGCAGATGTTTCAGAAATAATTATGATTGATTCGAGTTTCAGACATAATTATGAGAGATTGGAGGACTTTCAGTCACTGGTATAGTGTAGAAGGAGCCAGATACAGAGCAGGAACCACAAGGGACACCTCTCGAGGGACACCTCTCGAGGGACACTGGGGAAGTGGACAGGGAACAAGGATGTCAAGGAGAAAGAGGAAGAAGAGCAGGAAGATGAGCCAGAGGAGGAAGAGATGCTGGAGGAACATGAGGAGTAGGCAGAGGACACTCCTCCGGGGACAGGGGACACTCCTCCGGGGACAGGGGATGAGGAGGAAAAGGACGAAGAGGAGAAGGGGACACCTCTATGTGGCTGCAGGCAGAGAAGGTAGGGGCCAATCCTCAGAGGAGGTAGGCAGAGAAGGTAGGGGCCAATCCTCTTGGGGAGGCAGGCGAACCAGCTTGGGGATTTGGACAACCTGAACCAGCTTGGGGATGTGAAAAACAGGAACCAGCTTAGGGACGTGCCAAACAGGAACCAGCTTGGGGACGTGCAAAACAGAAACCAGCTTGGGGACGTGCCAAACAGGAACCAGCTTGGGGACGTGCCAAACAGGAACCAGCTTGGAGACGTGCCAAACAGGAACCAGCTTGGAGACGTGCCAAACAGGAACCAGCTTGGGGACGTGCCAAACAGGAACCCGCTAGGGGACGTGCCAAACAGGAACCAGCTCGGGGACATGCCAAACAAGAACCAGCTCGGGGACGTGCCAAACAGGAACCAGCTCGGGGACATGGAAAAATGGGGAGGTGGCTCTGGCAGCTCCAGCCATGCCCTTCACCACCTCCCAAGCACCTCCAGGGGCTGGTCGATTAACCCCTCCGGGGACCTCTGTGCCCTTGAGGTTGGTGGCTGGAAGGGGTTATGTCATATATAGCTGGACTGATAACAGATGTTTCAGACATAATTAAGAGCGATTTGAGGAGTTTCAGAAATAATTATGAACGATTTGAAGAGTTTCAGACATAATTATGAGCGACTGGAGGAATTTAAACAAATTACGAGCAACAGCGGTATTTTGGAATGAGGTCATTGGTTGATTGAGTTTTCTAATCTACCAATGGACTGAGTCTTGTTTGTGATATGATGTATTGTGGCTTTTTGATTCTTGATGCTAAATCTAACTAATGATGGATAGGACTGGATTTGGTTCAACAATGCTCGTCTGTCTTTGTAAAGATTATAGCCTGATGGGAACCATGTTTCAATTCTCAATGGTAGACCTTTAAAAATGGTCTCGGCACCAGGTTTTAAAGATTGTCAAGAGCTAGCTAGCAAGCTAGCTTGTGAAACAGTGGCAGTCTTTAAATATGTCATTAAAAAAGAGCCGGACATCACCACACATTCTAGATATGACAGTTTGCTTGGAACCAAGAAAAGTAGATGGGCTGTATCTACCAGTAACATTAAGAAATGCTTGTATTTGTGTTTGCATCAAGAATTTCACAATTTTGATGGCACATTCCATATTAACGGGCATAGTAAAACAGTCCAGCACGATTTGTATATTGTTACTCCATGCCAACAGGTATTGGACTTCATAAACTGTTACCCCATACTGTTCCTGTTTCTACACACTCTCCACTCACATTCCCCCAAAAAGCTGCATGCCCAGAAGGGCAAACACGACGATGAAGAGGAAGAGGAGGAAGAGCAGGCTAATGATGGACTTCATGGAGTTGAGTAGAGAGACCACCAGGTTCCTCAGAGAATTCCAGTACCTGCAGGGACACAGTGAGGAAGAGTGGAGGATGAAGAGATGAGAATGAAGATACGTAGAAACTTTCAGTGTTTAAAGCACGACAACTTTCCCTGTTGAAAAATTCTTTAAATAAAATCTACATAATATGGAATTGCTAATTTCTATACACACTATATTAGAAACTGTCACTGGATCAGCGGTGTGTAGGGTGTTGCTAGCAAACATTTTGACCCGTTAACACAATTTAAATAATGTAACCTCTACACAGACCTGTCCACTAGTGACGTTTATCCAGATGAATACTACATTTAGTCATTTTGCAGACTTACAGTAATGAAAATCTCTCGTGATTTGGATGACTGGGTAACTGACTTACTTAGTGACTTTGAAAATCCGAAGCAGACGAAGAGCTCTCAGGACGCTGATGCCGAAAGAGGCCCCAGGTTTCACAGCTGTCCAGATCACCTCAAAAATACTGCCTATAATTACCTGGAAAGAATCCAATGACTTAATGTACTTCCCAGCAATGCAATCATCTCTGAAGTAGTGTAATGCATATCTCTAATGCAGTGTAATGCATATGTTTAATGCAGTGTAATGCATATCTCTAATGCAGTGTAATACATATCTCTAATGAAGTGTAATGCATATGTTTAATGCAGTGTAATGCATATCTCTAATGCAGTGTAATACATATCTCTAATGAAGTGTATGCAATCTCTAATGCAGTATAATGCAATCTCTAATGCAGTATAATGCATATCGCTAATGTAGTGTAATGCATAAGTGTAATGCAATCTCTAATGCAGTGTAATGCAATCTCTAATGCAGTGTAATGCAATCTCTAATGCAGTATAATGCAATCTCTAATGCAGTATAATGCATATCGCTAATGTAGTGTAATGCATAAGTGTAATGCAGTGTAATGCAATCTCTAATGCAGTGTAATGCAATCTCTAATGCAGTGTAATGCAATCTCTAATGAAGTGTAATGCAATCTCTAATGCAGTGTAATGCAATCTCTAATGCAGTATAATGCATATCGCTAATGCAGTGTAATGCAATCGCTAATGCAGTGTAATGCAATCTCGAATGCAGTGTAATGCAAACTCCAATGCAGTGTAATGCAAACTCCAATGCAGTGTAATGCAATCTCTAATGCAGTGTAATGCAATCTCTAATGCAGTGTAATGCAATCTCTAATGCAGTGTAATGCAATCTCTAATGCAGTGTAATGCAATCTCTAATGCAGTGTAATGCAATCTCTAATGCAGTGTAATGCAATCTCTAATGCAGTGTAATGCAATCTCTAATGCAGTGTAATGCATATCTCTAATGCAGTGTAATGCATATCTCTAATGCAGTGTAATGCAATCTCTAATGCAGTGTAATGCAATCTCTAATGCAGTGTAATGCAATCTCTAATGCAGTGTAATGCAATCTCGAATGCAGTGTAATGCAATCTCTAATGCAGTGTAATGCAATCTCTAATGCAGTGTAATGCAATCTCTAATGCAGTGTAATGCAATCTCTAATGCAGTGTAATGCAATCTCTAATGCAGTGTAATGCAATCTCTAATGCAGTGTAATGCAATCTCTAATGCAGTGTAATGAAATCTCTAATGCAGTGTAATGCGATCTCTAATGTAGTGTAATGCATGTCTCTAATGTAGTGTAATGCAATCTCTAATGCAGTGTAATGCAATCTCTAATGCAGTGTAATGCATGTCTCTAATGTAGTGTAATGCATGTCTCTAATGTAGTGTAATGCATGTCTCTACAAACCAGTTTTTCAGCAAAGTTTGTTTTACTCACTCCAAAATCGAAACAGTTAAAAGAGGAATGAAAGTAGTTTCTGGGTCCTAGTCCGTACATTTTCATGGACATCTCAGTCAAAAACAATCCAAGGAATACAAACTCGGCCAAATCTGCCGGGAAGAGGAAAAACACAAGTAAATGTATCTAAATATGACCCTGTTTCATGTGAACACACTTGGTCAATACTACAAATAGACGGCAGGTGACTCAATAACCAGGCTAATTTGGGTTGGTGCTGGTGATTGGGGTAATGGTCCTCCCTCCTGTTCAGGACTTACACAATGCATAGGTGAGCCACTCAGGCTGGTCGTAGTGGACAATGGCCACACACAGGGTGTTGAGGCCCACCAAACACAACACGGTCCAGTAGAAACTCTGCGCCTTGACCAGGCGTCTAATGGTGAAGCGGAGGCGCTTCTCTTTCCTCCGGAAATAGGAGGCGTTGTCGTTCTTACTGCTCCTCAGACTGGCCCGGGCGAACGGCGACCCTGGGGGAGCAGTGGGAGAAACGGCACACACGCTGGAGATAAAGTCACATGTTTACCATCACTGGATAATTCATATCACCGTGACCGAGCCTGAGCGTTCTCATTGGCCCGGGGAAACCCTGGGAACCTCAGAAGACTTAAGAAGATGATACAGGGGACAGTATCACGATAGAACCAGTCAGAAACAGGAACTTGAGTTTGAAGTATCAGGTGGACGGAAGGATGGAAGCCAGCTAGGAACCTGTCCGCAGGTGAAGCTATACCACCATCAGAGGGAGCTCTGACAAGTAGAGGGATTTATTACATGACCAACTGAGGATTTAAGATAAATAATGCTGCATCATCATTCAGATGAACAGAACCCTCCTCTGTGTGCTGGCTAGTTTGTCATCCATCCTGTGTACTTACTCTCTCTCTCTCTCTCTCTCTCTCGCTCTCCTCCGTCTCCACCTACCAGCCAGAGGACTATAATAAACCCTCTGTAACTTCAATTAAGCTCAAATGTCAAGTGAGGTCGGGACCCCGCCCCCAAAAAACGAGATGAAAAATTGTCCTATTAGCATCTCGTTACTGGCTCAGAAGAGGGAGAGTCATCGTTTCCTGAGCAATTTTCATCTCCAAATATAACTCCGTGTGAAGCGTCATAAACTAAGCGCCAAGTCAGACCTGCCCTTTCTCTCTCCACCTTTCTTTCCTTCTCCCCTGTTCCCTATCCTCTTTCTATCGTGTTCCCTCACCCGGTTCTCCTTCAACCTTTTATTTATTTCTGTTGTGCTGGATTATCATCCTAAGAAAACCAAACCGTTCCCTTGTAATGAACGAGCGGTGACACGGACGTAATTGAGGATATTAATAATCACTTATGCAGCAGGAGTGAGGAGTTCAAACAGATGGTCGAATTACCTCCTAGCAGCAGTAAAGAGTATTACTTTATTATTTTATAATAAGAGGATATGGCAGTGTTTCTATCGCTAATAATTCTTAAAGATCCCCAATCGAACATTTAAGACAGAACCAGATCAGATCTTGTGACACCACAGCGACTTGAGACGGTTATTGAATTATAAAGGCTAGTATTTAAATCCCACAGAGAGATAAGCAATGAAGAGACCAATGGATTCAATGTGCAACGGAACAGTTTGCATAAAAAGATCTGCAGTTGAAACAGACATTAGAGTGGTCAAACAGGATACAGCAGTTAGTTGTGTGAAAATGGACATGCAGGTTCAGGAGTTCACAAGTGTCAGGTGTGTTGGCCGTGTTAGCCGTGTTAGCCTTACCGACAGATGAGATGTCAGATGTGTCAGCCGTGTTAGCGCTGTCAGCCGTGTTAGCGCTGTTAGCCGTGTTAGCGCTGTTAGCTGTGTTAGCAGTGCTAGCCTTACCGACAGATGAGATGTCAGATGTGTCAGCCGTGTTAGCGCTGTCAGCCGTGTTAGCGCTGTCAGCCGTGTTAGCGCTGTTAGCCGTGTTAGCGCTGTTAGCCGTGTTAGCGCTGTTAGCTGTGTTAGCAGTGCTAGCCTTACCGACAGATGAAATGTCAGATGTGTCAGCCGTGTTAGCGCTGTTAGCCGTGTTAGCGCTGTTAGCCGTGTTAGCAGTGTTAGCCTTACCGACAGATGAGATGTCAGAAGTGTCAGCCGTGTTAGCGCTGTCAGCCGTGTTAGCGCTGTCAGCCGTGTTAGCGCTGTTAGCAGTGTTAGCCTTACCGACAGATGAAATGTCAGATGTGTCAGCCGTGTTAGCGCTGTTAGCCGTGTTAGCAGTGTTAGCCTTACCGACAGATGAGATGTCAGTAAAATGGTCCTCGCCCTCCTCAGCGTTGATGAGGTCGTTCCTGCTCTTCTTGGCTCTTTTCAACACTAAACACACATTAGGACCATATTGTAGGGTTACACATTAATACCATATTGTAGGGTAACACATTAGGACCATATTGTAGGGTAACACATTAATACCATATTGTAGGGTAACAAATTAATACCATATTGTAGGGTTACACGTACATTAATACCATATTGTAGGGTTACACATTAGGACCATATTGTAGGGTTACACATTAGGACCATATTGTAGGGTAACACATTAATACCATATTGTAGGGTAACACATTAATACCATATTGTAGGGTTACACGTACATTAATACCATATTGTAGGGTTACACATTAGGACAATATTGTAGGGTTACACATTAGGACCATATTGTAGGGTTACACATTAGGACCATATTGTAGGGTTACACATTAGGACCATATTGTAGGGTTACACATTAGGACCATATTGTAGGGTTACACATTAGGACCATATTGTAGGGTTACACATTAGGACCATATTGTAGGGTTACACATTAGGACCATATTTTAGGGTAACACATTAATACCATATTGTAGGGTAACACATTAATACCATATTGTAGGGTTACACGTACATTAATACCATATTGTAGGGTTACACATTAGGACCATATTGTAGGGTTACACATTAGGACCATATTGTAGGGTTACACATTAGGACCATATTGTAGGGTTACACATTAGGACCATATTGTAGGGTTACACATTAGGACCATATTGTAGGGTTACACATTAGGACCATATTGTAGGGTTACACATTAGGACCATATTGTAGGGTTACACATTACGACCATATTGTAGGGTTACACATTAGGATCATATTGTAGGGTTACACGTTAATACCATATTGTAGTGTTACACATTAATACCATATTGTAGGGTTACACATTAATACCATATTGTAGTGTTACACATTAATACCATATTGTAGGGTTACACATTAATACCATATTGTAGGGTTACACATTAATACCATAATTGTAGGGTTGGTTCTGGTCCATTTCAATATCCACCGGTAGGAGTGGCAACAAACATCCCAGAGACACAGCAGCTCCTCATCACCCATCAATTGTGTGTAAAAATATGTTTGATTGGCACAAGCAGCACATAGATAATTGTCTGTAGTTGTGACCATGTGGCCCGACGCAGGGAATTTTATTTCATCCAACCGGTGGCCGTTTGTTCGACGCACTCATGTACAGTACAAACCTGTGCGCTTGAATAATTTAAAGGTCTACATTGACTTGAACAACGGTCTGTTGACATGGTTTATAGGCACCAGGGGGCAATTTGAACCCTATTTAAAGCACTGAACGTACACAGGTTGCCAGTGCATATTCACAAATATTCTGTTGATATCGCAGCCGTCCTGTGCACTGATAGTATTTACAAAATGGTCCTGTGCGGTTTTTGATCTACGTGAAAGAGACTGCACTCTTGATCGTGACCTTTTATTAGTTTCCGACTGAAACTCTGCCGCTTTCTTCATGACTCTTGACCTTAAGGCCTAAGGTCAAAACACCATTTATGCCCCACTTATTTTGGAGGTCGGAAAAAAACAAGTTCAAGTTTCTGCACATTTTCGATTCTAAGTCAGTTAGATCTGCAGGACAAGGATGGAGCGGTCCTGAGTTACCGGTTTCACAAAAACTTGATCAGTAATGTAATTTTGGGAATGTTGTGCTCTGGCGAGTTAAGGATTATGGTCTAGACTTCCTGGTTGAGTGTGTTTGTGTCAATGGGTCACACATGATAATATAGGTATTTTAGGCTACAATTTAAATCAACCACTATTTACGAGCATTCATCACGGAATATAAAAGATCAATCTGTAGTTTATCGCCTGCAGTACGGAACATTGTGGTTTTCAAAGTTTGCTCAAAGTTTTCTGTGGTTTTTACCTTTCTTTTTAGCTTAACTGTCATCAGATTCCTCTAGTAAACGACATGCTTTGGTTTCTGTTCTCCCCAATGGGATGCAGCTGCCCTGCGTTGCCTCTAATTGGGGAGATTATTTAAGTTTAGCCTTTTTCCACACTGAGACTGGATTATTGTTTGTTTCTGCTTGCCTGTACAATGTTATGGTATGATTTTGTTACGACTTGGAATTAAATTGACTGTTCGTACCTCAGCTCCGCGACTGCGTCCCGCCAACACAGCAAACCGTGACATTCACGTCAATATTGTTCACAACCGAGATTAACCGAGGGTGTCAAATAGAAATCATTATTCCAGCATGGTTCTATATTCCTGGGCCATACTTCTCTGTTTTCTCAAATAAACTTCATATACCACTGTACCTATTAACTAATGCCGTCCAGGTCCCAGCAAACTGGCATCCATTCCAATGGAAAATCCTATCTGACATTAGGCTATTCACACACTCATCCTTTCAAAAGTTAAAAGTGATCAAGAAAGTAATCAAAAGTGATCCCTCTGCCATAGTCTCACTTTTGTGTTCACCTCACCTCGTGGTGATGTCAACAGAAAACGGCTTTGCAGACAAAACAAGCAGTAGAGTTCTGGATGATTCTGAAAGACCTATATACAATGACTTACCACTTTAGGTCTTTCAGAGTAGCCTACAGTATGCAATATGCAGTAATGTTTTCCTTCACCAGGGTGGACGTTTGGGAGTGTTGGGTTAAATGTAAGCATACCCACCTCTCCTGGCCCCACCACACCACAGCTTATGACCCAATATACGACTGGCCTCAACACAAATCATTACTGTGACCTCACACTTGGGCTCCAGCCAAATATCAAGAGCAGAAAGCGCCGGTCGCGTCGGACCAGAGCCGGACACGGCAACTGCCGGAGCCAACGAGGAGCCTGGGTAGAGAGTTCAGTGCTGACGCATACGGGGCATGACACCTGATCGCTACACCAAGTCCCAGAGTACACGCTGATAAGACTAGCTGGGCTGAACGTACTCTTTTCAGCCGGGTTGTTGTGTTTCCTCTTGTACCACGCTCCGTCCAGGGGGGACTTGTCCTCGGCGTGCTTGTCCTCCTCTGCCAGCATCACTTCCTCTGAAACAAACACACATTATACACACACACACACGCTGTACGCACCTAAACACACATTATACACACACGCTGTGCGCTGTACGCATCAAAAACACACGCGTCAAAAAATCAGCAGGCTAAATGACATATCTGCTAGATCACCAGTGTTAAATAGTGTATGCTTGTACTGAACTATAAACCATAAGCGGCGTAGATATATTTAGGCATTAGAGTAGATGGGTTTTGAGTATTAAAAAGTGTAGAGCAGGCCTGGCCAACCCGAGGCTCGCGAGCCGCATGCGGCTCTTTGTCAGGTTTCATGTGGCTCTTACGTTCATATCGAAGATTTTTTAATGTCCGTGTTCGCTTCGCTTGAATTCAATAAAAGAAATTTCGTCAAACACGCGTGTGTCACAAACTAGGGGTTTAGTGTAGTCAAAAGCCATTTGCAGAGCCAGCCTATATATTGGTGGTGTTTATTTTAAATACCATATAAACCCAACATGTAACAACAAACGGAAATAAAACGACGGCAATGCAATTATTTTTTGCGCAATCGCGACTTATAACATATAGCTGCAACTCGCCCCTCCAATGAGGATATCTGTTTCGGCTGGAGAGCTGGAGGTTGCTGGTTCGATTTCCCCCACCAGCTGTCACAATATATCTTTTGAAATAGTTTTTAAGCTGTATATTCTTGCCCGTGTGTATGTTGTGGCTCTTTGCGGAAACACAGTAAAAAATGTGTCTCTTAGTCTCTGACCGGTTGGCCACCCCTAGTGTAGAGGGAAGCCTTACCCGCCTTGCATATCCATTCAAGATATCCCGTTAGCTCTCTTTCTATCTGCTGCTGCCTGCGAAGCTTCAGAAACTCCTGCCTCTTCTCCACACGCTCACGCTCCTTGGCAAACTCCCTGCAGACACACACACACACCACACACGGGGAGTTAGAATCACCCCGAAAAAATGTAAATTTAAATTTTACTTCAACACTTTTGCTGTACATTGAAAAAAGTAAAAACATGAACAGTCGGTCCTCAGTGGTGACACAATGAAGAAAGCCAAGTATGCCCTGAAGGAAGATTAACAAGTAAATGTATGATAACACAAGTACGTTGGTTTATTAGCTAGAAGCAAAGTGCCGCTCCCCCAAACAGTACATATCCTTAGTATGCTGTAAATATACAGGCACACGACGCGGACAGTCACACTGACTTGGGAAATCAGTTGATGCCATGACATCATGGAACAGGTTCGTGGAACGACTATCTGAAAGGAGCGAGCGGCGGTTTGTGTAAATACAGGTCCGTCGTAGCCCAATTAAAAAGCCCCATTTCCATTGTTGTCACCCAGGTGCACCCTGGGAATATACAGGTATAGTGCTGAAGGGGCCAAAGGTTGCCAAACATGAAGGCACACGCACAGCCCACAATACCGTGGTGCCTGTGTTTATTTCCTGCTCCGTCCATCCGTACCCCCTTTCACCCACGTCCTCCCTGTGTGTTCTGCTGTTACCAGGATGGATGGACAAACAGATGAAGAAGTGACAAAGAGACGGAGAACTGAGGGAACCCCTCCTTTTATGGCGTGCCCCCCGCTGCTCACAGTGAGACAGGCACTGATATGTGTCTCTCCCACGCAGGGAAGCTCCTTCCTGCATTGCAGTGGTTGTGCGTGTGTATGTGTTTCTGAGTGGGAGTGAGGTGTGTGCTTATATGTGTGTCTGAGCATGTGTCTGTGTGTGTGCAATTCAAACCCTGCCTGCTACAGCTCCCAGGCAGACAAACAGCTCCTCAGCAGTCTCTCTCTCTCTCTCTCTCTCTCTCTCTCTCTCTTTCTCTCTCTCTCTCTCTCTCTCTCTCTCTCTCTCTCTCTCTCTCTCTCTCTCTCTCTCTCTCTCTCTCTCTCTCTCCCTCTCTCTCTCTCTCTCTCTCTCTCTCTCTCTCTCTCTCTCTCTCTCTCTCTCTCTCTCTCTCTCTCTCTCTCTCTCTCTCTCTCTCTCTCTCTCTCTCTCTCTCTCTCTCTCTCTCTCTCTCTCTCTCTCTCTCTCTCTCTCTCTCTCTCTCTCTCTCTCTCTCTCTCTCTCTCTCTCTCTCTCTCTCTCTCTCTCTCTCTCTCTCTCTCTCTCTCTCTCTCTCTCTCTCTCTCTCTCTCTCTCTCTCTCTCTCTCTCTCTCTCTCTCTCTCTCTCTCTCTCTCTCTCTCTCTCTCTCTCTCTCTCTCTCTCTCTCTCTCTCTCTCTCTCTCTCTCTCTCTCTCTCTCTCTCTCTCTCTCTCTCTCTCTCTCTCTCTCTCTCTCTCTCTCTCTCTCTCTCTCTCTCTCTCTCTCTCTCTCTCTCTCTCTCTCTCTCTCTCTCTCTCTCTCTCTCTCTCTCTCTCTCTCTCTCTCTCTCTCTCTCTCTCTCTCTCTCTCTCTCTCTCTCTCTCTCTCTCTCTCTCTCTCTCTCTCTCTCTCTCTCTCTCTCTCTCTCTCTCTCTCTCTCTCTCTCTCTCTCTCTCTCTCTCTCTCTCTCTCTCTCTCTCTCTCTCTCTCTCTCTCTCTCTCTCTCTCTCTCTCTCTCTCTCTCTCTCTCTCTCTCTCTCTCTCTCTCTCTCTCTCTCTCTCTCTCTCTCTCTCTCTCTCTCTCTCTCTCTCTCTCTCTCTCTCTCTCTCTCTCTCTCTCTCTCTCTCTCTCTCTCTCTCTCTCTCTCTCTCTCTCTCTCTCTCTCTCTCTCTCTCTCTCTCTCTCTCTCTCTCTCTCTCTCTCTCTCTCTCTCTCTCTCTCTCTCTCTCTCTCTCTCTCTCTCTCTCTCTCTCTCTCTCTCTCTCTCTCTCTCTCTCTCTCTCTCTCTCTCTCTCTCTCTCTCTCTCTCTCTCTCTCTCTCTCTCTCTCTCTCTCTCTCTCTCTCTCTCTCTCTCTCTCTCTCTCTCTCTCTCTCTCTCTCTCTCTCTCTCTCTCTCTCTCTCTCTCTCTCTCTCTCTCTCTCTCTCTCTCTCTCTCTCTCTCTCTCTCTCTCTCTCTCTCTCTCTCTCTCTCTCTCTCTCTCTCTCTCTCTCTCTCTCTCTCTCTCTCTCTCTCTCTCTCTCTCTCTCTCTCTCTCTCTCTCTCTCTCTCTCTCTCTCTCTCTCTCTCTCTCTCTCTCTCTCTCTCTCTCTCTCTCTCTCTCTCTCTCTCTCTCTCTCTCTCTCTCTCTCTCTCTCTCTCTCTCTCTCTCTCTCTCTCTCTCTCTCTCTCTCTCTCTCTCTCTCTCTCTCTCTCTCTCTCTCTCTCTCTCTCTCTCTCTCTCTCTCTCTCTCTCTCTCTCTCTCTCTCTCTCTCTCTCTCTCTCTCTCTCTCTCTCTCTCTCTCTCTCTCTCTCTCTCTCTCTCTCTCTCTCTCTCTCTCTCTCTCTCTCTCTCTCAATGTCAATTTAACGACATATTAATGACAACGACATGACAACACATTTGTTGAGAATAATACTTAAGAATACATAAATATACTTTAAATACAACACTGACGACTAACCATACATTATAATATACATGCTAATCTTAATCCTTTATATCAACAGTGGAGAACGATGAGACAGGTGTGTACTTCACAGCACTATAGCTTGGGGCAGGCAGCATCCTACGGTCTATAACGCACCTCCCCATGTTCTCCCCCAGAAGGAGACGCAGCCCTTTCTCCTTAATCATATTTTATAATCCCTTCAGAAATGGTTAAAGGATTGTCTCTGATTGTTTGGTATTTTTTACATTGTGTCAGGAAGTGCAGCCCTGTCTCTGGTTCTGCTATAGCTCAGTGATCGCACAACATCTTCTCTACAGGGAGCCAGGTTTTTCTGTGCCTTCCCTTCTCAACAGAAAAGCCGTGCACAATGAGTTTATAGTTTGTCAAGGTTGTTCTGTGGTTTTGATCGGTCACCACGATGAAACGGTTTGCCATAGTGTACTGTCGGTTTAAGGACCGGTGGCACTGCGTTTTGAGTTGTGTTTGTGTTTTCCAATGGATAGTGTAGTTTAGTTTTTACTGTTTGGGTCATTTGATTAATTCTGATTGATTGTATGTTCTGTGCCTGAAGGTGCTGTGTGTTAGTAAAACCCCAGGACCAGTTGAATAAAGGGACTATTATCTTGGCACAACTCTTGGTATTGCGGGGTTTGGGAACGATATGAGAGTCGTTACTGTATTGTCGGTATTTCCAAAAAGTTATTGCTATTTTGTTTGTTTTTTAACATGAATGAATATTGGCGTAATTGTGTCCTCTGTGCATTGTTTGTTTTTTCTCTCTGGACTCTCTGGACTCATGCAAGGTAAAGGAATTTTAGAGACTCATCGAGAGCTAGAGGTTCCTCTAATGTCGGCCAATTTGTTGATGTAGATAGCAAAGGATGATATTGTGACCGCAACACATGTATCCAGTAAACAATGATTTTATTTAATTGTATGGTTTTCATCCTACACCAGCTTTCAATCAGTAAAACGGTCCTATACTGTATGCCAAATAGAACCAAGTGCTTGTTGAAAGTGAATAAGGCTAGCATATATTAATTTGTTTGTTTCGGCGGACGTGTTTGTCAACAAGGGTGAGCAGGGTGTAAATGTGATTGGTCGTTCAATGATTTGGTATATATCCATGTCTTTTACTCAGGACATTGTGCTTATGAAGGAAGTGGACTCTACTGCAGAAATCCTTCCCCCAGTTTACTGTTCACACAAATGCCTCTGTAGTTGTTAGGGTCAAATTTGTCTATGTTTTTTTAAGATTGGAGTCACAAATACTTGGTCCCTGGTGTCAGGTTCCAGATGTCAGGGAAATACCCGCAAATTAAAGAATAGTAATAAAGCAAAATGAAATGTTTCACTTGTCAGTTTAAGCATCTAATTTCGGATACCATCAGGTCTGCATGCTTTTAATTTGAGAAACATTTTTACAGAGCATCATTTTGATTCTCGAGTGCACGTTTATATAATGTTAAAGTCTCACAGCACTGAAGACCTAGTTCTGTACTGCCTGAGTCTCTATGCTTTTGGTTTGATAGAGTCATTCGTATTAGTCCTGAGCATTTGTCCTTTTTTTGCCGTTTGCCTGAATACAGCTTTGATGCATTCTTTATTGTGACTGTATGTGGTCTCCAAAAAGTTATCTAGGGTTGATTAGATTTCTGGGTTACTGCTTGAATAAAAAAGAATAATAAAAGAAACGACCATTATATAAACTCCTCAGCAGTGACACCAGCTATCCCCCTCTACCTCCCTCTCCCTCCACCTCCCTCCCTCTCTCTTATCCCTTTATCGTACTCTAGCTCTCTCTCTACCTCCCTCACTCCACCTCCCTCCACCTCTCTTATCCCTTTATCGTACTCTACCACTCTCTCTCTCTCTCTCTCTACCTCCCTCCACCTCCCTCCCTCTACTTCTACCTCCCTCTCTCTTATTCCTTTTTCGTTCTCTACCACTCTCTCTCTCTCTCTCTCTCTGTCTCTCTCTGTCTCACTACAACACTTATTCAACAACTCTCTCCCTCCCTCGCGATGATTTAGGCTGGTAACAAGTTTTAAAATGCCGGAGGCATGACTCCGATGTACATGGCTGAGTTACGACCTTCTGAATTCAAAGAGTCTATGTTTAAAATGGAGAAAAACCTGGGTTATAAAGCCTGGGAAAGTCTGCAGCCCAGATGTACACTACAATATCAAGACCTGAACATAAGTCAGTTTGTTAATGTGTATCGATGTTATGTACTGTAAAGCTACAGGGCATAATGTGGCCTTGCATCTGTCTGCCTGTTGGTCAACTGGCTGTCTAACTGACGTGAGATGGATCTGAAAGTCCTGACCTTATACTCCACCGAGAGAAGAGAAAAGAGGTGAACCATGAAAGGGAGACAGAGATAAACCACGGTGTGATAAAACCCTGTGTGATGCCTCAAGCTGGGCTGTCAGTGGGCTGGGGACATCAGGGGTGGTGATTGGATAAAAGATAATCCTTGTTGCCCCAGGGGGTGTGGCCTCTGCACCCTGTGTGGTCGCGGGCAGCAGAGCCTCACGGGACCCACAGTGCCCTTTAGAATGTGACATGACTCTGTCATACTGCATCAGTGACCTTTCACCTCCAGACCACAGTCAAGCCAAATGACAGACAAATGACCAAGCCAGGGCTAAGAGGTATAACAGCGGACTAAGCTCTAACCGATTACTTTAAGCTAACCCGAACCCTATGACAGTGGGCAACACCCATAACAACAAACATCAAAACAACAACGCCCACAACAACAACCGCAATAACAACCATAACATTCACCAGAACAACAGTCACAACACCAATAACAACAACCGCAATAACAACCATAACATTCACCAGAACAACAGTCACAACACCAATAACAACAACCGCAATAACAACCATAACATTCACCAGAACAACAGTCACAACACCAATAACAACAACCGCAATAACAACCATAACATTCACCAGAACAACAGTCACAACACCAATAACAACAACCGCAATAACAACCATAACAACAGTCACAACACCAATAACAACAACCGCAATAACAACCATAACATTCACCAGAACAACAGTCACAACACCAATAACAACAACCGCAATAACAACCATAACATTCACCAGAACAACAGTCACAACACCAATAACAACAACCGCAATAACAACCCCAATCAGACTTTGCCGCATGTATATATTCTCAAATGAACATTTAATTGATCATTTTCGAGGCCAACTTGAGGACGCACACAAAACTGTCACAGCCAGAAGCAGCGGCTCATGACAGTAAAGAGCTCAGAGCAACTTGTTAGGATTATGCATTATGCAAATGCTCTCCTGAGGGAAATATTTTTGAGGGAGTCTCACCTTGAGCACCGAAGAGTAGTTTAATCAATGGATATCACACTTTCAGGCAAGAGGCGAAACGTTCACTTATCATCAAGGGGCAAAAGCATGACATTAGTTCTGTTGAAAACCAGGCTCTTTCTTATGTTATGCAAGGCAAATAAAAACAGTGTGCCACTCTATAGGTGCGGCCTCCAACATAGCTGCACCAGGGCGAAATGGAGTGAATAAGGCTGACAGATCTCAATAAAAGCAGAAGGTTGGAATAAAAAAGACTGAGAGAGGAGAATTGTGCTACATTGATAGCACAGAGAGAGCTGGAGCCATTTGGTGAGAATTAGATTTGCCTTGTGGAGAGGTAATAAATTCAAGTCCCAATAGTTGTTACAGCATGGCCTTCCATTAAGCTCTGTGTGTGTATTAGTAAGTGAGAGAAAAAAACTGAAATCAAGTGAGAGTAAGAGCGTGTGTGTGTTTGAGAGAGAGAGTGAGTGTGTGTGTTTGAGAGAGAGAGAGAGAGTGTGAGAGTGAGTGTGTGTGTGTTTGAGAGAGAGAGTGTGAGAGTGTGTGTGTGTGTTTGAGAGAGAGAGAGAGAGTGTGAGAGAGAGTGAGTGTGTGTTTGAGAGAGAGAGAATGAGAGAGTGTGAGAGTGAGTGTGTGTGTGTTTGAGAGAGAGAGAGAGTGTGAGAGAGAGTGAGTGTGTGTTTGAGAGAGAGAGAATGAGAGAGTGTGAGAGAGTGAGTGTGTGTTTGAGAGAGAGAGAGAATGAGAGAGTGTGTGTGTGTTTGCGAGAGAGAGAATGAGAGAGTGAGAGAGTGTGTATGTTTGAGAGAAAGAGAGAGTGTGAGAGTGTGAGAGAGTGTGTGAGAGTGAGTGAGAGTGAGTGAGTGAGAGAGTGAGAGAGTGAGAGAGTGAGAGAGTGAGAGAGAGTGAGAGAGTGAGTGAGAGTGAGAGAGAGAGTGAGAGTGAGAGTGAGTGAGAGTGTGAGAGAGAGAGAGAGAGAGAGAGAGAGAGAGAGCGTGTGTGTATGTTTGTATGTGTGTGTGAAAATGCGTCTTTTGCTTCAAAATAATCAGCCACAACTCTACATACACTCACAATTTGCAAGCCGTTGGCATTAAACTCTGCAGCATGATTTCCCTGACAAGGATCATGTGAGTGGGAGTCCAGGAATGACATCAAACAGCGTACGGACAGCAAACAGATGCAAATCTCGTGGACCAAACCAACAGAAGCAATAAAAGCCAGTAAAATTCCCCTTGACAGTCACTTGAACAGTAGTACACAGGACTGACACTTTCAGACAGCAGATCTACAGTCTGTAATGATGTATCCCACCCCTGTACTCTCAATCTCACGTCTACAGTCTGACCTAGATTTGGGCCAAAAATTGTCTGACAGTCGCAGCTCTGTCAAAAACAGTGGTTCTCGATCGGACCAATCCTAACGAGCGTGGTTACAGCGCCTCCAATCAAATCCATCTGTGCATGTTGGGCTAAACTGGTGTCGTACAAACCATTAATGTATCATTAAGATTCAATCAGTCCTCCCCATAAGAATATTCAGGAATCAACACCTGGTTTACTCTGATAATTAGTGAATCTTGCACAGCTCAGCACTAAGGAGCTCTGTTCGGTGTGGAAAAACAGCCTAGTTGAATGTCAGGGTTGGGTTTGTTACCTAAATCCCCCTGTAAAAGTGAGCAATAAGTTGTGAAATAGTTTTTAAAAAATTATAGACGTAGACGTAATTTATTTGTCTACTTAAGACTTACCAAAGGTTTTATGTTATATTCAAAACAATCAAGCATTTGCTCTGTGGATACATTATAGAACTATATTTTACAAAACACTACTCTAAAATGAAGAAAACAGGGAAAGATACAAAAACTGCAAGTGCGCTAATGATTACTCCCATTCAATTAGACTAATACAGTCAGACAACAGCATGAAATAAAACCAAGTCAGCATGGTAGAGATATTATACTGCACTGAACATTCTGCAGAAAAGTGGGGTGTTAAAAACATCTGCCCCATAGACAGAGATAACGTGAATGCGTGATAGAGATAGGGTGAGGAAATGTGATAGAGATAACGTGAGGAAATGTGATAGAGATAGGGTGAGGAAATGTGATAGAGATAACGTGAGGAAATGTGATAGAGATAACGTGAGGAAATGTGATAGAGATAGGGTGAGGAAATGTGATAGAGATAGGGTGAGGAAATGTGATAGAGATAACGTGAGGAAATGTGATAGAGATAGGGTGAGGAAATGTGATAGAGTTAACGTGAGGAAATGTGATAGAGTTAACGTGAGGGCATGTGATAGAGAACGTGAGGAAATGTGATAGAGATAACGTGAGGAAATGTGATAGAGATAGGGTGAGGAAATGTGATAGAGATAACGTGAGGAAATGTGATAGAGATAGGGTGAGGAAATGTGATAGAGTTAACGTGAGGAAATGTGATAGAGATAACGTGAGGAAATGTGATAGAGATAGGGTGAGGAAATGTGATAGAGATAGGGTGAGGAAATGTGATAGAGATAGGGTGAGGAAATGTGATAGAGATAGGGTGAGGAAATGTGATAGAGATAGGGTGAGGAAATGTGATAGAGATAACGTGAGGAAATGTGATAGAGATAGGGTGAGGAAATGTGATAGAGATAGGGTGAGGAAATGTGATAGAGATAGGGTGAGGAAATGTGATAGAGATAACGTGAGGAAATGTGATAGAGATAACGTGAGGAAATGTGATAGAGATAGGGTGAGGAAATGTGATAGAGTTAACGTGAGGAAATGTGATAGAGATAACGTGAGGACATGTGATAGAGATAACGTGAGGACATGTGATAGAGATAACGTGAGGACATGTGATAGAGATAACGTGAGGACATGTGATAGAGATAACGTGAGGACATGTGATAGAGATAACGTGAGGAAATGTGATAGAGATAACGTGAGGGAATGTGATAGAGATAACGTGAGGAAATGTGATAGAGATAACGTGAGGACATGTGATAGAGATAACGTGAGGACATGTGATAGAGATAGCGTGAAGACATGTGATAGAGATAACGTGAGGAAATGTGATAGAGATAACGTGAGGAAATGTGATAGAGATAACGTGAGGAAATGTGATAGAGATAACGTGAGGAAATGTGATAGAGATAACGTGAGGGAATGTGATAGAGATAACGTGAGGAAATGTGATAGAGATAACGTGAGGACATGTGATAGAGATAACGTGAGGACATGTGATAGAGATAGCGTGAAGACATGTGATAGAGATAACGTGAGGAAATGTGATAGAGATAACGTGAGGAAATGTGATAGAGATAACGTGAGGAAATGTGATAGAGATAACGTGAGGAAATGTGATAGAGATAACGTGAGGACATGTGATAGAGATAACGTGAGGACATGTGATAGAGATAACGTGAGGACATGTGATAGAGATAACGTGAGGACATGTGATAGAGATAACGTGAGGACATGTGATAGAGATAACGTGAGGACATGTGATAGAGATAACGTGAGGAAATGTGATAGAGATAACGTGAGGAAATGAGATAGAGATAACGTGAAGACGTGTGATAAAGATAACGTGAGGAAATGTGATAGAGATAACGTGAGGAAATGTGATAGAGATAACGTGAGGAAATGTGATAGAGATAACGTGAGGAAATGTGATAGAGATAACGTGAGGAAATGTGATAGAGATAACGTGAGGAAATGTGATAGAGATAACGTGAGGAAATGTGATAGAGATAACGTGAGGAAATGTGATAGAGATAATGTGAAGAAAAGTGAACATGTGATTCTTATTCTTATTCTTACCCAGACAGGACTCCCAGGACAAGGTTCAGCATGAAGAAAGATCCGATGATGATGAGGGGGATGAAGTACAGCCAGTTCCAGGTATTCCCTGAGGCATCGTTGGCCTGCACACACAGAGTTGTCATAGGAACGTACTTTTTATTTCATTTCTATTCCTGTCAATTAATGTGAATATGATGACATACGACGGGAAAACCTTCAAGTTCACTATAGTTAAGTGATGAGGTCACTGTGACAAAGCCGAAGCTCTGGTGTTTGTAATGCAGGTAACACTTCACAGCTGGACATCTTATTGTTGTATTTACACTACAGTTGTTTCGTTTAGATAATGAACACTCGTTGACATATATTTGTGACAGAGATAAAAGTATTATTTTTGAATAGAATTTTTTAAAAATTGTTTCGGATAGGAACTTGTATTCCTGCTCCTCATTTGCCGTTACACTGATTCCTTGAGTTAAAAACTTGAGAAAGGCTGAAAAAATATTTTTCCATTTTGTTCATTGGAAAGGCTGACAGCAGAGTTTTACAACATCACTGGCATGTACCATGTACTGTCCGCAAGCTCAGTACTCTGTCCAACATCTGTGGTTTATATTCACAGAGAAAAAATTGATGCAGGCAGCATTGGAAAAGGAACATACATGATTTTTATTACAAGAGCATTTTAATCTATAATTTTTTAATCTGAGAGCATTTCAATCAATACATTATTTAATTAATTATCGAATTTATCATTTAATAATTTTGTTACTTTCACCCCACATCGAGTATGAGTATTGATGTCGTTTTGTTGGTTTCCTCATCTTGGTTCATTAATTGAGCAGAGCTATGCCTCAAAGAACGTCTATGTCCTTTCAGCTCCAACATTACCATGACAGCATCAAATGTATTTGTCTGTTTTGCGAAAGGGACAGGGGGCTGTAGAATTGGCAGGTGAAAACACAGATTAGCGTTACACTTATTGCAAGCCGTACATATACAATTTAAATGCTAATAAGTCTTATGAAACGTCTGTGGTTCTTGTTTCCCGGGAAGCCCTCCAACTCGCTAGTGTCTACAGATGACAGGTCTAACAAGAACAGATTGTTGAGGAGATTTCATGTGTAAGGACAAAAAGCAGAGGCTTAACTGAGAAACAGCAGCTTTACTGCTTTAATGGACACAACACTCACCTCACTCGGAAGAAATCAATGAGCCCCATTGAAAATACAGCCAATAAAAGCTTCATGATCTTCAGTGGAACGGGGAATAGGAGGCAAGGAGGAGGGAGGGAGAAAGGAGATAAAGGGGGGGGGGATAGGAAGGGAGAATTAGAAGGAGGGAGGAGGTAGGAAGAGGAAGGTATAGAGAAGGCAGGGGAGTAGGAGCGAGCTGGTAGGAGAATGGAGGAGGGAGTGCGTATGGGGGGGAGTGAGAACCTTGGGCTGAAATCTTTCTGTGGTGAATTAGATCTGTATGTCATTTAGGGCCAAACCTCTTCTGCTGAAGAATGCTGATTCTGTCATTTCCCCCCTCATAAGAGCCATTGTTTTCATGGCCCCTGTGAGAAAAGCAGAGAGCCACGGTGAAGGCTTCTCATCAAATATTAAACCCTCATATCTCACTATTGAAATATCTTCTCCCCTCCGCGTTGATGCCACAGTCAAAATGTATTGATGTTATTTTCTACGCGAGAGTCTACTGAGGACAATTTGCTTGCCGAAAATTAGTTGAGACATTAGTAGAAGATAATAATCAGTCCGGGTGAGCAAAAAGGCACAGTAGGGATATATTTGTCATAAGGCCTAAATAACAGTATTTGAATAATTACCTGCCTAGTAAGCATCTTGTACATATGAACAGCTGCAGTCCTGAACTATACTAATGACTATTCATATCTTATTGCCAACTACCCAATGCCACAAGACAGTACAGTCTCCTGATCACCGTTAGACAAATGGCTAGATAAAGCCGTTAAAGATTGTCCAGTAAAAACGCTTACGCATGCAGGCCTCCCCAGACAGGCACGCGGCGCAAGCAGACTCCCTGAGATTACATCGACGGGAGAACAGCAGTCAGGCTGCTCCCCTTTCTGTGGGGACGTAAAGAACCTTCACTTGGTGTGAACCGAATCGACCCTCCCGGGACCAGCCAGCTCATGGCCGTGCGTGTCACGTGTGTACGCCAAACCATCGCCATCCCCTACCGAGGCAGAGACATCTCGTGCCCGGGGTTAATGCGGACATGCATGATGTAAGAATAACTCGCTGGGCGTTCCCGATGTGGACCGAGCAGGGAGCAGCCCGGCCGCGTGCGCACACGCCGCTAGAGGCCGGCGGTTTAGGCAATCTCACACTGCTCTCATATTACGTCGAAATCGGACCTGGAGAAAGGCTCGGTGGAACCGCGGTCACGGCAGTATCTATCATCCGTATTCCATTATGGACAAGCCGGTACATTGGGGCTGTTGAACTGGAGCGAGCAGAAGCGATGGGCGCTGGCCCACGAACGGAGGGGAGCAGACAGATATTGACCCAAAGTTCTCTTGTTCGGGATAACCGGATTAAGTGGGAGTGAGCAGCGCGGAGTGGTCGTCTGGTGGAACGAGGAGCATTCCATTCCCATTATCACTCTGGTCTCCTGCAGATACTGACGGTCTCGTCTGGCCCTCTTCCCTCAGGCTCATTCCTCTTCATCAGCCCCCCCACTCCCCGCCCCCCGGGGAGGGCAGAAGTTAGGTGAGGGGAGCCTCAGCAGGGACACTACCAGGAACAGGTGAGATGATAGAGGGAAGGAATTCCCAGAGCCAGCGTGAAGGAGAGACACAGTGAGCAGAGAGACTTCGCCAATACTTCTTTCTCCCTTCTGTCACAGGTTTCTGTCTCACAGGGGACACGCCTTTCGTTTGCTCTTTCTTTATCTTGCAGCCGCTGCAGTGATGTCGCTGGATTCAGCTAGCTAACCCCGCCAGATAGACGCTGCCTTATTTCATTGCATGGATTCATCCTCTACCTCTGCTTGCAGAAACTTATTTTCATTTGTTAGGAGGATTAATCGATACAGCGTCAGGCTGACTGAGCCAGGAGCAGTCAGTGTGAGCAGCCAGCTTACTGACTGGACCTTATCCAATATCCAGTCAGGGACTCGACCGTTAGCAACTGACATGCTGATGACAGACCATATATATCCTAAAGAAAGGTCACTAAAGAAACACACAAAGAAACATACTGAATAATACAGTATATACTAAATAGTACGACCCAAAAGAGTACAGTCTGCTTGGGGACCTAGTTGTCCTGTTTCCTATAAAAGGCGGGCCCCACTATAGACATACGTCAGTCCGAACAATGGTTCATCACACACAAGGAAATATTTAGATCTTGTCCTAAAGACGAGTAGCAATAAACAAAATCAGATGTACTTTACCACCCTCACCAACTGCGGACATCAATTCAGGGCTTGTTAGTGTTGTTGTATAGCAGACAGCATCAGAACACTGAGAAGTCATTTTCAGTGCTCAGAAGCAAACCCGCAGATGCAGTAAAACTGGACAAACGTCAGGAAAGCCTGCTCTGTTCCTCTCATCAAAACAGGCAGTCGGTTATGGAGTTACATTTGTCTCAAAAAGAACAAACAAAATTATTACTATTGCAACCAAAAAATATGTATTGCAAACAAAAAAATAAATATTGAATGCAAAACATCCACGAAAAGGTATCGAGATCCGCAAGAAATCAAAACGTTTTAAATGCAAAGACAAATGTATGCAGTTTTTTTTCTATCTCTGCTTACGTTGCCATGGTTTTTGCTCTCTGTCTTTTTCTGCAGTTGCGAGTTCAGGTTTTTGCTCTCGGTTTCTTTTTTTGCAGTTGCGAATTTTTGACACATTTGTAACGTGTGGGCGGGGTTTAGATGACTTCCAAGAAGACGGGTCTCCATTGGTCAGCCCGATTTCGAGCAGTAGATTGCATTGTCACGATGGCTGGGCAGCCGGAACGTGGCTTTTTGCAGCCTCGGGTGGTATGCTCACAAACTCACTTTATAGTATTGGGTTTTGTTCCTAGACATTTTACATTTATACAGTATGTCTGCCATCGTGACATAGACGAATGAAATTCAAAGAATGCAATCTACTGCTCGAAATCCGGCTGACCAATGGAGACCCGTCTTCTTGGAAGTCATCTAAACCCCGCCCATTTAAAACGTTTTGATTTCTTGCGGATCTCGATACCTTTTCGTGGATGTTGTGCATTCAATATTTATTTTTTTGTTTGCAATACATATTTTTTGGTTGCAATAGTAATAATTTTGTTTGTTCTTTTTGAGACAAATGTAACTCCATAGTCGGTCATCAGTCACTGTGAGAACAATGCGAGGTGAAAATCATGTGATTGAGAGCAGACAAATCTGGCGCCAGCCCCCCACCTACCCACCCAACTCACCCACTGCGTTGTAAACATGCTGTTATCCGTTGCCCTCATCCAACTGTGTTACAGGTGGTTTGGAATCCGTGTCTGACTCACATTAAGGCCGGTACCGCGTGTACTGGGCCACGCCCCCACTCTCTCTCAGGCTAAGCTGTCCTCTGACCTCCGCAATCTGGCCTAGACTGCACTTGAAATCCCCGTCGGGAAATCAGGGATGTACACAGTGCACAGATCTCACGGTATACCTGCTCAAGTCATACAATAGAGCTTTCCAGAGCAATGCTAGCAAACCAAAGCCCTGTCTCCTGGGGGTTAGTGAACACATGGGCCAAGCTTTCCCGTCAGGCAACAGCATGGTGTCACATTACGCCAGACTGGTGCTACTGTACCTTTCACAGAGGGGGAAAAAACATGGTGTTCAGCCGAGAAACACAGCCGGAACTCACTCTGATGCACTGCCCTTTGATAGGACCAAAACATGCCTGTTGTCTTTGCTGGAGAGCGCCGAGAGAGAGACCAAAATGAGCAATTAACAAGACATGGCTGAGGGCAGTGCATCAGGAGAGAACACGGGTCCCTAACGACAGACGGACAGAAAAATGAGATGGGCCGATGTGAGCTCACTGTCCGCCCTGACATCTCCATCAACAACACTAGACCCATTATAAAACAAGACATGACCAGGCTGCCAGTTAGACCAGGCTCCCAGTTAGACCAGGCTGCCAGTTAGACCAGGCTGCCAGTTAGACCAGGCTGCCAGTTAGACCAGGCTGCCAGTTAGACCAGGCTGCCAGTTAGACCAGGCTGCCAGTTAGACCAGGCTGCCAGTTAGACCAGGCTGCCAGTTAGACCAGGCTGCCAGTTAGACCAGGCTGCCAGTTAGACCAGGCTGCCAGTTAGACCAGGCTGCCAGTTAGACCAGGCTGCCAGTTAGACCAGGCTGCCAGTTAGACCAGGCTGCCAGTTAGACCAGGCTGTCAGTTAGACCAGGCTGTCAGTTAGACCAGGCTGCCAGTTAGACCAGGCTGTCAGTTAGACCAGGCTGCCAGTTAGACCAGGCAGAGCAGAACAGTGAATGATAGGATAATCTCAGGGTTGGGATAATTCTGTAACAAAACCCTGCATTTAATCGGAATACTAACCATCCTTATTGTGCTGTTATTTATAATTCCCCACAATATTGATCATTGAGGGTTGATAATCTTTACCAAAGATCAGATCGGTTAGGGAAGTTTGACAAGCAGCGAACAATAATGACACCTGCAGCTCAACCGATGAAGACGAGATCAACGCCAGTGGGACACTTCAAATGAATGTATCTACTGGACAGAGGAGTGTGATATAAGGTCAATCGTCCTCATCACACCTGTCCCTCTCAGTCTGAGCACGCCCAGGGCCCTCTCCTCTCCGCTCCGCTCGCCGTTCAGGTGAAGATATGAGAGACATGAGACTCTCGACCGGTAGAACCCAACCTCTGCCGGCCTGTGCCGGGGCAGCACAGAAGCACAGAAGAGCGAAGCAGCGTAGAAAAGGAAAGCGGTGCGCGCCAGGCCACTTCCTCCTAGCTGGCGTGGCAACAGTGGCCACGATGCTGAACGGGCATGAACCTGAGATTCCACTGTTGGACATCAGCGCAGATCCCCGGCAGTTACTGTATCCGCGGGTGATACTTCTCTCAGTTAACGACCATCTACTGGAGACTATTGGGGCTCGCCCCCCCGAGATAATCCCAATTAAAAAAGCAAAACACTAAGAGCGGTGTTAAAATGAAGAATTCCACGTCTAATTCTGAGGCTAGTCTGCCAAGGTTTAAAGTGTGTGTGGAAAGCCTTGGGTGAAAGATCCTGGACTAGAAATGTAGAGAAATAAGGTTTTAACATCAAAGTTGTAGGCAAACACCCCCCCCGCTCCCCCACCACCAAGGTTTCTTCAGCAGCCAAAAACATATTGAGCAACCCGATCCTATTCCAAATAAAAGCCTAACACGAATTCACCGCTTCACCATTTCTGAAGAAAATAAACTCTGACTAGAGCTCATGAAATATTAAATTCTGTTACGCAGCCATTTCTTGATTTATTCGTAACGCCGCTGTAATGTGAGGTCTGAATCTGAAGTCTGAAACATCAATTAGCTGATGTGACTCGTCCAGGGTGACCAGTAGGCTTCTACTGTCTCCGTCTGACAGCGCAACTAGGAGCCAGTGGGACTGGATCACCAAACCCCGGACAGCTAGCCATGATCACCATAAAACGTCCGCGTGTCTCTCGCAATCAAATCATGTCTGTCAATTAACGCTAACATTTTTTGTATTATGACAAAAAAAGTTTTTGTTTTTTGTTGGGTTTAGTAAATAAAATGCCCAGCGGTATTACGTAATCTGCATGCGTGTGTGTGTGTGTTGCATGACAGGTAATATGTCCAATGGCTAGGTGAGCTCACATTATACAGGATGTCCACCCAGCCCTCCATAGTGATGCACTGGAAGACGGTCAGGATGGCGAAGAGGATGTTGTCAAAGTTGGTGATGCCGTAGTTCGGGCCGATCCAGTATTCCTGACAAACGGTGCCGTTTTCACAGGTCCTGGCCGGAGCCTCCAAACCACAGGGGAACTCCGCTGCCTGTTCACCTTTGACATAGACAGCAGCATCAGGTCAACTATGTGTTCTAACATGCCAACATGATGAAACATACAAGCATATATATTTATCAACAATCTGAAAAAACGTTTCAGATATTTTTATCCATCTGATTTGAAACTGTATTAAGTTATTACTACAGTCCAGGGACGTCGGCTTCACCCTCCCTAAAATATTTTTCAGCCCGCTAAATTCTTTTTAAAAATTGGTATATTTTCTCTGTGATTTCTATTTTTAATCAACTATTCCTAAGTATCTTAAACTCCTTACCGGGTGGCCACTAGGACCTGAGGAAACTGCTGCAAGCCCTGCTAACTGTTGTTAGGCTAACTTGTAGCTAATATTTTGGTCTACGTTAGCTATGTCTGTGGCTTGAAACTGCTACAGTAACTAACAGCAAGCGTCTGCCAGGAAGGATTCACGAAGATAGGCAACGATGTGGATTTGTGGTAAGTTTTATCAGATTGTAATCCTAATTATTGTTGTGTTTCTTAATTTGATTTAGCTCATTGGATTTAATTAGTTTTGCCCCATTGTGGATAATACTGTTTAAGATGTTCCATGTGTTTGAATCATTGGGTTAAATATGAGCAACAATCAACAATATGATGAAACTCAAATATAAAAATGTATCAATGGGAAAATATGACCTGCATAAACAGTCCATAAAGTATTTGGCTACACAGTACAGTCATTTGTGTGTTTTTTGTTTGTGTTGGATGGATAGGGACCGACTTTCCCTTTTATTTGGATAGAATTTAAGTCAGTCATGTTACATCAGTGTCTAACACAAACTACGAGACAGATACACTGCGTCACAGCCTTATTCGACACGCAATACCCCATAAAGACAAAGCGAAAAAAGTTTCGTATTTTTACATAGATGTGTGATAAATTACGAATGGAAATATAACATCTACATAAATATTCACAGCATTTGCTGAATAGTTTGGCTGTAATTACAGCCTCAAGTATGGTGCTACAAGTTTGCCACAGCTATTTGTGGACACCTTCTTCCATTCTTCGTTGCTGGACCTCTGAAGCTCCATCAGATTAAAGGAGCGTTGGTACACAGACATTTTCAGATCTCTCCAGAGATCAATCAGGTTCAAATCTGGGCTCTGAGGCTTAGTCCCCGATTTATTGATTTCTAGTGACATCCCTGCTTCAGTCATACTGAAACACACTACACCTTCAAAATAAAGTTGCCTTCAATGCTTTTCCTTGTGATGTAAGTGTCAAGTTCTAATCTATGATCAAGGATGTTTGAGTGACGTTCTTATGGAAGCAAGGGGAGAACGTAATATTGTTTGGAGACCACATTAGGCGTTAGCAGGAGGATTCTGACAAGTGGTTACCTGTATCGATCCGGAAGCAGGTCCGGTGGAACTTGCCCATGTAAAAGTCCAGGCCAATGATGGCGAACATGAGGATAGCGAAGAAGAGCAGCATGCCAATCTGAAGCAGAGGCACCATGGCCTTCATAATGGATTTCAGGACCACCTGAAGACCTTGGAAAGAGGTTTCCCTTTAATCTCATGTTGTCGTTATAAGAGAGACCCCAAGATCCTTTTAGTTACCAAATCTTATTATCACGATTATTACATAGACAATGAATATCGGAAGCAATACGTCATTGCATGAATGAGAACTACATTTTTGTTGTCGTTGCACCAGTGAATGGTACTTTTTTCCAGACACTAGTTTCAGATTGTATTTACTGGGGATTCCAGACACTAGTTTCAGATTGTATTTACTGGGGATTCCAGACACTAGTTTCAGATTGTATTTACTGGGGATTCCAGACACTAGTTTCAGATTGTATTTACTGGGGATTCCAGACACTAGTTTCAGATTGTACTTACTGGGGATTCCAGACACTAGTTTCAGATTGTACTTACTGGGGATTCCAGACACTAGTTTCAGATTGTACTTACTGGGGATTCCAGACACTAGTTTCAGATTGTACTTACTGGGGATTCCAGACACTAGTTTCAGTGGCCTCAGAACCCGTACTGCTCTGAGAGTCCTCAAGTCAAAGTCCGCTCCCACTGTCGCCAGCATCCTGTTCACAAGAAAACACCACAGACCAGCAGATAATCAGACTGAGAAGATAACAGTTAATGTTGATCACTAACACGACATATCATTGACATCATACAATTTAAGAGAGTTACTAGCACATTCTTTCCCATCTCCAAACATTATAATCCTGAAAAAACCATCCTCTCTGAAGTTGTATAGGGATGCCGATACATCCTAAATTATATGAAAGTGATAGGCGCTGCAGGTTATGGGGAAAGTTCACATTCAAGTTCTTTGCTCAAAGTGTTGCTGTCCTGTTCTAGTAGAACATTAGATTCTCTTAATTTCCTTGATGAAAGATAGAAACTATGCACTTCAAAGGTTGTTGCAGGCTTGCTCCGGAAGTTATCTTATTCGCCTCCTTTGATTCCATCAAATTGTGAATTTGCATGGTATATTTAATAGACAGGCTGAGGAACTTGCATTAAACAATGACACTTTTTGTACTGTCCAGCACAGACAGCAATGAACAATTGTCAAAAGTCCATTTATTTTTACATTCTTCGGGAAATTGTCTAAAACTATGGACAATGCATTGCAGACTAAGGATACCCAATGTTAAACAGAGTGGATATCTTTCGACAACTACTAAAATACAACAAGAACAGCATGGTTTCATTGAGAATATATTGCACAAGTTTACAAAAGACCTTCAGAACGTGTTATTAATTGTAAAAAAAAATCGAATTTTTGGAAAGTTATATTTAACCTTATTAGGAATCCTCCCGTTTTAATCATTATTAAGAAGACTTTGTGTAATATAGCTGTTGAATATTTTATGAATCCTATAAATTCAAAGCGCCATTAGGGTGTAGTTCATTATCACAGATATCACTTATTCAAACATAATGTTTCAGGAATTTTGATCATATCTGATTCTAAATACTGATATGAGGACAATTTTGAACAATCTAATATAAAAAGGATATTACATCCTTTTTGATCTTTCTGAGGTGGAAAGACACTCTGTAAAAGACATCCTGTGCAAAGACATTTGGAGCTCCCAATGTTCCATCCGTCTGACGCACATGTTTGTTTATATGGTATCAACTGGATGGTTAAGAATACATGTGAATTATTCCAGCACTTGACCCTTCTACTGGGAGACACAGACATAAAAATGAAGGCTTCACATGAATGTTAATATTAAGGGGACACTGAAACAGAGGATGAATAGCAACACAACCCGTTCGGATCTCCATTTTCCCTTTATGTCAGACAAATGGACAGTGTGGCTTTCCTCTCCACTGTGGCCAGTTTCAGGCTTAGTCGGTGGAAAGCAAACCCATCTCCTCCTGCTCCTGGGGGGCCTGACTAATCAAGACACTTCTGACTAAAACCTCCAAACCATCCCCAATTGGTTTGATTTCACTTTCACAGCCTCGAGGAGAAGAGAAAGAAGAGAGGGAGCTGAGAGAGGAGAGATAGAAGATGAGTAGGGGAGGGAGAAGGAGAGCTGAGAGACTAAGGAGAAAGAAAGCGAAGAGAGACACGGGGAGAGGGAGATGGTGGGGGGGGGGAGAGGGAACAGAAGGATGAGAGTATAAGCATTATCTCTATAGCCCAGCCTGTCCAAACACACTGCAGCCTCTCTTACGCTAGCAGAATGCTATTGTGTAAATGTTGCTGGTTTGATGAGAGTCGACTCAGCTCCAACAGTCTGGTCTAGAGGGACCGGCCTTGTTACTGGCTGACTGTAACTGTTAGCCCACTAGCTAACTGGCCGGCTGGGCAGAGTCACAGATTAGAGACCAGCGGGGGCTGCGCTAAAATGACTGGAGTAATCTGCGCTCTGAGCGGCACACAGGGAGGTGGCCGCGACAGCACAACGTCTGGAAGAGATAGTTTCTGGAGACGCTAGTAAATCACAGTTTAACATATGTGTAACCAGGTTGAAATTGTATGTTTATTTGTACGGTTGAAATATCACCAAATCCAGATAAATATAGTTTTTTATATGTTTGAGATGTTTCATTGTGTATATGTATACCTGTACTGTCACTTTAAGAGAGCGCATGTTTGTGTCGTCATTTATGTGCTCCTCTCAGTTTGCGCCAGTCTAGCTGAGGGGAGGTAATGTATTATTTTGTGCATCAGTTTTAAACATTTATTTGAGTTTTTGGTTGTTGAAAACCTTGTTTTATGTATGTATAAATGTTAGGGTTGAACATGCAGTAATGCGTCGATCAATTATAAACATTGCAACTAACTTTTTGCAAGTTTTATAATTGATTGGTTCCCACGTGCTAGATTACAGGGTTTCTGTATGTGTATCTGCCATCAGGAGCTGGAAGTCTGTGTGCCGTGTGGGAGAGACTGCATGTTACAGCTTTTTGTATTTTGTTTATTTGTACAGGTATGTGTATAATGTTCATTATAATTCTCTTAATTTATTTAGTTCTTTTCACATTTTTATTTAGGTTTTATCAGTTGTGTATATGTGGTCAGTTTGCGCCAGTCTAGCTGAGGGGAGGAGCTGGAAGTCTGTGTGCCGTGTGGGAGAGACTGCATGTTACAGCTTTTTGTATTTTGTTTATTTGTACAGACGTCTTCTGTTCCATCATCATTAAAGGAGGAATCAGAAAATGTTCACAGTTTGGGGTCTTTCCTTCACAAAACTCAACAAGAACACAACGCAGAATTAACAAGGGTTAACGGACGTGCATTCAAGTTAATAGAGAACCGTTGATGAGAAAGTACGCCCGTTACATATGCATGACTTGCAACACAATAATGGTAGGATATTTTCCTCAATAGCTTTGCACAGATCCTCCTATTTTCAAAAAAGGTGCAGTCCTTAACACTAATGATTAGAATTTGTTTTCTCGTGGAAACCAATGCAAACTAGCAATTAAATTAAAATGCATATACGTAAAACAGTATCAAATGGCAACACATTGTAATATATATGTTTCAGTCCCTAAGCATTGTAATAACATAATGTAATAATAATGTATTGTGAGAATCCTGTCCTTACCGAAAATGGACAGGTTTCATCTTTATTCAAAACAAACATCGTTTCAAATGAAATAATCATTAGGTATTAAATATTGCTTTGTGATACCAATAATGTATTCCACTTCAGTAATCTTCTGCAGGCCAGAAATATTTAATACCCACAGAAAATAGGGTTACATCAGGAAATTAGGTGCATCGTCTCTGGCAGTGTAGCTTTACCGCAGGGTGGAGCAAACTCTAATTCGCTCCATTAAAACTGAATTTCCCTTTTCTTTCTCCTGGATGTTAATTAATCATAGCCTACTAATTACACTCCCTGCTGGGATTACCTTCATTACCAGAAAATAATAAAGTAAAAGACATTCTCCCCACATCAGCTATGGCTGTATGTATGTATCACACTCATAGCTCGAACGCATTTGGTAGATATGGTAGAAGACAGTAAGAAGAGCGTCAGATAAATCCACCCCTAGCCTTATCTGCCGTGCTATTGGAATATTCTAGTCTGCAGCTGCCGTCCTAAAAAATAGATCACTTATCTTCAGTGAAATTAGATTTCTCCGTTCCGACCGTGTAGCCTCAGACCTGCCACATGATCCTGACTCAATCAGTCCAAACTCAAGGCAACACACAACATCCAAACGCATATTAATGCTGTATGCGCAGCCATAATTTTGCCTTGCTGCGTGTAATACATTAGCATCACAAAAAAGCTTGGAGATAACTAAATGTCAGAATGTAACTCGGGGTACACAGAAGGGATTGGCATCCAATTATCAGGTTTACTTTTTATTTCTTTGAGCTGCGTTGAACAAGAGGAGTGAAATGCTGAGTCAGACTATTGTCATCTGACCATCAACCAGCAGACAGAGGAAGCTTGGTGAGGCCAGAGTCCACGCAGCCACAGCATACGGCAGTTACATTAACCTGCCGGCCCAACATGGCAGAGTAGGGCTAGCAAACGCTAGTCTCTGTAAGCACCGCCTACACCAAGCACTAAGAGGTACACCTTGTAAGTGGTTCTTAAGTATATAATACAGACATTAGTGAAGTTATTTTCCAGGCAACTAACTTAACTGAGTCTAGCCAAGCAGTTTATTTATGTGAATATCATACATACATATGCAGAAATGTAACAAATTGATATATAGCATCTACTTGATTATGTCCTATTTATGAGCGCTTAGCTGCTATGTCTGCATAAAGATACTTCAACTGTTTGCACTTGGCAACGGGACAAGTAATATCTGTGTCGGATGTTCATATAGCACTAACAAACAGCCGCCTCAGCACTGTATTCATTATAACGGTCAAAATAGACAGATCTGAGGTGAGTAGAGGGTCAGAGTTCATATTCATTGGCTTAACTGCACTACTGCAGAGTGATCAGGCACCATCTCTAAAGATGGGAAAAAAGAAAGGTTTTGATTTGAATGGTGGGTTTTTGTACCATGGGAAGAAAATAAAAAAGGAAAAATAAACATTGGGTTAGTAATGACACAATTAATATTCTGTGGCGATCTGTAATTGTAATGATTAATCTGAAGAAAACAAATATTGTATGGAGTAATTTTATTGCTGTGTCTCTGAGGCTGAATGACTCAAATCCCACATAAGCACGGTGGGTGTGAGGCAAGCGACAGTACCCAGTTTCTCTTCACCAAACAACATCTGGCCAATGCACAGAAACAGATCCATCTCCTACCCAGCAGAACCAGGTAGCACCACATTAGTTACTTAATGGACCATCAGACAGTGGAGAAACACCTTCCTCTCTGCCTTTAAAAGCAGAGCTGAGGTAGCATATGTTTGAACTGTGGGTATTGACATTTTTTTAACTAAAGAAACAACCAACACATATTTGTACCTAGAATGTATTGCTCTATTTGTTCTGAATTACTTCAAAATAATCATTTGGCAACGTATCCAGTCATCAACGAATGTATGGAACAAAACATCACTACATCGCTAAATAAGTCTGAATAAAGGAATAAATCATTTAGAAAAGCGTAAGACAAGGTAACTCTGTTGGGGCCCGGAAGCACAGCGTGATATAACGAAGGCATTTATTACAGTAGATCCTGTGCTTGGGTGTAATGCTCTTTGCCACTCGCATACATAAACTCTGCTGGCATTGCGGAGTCTAAAAGTTAGCACATTAGCTTGATAATCAATTAGTTGACAATGTATGTTTGCAAACTGTGTTTGTTAACCGTCGTCGTCCAAGAAACAGGTGGGAAGAGTATCACATGCCGTACGGAGAAACACCTTGATGAGGAAAGAAATATGTATTGAAAAATGATATTTGTAACACACATGGTTCTCCCTCTACAACAACCCCTGTCCATCTGTATTGTCTCGGGAGTGATCGTATCTGAGCCATGGCATCCTCTGTTCGAACAATGACAGATGGAATCACACAAGCAGCAAGTTGAAAAGTGTGTGTTAGATAGAGGAGAAACACATGAGGTGTGGTACGCACAGATACATATCAGCCCGGAGAAGACTCACACCAAACAATACATCTTTAAATGTGTCAGTGTGTTTTATGATTACAGCTTGGAGAAACAGCTACGGAGGCAAAACAAGCTACGTACATCGATTCGGTCCAATGTCAAAAGAGGGAATTTTAGTAAAACTTCTGGAAATAGCAATTCAGCAAAATCGCCGACTCGAAAATCATTATGACAAAAAGGGAAAAGACCAATCTGACACTGTACAAGTAATATAAAGCTGTTCTTTACAACAGCCCATAGACTCCCTGTGAAGTGCTTAAACAGCAGTTGGTGGGCACAGCCACAGTACAGCGATATGCTTCTCAACTCCATCAGTGTCAACATGACCAATTGGTCCATCATCAGTGTCATGGTCAGAAAAGGGGAGCTTCCAAGGCGCTCACCAAAACAAACATTGATTGGGTGAATCGCTTGTTCATAAGAATAAAGCTCTCTGATCACCATACGTTAGAAGGGGGAGGTGGGGGAAATTGTGCAACGCCAGCATATTTTACAATTATTCTAATGTAGCGTTAGAGGAGGGCTTTACGGAACTGTCACAGTCACTGCATTGTAATTTATTAACTTTCTCCCGCTAATGAATTATACAGTACTTTTTTTCTTTTCAGTCTGCCTGGGTGTGTAGCAGGCTCTTACGGAACACACTTCCTGTGTGTGTGGTGAATTCTCACCGAACACAATTCCTAGGCGTGTGTCCGTGGAACTGAAGATTTGCTGAATTGCTAAGGACCACACGATGCAATATCTCAATACATACTGTCTGATAAATGAAAAATGTCTGTTTTTTCGCAATTGTATACTTGACAACAAGAGACTGATCCAAGACACAATCGAAGCAACATCAGTCAGATCTCAGTGTCATGCCTCCGAAGCTTCAGCATCAGCATCTTCGGGCAGACTCCGGCTGTCCTCGTCACCGGCCTTCTAGCCATCCCGTTCCATCATTCCACATTCCAGATGTATTTTTCATATCGCCTGAGTTACTGTGAGAGATTGTTTGTGTCTCCACCAGTTGATTACTGACGAAGCTGTTTTAGGCTTTAAGGGATTTTATCCTGCACCTGGCTTCTCAACTCACTTTCTACCTCGTGACACTCAGATCTATATCCTGTTGAGGGGACTTGAAGTGGGCCGTGCATGAAAGAAAGCCCTAAAAAAAATCACAGTTGATTTATCATAATAAACAACAGTTTAGTGGCATACATCTTGGATTGTATCCTAATTGGTAGGCTGTTATTATCAGGTGAAAGGATCAGTGACTGCTACAGAGGATTTCACTTGTGTCCCCTAGGGTTCTGTTCTCAGCCCAACCCTCTGCTCTCCATGCACAAAGTTACTAGGCTTTTTAATATCCTGAAATGTATTTACCAATATTGTTATCCAGATGATAATTATCTACTTTGTTTGTTACTTCATGCCATCTAGATGACGAAACCCTTTTCTGCAAGCAATACACCTCAGTTTGGGGGCACCTCGCTATGTTTAGACACATAGACGAAGACTCACTCCGCAAACCCCAGAACATAAATGCTTAATTTAATGCTCATAGTAGACTCAGTTTTGGGCCAGTTTGCATAACAACTCATTCAACATGCACTGAAGGAGATGCTCAGAGACTCAGTAATTACACAGCATGGATCACAGCTGAGCACTCCGGAGATATTCACCATTCACAGTAAACACCCAGTGAAAAGATCGTGAAAAGGGACCGCAACCAGAACCTCCTTACTTTCATGGGATGTCTTAGAAACATTTTTTTGTGGGGGTAGGGCTGACAACACACACAAACAAACAGCCAATCAGATTTTTTCCCAGCAGTATAAGACTTATAGCAGCTGCCACAGCATCTGTTTTTCTCCCGGCCACTGGATAAAAACAACACATCTCTCAGACAGGGGTATCATCTTGCATAAACCTTAACTAGAAAGCCCCATTCTAATGCAGATCAAAAAGAGACAATTATAGATAGAGGGCCAGGGAAGCGACCATCACACTGATCAGTCAGCAGGCAGAGCAACGGTAGCCCAGTTGGCTAAAAGGCAAAACCCCTCAGTACAGTAGGGATCTCATACAGTCATATGTCCAGTCATTAACGTCAGCCGGACTGTGATTGGGACTAAACGATGGCGTAGAGACCTGGAGCGTATTCCCCAGGAAAGCATCAGGTCGTGCAGCCTGTCATGTTGAATCAGCCTTGGCGAAATGAAGAATGACAAGAAGCGAAAAAAGCAGCGGCTCCTGTTTTATTTATATTTCTATGTTAAACCTCCTGAGGATGACGAGTCTGGCCCGGCTGCCGGAAAACACCGCGAAGGAGAGAGAGAACAGCCCATGACGGTACGCTGGGGTTAGGAGTCTTCAAAAACAAAATCTGATTCTTTCTGAAATCTGCCACAATTTTCTTAGAACCAGTGACTGGACATGCAACGCAACAATTTTTTTTTTTAATATTCATCAGGAAATATTTTTCCAGGATGGCTCTGGTCAATCCTTACGACCACAACTAAAGCGTTAATTCTATTACAAATCCTTTAATATGTTCATGGTTTCTATAAAATTAGTACTCTTTGTTAGGAAGGAAAATGGTTGATGGTGTTCCTCAAATAAATGTACGGTTAGGTCATGTGTAGTTCAGTTCATAGAGCTTGAAAACCGGAGTTGTGAGTTCATTTCCTGGACAAAAGTAGCGTTTTTGTATTCCACAGTTAATACAATAAATGTGGAAATGTTTTCATGGAACTCCACCCAAACGAATGGAAATGTCATGGCAACGCGTCTCCTCGTTAATGCCAACATGTACTTTTGTACACATAATATTTTGTCCAAATGTATTATTTAAATATATTATTCAATGTCCATTGTTTTCAACTATGAGGAAACGCATTCAGCGTTCTAGTCAGAGCATCTAAAATGAAACTCATGACGTCCCTATAGAACCATTAGTTTTAAAAAGTTCTTAAAGAAGTTTAATATTCTGAAAACTACTCCGTTTCACATTTTAAAGTTTGAGTGGTGTTTACACATTCCATGTTTCCAGGCTTAGAAGGCCATCTCAGTAAAAATACGGGAGACCGAGGAAGAGAGGAAGAGAACAGAAAGAGAGGGGGAGAGAAAAGGCTCTCGTGGCTATAGCATTGTGGATTAGCACAGGAAAATAGCCACACTAGAGACGGCTGGAGGCGTCGCCATAGAAACAAAGGAGGCTCCGCCACTGATCTCATTAGTCTACAGCAGGCAGGAGACAGGGATTCTGAGAGCAATGGAACGAGAGGAACAATGAAAGGAGGGAGGATACAAAGAGAAAGGGAGTGTGTTTGTTTGCCTCACTGGTTATGACTGTATGTTATACACGGTTCTGTCACCGCCGTGTTTCTAAGACAACAACGTAAGTGGCTAGTGGTGAGCAATGTAAATCTACAGTGTGTGGATGACACTGTAAATACAAGGGTGGAAATCCAAGCTGCCCGTTTATAGAAGCAGCGGATGGCAAATGTTTATCGTGTGATTGGTTTGAAGCTAACAAACGACGGATTCTTTGTTCGCTCCGTTGATGACAGTCAAACACAATGCTCCCGTGCTGTTCTCAGAGGAAGTCAGGAAATGATTTCTGTAGATAATGCGTGACGCCCCCTTGATAATTCCACGCTCCCGGAACTCTGAATCGGATAAAGGGCTGAATTAAAGACCACAACCACAGTAGACTTGTCTCTATAGCGACCAATTGTTTGCTACCAAAAGTGTTGCGATCATGTAGGAGCTCAGATCAGAGAGTTGGACAATCGGTCCCATTCAAGTAAATTGGTCAAATGTCGTTAGAGTTGTAGTAGCTAGGAAATCTCTTTCATATTTAGCTGTTTATGTTTTTTCAGTTATGGAACATGGTCATTAGGCTTGGCTCAGTGATCATCTGATTTGCCTGAGAACACGAAGAAAAAGCCAACCGATATGACTAGGCAGGTCTGCCAAATGAAATAAATGGTAAGTAGCAATAGAGACGGTACAGATTTCATGTATATCAAGTATAAGAGGTAGGTCCTAATATACCTGAAAGGCTATCCACAAGTCAACCAATACAGTCAAAAGGCCTAGCCTGGGTTATCGTGTAGCCCAGATTATCGTGTATTCCGGGTTATAATGTAGCCCGGGTAATCATGTAGGGAACATTGGACCTAGAATACATTCCACTTGTCACAGCATTCAATTTGGGTACTGGATAATATCCAACCTCTACCATCTAATGCAAATTACTGTCATGATAACTAATCATTTGAGAACCCTTATTGTTCAATAAGCGATGGTTTATCAGCTACACTGAAGATGCCGACCATATTGACGACCTAGAGGTGAAGCGAATAACCTTGACCATCAGAATCAGCGTTATTGGCCAAGCTTGCGTAAACAAACAAGGAATTTGACTCCGGTAAGACTTTGCTCTCAAAGTACAAAACTCTGTTAACATCTAAAAACAGAAAGGACACTAAGACATATACAAAATATTGTTTAGATATATAAGATTTAAATATGAATATAATGCAAGGCGGTTCAGTGCAATGATAATATATTACTAACTATTTATGAGCATTCAACAGAGGGACTGCTTGGGGGAAGAAATTGTCTTTATGTCAGCTGGTTTTGGCAAACAGCGCCCTGTATCGCCTACCAGAGGGAAGGAGGTTGAACAGTTTGAGACCAGGATGTGAGGGGTCTGCAGAGATTCTTGTTGACCTTTTCATGACCCTGGACCGGTACAGGTCCTGGATGGAGGGAAGGTCAGCTCCAATGATCCTCTCTGCAGCTCTAATTGTCCATTGCAGTCTGGCCCTGTCCTGTTTGGTGGCTGACCCAAACCAGTGATAGAGGTGCAGATGACAGACTGAATGATGGCTGAGTAGAAAGAGGAAAGAAAGTATAACCCCTGCTGTGCAGAGTCAATGTGGGGAGACCCTATTAGGTCATGAGAAATGGTTGATCCCCGAAACATAAAGAAATCCACAGTGGACAAGGGGGGATTGGGCGGCATCTTCTCCTGAAGTCCACTGTCATCTCCACAGTCCTCTTGGGGTTTAACTCCAGGTGGTTCTGGCTGCACCATTGGACCAGCTGTTCCACCTCCTGTCTGTAAGCAGACTCATCACCATCCTGGAACAAACCAATGACAGAGTTTTCACAGGCAGGTTCTTTGAGGCGCAGTCATTAGTGTAGAGGTAGAGGAGCAGCGTGGATAGGACACACCCCTGTGGGGCGCCAGTGCTGATGGACTGGCTTTTGGATGAGATGCTCCTTAGTCTGACATTCTGCTGCCTGTCAATTAGGAAACTGATGATCAACTGACAGGTCGTGGCAGGTAGTGAGACCTGGGTGAGCGGGTGAGGGGTGTGATAATGGGTGCTTTTCAAACCTGCAGTAAAAGTAATTCAGGTCATCAGCCAGACTTGGATTTTCTGCAGGGTGGGAGGATGGTCTCTTGTAATCCGTGATCTGTTGCAGGCCTTTCCAAACTGATGCAGGGTCATTGGCTCAGAGGCTATTTCTTGGTTTCTCACTGTAGCTTATTTTGGCTACCCTGGTCTCCTTTGTCAGCTTGTTCCTGGCCTGCATATATAGGTCCCGGTCCCCAGTACTGTAGGTCTCCTCTTTGACTTGACGCAGCTTCTTAAGATTAGGAGTGAACCAAGGTTTGCTGTAGTTGTATGTGCAGAAGGTCTTGGTTTGCACACAGATATCCTCGCAAAAACTGATGTAATATGTTACAGTGTCAGTGAGGTCATTGAGGTCTGTAGCTGCAGCTTCAGAAACGCTCCAGTTGGTGCAGTCAAAGCAAGCCTGCAACTCCAGCTTTGATTCTATTGTCCATTTCTTCACAGTCTTTGCCACAGGTTTAGACGTTTTTAGTTTTTGCCTGTAGGTTGGGATGAGATGAAGCAGGCAGTGGTCGTAGAGTCCTAGAGCTGCTCGGGAAACAGCACAATTGGCATCCTTTAGAACTGTGTAACAGTGGTCCAGTGTGTTTTTGTCCCTGGAGGGAATCTTTAAATGCCTGTATTTAGGGAGTTCCTGATTGAGTTTGGCGCTGTTAAAAACCCCAACAAAAATGTCGAGAGAGTCCGGGTGTTTTTTCCCTATGTCAGTTATCTGGTCAGCTAGCGGTTGTAGCGCATCTGCTACGCAGGCTTGTGGTAGTATGTAAACACTGACCATAAAGAATGAGAAGAATAGACGGGCTTACAGTTTTAAAGACAGCCTCTAAGTGAGGGCTGCACGTCATCTCCTAACAAGGGCATATTTCAATGTCCAACAGAAATGGGCAGAAGTAAAGAGCTGAGCAACAGTTACCAGAGCCAGATTGTTATGGCCAGATAATTGGATAAGTGGATCTCTGAAACAGCAAGGCTTGTGGGGTTCCCCAGGTCAGTAGTGGCAAGTACATACCGACTGTGGTCTGAGGAGGGACAAACCTGCGACAGGGTGTTAGACGCCCAATGCTTAACAGATGCGTGAGGGCAACAGTGACTGCCCTATCTGGTCCAAGCCCACAAAGGATCTACTGGTCTGTGGGGATGTGTTTGACCAACAAGTCCGATCCAGAACGTCTCCACCTCGCAAATGACAGGACTTCTGCAGCTTCTGCCTTAGTGTCAGAACCACAGGACACTTTCAGGGGTCTTTTGGAGTCCATGGCACCCCGGGTCAGTGCTGTTGTGGCGGCACTTGAAGGATCATATTAGGCATAATGTTTTGGCCCGTCAATGTATATTGGATGTTCAGTGAGACAGTTGGCAGACTGTATCTATAGAACTTGCACAGAAGCAAGAGAGACACATTCTCATTGTGGAGCTAGACAGTCTTAATGTAATGAATTACCTATGACTTCATTATAAAAGGTGAAAAGAGCAAATATTGCTATGGCATTATTTCCATAACTCCAAACTAAGGGGAGTCAACAAAAGAAGACAAATGAGATTATATGAGAAAATATGAGACCATCAGTCAAAGCCAGGCACAACGCAAGACACAACAATATCTTCCGTGTTTCAGAATACAACATCACACAGCTGTGCAAATGACAGGATAGAAATGTATCACTAGCATAACAAGCAGGGCCCCTATAGTCCAGGTAAAATAAAGTATGTCGTTAGCTTTGAGCTAGCGACAAGCAGTTTTGTAAAGGGGCACACACAAGTCAAAGCCAAATCGCATGTGGTAAACATTGGCAAATTGTTTAGACCTTCAGAAGGTCAAGGGGTATTGAACTATTATCCAATGTGCTTCAGAGACTGCTGGTGGTATTTAATTTATTTATTTTTTAACTCATCTTGCCTGCATCCCCTCTCATTTCAGGTGTAAGTTACAGTCACGACTTCTGCAATGTACAGCGAAGGAAGAAAGTATTTGATCCTTGTTTTAATGGTACGTTTTTTTTAACAGTGAGAGACAGAATAACAACAAAACACATTTCAAAGAAGTTTTACACAGTGAATTAAGTATTTAATCCCCTGTCAATCAGCAAGATTTCTGGCTCTCATGTGTCTTTTATACAGGTAATGCGCTGAGATATGGAACACTCTCCTAATCTCAGCGCGTTACCTGTATAAAAGACACCTGTCCACAGAAGCAATCAATCAGATTCCGAACTCTTCACGATGGACCTACGACAAATAGCTGTCCAAGGATTTCAGGGACATGATTGTAGACCTACTCAAGGCTGGAATGGGCTACAACACCGTCGCCAAGCAGCTGGGTGAGAAAGTGACAACAGTTGGTGTGATTATTTGCATGTAAGAAACACAAAATAACTGTCAATCTCCCTCGTTCTGGGGCTCAATGCAAGACCTCGCAGAGTTTTAATGAGAACGGTAAGGTATCAGCCCAGAACTACATGGGAGGATCTTGTCAATGATCTCAAGGCAGCTGGGACCATAGTCACCAAGAAAACAATTGGTAACATACTACACCATTAAGAACTGAAATCCTACAGGAAGGTCCCCCTGCTCAAGAAAGCAAATATACAGGTCCGTCTAAAGTTCACGACTGAACATCTGAATAATTCAGAGGAGTACTGATTGAAAGCGTTGTGGTCAGATGAGACTGAGTTCAAAAGCACCATCCTCACTGTCAAACAGTGGGCAACAGAGGTGGAAACATTATGCTTTGGGGGTGGTTTTCTGCTAAGGGGACAGAACAACTTCACCACATCAAAGGGATGATGGATGGAGCCATGCACCATGTCAGATCATGTCTTTGTCAGTGGGCAAATGTACAAAATCAGCAGAGGATCAAACACTTTCTTCCTTCACCGTATATCAGTTTAAAACAACAGCTCTGCTTATTAAAACAGCAGGCATCACTACCTGGCTGCCAGTTGGAAAAGAGTGCTTCAGGTCAAACAAACACACTCTTTAACAATTAATCACTCTGTCCATAAGAGAAAGCAGCGTTGTGTGAACATACTTTACATTGTCGCTGTGATTGGTTGTGTTCTATCAATACTCTTTTAATGCCTCGAGATAAAAGCTGATTTTCCCAGCAGGTCTTCTGTTAGTCTCTCTCTAGACGAGACGATAACAGGAGGCCTGTGGAGAAACCGCCATCAGTCTCTGAGAAATAAAATCTCATGGTACTCCCGAATGACACACACACACAATGCTTGCACACACACACACACACACACACACACACACACACACACACACACAGAGGGTCATATAACACCCCAACGACAACAACTCTAGATCAATCACCTTCCACAGAGAAGAGAGCCAGCAGGGCAGACAGACACCCCTGTCCCCCCAGACATCGATTCAACATCCCTGTCTGAGTGAGAGTTCAGGAGCATCTCCATACCGCACCAACCTCCCTCCCTCTCACTCTGATTTAACTTCTTCCATTTCCTGTGACATTTGTGAAAGTGACCAAAAACAGCTATGCGCTTTATTCTTCTCCAGTGCCCAGGGATTCGTATTGGGTAATGAAAAGAGCACCTAGAAATGCTCCAGACCTAAGTGTCCCAGCTCCTAATACGGACTGAATAGACTCCTCATTGATTAAGTGGTTACTGATAATACTGTTCATTGGTTAGGAGGTTACAGATTAGACTTCTCATTGGTTCGGTGGTTACAGATTAGACTTCTCATTGGTTCGGTGGTTACAGATTAGACTTCTCATTGGTTCGGTGGTTACTGATTAGACTTCTCATTGGTTCGGTGGTTACTGATTAGACTTCTCATTGGTTCGGTGGTTACTGATTAGACTTCTCATTGGTTCGGTGGTTACTGATTAGACTTCTCATTGGTTCGGTGGTTACTGATTAGACTTCTCATTGGTTCGGTGGTTACTGATTAGACTTCTCATTGGTTCGGTGGTTACTGATTAGACTTCTCATTGGTTCGGTGGTTACCGATTAGACTTCTCATTGTTGAACGTTTAAAAAACAAAACAGAAACGTGTGGATGCTACCCAGACAAAGTCACTAATAAATGTGTTATTTCTTCCATCCAACTTGTTAACAGCTCTGACATCACGACTTCCAACTGGAATCAACGCCCCTCCTGGTAGAAGCCAGGAAGAAGACAAGGAGTGGGTGTGGAGGAAATACATTAACACATGTCATCAAGCTCATAAAACACCATGTACGGAACGAAAAACAGAAATACGAAGACAGGCAAGGGGTATAAATACAAGGGCCCAGTAATCGAATAATCAACAAATCCCAGGCAGCCCATCCAAAGCACAGAACAAGCACTATAGAGATGTCCCTGTCACCAATATGGGCAGCGTTGTTCTTCCTGTTTCGGTGGGACAAATCCCAGACTGAACTACACAGTTATGACTACCTCTGAAGAAACCCTCGCATCAGAGCTTGTTTGAGATGCACCCAAACACACACATGTTTGCCTTCGTGCTGTGTACCTAGAAATCCATATTCCTCATCCCAAAAGCCCTAACCTTAAGCCAAAAATCTATGTATGCTATCACAAAGCCTGAAACGGTAGATGAATGGCTATTGTCATGGTCAATGTCTTCCGTAAAAACTAATTGTTCGAAACCTCTGAAATATTCAGCAATGGCACACACAAAGAAATCATAGATATCGGAGTAAAAACAAAGATAACTTTTTAGATTAATGGAGAGAATTTAGGCTTTGGCACCGATTTTTCTGGTTTTACTATCTTTGTGGGGAAATCTTGTCGCTACAAACACACATGAACATGGGGCACAAACACACACACCAAATCCAAACAAAGTAAACAAAGAGAACTCATTTGGAATATGTTTACTTGCCCACTAAATTGGAATAAAAAAGCACACTATTTACATAATAATAAAATGTGTGCGAATGTACATGGTTGACCGAGTGATGTGGGCATTACAAGTGGCTTTCCAGCATGTCGTTGGGGAAAATGAATAGGGATAAATGACAAGGTGCCAGCCTTGTATCAGGGCGGTTCTGGTTTAAACTAGTAAGATTGCTTTGTTGTCTCTGTAACAACGATTAGGAATGCAATGGCGTGTGTAGGAAGATTAGAAACCGTGGTCATCCTCAGCTGTGACTGTTTCATCTGTCTTGCTGTTTAATGAGATAGAAACGACCTGTGAACAACATGCTTTCAGTTTAAGTACACTTAAAACATATCCCCACTTAAAAATTCTAAATACATATTAATGATAATATGAAATCAATTTGCATGTAAGTGTGTTAATACAAATTATTATTATTTCCATTGTATTTTTCACAATTTAAATAGTACATGAACACTACATTATTTATATTTTGTCAGAGCTCCCTCCAAAGTCAGTCTACCGCCACTGCAGGCAGGCTTCGGCGTTTGTCTTCCCCGGCCTTCTAGACACCATCGTTCCCTTCCTCCATCACATTTTTGTCCAGAGTCGTCATCACAGACACCTGGTGCTCATTCCCTCATTAATAAAGTATATAAATCCCCGGTGTTTGGTCTTCTTTGTGTGGTATACAGGTCCCCCGTGTTTGGTCATGTCTTTGGGTGGTATTGTTCTATGTTTCTTGTGCTATTTGTGAGACGTTGTTTATGTCCTTCATTTAAGAAGACATTTTCCTTATATGCGTTGTGTCCCGAGCTTTATTATTTTGTGTGTACTAGCGCTGTGGTGACTTTATTGAACAACCACCAACGCTACTCGTTCCTGTGCTGTGGCTCCATCCTTCCTCCTGATATACCGTGACATATTTAGTATACTAAAGTTGAACTTAGGTGGTACCAAAATACAATATATACAGAAAATACATTAACAATTCTATCTTTCCTTACCCTAAAATGGGCAGAAAGATGGTCTACTTGTTAGAGCATCTGACCAGGAGGTGAGAGTTAGCTACATAAAAATCCTAGAGCCAGAGAGGTAAAATAAATGTTTCTGTCCAATAGGAGGGGTGGTTAAATCTAAAATAAATGTTTCTGTCCAATAGGAGGGGTGGTTAAATCTAAAATAAATGTTTCTGTCCAATAGGAGGGGTGGTTAAATCTAAAATAAATGTTTCTGTCCAATAGGAGGGGTGGTTAAATCTAAAATAAATGTTTCTGTCCAATAGGAGGGGTGGTTAAATCTATTTGATCCCAAGTTGCTGGTAAAAAATGTAAATGTGTGGCAAAATATTACAAACATTCTGCTTCTGTCCACTTTGTTGTGTTATAGACTTTATTTAAAATCAATTGCATTAATTATATTCACATGTGTGCTTGTTGTGGACCCCCCCCCCAAAAAGTTTGGTGATTTTTGTTTTGTTAAAAATAAAGTTCTATATAGTTCTTGTTGATTCTCCAAAACACAGTAAATCCTCACTGCATTAAATGATAAACGTCTATAGAAATGAGTTGTTCCCAACAGTAGCAGTGTATAATGGTTCACGCCACAGTGGAAAAATATATTTAGTGCACAGATATTATGTACACTTCAGGTGCTTAGTTGCCTAGCGTCAGAATGATTCTGATTGATCAAGATTCACTTCATTGCTATTCCAGAGTAGCTGCAGTTCAACTTTATCATTATCCAAGTCATAGCAGATCAGACACGGTAGAAATAAAGCTATAAGAGAGACACAATGACAACTTGAACATCACTAGAAGAGTGACAGGAAGAGGAAAGTGCTGATAATCTTTAGTTGAGGCCTCCATGAATTCAGATAAATTCAGCATCCTGTATGCTGCTGAGAGAAGAATATGACCGCAGTAATGGAATATTTCAGATACCAAAATGAGGAATAAAACAACCTGAAAATGAAACATCTTCCCTTCTAAACCTCTTTAATTTCTATCATCTTTATAGCAAATGCTCCAGAAGATAGAGAAGACAAGAAGATCATGTAAATGATGAATGATCCACTCTAGGGGTTACCTACGCCTGGCACCCAGGTTCACCGCGTAATAGGACAGCGCGAGACAACACCGCTAATTCTGAATACAGCAGCCCAGGGGCGACGTTTCACAGTTGACGTCAGTGAGTAATGGCTTGTTTCGTGAAGTAACATCCACTTTAATGAACGGCACCTAACGCAGGGATTGGAGCCGCCTGCCAGTCTGGAACACAACCAGGTTCTTTGCCGCTACACGGCACGTAGCGTTAGCGGTCAGGATGAATGGTAATGCCTAATAATCACACCGAGCCGAGGGGAGGAACGCTGGTCTGGGAATGGTGAGCCAGAATCGGAGGGGTTTGGACACCATAAGCTTTGTGCGCGTTGCTGAACCGCTCAGTCATCTATTACAGAAATACTTCAGATTGTAACTGCTTGAGCTGAGATTATATATATATATTTGTATATCAAAAATCTGGAAAACAATTGCAAGTACTACATTTCTTTACAGGCTTTCGAACTTGACACCGTTTTTCAAAATTCACTGGAGTATAAAATATATCGGCTGAACAGTGGATCAAATGAACACTCAAATAGACTGGACTAATTCATCCACACAGTGAAACAGCATTAATAATTCAGCTGTTTGTTCCACAGCGCCATTGCTTTGGGAAGTGGCTGGCTGATTACGACACACTGCAGTCCCACAGGTCACTTGATGAATATTTGGCTTGTGAGCTGCATTAGCCCGTAACCACAAAACACCGGCCAATCACCTGTCTCCATCTCCTCCCACTTCTAACGGGCCATGCCAGAATAAGCCGTACCCCAGTGGTCCAATTGACTAGACTTCCAGCACCTGTATCACATACACATCCGTCCTGGAGGAGGGGAAAGCGAGATGGAGTGTTGGATCTTGCTCCTGAAGACCTCATGGCGTTTACACAGCAAACACATATCTAGTCAATAACACAGAGCGAAATTCCGCGCAAGGTTCTGAGCGCACAAAACAAAGCACCCAAGTGTACACGTGTAAACCCAAAACGAATGCCTTACTTCACGGTCTAACACGATTTAATTTGCATGAATCCATATCAACCGACCAATAACAAGCTGCGCACGAGCATCCGAGTACACTTCATTGAAATCAGGCACACAGAGAAACTAGGTAATGCCCTCTGAATAAAAGCACCCACTGGGAGGCACACAGAGGAAATCAGTAAGACAATATCTTCTGGCGTGTTCTGACTAGGGTCGAGAAGTATAATTAATATATCAAAGATATCTTGCATTTAATTATTAACAGGTGGTATATGCTAATCTGTGTTAATTATAACTCTAGATGTGTATCATACAAAGCATTCTTTCAGTGTATCTACATTCTTAAATATTGTTCATGCATATATTTGCAGATAGACAATAGCTCAACTAGTCAAAAGGCCTTAATGAAAATTGCATAATTTTTTATTACAAACATTTAAAAGCAATGCTTTTCAATAATAAAATATTGAATTAATAATATATATATATATATATCCTCAAATTAAACACAAATGGTATTCTCTTAGTGTTCTCTAAGTATTTAACACAATGTTTCATATAAATATTAATTTCAGGCAACAGAGGGTTAGAGATTTTGTAATTGAAGACAACTGGTATAATTTATATACGAAAAGAACATCAGATACCTTACATACATTGATCATTTTGTAATAGGAATTTAAAGGACTTTGGGAAGCACAAAAACAAACAGGGATGGATAAGACATAAAAGTTTTAAAATTACTTCTAAAATGACTGCAAAAAATCATCCACATCCTGCAACTGTTTATAATGTATTACAACTGCAGTCATGATAAAGCTTTTCAAATCCCAACAGCCAAATCCCAACATCACATTTTACTGAGTTTCATTAAATTCATTAAATCCGACGTCTGTGTGTACCGCTATTGACAAGTAAAGGTCCTGTGAGGATGTGCAACATATACACCCAAAGGCCTCTAAACAAACCGGAATTGTGTTCCGAAGTGCAGCTGCTACAAAAAAGATATCCATTTAGCCTGGAACGTAGAACAATTTAAGCTCAAAGCGAAACAGTCAACTGAACAACGCCATAGTGGCTGTCCTCGTTTCAAGAATTTCCTCTGGAATGGAATGAGGAACGTATTGATTAAAAAAACGTATTGTAAAACAACAGAGCCCGGCAACCGTAATTATTCCCTGTCATTCAGGTGTGACAAGGGTTTTCACTATGAGTAATTGCTTGCTCCTGATCCATTGGAGCCCTTAAACAGCTTGGTGCAGCTAATTGTTTCCAATATGATGGTGATCCTATTTATTAAAGTAAAGCTACCACTATTCTTCATACTTCACACGTGGTCCACCATAACCACTTGTTTTTTTGGTTTCTTTACAGAATAAACAGTTTTGATACTCGTCACCGTATTCTGTGTCCTGTATATAAGCTTGTGTCATGTGCATTAGATCATTTCTCTTTATTGGATTGCGGTTCCGCTACATAAGCTTCTGAATGACCAAACGGTACGCTAGAAGGTGGAAAGCCTGGGTTTCCTAACATGGATTTCGTGATTACATTTATTGAATAACTCCTGAGGTTTCCGGGGTCTCCACTGAGTTTTCGTTTTAAAGAATCACAGCGATGGAACAATGTACAAACAACTACTACATCAATAAATTCAGGTGTGCATTGGCACATAGACACGTAGAGAGGGGCTGTTATGCACATTGTCTGCATTGTTAAATATTATCTTAATATTAAGCATAATATTTAATATTATCTTAATATCTCAAATGGCTGCCTCCCTAAATCTCAGTGGAGAATAGGTTCAATAGAAAATGCAAATATTTATGGATCAGGAGAAATCTCAGAGTTGCAACAACTACTGAATTCTAACTAGAATCAAACTAGCTCTAGCATTAACCCGCCCCACAGTACAGCTGAGCTTGGAAGCATTCTGCTTCAATGCTTCAACAAATAAAAAAAGAGTGAGATCTTGAAAATGAGAGAAAGACCGATGGAGAGAGACCAATAGAGACAGAGGATACTGCTGCTGTGTGAATCCACAGAGAAATAAAGAAATGTGTTGAAGTGACTCTATTCACTTGTAAATGTTTGGGTCAATACACTATTGATCTGGATGTGAGTAGAGGTGCATATGTGCTCTTATTAGCAAATCCTATGTAACAAAAAATATCTAATTGGAACATGTTAACCCTTTAACTGGCACGCCAAGGGGAATTATATTTTTCAAAAAAAAAAACAGTACCTAACCAGCCAAAGTATAAGTAATGGATATTTTATATGAGCATGACTTAACACTATATAAATGCCAACTCAAATTTTATTTATTTATTGTTAAGTACACACCCAAATTTCTTTTGCTCTTTCCCTAAATATTTGGAAACGAAAAGAAATCCGCCCAAAAGACGCTGATAGAAGGTTCTCTTAGAACCCCAGGGAAACATTGCTCTTGCCACAAGCAATAAGAAAGTTCTTAAGTAAAATGTTAAAAAATGACTGTTAAAAAACGTACAAAAAAAGGCTGGTCAGTTAGAAAAAAGCCTCTGCTCTAAAAAAAGAATATCAAGACATAAACTAACTAAAACAATGAACTCTAGGCAGATGGGTCGAATATGGAGTTGTTTTGCTACAATGACAGAGGCCAAGTTTGGCAAAAATGAAGAAGAACTTCACACAAACTGTAAAGCATGGAGGCGGTAGCACTATGTTGTGAGGTTGTTTTGCTTCTAAGAGCGTGGCTGTCCAACACACTATTATTGAGTTAACTATAAATTCCTCAATATACCAGAACATTCTATGGGTAAATGTGAGGACATCTGTCAAAAAATCTGAAGCTAAACTTCCAACTGAACAACGGAACAAGCCTACCTACAACAGAATTGCTCAAAAAGAAGCAATCATGGGTTATGGAATATCAAAGTCAACACCTTGATTTGAATCCAATCAAAATGACCAACAAAAAAGGCCTCAAACATGACACAGATGAAACAGTACAGTAAAAAAGAATGGCTGAATTAAGTCGTTTCAGCAAACGAGGGAAAGACACCAATTATCCGCACTAGTGAAATCGCTTTTCAGTTGATATTTTTATGAAATATCTATTGTTACATTAGGTCACCGACATTGGTCAACAGTATTAAAGTGAAGATCATATCCACGTGAGAACTTTCCAGGTGGCGTACATACATTCTCACGAGACCGTAATACATGCGCCAAGACCTTATCTCCCTCAGATTGATGAGAATGAGTTTGATTCATTAGAAGTAAGTCAACCGTGCTAATTGCTAAGGTGTTTTGCGTCTGATGGGGGAACGTCCTGTATTTAGCCGTACAGATAGGCGGCTTGCCTTGGTGTCCATGCAGCGCTGATCCATTAGTCAGGGACTGACAACATGGGGTCCATCACTGATAACAGGGCCAGGCTGCTCCCGTAATGCTCTCATCCACTACCCAGCCCTTCAATTATGGTTATCACGTCAGGCTGCTCTGCCCCAATTTAATCTGCCCCGCCTCCTTCCTTCCCGAACGGTCCTATCCGCACGTAGCAGCTGTAAATATGGGTGGGCTCAGAGCACGATGCCCTGTGTGTTCGCTGCAGTGATGGCGACAGGTCCAAGCAGAGGCTGTGTCATGCTGTCAATATATACACTTGACATCTCACGTAACCGCACGCTGTATTGACAGACACCCGTCACAATATGATTGTCTCTAAAGCCGCCGCGACCTCCAATGCAGTACCTTGTATGACGGTTGCACTGAATCAAAACCAATCACAGGATTTGGGCCACACTGCCACCGGCGGTAAAATATTGTTTTATTGTACAGACATTTCTTCTGGAGACATTGTACAGACATTATTGTACAGACATTAGCTTCAAGTGTGGGGGGAGTAGGGCTACCGGAGAATCTGTTTATTACAATGAGGTGTTACTACTGACGTAAGCCCCAATAGATGATGGGCTTAATAAATCTGAGCCATTAGGTACAGCCAACCAGGACTCTCCCTGGGGATATCGAGCAACTACCCTGGGACACTCTGCAGCCTAACAGCTTCCTCGCCGTTCCCCCTCCTCCTTCCCCCGCGGTGCCTTAGAGAGACCCACGTCGGCTACCTCAAGCTTCCCCCTCCGCCACCAGCTGTGCCCCTCCTATTGTTACATGAAGAAACCGGCTCCTATTCACGTTTTGAAATGACGTTTGGTTTCTTTGCATCGGAAGCAATCTACGAATGAGGTTCGACCGAAATCCATGATGTGGTTGTTTGAAAGTCGTGTTACTGGTAGTAGCATTTCTTTGGACATCTTGTCAAAACGACACAAAGTCATGGTTACGCCGTACGTGCATTATGTTGTGTAGGTAAGTAAAGCTAGGTTAGGAGACGACCGTTCTTCTGATCTCTTCTCATTGGTCATAGTTACTGACTGGTTTATTTCTCAGTTTATCACATGTATTAAAACCGCCGTATATATACAGTGTTCAGGGAAACAGTCAATACGCCATAATCCCAATAAAGACAAGCTGGAAAATGTGAAACATGGTACTTTTCTCATTTCAGCATTCTTTTATTAAATAAGGGATTATTGCAAAAGTGTGTGATTTGTAGAGACTCGCCCCAGCTCTGTGTTCTGATAACTGCGTAAATATTGTCAGGAAATCTCGTCAAGATGACGTTGGTCAACATATTTCCATCAATTCACCCTACCAATAAGTAACTGGCTAAATGCAGGCAACGATATTAACAGAAGGCATCTTGTCCTGTAGCTTTTGCTGAGATGGTGTAAGCTTACACAAAACGCAGACCTTTTTAGTGGAGTATTAAAAAAACCTGAGGAACAAACGAATGCTGAAACAACACAAAGAACCGTTTTGATGATAATAATATGAGAATTATGACTCCCACTATTTCAGTCAATAGACAATCATATCCAATGATGTTGATCTATTTTCTGTTTCCAGTCAGTTGTGATTCAGCCTTTGAGAAATGTAACATGAAACACTCTTACACACATGCACGGACACACACACACACACAAAGACTGTGCATCCTTGTGAATCCACTGAGCATCAGGTCTGTCAGTTTGACACAGCGTAAACGTTTAGTGTGAGCCATTAGCTCAGTACTCACCCCGTTAGCACCACCACAAAGTCCATTACATTCCAGCCGTTCCGGAGATAGGAGCCTTTGTGAAACGCAAAGCCAAGCGCAATAATCTTAATGCCCGCTTCAAAACAAAATATCGCAATGAAGTAGGGCTCTGTGTCGTCCTGTGAAGAAAAGAAAGGGTTAGACTGTAAGCAAACAATGACATCAATCAATCGGTTTCTGAACATGCTTCAAAATTGGTTTGTATTTTTTGAGGAAGTGTCATTTGTAACGCAATTAATTGACTTTGTCTATGATGGAGTGAGTCACAGCAGTATTTCAGGTCTCTTAGCCTGTCTGGGTGAGTGGAAAATTAGAGAAACCTTACCCATCTAGAGGAGTGTCTCAATTAAGGAGTATTTTACCCATCTGGGGTAGTGTCTCAATTAGAGGAACGTTACCTTATCTGGGGGAGTGTCTTAATTAGGAGAACCTTATCTCATTTAGGGGAGTGTCTCAACTAGGGGAACCTTACTCATCTCGGCGATGTCTCAATTATTATAACCTTTCCGATCTGGGGGATGTCTCAATAAGGAGAACCTTACCCATCTGGGGGAGTGTCTCAATTAGGGGAATCTTATCTCATCTAGGTTAGTTGCTTAAATAGTGGGCGTAGCCATGAGGCACTTAGCATGCTGGGAGTGACACGTACTTATTAAAACAACTAGTGTGAATTGCACAACTTGACAAGAGTACAACAGGGCACCCACAGTGTTGGAAAGCAGGGGGATTAAAGGCCTCCTCTGTGTGATACTGCTCAGAAAACTCAGCTACCCGGGGGTAACATGTCCTCCCACCCCCCTCCATCCCCATTAGCAGCTGACTGGTTGTGTCATTTAAATCTTTAATGCTAGTACTGAATATAAATAGACAGCCTTACTGTGACAATATATGACCGATTTTCTTTCACTTGGAAACTGTCACGAATGAGGCAAGGTTTGTGTTCTACACGGCGCTTTTAGGGGGAGCACTTCCTGTTCCAGTTCTTGTTTTGCTATATGCTCACAGCTGGGGTGAATTAGCTATTAGTTGGGTTATTTAAGGTTCTAGGGAGTGTCACTACTTGGTCGGTTATTATTTCAATGTCATGTTGCAGTAGAGGTGAGTGTTTGTTGGTTAAGTGTAGCTGTTTTTAATCATTAGTAGCCCCTTATTTAAGCGCACTTTGATTTCAGTTACTATTTAGTTTTACCGTTCGTTGTTTTATGTTAATAAATGAACCCACAAATGAGGAAATACGCTCTGCATGTGGCTCATTCATGCACTTCACACGAACGGTTTGAGAGAAACAGGTGTGTAGGTAAACATTAATCAAATAAATGTCATTTCATACTGCAGGCATAGGCAATTATATTTAGCAGAATGACAAATATCATTAGAGCGGATAGTCGGGAGGGGCACAAAACATAATCATAAGAACCTATTGTTTACTGAAAATGAACCAGAATGAAGCCTAAAAGGCGAATAAGTCTGTAAATACCTTAATAATTATTGCATACCCTCATTACATTTGGACAATTACTTTTGTTCACTAATGAGATCAATAGCCACATGCCTGTTTCCAAACTACATTACATTGGTATGGTGCATTAATCCTGTGGGATAGTTGCTTACCAAGCGCTGTGACATGGGGGTCTTGTCCGAGGCTGGTAGGTGCTGCTCCAATGCAAGAACGATGCAATTGGCTATAATGGTGGCCAGGATTAGGTATTCAAATGGAGTAAGGCAGTTAAGAAAAACCAACAACGTAATTTTATGCATTTCTACCATCTGCAATACATTCCCACAAGAGAAGACAAAATAAATAGAGAAGACAAAATACATTTACCAGTAGGAAGGGTAAGAGAAAAGCCGTTTGAGCAACCATTACATCAAATCACGCCTCAGCAAATAGATACCATAAATTGGAAAATACATAGCATATCAAAAAGGTGAGTATCAGTTGGACTGGACCTGAGTATCAAAATACAACATGAAGCAAAATAAGTGATTTGACTGTTCATGGAAGCTATCTAGTAATTTACTGATCTAGGGTCGCTTAGGGATTTCCTAGATTTGTGCTACAATGGCTCCCAGTAAAAATGAACTCAATGGAGAAAGATATCCCATATGGTTTAGGAATGCAATGGTAAGACAGAGGTGGATAACTGTATACTCAGCAGCGCAGCTAACCGAAATCTACAAAAGTAATTGTTACCATGGCACAAGTGCGTGTGAATGAATTGCATTAACAGGTTAATTAAACCAACCTCATGAAATAGTGGTTCAGTGTGTCTCTAGCCTGTGTCTCTATAGGAGGCCTAGCCGTTTTCACAATCTGCAGAAGATCATTTGTTCATTTGTCATGTTTTTTTAACAAAAGTTTTAGGGGTGACCTAAGAAATGCCCTTGTTTTCCATTAAAAACATACAAAAAATGTGTTTGAATAGGAAATATAGCAGAATGAAGTTTAGAGATAATATTTTTTCATTGAGATTTCGTTGAGATCCGGAGACTGTGTTGACCACTCTAATATAAACAGAATACCAGCTGACTGCTTTCCTAAATAGATCTTGCATCGTTTGAACCTGTGCTTTGGGTCATATTCCGGTTGTAGGAGAAAACTCCTCAAGTGTAGGCCACAGTGTATGGCATGGCGTTGCAAAATTATCTGATAGCCTTTGTTCTTTAAGATCTTTTTACCCTGTACAAATCTCCCAAATCTCTCCACAAAAAGCACCCCCAGACCATTACATTGCCTCCACCTGGCTTGACAGATTGTGTCAAGCACTCCTCCAGCATCTTCTCAGTATCCTTTTGCATTCGGTCTGCCCCTCATGAACGTTCTTCTTTATGATACAAACACTTCAACCTAAAACGTGTCTGTCCATAAAACTTTTTTCTCTGTCCAGTGTTCATTTTCCCATTTTCAATCTTTTCTTTTCATTGGCCTGACTTATATATGCCATTTTCTTTGCAACAAACCAGCATCTCCGAATGATCTCTTTACTGTTGACGTTGAGCCTGGTGTTTTGTGGATTATATTAGTCAGTTGTACACCGGGGCCTCCCACTCCTCTGTCTATTCTGGTTGGAGCCGGTTTGCACTGTTGTGTGAAGAGAGTAGTACACGTTGTACATCGCTGTATGAGATCTTTCGTTCCTTGGCAATTCATACCATCACAGCAGTTTTCAGCTGCGCTAACATGATTGCAAAGGGTTTCTTAATGGTCAACTTGCCTTTTAAAAGTATTAACTGGGATTAGCAAACACAACGTGCCATTGGAACATATGACTAATGGTTACTGATAATGGGCCCCTGTAATCCTATGCAGCTATTCCATTAAAAATCTGCCAACATTAACAATTTCTACACTGTATTTCTGATCAATGATGTGATGTTCTTTAATGGACAAATACATCTAAAAACAAGGACATTTGAAAGTGACTCCAAACGTTTTAAATGGTGGTGTAACAGGTGTTCCGTTTTTGATCATTTAGATGAATGCACTACATGAGACGTCAAGGACATTGTTAATCGATTTAGCCATGAAATCAAGCAGCTCTGTAAATCAGACAACAACGGCTTTCGCTTGCATAACCTGCCTGAGTCAGTGTCTGATCGCAGTTGTGCTCGACTTATCCACAAACACTTTACTCTGCGGATCACTGCTTTGATATGACACCCATCTAACGAAGGCCTGTCAGTTTGCGTTTAGTAGAGCGTGCCATTTACTGTGAAGCAGCATCAGCACCTTGGAGTGAAGCCCGGAGCAGCTGCTGCTGAAACCTGTAATCTCACACAAGTTTCTACAGGCTACATTTGGGGGAAATGTTGAGCGGTTTAGGTTACTATGTGAGACAAGCAAACAGACAAACAACATGAAACAAACAGATCAATGCCGCAGTTATTTGATATGTTACAGTGGCATGTTCCTGCAGGCATGATGCGCAGTATCACTCACTGGCTTATTTACTAATAGTCCATATAATAGTCCATATAATAGTCCATATAATAGTCCATATAATAGTCCATATAATAGTCCATATAATAGTCCATATAATAGTCCATATAATAGTTCATATAATAGTCCATTTAATAGTCCATATACCGGAATCAAATGCATTAGGCAAGTAGTACGTAATTTGCGTATGGGCCTAATCACTCATAGGCACATTTGTAGGTGCTTTACAAAATCAATCGAAATATGGACCTGCTGACAAGACTTTCCCTGCACTTAACCACCTTGGTTGACAAAGACAAATAAAATCAAAAACAAATTGTTGTCCTTTACAGTAGGATAATTCAACAACATACCTGAGTTTCGGATTTATATATATATATAAATGATTACCTTGTCAACACATGACACCTATAAAGGACATCCATGTGTTGCTTATTGCAAGGAAATAAGCCTAAAGTCCCACCAGAGAATAGGAACCGTTGAGTGCCTCCTCATCAGAGTAAGAGTTTATAAGATAAAGATAAGCCTGAATCTGTGATGTTAGTAGCCTACTTTCATAAACTCCAGGCAACAGCAAGTATGATATCCTTGGACACAGCAAATTAACTTGGAAAATAATTCCCCAAACACCCAGCCACCTATTTATCCATTGAACCCCATATAATAGATAACCATTACAACAAAACAGCATATATGGCACAACACATGAGTTGTCTTATAAATCAGCAAAGGATATGGCCATTCTGTAATCTTTTTGGCGTATTTCCGTATGAAACAGTCCTCACTGAAGATAAATAGAGACCGGTTTACCGTGAGACAACTCTGTTTAACAGGGATGGGGTTGTAAATGGCCATTGTCCTGGCTCTCTGGGCCATCGATTGCTTATAGACCCTTGGTCCGCTCGGGGGGCCTGCCAGCCGGGTTGCACCCCTCGCAGGGCCCGCTTGGCAGACCCCTCCCCGGCGGGTGGACAGTTCCTCCTCGAAACGAGCCATTGTGGACATGCACAGATCTGACGCAGAGAATCAACACTCACAGTAGATGACAGATGGTGAAGAAGCATCACAACACACACACACACACACACAGTTGTTCCAGTTCCTCTCGGCGTGTGTGTGTGTATAATGTTCAGCTATAATAAAACATTAACATGCTCTATTTTCATTCGGAGATCCTGTGGGTTTATCTCCGCATTGTAAATTCCCTTAGATTGTCCAAATATAAAACATTAAGGAGAAAGTTTACGTTTCCATGTCACATTTGTCCATTGTGTTCCCCAGGTTGAATGGCCGAATATAGCATAACGTCGCATGTATCCCGTCTTACTGTGTTAAGACATTAAAAACAGCCAATTTGATAGCAATCGCGCATAGCGCAAGTCACCGGGTTGCATTTATCTCGTGTAGCCTCTCCCCGACAGGCTCATCAATGCGAATTTAAGTTTTCATGTGGTACTACCTGACCCGACGTCCGTTTTGCATGGCAGGATACCTTGCATTTATCTCCCTGGTAATAACACTGGGCTGGTCCGCACCTCCGCGTCCCGCTAAATCACTCGCTGGCAATGAACTGGCAACGTAGAATCTGATCACTTTCTCCGAGTTGGGATGCTGCTGCGCCTTATTGCATTTTCATCGCATCTCCAGCCACTGCCCCTTAAGGGTCGGACCACGTGACTGAACAGACGCCAGTCAGTGGCTCCACCTGTATCCATCCCTGTATCCATAGCACCAGGGAGAAGCATCTCCTCACTCGCTCCCTCTGCCTCTGGATGTTGTGTCTCGGCACCCCGTCCCATCCTATTTAAGCGGACTGTGATTTGCTTCACGACGGTACCATTGCACTATACAGCAGAATCGGATTAATAAGAAATACCAAAAATATGCAGAGAATTCTGCGTAGGAAACCTATTATTGTACAATTCTTCATACCATGGCTTACTTATTATGGTCTTACCTGGAGCTTAAGTGCAGTTTGATACATGTACACAGCTTCAGATGGCTGCAACCCATTCATGTAAACTCATAAGCGTATATGACTGTATACGTTCCTGCTGTCAAAACGTTTTGGTCGATAGGATTAGGTACACTTCACATTTCTTATAGATATAATACAGTATTATACAAATACAAGAATGACTACAAAACAAAACACGACCCTACTTTAGGACATTGGGCAAATGCTGCCCTTACTATAAATCTTCAAACAATAATCAACAAAAACAAACAATGTTTAGAATGTAGGTTCACTACAATACATTTTTATTCATTTGTTGTAATACTGTAACAGCAAGCATGTGTCAGTCAAGAGCTATGCTACCTGTAGCTTCATATTTATGTCCACAAATCCACTAAAATACAATTTATATCAGTGTACATGTTAAAAAAATAAAAAGGAAAGAGCCATAGCAGTGGTCAAAGACCACAGAGGTCCAGGAGGCAGACATGGTAGGTGTTAGGATTGTGTAGGGGCAAAATGGGTGCCTGGCTGTGGGGCAGAATGGGTGCCTGGCTGTGGGGCAGAATGGGTGCCTGGCTGTGGGGCAGAATGGGTGCCTGGCTGTGGGGCAGAATGGGTGCCTGTCTGTGGGGCAGAATGGGTGCCTGGCTGTGGGGCAGAATGGGTGCCTGGCTGTGCGGCAGAATGGGTGCCTGGCTGTGGGGCAGAATGGGTGCCTGGCTGTGCGGCAGAATGGGTGCCTGGCTGTGGGGCAGAATGGGTGCCTGGCTGTGGGGCAGAATGGGTGCCTGGCTGTGGGGCAGAATGGGTGCCTGGCTGTGGGGCAGAATGGGTGCCTGGCTGTGGGGCAGGGCAAACCGCTTTCTCCAGGCTCTGGGCTCTTTGGACTATGGCTGATGAATGTCTACATTTAGGAGAACAGCACTGGCAGCTGTAGTACTTGCTCTTGACCTTCCAGAAGTGATCGCCATAGTCAAATCTGAACGAGAAACACATTGCAGCCATAAATGGACATGACATAAATCCAGACGGTTGACAACTTAAAGGAAAAACCTGAATTATGAGCAGAGACAGATAACAAATGATACAATTCAGCAATAATCGTACCTAAAAGGCTCTATCGAGATGTCAGTGGGAAAGGATCTTGGTAAATAAAACCTCTTTGAAATGTGGACTCGTTACTGTATCTCTTCCAGGTTGACAATCCACCGGGCACAGGGGTCGCCGAATGATTTGATGAGTGGGAAAATTAATCATACACAATGGCCTTCGCAAATTCACCAGATCTCAACCTAATTGAACACTTAAGGTGTGATTTTGGGCAGACATCGTTCTTCACCACCATCACTATCATCAAAACACAGAATGAGGTCATATCTTTTTGAAGAATAGTCTTCCATCCTCCCAGTTGAGCTCCAGAGACTCAAAGAACACATTTTATTGAGATAACTTTCTTATTTTTTCTTAAACGTATCACTCATCTGTAGTCATGACATTATTTTAGTTTTCGAACCGCATATACAGCACAACGTTATTGTCAACACAGACACCAACTCTCGTTTCGGGTGTTTTTTTGTCTCTCACCCGATCTGGTCGCCGGACTTAATCGGCTTGCTGGAGAAGAAGGCAATGCGTGGGAAGCGCAGGTCCTGATGCATGGTGAACACTCTGACTGCCAGCAGGTTGGGTTCACACAGGTGGTTAATGAACCGGCCGATGTTACCAAACAGACGAGCGTCGATGCAGTGCAGATCGCCCACCTGTGAGAGAGCAGATCGATCAGTCACTCAAAAATACGAGTTAAGGCTGACCTGTGAACAGTCACCACTACAGTCTTTAATCATTCTTTACTATAGTCTATAAAGTTGACGTATCAAAATAATGCAGTCTCGGCGGTAGCGCGTGCTCGAGGACTACTTCCTGTTGCTAGACAATGATATCGACATTATGTGACAGTCACAGTAATAAAATCAAATATCAGCCAAATGAAATTCACCTTATTGTCCAGGGTGAAGAGGTACGAGTCATTTTCCCTACCATCTGCCTCTGCATCTGTAATGATTTCACCGACATACCTAGATGACAAAAGAGATCAAGATATATATATATATGGTTTAGTTTTTACATCTGGTCATGACATCAATGTTGACTTATGTCATTTGGGCATCGGTCTATTATTCCCGTTTCTGAATCTACTATACAACACATTGTTAGTATATGGTTCGTTTCAAGTGTCTCTTCAAGAACGTCGAACTTACTCGCAAATAAAAGTTCCTTGAGGAATATCCTGCAGTGATCTCACACCCCATCCCATCTCCTGGGTCTTGTAAAGCTGCAGCCGCGCCCTGATAACAGCGGAAGAAAGACACACACGCAGACCAAGTAACGTACAAAAAAAAAATCCGACAAATCAAACACATTTGCCAGATGATATGTACGATAATATTAAACGTCTTGTGCTTTTACACAGTTTAGTCATAGCACATCGCAGGCCATTCCGTATGGATTTGGACAGTGACAAAAGTTGACTATACTCCGGCATTTGTGTACAAATGATATAATGGCAATAATGATGCAGACCATAATTTGATTTAAGGGCGTTTCCTTCCATAAGAGATTAAGAATGTAGAAATCAGAGCATGTTTTTGTACAACACAAGGACCAAAGGAGTCTCAGATATGGCATCGTGACTCAAAGAAGTCAAATAAATCAGAGACAAAGCTAGCGAGTATTTGTTGAAACCATTCATTGTGCAATCTTCAAACTGCATGCTAAGGCATAAAAGTGGTATCCATCTTCGTTTCAAACTGGGTAAGAAAGAAAATAGAAAAAAACGTAGGGGAAAAATAGAAGAGAAAACCTTAGGCAAAAGAAAAGTCGAAAAAAGTAGGTATTTTTCCATTTATATGTCAATACCCTCAATAGAAATCTGACAATTTCTACCTTAACCTATAAGTCATTGTATAATTTCAAATCAAAATGTACAGGACTACAGAGCCAAAACAACAAAACTCACTGTCCAAATCCGTTGGTACCGCTGCGTAAATCAAATGTACTGGCCGCATATTGTACAACAGCAGGACTGAGGCACGATGCTTGCATGTGGGGGGAGAACGTTACCTCAGTCCATTCTGAACCACACGGTTCCTACAGTTCCTCCAACAGGAACAGGCGTGGTTACACTCGAACAAAACAGGCGGCTCCTTCTGACAGAACTCTAGAGGCAAACGCCCCTCCTGACCAGCGACAAGTGACACAGTGACACATTGGTATACTGCTATACGACACATTGGTAACTGACCTTATTCCGGGACATGGTTTACTTACTTTGTCATACCAACAGCGCAGACTGAGCTGGGCGCACATGCAAACGGTTGAGGAGCAGTCCTCTGTGCATACACAATGCTGACAATAAAGGGAAGGGAAAATCATCATAGTTCACCAAGTGGCTCGTTCGTACAGGCCACCAGAACACATTGAACATTGAGCCCTGGGCATTTCAACGAGCACTCGAGGTTCACCTGTAAGTGGGTGATGTCCTTGTCTATATGAATCGGGGAGGTGACGCAGCTGTCAGGGACATATTTGTAGTTGTCGGGACAGAGATCACCGTCCACTCCGTTCACACAGGTGATAGGAACCACCTCATATCCGCGAGAGATGTCCCTGATAAAGACCCAAAAACATAAACAGTAAATGCATCGTCTGACCTCTCTACGTACTTTTTCATCCCCATTTTAAATGGCCGACTATGCTGTTATACCTGCTGAGGAACTTCTCCCCGTGACCGCCCCTTGTTCTCCTAGCATCTGTCAGCTTCTTGTTAGTGTTGAGTGACGCCCACACCTTGGAGTTATACATGCAACAGTCTAGAGGAGTTTCCCCCTCCTGGTTCCTCACGTTCACATCGGCTCCTCGGGACAGGAGGAGTCTGCAGGAGCACATATTATACTGGATGTGGTAAGGCTCAATCAGGATAAGTATTCATAGTACTGTGGGACAAAGCGTTATTTACCTCACAAACTATTTACCTCACAATGTGTGTGTGGGGATAGATGCACTTTTGTCCTCTACGCAGGTAAGACTGTTTTTAAACTTCTTAACTGTTGCACACTGGTAAGAGAAATATTAGGTACAATATTTTTTTGGAAATATTTCTTTTATCCAAAGCCTGATTTATGAAGGTCAAAAAAATGCAGCTTTTCATTTGGGTAAAATAAATATTGCTAAAAAGGTGATAAATTGACAAATGAAAAAGGGATTTCTTATGCGTCTGACTTCATTTAAATCGATATACCTTATAAAGAGAAAGTACTGAAAGACCACCATAACAATCCCTAAGAATGCTTTAAATTTTAATTTATATGAATCCTTGGAGGTGTCGATAAATCAAACAAAACTCTTTGTGGACAAAATTTTGTGTGACAACTAGTATATGAATTGAACTACAATAAAATAATGATGTTTTATTAAATTATGTGCACTTATTTAAGGTTCCAATAATTCTGGAATTGGTTATAAAAACATGTTGCCATATGTTAGTGTTATTTGAAAAATCTGGTTACTTTACACATTGTTCAGTGTGGTGTGTATATATGGAAGACCAAGTCTGCCAGAATTAAAAATAAATGAATAAATAAATGCATCAGTAAAAGTATTTTACATCAAAATATACGTAAAAAAATAATAATTATAGATTTTTTTTTTAATCTGTCGTTTTCTCCTATTTATTTATTTTCACAATAATTTATTTCTGTAATTATTTATTTCTGTAAGTATTTATTTCCGTTGACATTTATTTCTGTATTTCCACAACCGTAGGCAAACGAGGGGGGTGTCAACCATAGTACGTTGCAGTGGTATCAGTATTCCTATTGGTTAATCGGTGTAGGAGTTCCAAGATCGACTTTATATGTCTAGACTGCTATAACTACGGAAGTAATGTACAGGCTATGGCGTTTACATTTCGAAACTGTATGTCCTATTTTGATGTATTGCTAAAACATTTTAGATCACATGCGACGTGCACAATCAAATGATTTGCGCATGATTGGCCGATAAGCGAATCTATTTATGTATCTCTCCGTACACAGTCGGCTCGCAGCTTCAGTTGTTGTGTCCTGAGCAGGACACGCAAATTAAACCGGTTACACTGCGCACAGTGTTCATATCGGACCAAAACGGGTCCAGTTTCATAGAGATTGACCAAAACCACGTATTTAGGAAAAGTCATGGAAGGACAAGGCTGTAGCTTTCAACATTACATATTTATTTGAATTACTAACTGCAACGCCCGCGGGCGCGGGCTGTTGGCGCTCCTAGTTTAACCGCAGTTGGTATCACTATCAGTGCATTGCCGCCCCCTGCTGTCCTGAACGATTACATCCGTTTCTCGCTCTCTGCGCTTGATTGCTTTGGTTAAGTCCCGCCAGTGGCGGAACTAGACTTTTATACACGGGGTGGCCATGGGGTGTCCGAGGCTATTTCCGGGGGTTCATAGACAATGACAGAAAGTTAGTCGTATTTAAACCTATAACCTGGCATAAAAGTAGAATGAATAAATCCTATGATTGATGATTAGAGATAGAAGTAATAATTCCCTCAACACATATTTCTTCAATGTAGCAGATGGTGTGGTCCAAAAAGGTAACTTCACAAAACCCTTGAACATAACAATAGTCTATGCCACCCAAACAAGGGGACATGCAGATCTTTTTCAATCATAATAGCAGTGGTAGTGACCAGTTTAATGAAGGACTGTCATTGCATTGCTAGGCACATGTGCATTCAGTTGTACAACTGACAATATTGGTCTATTCTATTCTATTCTACAAAAACGTGTTAGCAATGTGAATAATTTGACATTATTGGTTAGTCAAGTATAATAAATCATTATATGATTAATAATAATAATAATACATTTACATACTCAGTAACATAAATATTACACTATTTAATCTGGACAAAATCAAGATACTATAGCGTCCAGCGGGGACTCGAACCAGCGCCCTACGGCTCCGCATCCGAGTGCACCACCCACTGCTCCATATAGGGATATTAATTTCAGATCGCTACAATATGCATCACAAACACCATTGCCATCTAAAAGTCAAACGGGAGGTACTACATACTTATTTTTGTCTGCAAATGTTTTTCTCCACATGTCCCCAGGTAACAATTTAGGTGTTATTAAACATATTATTTGTTTACACCATTTCTGATATTTAACTACATAGGCTCTATTTCAACAATACAAATGATGCTAGCGTCTCATCACAAGTCCCAGACAAGCAGACATTTCACTAAGGATATGGAGCGAACTACTCCTGTCACCTCCTCTTATAGCCCCCAAAGCCCGCGAGATTGCAAACACAGAACTATTAATACCCCCCAAACCCCGCGAGATTACAAACACAGAACTATCAACCTAAACACTTGGAACGTTGACACATAAACAGGTCCCAGGTCACTACAATACTTACAATACCTACAATACATCGCGAAAATGTGGAAATGATCTTGATGAAATGATGATTTTTTTACGTATATTTTGATGTAAAATACTTGTACTGATGCATTTATTTATTTATTCATTTATTTTTTATTCTGGCAGACTTGGTCCTCCATATGTATAAAGATGACAGTTTAGATACATGTATTACTTTCTGAAGTACATCTATCTAATATCAGGTAGATGTCCCTGGATGTTTTTGGTTATTAGCACCTAAAAAACTAGGGAATGTATAGTTTGAACCATCATGTCCAAGAACCTGGAACCATCCCGTCTGGCAACCAACAATCACCGTGGCGAAACGACGACTGAACCACTTATCAATGTTTGCATGCTGTATGCATTGGAGTTCCAGCCACATCATTTCTCATTCACCCATTCCCGATTTGCGCTAACAACCGAGTACACCTGAAAGTGAACAGTGAATGTAGCTTCTGATAGCAGATCAGGGCAATATGAGACAGTAGCACTACTCACATCACACATTCTAATTGGTTCTCTCTGGCAGCAATGTGCAGAGGGGAGTCCCCGTGGACGTTGACTGCGTGAAGGTCACACCTGGCATCGAGCAGGACCTGGGTGATGTCGTCAGAGCCAGACAGAGCAGCCCAGTGCAGGCCAATGTTCTCCTCCTAGATGTGGGTCAATGGTCAAAGCAGGTAAAACACTTCCAAAAGGAACACCAGCCAATCAGCACTGAGAAAAGCCAACAATTTAAAGTGCCATTGTTGTCTGTGTTTTTCAGACATTCGCTAATGTCAACTCTAAACACATGTCAAAGGAGGTAATTATTCTCACAGTGAATGAGATTGATGCCTTCACATAAAAAACACTTTTGCTGCTGCTATGACTACAGTTGCTTCTTTTCCCCAAAAAATGGAGACCTTGTCCCATATGCTCCTCAGGGGATGTTCTAAAGCCTTTACCTTGGATAACACCATGTACTGTAGGTGAAACGCTCAACACAGAACACTATGGATGCCCCGGGACCCATTCCACTTGTCAGAGAAACCATTAACTTGGACAAGTTTTGTTCTCTCCCATGCCGGACTGTAGAAGGTGTGAGAACTGGTGGTAACTGAGCTATGGACATATAATATGGGAGTCTATGGGATATCTGAGCCATTCGGTTATTTTGGGTGCATAAGAACACGCCACAAAAGGATTGAACCCGATGTGAACTGCATATCACTACAGTGGGGAAAACATTGATGGTCACATAGAGTACAGACCCTGTCTCTGATGCTAACACCATACAGTCACATACAGTACAGACCCTGTCTCTGATGCTAACACCATACAGTCACATACAGTACAGACCCTGTCTCTGATGCTAACACCATACAGTCACATACAGTACAGACCCTGTCTCTGATGCTAACACCATACAGTCACATACAGTACAGACCCTGTCTCTGATGCTAACACCATACAGTCACATAGAGTACAGACCCTGTCTCTGATGCTAACACCATACAGTCACATAGAGTACAGACCCTGTCTCTGATGTTATCACATACAGTCACATACAGTACAGACCCTGTCTCTGATGCTAACACCATACAGTCACATAGAGTACAGACCCTGTCTCTGATGCTAACACCATACAGTCACATAGAGTACAGACCCTGTCTCTGATGCTAACACCATACAGTCACATACAGTACAGACCCTGTCTCTGATGCTAACACCATACAGTCACATACAGTACAGACCCTGTCTCTGATGCTAACACCATACAGTCACATAGAGTACAGACCCTGTCTCTGATGCTAACACCATACAGTCACATACAGTACAGACCCTGTCTCTGATGCTAACACCATACAGTCACATACAGTACAGACCCTGTCTCTGATGCTAACACCATACAGTCACATAGAGTACAGACCCTGTCTCTGATGCTAACACCATACAGTCACATACAGTACAGACCCTGTCTCTGATGCTAACACCATACAGTCACATAGAGTACAGACCCTGTCTCTGATGCTAACACCATACAGTCACATACAGTACAGACCCTGTCTCTGATGCTAACACCATACAGTCACATACAGTACAGACCCTGTCTCTGATGCTAACACCATACAGTCACATACAGTACAGACCCTGTCTCTGATGCTAACACCATACAGTCACAGAGTACAGACCCTGTCTCTGATGCTAACACCATACAGTCACATACAGTACAGACCTTGTCTCTGATGTTCGCGTCAGCACCTCGGGAGAGCAGCAGTGACACAAGATCTCTGTATTTGTGCTCTATGGCCCAGGTGATAGGTGTCCACCCACCATCATCCTAAAACAGAGAACCGCCAATCATCGTCGCCATTTGAATATTCAAAGGAATCATTTAAACCGCTGGTCCCAAAATGGCCTCTGTACACATCATTCACACAACGTAAAATGGCATTGATTTACTAACAGCTTGCAGGCCCCCAAATGCAAAGAAGACAAACTCAACCCTCATAAGATTTAAGAGCCATCTTTGTCTTTCACGTGGCTGTTAATGAGTTTTGAAATCAATTTAACAACGGTACCCAGAACATTTTTAAAATACTAATAAGCAGACTGTTGAACTGGGCGTACTTCCAACAGCACTGACCTCTAACTCATCCTCTCAGAGCCTAGCTGATAACACACATGAATTATAAACGGGCGACTTAAACGAATCAGTTCGAATGTGGACGGGACCTGGGAGTATTGGAGTAGAACATAGTGTGGTACCTGACAATTGACCTGTCTGGAGGCCTTGGTAAGATGTTCAACTACGCCATAATGTCCCAACTTAGCAGCCAAATGCAGACAGGTCGAGCCCTTGATATCCTGGGAGGGGATCAAAATAAAAAGGCTTATCTCGGTTTTATTTAATATGTAAGCGAGCACAGAGCTAATAAAACAGCACACACACACACACACACACACCAAAGAGTACATTTCTCTGCAGTTTAGCTGAAGAACATTGGTGTACAATCATTACGTTATTTACTCAGGCTTCAATCGTTCCACTTCGTCATACAGAATGCACAGAATGCTCAAATTATTGCAGAGCAAGGATAATGAAAAAGTAGTTTAAAAGTAGAGAATTTGGATTTTTTACCTAACACTGCGCTGAAAATAAATAACATGATGCAGACCAACCCAATCATTTCAGGATAAAATGTGATAATTAGCCCAAAAATGTGTTGATTCAAGTACACTTTTTACCTCAGAAGCTTTTGGCTAATTTTCTATGAAAACTACGCCTGCTGGTAGGCTTGTCAAGAGGGCCATGACCTGTGGGGTGACACGGAGGTACTACACACACACACACACACACACACACACACACACACACACACACACACACACACACACACACACACACACACACACACACACACACACACACACACACACACACACACACACACACACACACACACACACACACACACACACACACACACACAGACCTTCTGGTCGATCGCCGCCCCGGCCCTCAGCAGATACTTCACCGTGTCCAGATGGTTGTTCTCACAGGCGTCCATTAAGGGCGTTCTCTGGTCCTTGTCAATCATGTCCAGGTTAGCTCCGGCCTAAGAGGGACGGGGACCCAAAGACATCTTACACTCGTCTGCGTTCACAGTAAAAACCAATCCGTCACAACCCAGTAGTGAAGTACGGTACTGATACCAACTGCACCATCCCCTTCTTGTGAACGCCCAGAGCTGAATACTGTGGTGGTGATCCTCAGAAGATATGTCAATCCATCTCCTCACCTGGACAAGCATGTGACAGACATCCTGGTGTCCCTGGGCGGCAGCAGCATGTAGAGGGGTTCTCTTGTTCTGACTGTCCATTAGGTAGTTGGGATCTTTTCCGTCCACTTGAACAAACAAATGTAAAAAAAAAAAATATGAGTCATGCATATTGGTTTTTCTCTGGTGAAACGGATTTGATTTCTCACTTTTCAGTTTTTTTTTATTCGAAAGCAAACTGTCCAAACGTGTGGGCACAGTCATTAAGTACTGAAACAAATTGGGACAACACAAACTTTTGTACATTTTCCCAGTTACAAAAGTGAAAAGGACATACATGTTTTCATCTAGATCTTCATTGAAATTAGTGTGATAAAAATGTGGCGTCATCTGGAGCCAACCAATGCCACACAGTGGACCTTAAGACACATGGCATGTCCTTACCAAGCAGATGGATGACTTTTTGCAGCTCTCCGTGATGGGCAGATATATAGAGCTCCTTGGAGTGATACTTCACTTTCTCTGGCCTCATACTGTTTAAAAGAAGAAACCCATCAACGTTTTACCAGAACATCTGGTTGTCACAATATACTCTTGAAGTCCTTGCTCTGGGTGGCTTGGTGACTCAAACGCAGTGCTGTTGTCATGTGTCACCCACCAGAAGACCTTAGAGAGTTCCTCAATGAGCTTGACACCCCCCGATAAGCGAATCTCCTGATGGCGGCTCACCCATCGTATTGGTGTGATGTTAAACCACTGACTCCTGACTTCAATTCATTTCTTTCCAATTCCTTCGTTTTTTCACCTCACCCTTTCTGAGTCCATTCCAATCACAAGGCAGGCAACGGCACGACCCGTTCACCGGTTTGCCTTCTAATCTCATCGCAGGCCCTGTTCATTTATTGATCACTACACTGCTTTTCTCTCCAGCTCTCTTCCAACCACTCCCCCTGAATACCTCTTACCGCTTTGCCACTTACTGCATTCGAGGCAATTCTTTGTGTCTTTGAGGACAAGGAATAAATATATATATATATATATATATATATATATATATATATATATAACAAAAGTAAAACATCGAAATTAGCCTTCCAATAAAGGACACAAAGACAGTTCTCCAAAACGGTGTTTACTCTTTTGTAAGTTCGTCCAACAATAGAAGGAATTTTGCTTAGCTTGTGAGAAAAACACTGCAGACAGGCACACTAGTCGGGTGTGCAACTAAGAACACCAAAAATAGGGTTGCGTTAAAACCTCTCATCAAACAATGATCATATAACCAAAAATGTTGAGTTCAGTTGACAGATAAATCTCTAAAATTAGTCAAAAATTGTTACTGATTTAAAAGCAAATTAAAATGTCCTTGCAAAATCTAGCTCAACGCAATGAAACAACCACAAGACCTAAACGGCTGTCTGGTAACCTTACTTTTCATCATCCAGTGCCATTAGGATGCTCTCCAGGGACGTGTTAGCTGGTTCTCCTCCATCCCTCGACTCTCTCTTCAGACTAGTGCAAAACAGCGTACAGTGATAATTATCCAAACACCCAGACACATGATCCATGCTAATGCTAATGCTAACGCTAATGCTAACACAGTGACCCAAAAACTGCCACGGGTACAAATAGAGGGCCATATAGGGTATGGAAGAGTAAACCCTCAACTACAGTACCTGTTGGGGGAGGGGTCACACCTTCTCCCAGCGTCAGTTGTCTTCTTAGCCCGGTGAATCACGGGTCTGGCGGGTACGGAGACGACAGAGGCCTCGGGGAACGCAGCCGGCGCCGGAGGAGGTACCGGCTCAGGTTTGCGGACGGTAACTTCCTCGGCACCCGTGGCATCTTCCCCACAGTGAGGACAGAAGCTCTGGGCCTTGATGAACGAGGCACAGCCCCGGTGGAACCGGTGAGAGATGGTGCCGTACGGTCTGCACTCCATGAAGGTGCCCTGCGTAGAACATTCGCAGAGACACGTCAAAAGCCAACGCAGGAGGAAACGACACGCGACAAGCCGCCGGTCCACGGCCGGGTATGGGCGTCACCCCGCCGACGTGCCCCTCCGCTCACCGTTCTGCAGAAGAGGCCGCAGCCGGGGCAGCACTGGTGCTTCACCATACCGGCCCGGTGATCCTCACACAGCACCAGCAGATGCACCGTGTTGGACGGACGCATCATCGCCTGCTTCACCACTTTCCTCTGACAGCGACTCACCTGTCAAGGGAGAGAGGAAAAACAGGTGGACGTTCGATCAACAGACGAAGGCACAGAAAGACAACTTCAGCCAGAGGGTAGGGGGAATCGGAGACGGTTTGGAGGTATGGGATGTGAGGTTGACTCGGGGCATGACAGAGGTGAGCCTCACCAGGCCGTCTTTCCGCTCGGTTGCCATGCAGCCGTGCTCGGTTTGGGACAGGCTGACGCCACTGCATGGGGTTTCCATGCGACAGCAGCACAGGGGAAGTTCCTCGGACAGGTCCGTCTCGGTCACGTCACAATCAACCGGGAAGCCTACAACATAAAGTTGAGCGTAAACATCTAGGGAAATGATGCGTACACTTAAAAAAACGTTTGACTCATTATTCTAACTCACACAATTCTGTCAACTTACCTGAAAGAGGAGGAGAAAACAACTCCTCTTGGGCTTTCAGATCCAGAGAGTCCAGAGTCAGTTCAGTGTATTCTTGTTTACTGCTGCTGTCCGCTTCCTCCATTTTGTTTTCCAATATTGCTTCAGTTGCCTGTTCTTTGTGCTGCTTGGGTAACACATTTTGATGTTCTGGTATTTCACTAACCTCTCTGTGCGTCAGATTGGCACTCTTCTCGTCATGCCCCAACTTTACTGCTGGTCTCTCCTTCTGCAAAAGGGGAAAAACACACAGAAAATATTACAGCAAATCAAAGTTAATCAACAGTGTATTTCTACACAAGATACGCTAAAGTGGATGAGATGGGTCTTTTACCTTTAACACCTTGGTTTTCTTCTTAGGGACAAAGCTGTACATTCCCATCTTCCTTTTCCTTTTCTTAGAACCTGGAGGTGCATAGAGACAGTTTGTTGACAGCTGGCGGTCCAAGCAAGATGTGCAAAGACATTATGATCTAATACGCTGTCGGTTCTCCGCATGCTGCCAAAACGGCACGTGTCCTGTGGTATCTGGCACCAAGAAATTAGCAAGGTGGAACTGCCGTGGATTGGACATGTTGGTGCAGCATATCACACAGATGCTCCATCGTATTGAGATGTCGGGAATTGAGGCCAGAGTAACACTGTTAACTCTTCGTCATGTTCCTCAAAACATTCCCAAACAATTTGTGTGGCAGTGTGCATTATCCTACTGAAAGGCAATCAGGTAACACCTTTGACCTCAAATGAGTCCCTGGTCAGCAATTATGTTTGACAAATTGAAATCCACATGAAGGCCCGGACAGAGGGTTCCCCAGCAGAACATTTCACTCCCGCCACCGGCTGGGAGTGACTCCAGAGTGACTCTAGGTGCCGTCACATCCATGATGTAAAAGAAAACGGGACTCATCGTACCAGGTGTCCCTGTTCCACTGATCATAGTCCAGTTCCAACACTTTGTTGCCCACTGTAGTCGTGGTAACGGAGCACAGGGTCATCACAGTCACTCTGACTGATCGGTCGTAATGCAGACCCGTACACATCGGGGCGTGACGCACTGTGTGTTCTGACACATTCCTCACATAATCATCATTAACATTTTCTGTGACCTTCCGTTAGTTCGAACCAGACGGGATAGACTTCGCTGCACTCCCGCACTTTTGTCCGTCCTCGAACCACTGTCGCTCGGTACTCCCCACTGCTGACAGAAAGCACCGCCTTGCAGTTTCAGAGATGCTCTGACCCAGACAATTTGGCCCTTGTCAAAGTCGCTCAGGTTTAACGTCTGCATCAAACACGTTGCCTACGAGAACTGATTGTTCACTTACAATCCAATCTCCCAAGGCCTTGACACGTGACCGTGTTATAAGATAATCAACGCAATTTTCTTCATCTGCGAGTGGTCATAAAAGTTTGGCTCATCAGTGTATGTAGTGGACATGAGATAGAGCTTAGAAAAAGTACAACATGCAGGTTACTAACCGGGCTGAGACTTAGTAGAGACAACAGATTTTCCTTTACGGCTCGGAGGTAGCCCTATGTGGGTGTGGCCAACCGTATTCTCTGTACCCACGTCTGCCACGCTCGCCTCTGCTCCATCCTTGGTGAAAAGCTTAAAAAACAAAACGTTGCGTTCACACAGCGGTAATCACTTCATGCTTGAAATAACATGGTCTGGGTTGTTTAAGAACAATACCTTTATTGCTGCTGGACCGGGGGCAGGTTTGCCCATAGACTTCCATGCACACCGTGTCCTGGCTACTGGAGCTGGGTGCCTAGACGTTTTTACATTTCCAGCGTCACAAGCTTCACCACCACAGTCGGACGGGTTCGTAGGGGTTTCGATCTGTCCTTGGGACAAACCACTTGTCCTTAGAAGAACCCCTTTTACTTGTTTTTTGTGCAGAATAAAACCATTGTAGTCCGTTATTGAGCCCTGAATAGAAGACATTCTGGCTTTGGCACTTTTGTTGATCGGCAACTTGGCAACTTTCTTCCTCTTCGCCCCCGGTAGTGTCACAGTGGGAGGTTGAGTATGTGTTTTCCCTGCATCCGATTCCTGACTGACTCCGCTATCTTCCATGGCTTTCCTCTGTCCAATTACACATCAACAGAGTCACCTGAAAGATTGCAGATGTTATTCCCATCAAATAGCCGGCACTGAAACCACATTCACACACTGTTAAGAGGACGAGGGAAAGTATAAATGAGGACAATGTGAGTGATTACTGGATACCAGAAGAATACCCATACATCTATCCCCTAATAACTAGTCTCTTCACAGCTTTCTAAGGGTCCTACAAAAGGTTAGTTTACAAAAACATTAACATAAGGACAACAACATGGGATGTAGTATAACAGTAAATTATATTTGCATAGATAGTGTCTGCAGGACACATTTTATGGCCTGACGCTTCTAAACCATTTTTAGTATGCATGCAACATGGTGGTGTTAAGAATACAACATTCACATCAGTTAAAAATATGTGTTTGGGAAAACAGACACAAAAAAGGTTCACATAGACACACAGACACATGCGCGCGCGCACAGGTAAGCAGAACACATCCCACAAAAAGTGCGTGCAAAAACAAGTTGATCCAGAACTAGGCACCTGCAAAAGTCCAGTCAAAACGGTAACTATGTACCCGATTATCTCGATGGCCGTAGTTGGGCGATTAGAATGGGACAGAGAAAACAAAACAGATCCAAAGCACTGAAGTACACTGCTTCCCCTTCCCTTCCTCACCCGAACACGTTCGGCTAAAGTCATGTGACAATACCTGCTGCCGCTCTATTGGTTCCCTCTGCAGACCAGATGGAGCATGCGCAGATAACGTGTGGCTGTTCTGAGTTAATAAGGGGCTGCAGTGCTTGAAATAGCCAGAGGGTGGCGCTGCTGTGCTGCTCAATGTAGTGTAGCGCTGCCACATGAAATACCTCAAGTTCTTCTTATCTTCTTATTAGACCCATCTGTATATTTGACCTGTCATGTTCTTTCTCTCTGGTTTGAGAATGAAGAATATTTCTAGATGAAGGTTTTCTTTCAACAATTTTACCTATATTTTTAATTGAGTGTAAGATGAAGCTGATAAACAATACATTTTCTCACAGGTTGGTTCATAAGCTAGTACATAAACCTGAATTCTGATTGTATGATAGCCGTGATATGAGTCGTGATATATGACTTTATACAGCTCCAAGCAACAAGGCTTCTTTGGGGGTTTAAATATATTCACATAATGCCACAGCTAAAAGTGCTGTGTCCAGGTACTCAGTGATGCGTAATATCTGAGAACAACTCTTAGCTGTAGTATATTGGACATACACCACGCTCCCTTACGTCTGAAATATGTCCTACATAGATTTTGGGAGTGGTCTACTGATATTTTTTGATTGATAAAATGTGATCTGGCCAGAATGCTTTCTAGTCACGCATGGCTTTGATGACCCGTTCCATTGTGTTACAGTTTACCTTTGCAGTGAGCAGACGCATAACCAAACCAGAAAGTGATAAAGGTGGTGAGGTATATCAAATTAGGCTGTGTGGTGAGGATCGATGTGTAGACCTATGTCAAAACAGGCTGTGTGGTGAGAATTCATGTGTAGACCTTCGTTTCATCAGTTGCTGTAAATTGTGCATTACTGCTATGTCTTCTTGGTGATCGATGTAATGTTTTCCTCACACCTAAGATTGTGGGAAATGAAGGACCCTAGGAATTTGATTGGTTGGGGAATGAGGCCTTTCCTGCCGTTCAACACCACCTCTAATGTTTAGTCCGTGTGAGCGCACCAGGTTGTATCAAATGAACCAAGCCACCGATCAACCTCTACACAGTACATAGACCAGTGTATCCCAATCTGGGTCCTACGGACCCAATAGGGTGCATGTTTTGGGGTTTGCCCTAGCACTCACACACATGATTCCAATGTGGACCTACTACTTACACTCTTAATTGACATTATCAACCCATCAGTAAGTCTTTAATTTCAGTGCTTGTGCAGAAATGTGCACCTCTTAAGGTACCAAGATTGGGAAACCCTCACAGATTCTTAGCTGTCAGAATGGGACTAACCAGAGTGGTGTCATCTGTAAAGCTGCTCAAGTTTTCACATGTAATTTTTTGAGGCAGGGACATAATTTGTAGAAGGGAACAATTAGAGTGGGTAAAAACATATATCCTTGTGGAACCCCAGTCCAAAGAGTCCGACGGGTGTACCCATTTCCACGTCCTGAAGTGCTGTTTAGCTGACATCGAGGTACGTCCTTGCAACACAGAGCTAGTTCGCATACTTTTCTGTAGGCTGAGTCCTTGTACAGCAAACTATAATGCTGAGTCACACCCACCAAATCTTTAGTGCGATAAGAGGGTTAAAAGACTCGCCCCCAATTGTTCTGGATATGAATCAGCCACTCAATTATCTCATTGACGGGAAAGGAGGTGATTTGGTATCTAGCCTTGCGCTTCACAGCTTCATAGAGATTACAAATCATTTGTTAATTTTATTTAATTACCACTTCATAAGTTGAAGCATTTTTATGTTTTCTGAGAATGATGCACAAGTATGCCGATTTATCTGAAAGGTATACTTAGTATCCTACAGTGCATTTACAGTTTTTGTTAATAAATATGAACACAGGAGAAATCCAAGTCCAATCTAAAAAATAAAAATAACTAGAGATGTGCCTCTGCTTTGGCATAATCAATAAAGCTCACCCACACAAAATACAACTTCAGAAATGTTTTCCAACACCCACTGCAACAACAAGTTATCAACATATTATATTTTATTAACAAATTGGTAATAATGAAAGTTGTCAAAACAATAAATTAACATATATGTTACATAAGAGTATGCATAATACGGTGGGAATACGTCAATGCCATTTTTTTTTTTTTAAATCAGTCACAATAGACAATTGCAGAGGATGTATAGTTTCAGCTAGAAATCACAATCAACATAATTCACCACTGTTACTTTGACAGTCAAATGAGGACATCTGATTTGTGCACTACGAGTTTCGATTTAAAGTGTACACCACACTTGACTATGTAATCGTAATATACATTTTAAACAGCAGGTTTAAAATGACACATTCAGCAAGTGTTTTAGAGTACACCTTGCGCGAAAGTTGGTGCATTCAGAAACAGTTCATAAAAAGCATTATGGGACCACCCACTAAGCTAAGTTACAAAGCCTCTGATTCCTGCATGTATCCGCAGCCAACGTTCCAAACAGCAACGCTCAGAACAATTCAAAGTAAAAGACACCACCAATCACATTTCAAACATCCGACATCGCAGATGCAATTTCAAAATATCCTAAATGATTTCTCCTAATAATACACAATACTTTGAAGTGACGTTAAAAATTGGCAGCAGCTATGGAAAAACAGCTTACGAGAAAAACTATTACTTTCTTGAAAGTGCTAAAATTGAGTGAGAACAATATGAGGACGTAAAAACGAGGTTGATTAACCAGGGCGAAAGTACGTGAAGGCTGCTTGACACAATGATTCCGTAGTTAGTATTGAGGTTTTGGGAGGTGCCTTGTCATCTTCAGTGTCCCACAGCCTGTAGGCAGTCCCTTCTGTCTGATGTTGTTTACGTATTGAAGCTCTCGACGTAGCTGGGAGGGGCCTCTGTAACAGAGAAGACATTGTTACACAATACCCACTCGACTGCATAGTTTCTATCGGATAGGGCATGGATGAGGTCATAGCAAACAGTTGAGCAGAAGCGTAGAGGTCTGAGGTGTGGCACTAGTTAAGATTGGCCTGCCACAACTAATACAATGAAAAGACAGCACAATATTTGATACACCCAAATACACATGAGATATATGAATGTAAATAGCATTAGCACGTCATGTCCATGCTAATGAGATATATGAATGTAAATAGCATTAGCACGTCATGACCGTGCAGTTTATGAAATAGAGTTGGAATGCTAACCGCCGGGTAGTGGTGATTGACTGTATTCTGGAGGTAGGAGTGGGTAGAGGGTGGGCATCGGATTGGCGCCGCCGTCGGAGAAGAACGGGATGGTTGCCCCGGTGGCCAAACAGAACAAAGGTCCAGTGTTGTTGCTGGGGCCAGTCTGTGGCTGATTCTGAGAGAACGTGAGGCCAGGAGCATAGCTGAAGGCGCTTGGGAAGACAGGCGCCTGAGGCTCGAAGTCATCCAGCTGGGAGTGGCTTTTGGTCGGGAGGGCCTCAGCAGTCTGCCCCCCGGCCCCGATCGCTTGACAGTCAATATCAACAGGAGGCGCGCTGGGGGAGGCAGCCAGGGCGGAGCTGGGAGAGGTCATGGAGAGTCTGTTCCTGGGAGCAGGTTTGGGTGCTGTGCGGAGTGCAGGATTAGTGGGAGGAGTTTCTTGGACTTGGGAGGGTTTCTCAGAGGCAGGAGGATCGGGGTTCGAGGGAGGAGGCCTGGAGGGACGTGCTGCTGTGGTGTCCACGGAGATGTTTCCAATGTGGATGGGCAACAGAAATGAAGTCTCGGGAAACTTCAGAGAGATCTAAAATCCCATGAAGTGGATGTATAAATTAAAACATGCATGCTCAACAGTGTACCACAGCTGTAAAAATAATCGTATGGGGAATGTTATCAAGAAAATAAACAAGCGTTTCTTACTTGAATAAAGTATTCCAGGTTTATTAGTTCACAGCCTGACAGACATGACTGGGGCAGAGGAGGTACAATAATCTGCTCGTTCCATTCAGCTTGTTTTCCGGCCTTGACTCCAGCACCTTCCACTTGGGCTAAAGTCCTAGTGTCGACGGTCGGCTTCTTTGTCTGGTAAGTCACTTTCTATCAGAGATAAACAGAAGAATATAAATCAAGCCGCTTCTATAGATCTGACACATTCAAACAAAAACAAGATGTTCTTCATACCTGCATTAGCTTGGCCACAACAGCGCCTGTGCTTTTCCCTGACTGATTGTAGATCTTTGCAGTTATCTTGATGACCTGGCCCGGTGTGTAGCCTTTCATGTCCGTCTGGGCTTTTAGCTCCACAGTGCCCGTCTTCACCAGCAGGTAGGTGAACATTTTAGTAACGGAAGATGAACTAGGTCCCTGGAGACAGTCAGGAAACATACGGTTATGTATAGACCAGTACCCAGTGCTAGAATGTCTCGGATGTGGAATTGCACAATGGAAGACAGGGAAGCTCTTACTTGGATGTCAGGCACTTCATTCAGGTTAAAGAGACTTAGCAGGTAGAAAGGCTTCTCTGTCTTATAGTCCTTAGAAAAGCGAGGCGTGTCGATGAAAGCTCTCACTCGGTACATAACCTTGCCATAATTCCCTTCAAACGACGTCGGCGTAGAGGCTTTATGGGGGAGGGGGAATAAAAATATATTTAGCACAGCATAAGGCTTTTGATATTGGCAACAGAAAAATGCAACAATGACAGTATCTAAACGTTTTACAACAAAGTTGTGAAGGCATTAACTCAGGAACAAACGCCGGTTTTAAATTAGATTTTAAATCACAATGGACTAATTAGGTTGGTTTGCGTCACATATGTTTTTATTGCTGACAAATCATGCCTCAGTTAAGACAAGGGCCTCCCAGCTGAGGTCATTGTGAGAACGTATGAGAAATGTGTGAATTCACATTGTAGGTCGCTCTGGATGAAAGCATTAAACGATCAATTTCAATGCTTATCAAAGTGAAAAGTGATCACTTTTCAACTGGAATGGCAGTCAGAAAAACCTTAGATTAACAATGTGAAACAGATGGTTTAGGATTTCCTGCACACGAACTAAATGACTGCTGGCTGAATGATCAAACTAATTTGCCTACGACGCAAATTATAAAGGTCAAATAGTAAAATATTAATATTTAAAAAAGGAAAATAACTTAGTAGACAATGACTGACAAAACAATGCTGAACTGAATATCATACAGCCGCCATATCGGTTCAGGAAATATGACAGATATTATGACACAGGTGGCTATGCAAGGCAGGTTATACGGCTAATGACACCACATGATCATTTTGCATCGTCATTGATATGTTAGATTTATCGCATGGCTTCTCGAACAATGCTCAGATGTCCGGGCATGTCCAATTGACGACGACAATGGGAACCCAACATGTTTGAAAGAATGTGGTCCAACGGGTTTTCCAAAGCCCCATCACTCAGTGGACTTACCAGGAAGGAGAAACTTGAAAGGGAATGCGTGTTTGCCCCGCTTTAGGGTTCCTGGGACAGAAACAAAGATAAAGACCAGATCAGATGACAGGAAAACATTCAGTCTTTAAATAATGGCTGTCTTGTTCTTCATCGAGGAGAAAAGGAACCCCTCCGAAAGAAAAAAACTAAGGTTTTGTTGACTTGGCTTATTCTTACATTTATGTTTATATTTATGTGAGGGAAAAAAGCCCAATTACGAAAACATGATTCATGTTTATACAAGGTGTGTACGTGGCATTAAAAAGCAAAGCATTACTTAACATTACATAAGTGTGTATTGAGGTCATACTGTGTTCTGAAACTCGACAGGTGAACAGACGGCATGTGATGGGGCACATTACCTTTTTCCGCCACAGAGAGAGTACTGCTGAAGTATTGTTCTTCCACAGCCCAGTTCGTGTCATTCGCCTTGCTGGTGACGCCACAGAAGCCCTGGCAATTCACCTTGATATCTGTTGGGATAACACAGAAGAAAATTCGCCATTAGTCATTGACCAGATGATAATCTCCAGAGCGATTTACAGATGGTAGACACATTTTTGGAAAGCTAGCTGGAACCACAATGCACCTCGGTAGTATAACGTATATGCTCATCAACGCCATAAAACACACTAACTTCACATGGAAATTAGAGAGCTTAAATTCCTCAAAATGCAAAACAAATGAGTGAGAGATACTATCAGATTCGGTCTGCAGTCACATGACAGCCGCTTTAGCATTGTAGATTCAGGGATACTGTGCTGAAAACAAACCCACAACCAACTTACTGTTTACACATCACACAATGTATGAACAGTCCAGAACCAGGACTAAGGCCAACCAAACAAAAAAGGGTGTTGTAATGTGACACCCTTGATTAGTTTCCTTTTCTAGTGAGGTATATGTCTGTCAGGGAAGTTCCAAAACACACCTGTCACACAAGCCAATGAGTATAGCAATTCAAGGTTTGTACTACTAAATTCTCATGTGCAACAGCGCCCTGTGGATAGAACCCAGGGCATCATACATACAAAGCAAGCACTCTACTACTGAGCTACACAGCTAGTGGCCAGTAGTATAAATAATTATGACCTAGATAAAGTTGGTTCAGAATTCAGAGGCATTCAGCTAAAAAAAAAACACACACCCTGCAGTTGAATTATGTACAGTATAGCAAACTACATTGGCTACATCACACATGATACATTCAATTCTTCCATCATCCCATCAAGAGCACCAAAAAAAAGTTACAACAGATAATATTGTTAAGAATTTAAAAGCTTTCTGATCTATGTTGGGCCCTGGTTAGAAATACATTATGATTAAAGCTCCTGCTAGCCGACCCTTCCACAGGCACACTGATACAGAGCAGTGCATAATTATTTGGACTGTGGCACTAGCTTTGTTGTTTAGCCTCTACTACAACACATTGGATCAGAAATAAAACAATTACTAACAAGTTCAAGTCCAGGCTGTTTTATTTTGCAGTTGTTTACATCCACAACCCAGATATGAATTACAGCCCGGATGAACACATTTACAAAGTGTTAAATAAAATAAATATATGTAATGTTTAGTAATTGGTTACAAATAATTAGCATGCAATGACAGGTGATGTATTTTGCTTATACATGACCAAACGCTGGAGATGTTCTCTCTGACAATGCCCTCACTACACCTATATCCTTGTCTTCAAGTGAAACACAGGCTCAAATAAATTCAAGTTGGGTGGTTGACTTGGCCAGTCAACAACATCACACTATTTGCCCAGAAAAAGTCCTTGGTTGCTGTTGCAAGGTCAAATGTCATGCAAATTAGTTTGGTTGTATCTGAGCGTACTTAATGTTTCCGTACACCTCAGCAGTTCCATCATCATGACGAGTGAGGTAGTTCCAGTGACATGCACTCGTGTCAAAAACACGACACCCTCACTTTACAGATATGTTGGCGTGCCATGCCCTTCTTGTCTCCATACGTTTCTGTTGGCATCATTCTAGTACATCAGTTGGATAATCTGTCCGCAATACCTTTTTGAGAATTGCCGTCCAACCTCTGTAGTTCAGCTTGTCTTTTGGGAATTGTAGGGACAGAAACATCCACGCCTAGCTCCTAGAGTGTGCCTGAACTGTCATTGTTTTTTCTCCATCACTGTGAGCATTCTTCAGTCCTCCACTGTAGAGGTCCATTCAATAATTATTTTAGTGGCTATTGTAGTTGGTAGGATCACTAAGGTCCACACTATCTGTGAAGTTTCCAACATACCTGTATTTTCCTCTGTAAAGCACATTTAGATGCTTCTATGTATGAATTGTGCTATATAAATAAACTAGCTTGCACTACCTTTGTAAGACCAAATGTATTAGTTTTATCAAGCAGGGTTTTTTAGGACCCAAGTATCTTTTAACTGGGACAGGATTGAGCTCCTTCTTAATGTTAAAACAGCCTGGAAATTATTTCTCGATGGTTTCCTACAAATTATAAACAAACATGGCCCTGTTTAGAGGTGAAGGGCCATCTTGTAACATTAATGACTGTGATCTAGCACAGACAAAGGCAAGGAAATCAAGATGCTGATTGGCTTATATTCAGGCAGCTGCAAAACAAGTGTTCTTCGCTGCTCAGGTAAAGGTTGTTTTTGTCGGTTATTACTGAAAACCAGAATGACCCAAGAATGTTCTGGAAAACTATTACATTTATTTCTGGTAATAGTCTTAAAATATACCATTTTGTACACTGAAGGACTTGGTTCTTAGATATGACAATTCTGAATTGAATTGCTGATTTGTTAAATCTTACCCAAGAATGTAATAAAATACCATGGAAATGGACAGTTTGTCCACTGTTTAAGGTGGAAAATCCATCCCTGAAAAACAATTATATACCAATTTTACAGCTGTCAACCCTTATTAGTGAACAGCTAAAGGATTTTTTTACTTAACTATACTTATGACCTGAAAAAAAAACACTGTCTCGCTTTTCACTGATCTTTTGATACAACGGATCAGAGACTGTCAAGCATAGGTCTTTCTTACGATTTGCTAATTATCTGTCAAATAATCCTTAGTCCACTGAGTTTAATGGGCTTCCATCTAAATCATTGTCTGTTTGGAATGGCTCAGGGCTCTGTACTTGACCCACATTTATATAAAGAATCTAGGCAACAATGGGCAAAAGGCCCAACTTCACTTTTATGTGGTGACACTGGTAATTATCTTTATTGTTCCGCAAAAGCTTTTCGGAAATTGTAAACTGCATTAATGCTTTTCAACATACCTTGTGTCAATTGAAGGTTGTTGTCAATGCGAGAAAAAAACTAAATAATGGTGTTCTCCAAAGCAAGAAATAAGCCTGAATCTTCCACATATCTGCACTTATTAGGGGAATGACGTTTATTAAAAAAAACATTTTAAATGATAAATTAATGATCTTTTTCAGCAATTGCCAAATAAAATTAAAGCCGAAGTTGGGATTTTATTTTAGCAATAAGGCTTGTTTTTGAATTGTCGTATTGTTGCTTCTCAAAGATGAGAGATTCAGCTGAACGAGTCGTGTCCAGATTCCAACCCCACAACAGTAGCTCATACGTCACAGTGTTATTTATTAAGTTCATAAGTCACAGGTTAACAACAGTAACACCAGTGATGTTGAATCCCAGGTCTACAGCCTGAGGTCCTGGAATGCAGAAAAACCGGAGATTCAACTAGCAGGCGTGTATTAAACTCTATAAACACACACTTTAGAAACTAAGTGACAGAATAATATACAGGATAATTGCAAGGGATGTTACGCCCTTAGACTGATAAGTTTCAGGAGAAATGTATTCGTTTCAGGCCAATTTCAGCCTGTAATCAAAGCCACAACCCCGATACTCCAGAAACTGAACTAGCTGAACTATAGAAGGCCAGTTGTATTGCTTCAATCAGCCAACAGCTTTTATCTGTGCTAACAACATTTCCAAAGAGGGTTCTCTACTGAACAATAAGCTTCTTAAAGTGACATTTGAATTGGCAAACTCAATGTGCCATTGGAATAGAGTAGTGATAGTTGCTAATAATAGACCTCAGTACACTAATGTAACTTAACTATTTTATTGAAAATCAGCAGTTTCCAGTTAAAGTATTTTACAGCATTAACAATGTCTACACTGAATTTCTGATCAATCTTAAGTTGTTTTAACTGACAAAAATGTTTTTCTTTAAAAAACAAGGAAATATCTAAGTGGACCCATATATTAATAAATACACACACCAGTAGCACCTGCTTCTTTGTGGAATGAGATTTCAATATCTGGACTGAGTTAAGAATAGCAAGCTTCTGCACTTAACCCTACTAGAAACAGATTTAATATGTGTTGTTCATTACATGGTTTCCCAAATAACTTGCAGAACAAAAACAATTATTATATCTGATAAATAAATAAATCAGACAGCATATACATCATAATGTTTTGGCCCAGTGTGTGTGTGTGTGTGTGTGTGTTTAGGGTCAATACTTGTAATGTATTCCCTGATCTATCCTATCTTTCTGGTATCTATTATCAACTTGCATTTAGCTTGACCATTTGCTGGGCAAAAACTATCAAACATTAGCTAAACAATTAGTTTACATTTTAATATCCAGATCATCAATACGGACAGAAACCGACCAAGAATAAAGTATAGATCTAAACCGACAACATTTCAAATGTAGGCTATTTTAAATTAAAAACTCATAATATAAGGCCCTAATGGCATGGCCATGTGTTTGTTTCGGTGGAAAACCATTTCCTTGTTTCGGGCGACGACGGCGGTTTCGGTAAAACAAAGCTGGAAAGGTGAGACTGGAAAAACGACGGCTTAAAATTACCTTTACATGAAAGATCCTGGTCGGTGGAGATGTTCAGTGTGCCGGACAGTGACTCTCCGGGACTATAGACAACTTTATTGTCCTTTAAAGTTAAGTCGAATTCCACGAGTTTGCCCATGTTGTTCACCACCACGTCCTGGTGGCACTGACGAATAACTCACCTGTACTGTCTTATTCAGTGCGCCGTGGGGTTCAGTGGTTAGTTGGTGCTCACCCGCCCTAAGGAGGGTGAAAGAGGACAGTATTAAAGCTCCTGTGGCCCTGCCTCTATCGACATGACGTTACTATAATGTTGCTTACAACACGACTAGTATTAGACGTATTTTTACATTATATATAAAGATTTATATTTGTATAAATATATATTAATATTTATTTGAAGTAAGCTGGTTAATAGGAAGTTAAATTGGTAATTCCAATTATACGGTTATTATGGGCTTTATTCTGGCCTTTTTAAAAACAACAAAAGCATTTTGTGATAAAGTCATTAATTTTGTTATTAAGCAATTTGAACTCAAATTTGTTATAATGTTGCCCCCTGCTGGATTCAAAATGCACTAACACATTCAAGAGGTGAATTTTTCACACCAAGAACAGTTATACCAGAAGAACACTGTTCTGGAATGCACTATTTCACTGAACGTTTTGGAGGAAAACTTTGTTGTTTACACACAAAGATTTAAGTGCAAGAAAGTATAACCTTGAATTTAGTTTTTGCCTAAGGAGACTTAGGAGATAAATGCACTTCAGTAAAAAAGAACTAGTCTGCAATCCACATGCTTGGATAAATACAAATGTTTGCTCTGTCTGGTTCAGGCTGGTTGATTGTAAAAGCACTTTGTGAAAAAGGGCTTAATAAAATACATTTGATTGATTCAAATGTAATATATACGACTCATATATAAATACCGTTTGTAAGATGTTGTTTTTTAGTTTAAAACAAAGCTATCAAAATAAAAAAAATTCTCAACCTTTATGGAGGACAATTCGTGCCAGTTTGAAGTTGCAATGCCTAGGCTAAATACTAAAATATATGTTCATTGGGATGAAGAAAGTTGTGAAATTCTTTTCACCAGACATGATTTCCTTTTTGAATTCACATTTTTGTTTACATGTTTATTTGCATATATTCTAATGATATATAACTTTTTATTTATTATTTATTTAAATAAACACATACTGCTCAGATAAATAGTGCTAAACAACTCTCTAAGACTTTTGCACAGTACCTTTTAAAAAAGAGGGATATTCAATCAAGGGTCTAAGAGCCAGTGCAGGGGTCCTTGGAAATATGTCTCCAAATTATTCATTTTAATGATATGTTTATATATATTTAATAATAACATACATTAACATGCACTATTTGTGTTTATTTTATTTGGCTTAACCTTGAACATACAAAAACTGAACAGAGTGTCCAGTGTGATTTAAGAACGCTCTGTTGCATAGCGGTCAGGGCTCAGTAGCGTATGGGGCCCTCTAGTGGCTGGGGGCCCTAACACACCGCTTATGTCGCTTACCTATTGTTCATTACATCTGACATTGACCTAATTGAAACATTAAGGCACAATGGGGTATGGTATATGCCTAATATGTTATATGATATATGCCTAATATGGTATATGATATATGTCATGGCTTGGTGCTGTTCTTATGTTCACTGCCATCTGGAGTACCTAGCCACAGTTTGACCTATTCTCTGCACTGGTGAAACACTATGACCTAATAGGCCATTGGTTCTCTGCATCGACCCACATCTCATTTATATGAGAATGTAGTACATTGATTATATTTTTCATGCATTCAAAATGTTGTGATTTTTTTTGCAGTACTTCATGAAGTGATGTCAATGGATGATATTGCATTTTCCGTTTGTTGTCGTAAAAGATTACATTGTTGAATGAGATATCCCAGTTCACAAACCCATCAATGTTAATCAACTTTTTACATTTATTTTTAGAAAAAAGGTCCATATATGCATATAAACTAACACATTCGTTGTTGTTGATAATGTACACTTGCATCTCTTTTGACTTCAACAAAGACAATCTGCAATTTTTAGAATAGACATGCGATTTCCTGCTTAACGTGCAAGGGGCTTTTCATTAATTCAACAATTTACATTACTAGTAATTAGAAAAAACATTCACAACCTTTGACCTGAGAAGCCTTTTGAATGTACATCATTGGATAAAATAGTAAGACTTATTTAATCGAGAGACTTACAGGAGATAAACAATAAGCTATATATGTACAAAACCACTGAACAGTTTAAATGAAAGGGTTTGAAACACCGCAACCTGTAACAAGTGACACTCCTTAACCTGAGGGTTTTGAAACGTGAGGTTTAGCAGCAAGCATGAGATGATACTGCATTTGTCTCTAATGTGTGGTTTTCATTCAAACATGCTATAAATAACACTTGCCATAATTGGTGCACTGTTTCATTATAACATATTTAGGTTTTTTTGTACATGAGGTTGCTCCTTTATGATGCGTTTGTGTTGCAGACCTGAGGTTCTTGCTCCAAGACGACTGAAGGAGAACCGCTTGCAGCGTCGGTGCTCAATTGCTCGTTTGCCACCGGGTCTTCTTTGTAAGTGACATGTTTTCGAAGTGACCTATGAATAGCCATGACAAACTTGTGCGATCCGAAACAGTAAATCAACGGATCCAGACAGCAGTTTGCTGCAGCCAGAATCCAGGAAACATAGTATGCCGTCTCTGCCCGCAGGAGCAGACTGCAATGTTCTGGGAAATACATTTTTAACACAACAATTACAGTGCGCATCACGTTCAAAGGCACAAAGCACACTCCGAATATAACCAGACACGTGGCCACCATTTTAAATGACTTAAACTTTATACTCCGGCCCTTGGAAGTGTTGATATTAATACGAGACATTGCTTTTGCCAGCTGAACATAGCAGGCCACTGAAACTGAAAAAGGCAATAGGAACCCAGGGACGAGCAAAACAAAGTTCATGGCAAAGTAGGTCCCAATGTAACCCCCTTGATGAATGCTTAGGCATTGGGTCAATGCTCCCACTTCGCTTGTGTTTAAGGTGGAGAAACATATCAATCCTATAGTCAGTAATATCAGCCAGAGTCCCGCACAAAGCTTGTGAACAAACGCCTTCCGTTTCAGACAGGAACCCTTTTTATACCGGACAATGGACACGTACCGGTGAATGCTGATGAGTGTGAGGAACAGGATACTGCCGTAGAAGTGAATGATCAGCAGGACGATCTTCAGCTTACACATAAAGGAGCCAAACACCCAATGACTGTCCATCAAAAAATACGTGGCCATTAACGGGGCGACCGGGGTGACAATGACGTCACTCAGAGCCAAATGAAACTGCAGGACAGTACCAGAGCTCCACTTTGGTACACGACAGCAGAAGACCCACACGCTGAACACGTTGAGGACGAGACCAACCACAAAGACCAGGAGGAGAAAAACTGTGATGGAGACATGCTGGGGTTGAATTTGACAGGATTCAGACAGACTTCCATTGGCTGTGTTGTTCCAGGGAGGCAGCAAATTCAGAAGGGCCGTGGTGTTCATCTTTGGGCAGATAATAACGCCTACCTCTAGTCAAAATGGAGGAAAAAAGAAATTGAGACACACCACAAAGAACAAAACAGTTGTATCACTTCATTGTCAGTTGTTATATGGTGGTTTTCAGTAGTCATGAAGTTGACACAAGTAGTCACTTAACAGGATGTAGCACATTTGTAGATCGCCCCAGAAGTCAACTACCAAACGTACATTGCAACATAGTAATCAAGAAGTGTTTAAATGCAACACAATGTAGTTGGGAGTATACAGGAATATATTTGAAAATTAACGTTCAATCACTGTTCTACTTTAAACTCTCTCCTCAATATATGATTTAACGTGACTTTAAACTTACATAAAGTTTGTTCTGAATCTAATGAGAAACAGGTTACAATATCTGCACACAACGAAATGTTTAAAGCAAAATCTATCATAGGATACTTACCTGAACTCGCAAATAAAGCCCACGTTGAGACAAGACCAGATTAACAAATGTATTATAGTTGACTTATATGAGCACATGCACTGTCTAGGCGGCACTCAACCAAGCAGAAGTGGTCTTTTTCGAAACATCATGATAGGGTGCTGGTGGAGGGGAAGGCTGTCAAAACGTTTTTTTGTATTGGGGAGGTTTCTGTTTTAGTTTGCAGTAGGGTCTGTGTGGATTAACCAATAGCACAAGAGATGAAATGCTGGTTAAAAGATCAGACAATGACAATCCATTAACACATCTGACTAAGACAAGTGAATCTTAGGACTTACCTTTTTATTCCAAAAAGGTTTTAATTTACATATTAAAATTCTACGAAAAAATATATCTTCAGTAACTTTCTCCGTAATAGTCATAGCAGTGAATTACTTTAGAGTCTCCGTTTCACACAAGCTGTTACACGGCATTAGCCATAACTTAAAACCGCTGTTTAACTTCTACAGATCTGCCCCCACGTTAACACCTTGTGGAGCTTACAGAGATAACGAACGCCCCGAGATGGCCAGATCTGGTAACCATCCGAGGGTCGCCCGCTGCTCTTCAGGCGCCTTGCAGATTCAGGGCCTGAGTCTGCTGATGGACGGGGCTCACTGGAGTGATGAGAGATGTTAGGGCTGAGAGCAGCACATTAGCAGAGAGAAGCTTTAAGGGTATTAGTTACAGAAGCATGTTGGACATAACTACAGGGGCAGTACAAGAGACACAGGCTCAAAATGCGTTAAATAAAATGGGACAGCACTTTGTGAAATTATCTTGTTACCATGACAACGCTGACAAATGTTGCATGCTTTTGTGGGTTAGGGACTTTTTATTTTACGTTGATTACTTTCTTCGTTATGCCAACATAGGACAGACTACGGGACGTTCTGGCTATATGAACCATCAGTGAGCTTTCAGTTTATAATTGTATAGACTTTTTTTAAACCATGTTGACATTAGTGTTGGTCGCTACTTCCATGCTTGTTTATCTAACATTCTTCTTCTTTCGTTTCTTAAAAGGTGGGTTTTCTCTGGGCAATTCCCTCAGGCAAAGTTTGCAAAAATGGGGACTTACAGAAAGGGCTCAAAATGTCTGCCAGAGAGCCCTCGCGCACTTGATGGTGGGACAGCCCTCAGACTTAGCGAGAACGCCCCTTCGAAGTCCGTGAGTCTGGACATTGGGATTGGGCCATAGTCTTCAACACCAATTGGTATCCAGGTCAGTTTAAAGTCACTGTTGCACTTAAAGACCCAGAAAAAAAAGCTGATGAAGAGGGTCCTTCAAAAGCCATTCTCTTCCTAAAAACAGTAGCATTCATTTGAATGATCTTACTAGATTGGGAGAATCTGAAGTAAATATAAAAAATACAGCCGAAGTTTAAAACTATGTGGGATTTTTTTATTACTATATTGCTGACCGTGACCAATGATTATTTATTTAATAAACATCAAGATATCAACTCATCTTAAAGTTTAAAAAACACATTTTATTTACAGCTGCTTTACCACAGACAACAAAAAGCACATACATAGACATTCTATCTAAATAGATACATTACATATGAAAATAGAATTTGAAAATTAATTAAGCAAGACTACTGATATTTATAAAAAAGAATAAATCCCACTGAAACAATGGTCAACGAATAACATTTCTAAAGCCAGAAGACTTCTTCAAATAAGACATCTTAAAAAAGACATGCATTCGGAAAAAAACGAAACCTTGGCATTTCGAATTGGATTAAATAATGCTGATCGCCGGGTATTTTATAATGTCGATTCATCAGCCAACCTCAATTCTACACAAGCACAGATCTTTTTCAGACCAATGTGTTTTTTTTCCATTTTTGCTTCTCACAACCCGGTTTTAATCTCACAGTGGTGTGGTTGGAGTGGAGGCTGTGGTGGGCACTGTGACCGGATGGAGCCCCAGGTCCAGGGAGGGGGCCTCGTCTGCCTGGGGAGGACTCTTCTTTTGGGCCTCTAGTTTCTCTGTCAGCTGGGTGTACAGCTCCTTCACCTGGTCACTGCTCTGTGAAAACAAGACAGGTACAGGGAACGTGAAAAATATGCAAATACAGTATCAAATCAAAAATTAGATAATGTTAACTTTAGTGGGGAAGAATTACATATGTCATGCAACACACCTGAAATAACACCACAAGCATATTTTAACATTTTAAAGCTCTGACCAAGTCATAAATCATTCACAAAGATTCCCTAGCTTCTTATCACACCACTCTCTCAACCAGGAAGTATCATATGAGCCAGCAGTCTTCAGCCAATGACAGTAGAGAGCCAAACACAGTGTCAAATGGAAGGGTGTTTAGGATCTCAACGTCTTTTGTCTGATAAAATGTTACCGGGCTGGACCAGAGCTACTGCCTGAGAGTGTCGTCAAACCGACAGGTCAGTGGTGCCGTAGTCTCTCAGGTGGAGGAATACCGAGCCGTTCGTGGTCAAAGCTATTAACGACAGGCTGGATTGTGACCCGGATATTGGAATGCTGAAGCCTTCTCTTTCTGTACTGCGCAGTTCCACTCTGTGACTCATGGTGGAGTAGTGGGACTATAAAACACATCATTGACTAGCGTTCAAAAAGTCAGCCTTCTCTTTGGCTGTGTGGCTGCCTGACCTAGTTTAGCAGTACAAGTAGGCTCTATTATTCTGATCCTTTTGGACCACAAAAAAAGAAATGACAAAACTGGATAACAGACTGCTTAACATGAACAACTTTTAATAAAAAATGTTCATTACAATTAATCAATCAATCAAATAATCAATCAATTAATTAAAAAAGTCTGTAACCACAATCTTGTGTTAAACCATTCTTAATAGCAGCTTAATCACAGGCTATATTTAAGCAGTGTGTTTGTGAAAAGAAACCGTTTCAATTTAACAAAATCACCGATCTGATATGACCCTCTATGGAGGAATGCTCCTTCACTTCTTCTGAACAATTGTATTAGTAGGAGAGAAGAACGTTCCATAAGAATGTTTTTTTATCTCAGTGATTGTATTACTTATATCACAACTTCTCCCGTTCAACTTCAATTAGGTTATCAATAATTGCATTTGGCATCGGTTTCATGTAATACAGCAGTTTACCCACCTGCTTTGGGGGTTCCAGGGTTTTTATTAAGGTCTCCATACAAGATGGAAGCACTTTCTGATAAAGGTGAAGCAACAGGCGCAGGGTGTGTCTGTGGACATTCTCTTTACTGAAACACATAAGATATGTGGGGAAGTTTCGTATTCGGTTAAATAGGGAAGTCAAAAGGTACACAATACCAGCACATTACTCCTATTCAATGTCATTGAATAACTGCAATGAAATAATCCTTTACTACAAATGCAACATCGCTGTGCTTCTAAAACCATCAGACATATCAACGTTTTGTAGCCCTAAACTACTTCACCAGAAGAACTTGTCAAAGCCTTGTTGATTAGTTCGATTAAGGTGTGGTAGCTTTGGAATACATTTAATGGCTAGGGGCCCTCAGGAGAGATTACAAAACCACTGCAATATCGCTGAAATCTCAGGACAAGACTGACCTGGAGAAAGAGGTGAGAAGGAAGCCATCAAACACAGCAGAGCAAAACTCCTCAGTCCCAAACTCGTCAGAGAGCAAGGTGAGGTGTCCAGTCAGGAGGTGCAGGAAGATGTCACCAAAGGCCATGTCATTGTAGGTCTCCACTAAAATAACACAGGGCAAAATGGTGAGTGAACAGAACTGCACGCGCCCAGTATTCATTTCCCTCTACCAGCTTGTGGCAAAGCAAAACCAACCCAGTGCAGGAAGTAACCGCTGCAAAGCGTTCTTGTTCCTCTGCTTTGCAATGTGGAGCGCATAGTACAGACCCATCTCACATGCCACCCTGTTCTCCTGCAGGTACCTAGTGGAGAACATTCACATTAATCTAAGAAGAACCTGATAAAAAAAATGAAGACATGTCTCATGAACACCAAAAACAATTTATTTTATAGTCTAGATTTGTAATATGATGTTCCTAATGGCATCTTCTAACGCTCTATACTGTCCACCACAAACGTCCCATTCGAACCCATTCCGCCACACATCCCAGCGGTTACTTTTTGAAGGCATCTGGCAGGGTTGTAGGGTAAGACAGGGAGGTCTTCTCCTCACTGGGCAGCTTCTGCTCTACAGTGAAGGTATAGTCATCCACAACTATTGACAACATGGCTGGTAGAAAACGGCTCACAACCTCCAGCTCCTGAAAGGCAAAATAATTTAACGTTATGAGCTGCAGTGTGACAAGATAGCGCTGCTGTGCGACTGAAAAGAAAACAGAAAGAGAAACGGAACGGAAATAATAAGACAAAGCCAGTTGGGCAACATGAATACGTACCAATCGAGGCTCTTTAAAGACCTGGCTGTCAATCATATCCCAGGCACCTTGTCCAAGAGACAACATTCGGAGCAGGAGCATCAGGTCAGGACTGTCCTGTTCATTGACACCAACACACCTCTCTTCAGTGACAGTGGCACCACATAGCAATGACACAAAATAAAATTGCATACAAGCATGCATGAAAACACAAATGACTAAACGTACTCTGGGTAGGGCGTCCTGGCTCAGTAATTCCTGGAGGTTTCGGACAGTACTTAACACCAGGGTGTTACTGGCAAATGGGTCACACAGGATCATGGACAGGTCCCTGGGAAGCCGAAAAATAACTCAGCGCGCATCTTTATGTTCATCATAAAACGTTTCAATGATAAGACCCGTTAAATGGCAGTGTCCTCCGCTCCTCTCTTACCCAAGTACTTGTTCCTGGCCTTTCTTCACACCATCCAGAAACCCCTGGAGCTCTCGGGCTCGTTTGGCGTCCACAAACCTCTCCCGGATACAGGCATCCAAACACCAGGTGAACTGGCGAAACACGGTCATGAGGCCCTCTGCGTCAACTTACGGATCATTCAAAGACATACTTGCATACATGTGAAACCCTTTCAACAGCAGGGCCAACCCAGCTCCGTTAAAGAGTGTGTTGGGAGGTACCTTATGACAGGGGTCTACGGAGCAGATCTCACTGATGTCCAGGTCGTGAAGAGACATGAGCAGTTCTGCCCGTAGGGTGCAGTAGTGGACGTTGCGCGTACGCAGGAAGAGTGTACGCAGGAACTGAAGGACCATGTCGTACAGTTTCACATTCTTACCAATCATCTGGGTTAGTTTCAAAACGACCTTAAAAAAACAGACAAAGGGCGACCTTTAGCTCCTCCAACTTGGTGCTTTTGGGTCACTTTTGTAACGAGAATGTCAACATCATCTATTGCAAGCCGGTGATGAAAATGACCCAATGTCCTCAAGCGGCTCACCTCTCCTTGACGTCTGGCTTTTGGGGAGGGGCTAAAGAAGTTGTGCAGTATAGAGAGATCGCTGCTGAAAAGCGCCGCCTCTTTCTCCACAATATACTGTTTAAGCAGGGGTGACACTTCATCCCCGAAGAGAGCCTGGTTGTCCTGCCAGATCTGCCTCTTCACCTCAACAGCACAAACCTTATACAGCTCCTTATCAGCCATTACTAGTTTGAGCTTCTTTTCTGGCACCTATTCAGAAAAAAAACAGTGTGTCGGTTAGGACATGAATTCAAACAACTGAGCTTTGAGTTAAAGATCGAGGTGTTTTGGAGAAAACAAAAATGAGTGAACAAAAATAACTTTCCTTGATGAATTATGAAAACTACTATAAAAGGTAAAGTGGTGAAGAGGAATCCATTTGGGATTAAGCTAAATGTTTTGATCTGTAAAATGGCTAAATACCTAATAATAACTGGCTGGCTAGTTATGGCATCAAACGGTGTCCAAAGTTAGTTATAACTGATGTGATTATTTAGGACTTTTACTTTTGTAAACCCATATACGAGAGGGATGTGTTAAAGTTAGTTACACTTTAAAGTATAGTTGGAAGAAAGATACTTGCCTTGGGTAGGTGTTTCAGAACCTGCATGACCACTGGCTGAATAGAAGGCATCTTCACCAGCGGAAAGCTTTTCTCCAGAAGCTCTTCTAGTTTACCATAACTGTGGAGGAAGGAAGAATGGAAACTTAAATATTGAAATTTTCCAGTACCTTTCACTAAACTGCTGTTGCTAACCTAGCTTACTTTGAGATGTGTGCATTATTTTAGAGTCACTTTACAAGCCATTCTAAAGCAGAAGAATGCCCCAACCCCAAAACCTAAGTCTCAAAAAACAACCATAGGGAAAATCTATTTAAAGGCACACGTGAGCTCAAAAAGCCAAAACGACCTGGTTTGCCAACAAATACTTCTATGAAAAAGCTCAAACTAATTGTAATGAACGAAACAACTATCCCAAACACACTGCTACAGCAAATATGGCGCTTCTCATAGGGAAAAGCAAACTGTATGAGATGTAAATGCATGCAAAAACATGCATTATATTCGCTGAAGGTGATTAGAGCGGAGGTAAAAAAAAAACAAGTGAACAATGGTTGGCTTTAATAGAGGTCTTCAGTAGCATATACAGAGCTGAATCGCCTTTGCCAATTTGATAGCAAAATGAAATGCAGGAAGAATTTAATTTGCTGAAGATGGCAGAAAATAAAGGAAATGACACCGATGTAATACATGCCCACAGTACCATCACCGGAGCAGAATTGTTTTTGCAAAAGTGGTAGAAATGCAACAATGCGTTACGGTTTGCGGTTTGACAATGTAGGTGTCAGATTGCGTAGGCGTGAACTTGAGAGATTAGTTTGCACACAAACGTGCAATTCTTAACTTGCGTGGCACCAGAGTTATATATAGACACCCAATTGAACACATCTCAGTCATGACGACAGCGGTTGAAGAGGACACAGTACAACATGTGCATCTGAAACTTGTGTCCTAATGTTTGCTTTTCAAGGAGTATACTTTAGTTTGGCTTCATGAAATTAGTTTTGTTCTGAGTTGAGACATTGTTCGTTTTAAATGCATGGTCATGCAGTGAATTAACATAACATCAAGAACACCACATGGAACTTGTATAGTCAAGACCTGTCAGATACTGTATCGAACTGCATTACTGTTAATGATGTATTATGGGATGAGTTGTTTTTATATTAGGGAAGCATTCGTTTCAAGTCAGTAACATAACACACAAAGTGCAGAAAAAAAGGTAGAGGTGAGTTAGCAAGGCATTAGAAGAACGCCATTACTCTCTAGACGGCTGCATTCTCCAGACCACTTCACTCTTGCATGTCACATGATCAGAGTATAATCGCAACCTTTGAGTGCCTGGGATGGTCCAGCAGTCTAGCATGGCGTTAGCAACAGGAGCATGGCGTTAGCAACAGGAGCATGGCGTTAGCAACAGGAGCATGGCGTTAGCAACAGGAGCATGGCGTTAGCAACAGGAGCATGGCGTTAGCAACAGGAGCATGGCGTTAGCAACAGGAGCATGGCGTTAGCAACAGGAGCATGGCGTTAGCAACAGGAGCATGGCGTTAGCAACAGGAGCATGGCGTTAGCAACAGGAGCATGGCGTTAGCAACAGGAGCATGGCGTTAGCAACAGGAGCATGGCGTTAGCAACAGGAGCATGGCGTTAGCAACAGGAGCATGGCGTTAGCAACAGGAGCATGGCGTTAGCAACAGGAGCATGCAGGTTTTGCATAATATCTGATGCTGCGCAGCATTTGGTTTTTGAATGCCATAATATTCCCATACATCTGACGTACCGGTAATGTTCCTTTCTGACACTCAAGGTTCCCTAGTGTCAGGTTCTATCGAGCCTGAGGCCATTGTACAAAAGGTGTGCCAAGTTGATGCTTACCTTACATGACACTGCCAATTACCTCAGGAAAAAACTTTGTTTTATCACGTCGTGATATTGTCACAAATGCCATTTCTCGTTCAGCCCTACTGTGTATTATGGTGAAAGCTGTCCCAAAGAAGATTATCAGTGATGCTTTATCGTTTCATGTTTGTCTCTACATTTCAAATTTCATTAAGCAGACAAAACATTTATGGAGAGTATTTACAGCAAGATCCAAGACCTAGCATCAAGGGTTCTTTTGACAAAAGCTTGATCTACAGCCACACAGTATTTATTAAATACAATCAATCAACAGATTTATATTGTATTTATTAAGAGTGCTGATTGGTTCGACTAAAACAAAATCAATGTCATACCGATCTTCCTCTTTGCCCTCTGCGATTGTGGCGACTCGTTCCATCAACTTGTCACGAAGCTCGTCGAAAACAGACTGGTGAAACTCCAACCGAGGAGTTCCATGAAGGTCCAGAAAGGGAAGAGCTGACTGGAGAGTAGGCAGCAAAATGCCATTTTCCGACTGCAAAACAACCAAACCAAAGACATATTTAGACTGTGGTTACTAAAATCAAACCCATTACAAAGGAAGTTATCCGATGACTTTCACCTTTGGGTTTAGCAGTGACAGAGAGGAAAAATGTAATTGAATGTTTGATTATTGAACCTACCTCATATTTGAACTATTCTTAACAAATCTGTTTGTATAAAAATATGGACATTAAAATGAGTAACAAACATGATTGGACACTGAATGACATTATATAATCTTAAACAATAAATATGTCAAGATTATAGAATGACACTATTACTTTACAATGACAGAAAAATATATAACAATAGTTGGATTAAGGCAGTTTCTTAGAACACAGTTCACAGGGGTCAAATTGCAAAACAATTGGGAAAATTAGCAGGCTTCTGTTGATATAAAAAATGAAATATATGTGCCATTTGCACAATGCATACTGTTTGTACTCATCATTACTACCTCTTGCCCTGCACACTGCTAGCCTATTTTTTATATTTGCCATTTGCACAATGCATACTGTTTGTACTCTCCATTTGCACAATGCATACTGTTTGTTCTCTCCATTTGCACAATGCATACCGTTTGTACTCTCCATTTGCACAATGCATACTGTTTGTACTCCCCATTGCCATTTGCACAGATGCTTTCCACTTGTACTGCCCACTGCATATCTGCAATTCATTGAACTGCACAACCGAACATTTCAATTGCACATCCTTACATTGTCCTTCATCTCACACATTGGCACATTGACACACTGCCTTGCATACCATTTCTTAACTGCTTTTTTACACTTCTGCAAACTGCTCTTCGTTGGACCTTACTTGTACTCTTCAAAGTTTAATCTAATCTAATTATAGAAGGTATTGGAAGAGATCCAGTTAAAAAGAACAAGCAGTCTTGGAAAAATATTAACCAAGCTGCAACCTGATCTATGCAAGTGCTGAATCATAAAATATGACTGTACACTTGGTACATTCAAGATTATTATATGAGTAGCAACTTATTTTGGCTCTATAGTCCAAATGTTTGCATGGTTCCCAATGAGCCTGGCTCATTATAAAATATAATATGTGGACACCCCTACTAATTATTGACATCAGTTGTTTAAGCCAGACCCATCAAATCCAGCGGAGTGCCATGTATTCTCCATAGACAAACATGACAATGTTAGAATTGCCACCTTTTCCACAAGTTACTTTGTGAAATGTCAGCCCAACTAGATCTGCCGACTGTCAACTGCATGTGTTAATTGTAAAGGCGAAATGTCTAGGAGCGATAACCGACCAGCCACAAAGTGATATATTACTCGAGCAGTGGCATAACCTGTTCTATGGATTCATGAATCACGCTTCACTATCTGTCTGATCTGGGTGTGGTGGATGCCAGGAAAACAGCTACTTAACAGAATGCATAGCATCTACGGAGAAGTACGTGGAGGAGGGATAATGGTCTGGGGATACGTTTCATCTTACTGCTAAAGGACACGAAGACATTTGGGGCTTCCAAATTTGTGGAAACACTTTCTGATAAAAAAAAAAGTTTATAAAAGCACTTCTGCAACTTGGAATTCTTCAGATGAAGCCAAACATTGAGGAAGTTCTGTCTACAACGTTGTTGTGCACATTGCCCTCTTTTTTTTTTTTAACTCTGAACAAATGTACGCAATGCAGAATCTGACTGTCTAGAGACTCCAGAGCAAGTTAGACCATGTCCATATTCCATCTCTAAATCAGCCTTGCACTGTTAACGTGCAGTCGAACAAGCAAAACTCAACATTTACAGGTGTCCATCAAGGACAATGACCTATGACCTTTTTGCTCGAAAGTAACAGCAGGCAAAGAAATACACTTCACACTCACACCTCACTACTACTAACAAGCTTTATTTGGGTTGACATTAAGTCTGGCATCATGCCAATACATAGTACTGAGGCAGCATTGGTGAAGGTTGTCATTTATCTGCTAATGGCAGCAAATACAGAAATGATCCCCCTCTATTTTGACTCTTCTGGACCTCAGCACTGCTTCTGCTACAGTAGATCACACCATTCTCCTCCAGAGCCTAAAAGAGCACAGTGCCATCACTGGGACTGCCAAAAACGGTTCACTACTTACTTCTCCATCTGCAAGCAGTATGTTTCTTTCGGTGAGCAGCAAGACAGAGGCTCCTCAGTCATCACCAATCTGGGTGTGAAATTTGACTACCCGCTGTAGAATGATCTTGTTATTCTTCTCAGCGCTACACAGACACTCTCAGCCTTTAAAGCAGGCCTGAAGACACACCTCTATCGGTTGGCCTACCTCTCCCGTTGATAAAATCATACTGTACATTATGATATAATAATATGGATTATAATTTAGGTTTTTTGTTTCACCTGAATGTTCTGTTATTTATTTAATATCATTATTTAAATTTTCATGCACTTTGAGATTAAACCTCTAATGAGGAGCGCTTTACAAAAGCATTAAATAATTAATATTATTATTACTACATACACAAAGCCCTGACTTCAACCTAGGGGTGGGCGATATGGGAAAAATATCATATCACGATTTTTTCAGGAAAAATCACGATTCACGATTTTATCACGATTCTTTTTCATGTTGCTTTTTAAGACTATTTTGCTAATTACTGAGCTGCAATACAAGCAAATTATATCTCCATTTAAAGAATATAGCGTTACAAGGTAACAAAACATAAAAGGGAAAAAAAATTAAAGTAGCATATTTTAATCACGTGTATATTTAAAGGAAGTGCAATGGTGCAAAGAAGCACCTTCATTCTCATCCGCAGCTTCACCATCCATTCACTGTGTAACCTGCCATCCATCTACAGCATCAGATGATCTACTGTGTTATCATCCTGAATTAAATGACATTTTACTAAAATAGTATGTAGCCTATTTATTGTCTTATGTAGCCATACAATACAAAATTAAAACCATGATTTTAAAATGCACAGGCTATGATATTTAAATTTCTAAAGATCGAATAAATTAAAATCCATCAAACTGTATGTCCTATTTTGATGTAATAAATGCTAAAACATTTTAGATCACAAGCGACGCGCAATCAAATGATTTGCGCATGATTGGCCGTATATATTGCAACACAGACTGTTGAAATAAAAACATTAGGCTACTGTGTATAATTCGATCATTTACATTTGTAAAATGTATTATAGTAATTACAGCCCAGTAACTAAGGCACTATAGACAATGAAACACGTATTTTACAACACAGTTTGTATATTGGTCACCGTCGGGTATATTCTGCTGTTACCCGGTAGATACATTAATCAATTTCGTTTTATATTTTCGTTCTGTTTATTTAGTAAAACATATATTTCTTTATAAACGTAGGCCTACCTCTTTTTTCTAGTTCATTCAAATTCAACCAAGCCAATCAATCTATTACCTATGTATATCTCGCTGTCTTTTGTCTGCCTGAGCAGGACACGCGTACTAACCGGTTGCACTGCGCAGAGTGTTCATTAGTGATGTTATGAGTGCACATGAGACAGCAGTGCTTAATCCGTTACATATATCCAGTTTCATATAGATCGGACCAAAACGCGTCAAGTTTCATGTAGACCAGACCAAAACGCGTCAAGTTTCATGTAGACCAGACCAAAACGCATCCAGTTTTATATAGACCAGACCAAAACGGATCCAGTTTCATATAGACCAGACCAAAACGGTGTCCAATATAGATCGGACCAAAACGAGATCAGACCAAAACGCATCCAGTTTCTGAAAACGGGACAAGGTAAAATGCACGTATTTAGGAAAAGTCATGGAAGAACGAGGCTGTAGCTTTTCAACATGATATATTTATTTTAATTACTAACTGCAACGCCCGGGGGCTGTTGGCGCTTCTAGTGTTAACAGGCTGACATCTAGCACACCGTGCATTGCATGTTGATACGTAGCTGAAAAAACGCCATAGATCTGCATCTAATTGAACCTGCACTGGAGCGCGATTCTACGATATTTCCGAAAAAGTGAATCGTGGAGACATTTTAATAGTCCACGATTAAATATCGTCATATCGCACACCCCTACTTCAACCCATCGAACACCATTGGCATGTATTGAAACAGCATTTGCGATCTCGTCCAACATCAGTGCCTGACCTTACAAATGTTCTTTTAGCTGAATGGGCTCAAATTCCCACAGAGACACTTCACACTCTTGTGGCAAGCCTTCCCTGAAGAGGTGTGGCTGATATTTCTGCAAAGGGGGGCAACTCCATATTAATGCCCATTGTTTTGTAAAGGTGTGATGGTGTGGTTTTTATATCCTTTAAGTCATATAGCGTATCTTCATTCATGACGCACGTGCAGACGTCAGTGGCAGAATTCAATCTAAATTGTACAGAAACATATTGTCTGATAAAATACAAGTATGCATTCAAACGCACTGGATGGCACGTCATCATACTGCAAAACAATGAGCCAACACAGTCTTTTATAGCAACTGAACATTTATCTACTGATGACAACCATTTTGGCAAAATACCTCAAAACATACAGTCAGGGATGGCTGCATGTTATGCCTGACAGGACAGCATCAGAGAAGACACCAAGTGCATGCTGGGATCAATAAATCGCAAAACATATGCAACCAAACACTAACAGAAGTATCTCAATTAGAAATTACAAGAACATGTTTCATGCAAAAAAAACTGACTGAAAATTATTGCATTAATTATTTGGTTACAATTATAATTCGCTCTTTTGATATTTATAAAGAAATGTATACAACACTTAACACACTAACAGAGCCAAAATGGAGGACTGATTGTGTATGTACCCGCAACCAATTAACAGTAGCGATATGATTATTGATTTGTTGTTACGGAAACACAACAACTTTAACTACTTTTTCGAAAGGCTTGTACAGTATCTGGCTAGAAAACATCCGGGGGTAGGTTATCTACTTAGTCTATATTTATATATTTGCCAAATGAGCTAGTAGCGACTGTATCTCGCTGGTTAGGCGAAGTAAACACGGGTCAATTGTATCCAGAGACATACGTGTTCTGCGAAATTGCCCAGTAATTCTGTTTAAACCACTTTTAACATCTTTAAAATACTTTGTTCATGCGCTAATAGTACGATTTCTAGTCTTGAGTTCATGCCACAAATAGCCAGCTTGGTTTGGTAGTCCCCTACCATAACTAGCTAGTTAGCTTACCTGAAACTGGTCAATTGCTTTCAGAGGCTCTGTGCAGTTCGTCAGTGTTTCTTTAAGATCCTCGCCATTAGATATTCCAAGCTCAGGCAAGCCCGCAAACATTTTCTCTTGTATACGATAGAAATAGATCAGTCAGAGAAACATCGCTAAATATGTCTATTTTATAGAATACATCTATAAATGAATGACTACACGTTTATTCGTAGCTAGCGACAAATGCTTCCTGTAAGCAGTGCACCGAGAAAATAGTCCGTAATGCACATGTGGAACGCACAATTAGTTCTGCTTCTAATTCTCAACGATTATCACAGACAACATCATTATATGAAGGCAATCATTTAAAATGACTACTAATTTCAGGAATTACAACAGATTTTCTTTACAATGGATTTTTATTATTTTGTTCAGTTTTTGTTTGTTTTTTGCAATTCAAAATCACAGATTATCAACAAGAAGAAAAGCTGTAAAGATAGTTTACATGTAAATACATGACATGCTGGCAAAGAAACATGCGCACAAACACAAAGAACAAAGTCCTGAGTCAACATGAAGTCTAAAAAAGGGGATTATGACTCATGTCTGCTAACCAGTGCATGCCATCAAATGACATAACCCCTAATCAAAACATATTGTCGAAGATTGAACCAAAATATCTGACCTAAATGTATTCTACATCTCTTTGTAGATTATTAATATATGCCTTTTTCTTGTAGCCTATGAAATATGTAACATTGGAATGATTACATCTTGAGAACTGCTAAGTGCATAATTCAGACGGATAAGGTCATTCTAACCTAGGAAAACATGAGCAAAATGGCTCTTATATAACACTATCACCGCCCTTCTTCTTTTGGTAGGTCTTCTGAAGAAGACATCCAGTCCCAATAAGGATGAGGAGGACAAAAAGCAAGATAAGACCAGTCCAGGCCTCAAGGCGCATAGCCTTCCTCAGTTCTATTGTCTCTTCTGGCAACAGACTGCTCAGGCTTAGCATATATCCTAGCGCCCAGCCGATTGAGGTGTCTCCTGCCTGCACAAAAAACAACAACAAACACATTTGAAAGCCTAAGCATAAAATGACGAGATAAGTGACATTTTTTTTTAAAATTACTTTTCTTTCAATTAAATAGAGTTAAGAATTTATGTTTCGCTTTGCCGTGTTCACCTTTTTCTTAAAAGAGATGCGAGGGAAAGAGAGGTCATCGAAGCCGTAGCCTTGGAGCATAAGGACCTGTATGAAAACTGATGCTGGACAGTAATCCTTTAGACGACCTTTCTGTTCCGGGGCTATCAATAGCATCTGTTCAGTTAGTGTTATAAAAAATAAAGAAATAATGATTCCTCAGAATTATTCTTACTTTGTTTTCTAATGTCTTACTTGTATCTAATAATAAAAGATTCAAGTAACAGAAGGAAGGGCACGGAAAGCCGCCCAAATACCAGTAATGCCATTGTATACTCTAAATATTAGATCATGTCTGCTTAGCTTTAGATAAAAAGAATCTAGAGCTGCCCTCTAGGGAATGTAATTAAGGTTCACTTTCACAGCCAAAGAGTTGGATCTTTCCTTCCAATGGTATAACACGGAAGTACATCAACCCGCTAATGTTATTTCCTTTGGCGGCTGTAATGTGAGATTCGCTTTACAGCAAAAATGTGTGAATGTGCTTTATGGTAAGACAACCATTGTTGCCACTATAGTAAATTGGATAAATGGCCTAAGAATAGCCAGAGCCAGTCAGACAATCCCCACAGTTCGACAGTACCTCCTGATAGCTCATGTTGCAGACAGAGTGGGCAGCTTCCTTCAGTAGATCAGGTGTTGTGACAGTTATACCAGTTGTGCGCTGAAGGAAGACATGAGTGTAGAAGAAAGCGGAAAAGGCCTGTGGAGAGAAAAATACATAAAATGTTTCTTGACATCAGAGCAATATACAGATGAGGCTTTGTGCTGTTCATCTATATTTGGCTGATATTGTCCAAGACTATGAATACAAACAGAACAACCCTAGTGACAGTAAGCCAGTAAAAAAAATTATAGACAGAAAATGACTTAATCAGTTTTTCAAATTTTAAATCACCTGTACCAGAGTATATAAAGAAATATTAGGAGTATTGAATGAATGTTAGAAGTATTGAATGAAATATCGAAAATATTCAGAATATTTTGATTGATCCTACATGGCGTTTCCTGCAACGGGAAATGAACTCACCATAAAGCTGCCACTGACTTTGGGCTGAAAGACTCCATCAAAAGAGCAGTTGGAGAATTTGCACTCCTCAAACGAGAAGATCTGTGACACGTTGCCCAGACATTGCTGGTAATTCCCAGTTCCCATCATGGTCAGGGAGTCCTGGGGGTTGTAGGGAACCGGCCGTTGTTTTGCCGTGCACGGCGAGTCAAATACCTTTTTCAGTATCATGGAGACATTGAAATCTGCAGGGTAGCAAGGGTGTGACACTACATGGGACTCAGTGCCTTGAGTCTGAGAGACAGAGGGGACAAAGCACATACATTTGTATCCATGATCCTCCTGGGAAGTACAGCAAGTAACGATTAATTGTATTTGCCATAATATTGTGATAAAACAAAATATTTGAACCACAAAGGTAGCAATACTTTTTTTTTATTTTTTTATTTTTTTACAATGGCCTTAGGCTTGATTGGTTCTTGACACAAGGGAAACTTTATGAACGAGGAACAGTGTATGTCAGTTGTGAGGGAATTTTATTGACTTTAAAAAATAATCAGGTATTGTGCAAGACCTGCCATGCTACTGCTGCAACCCAACTGCTACCTTATTAATCGGTTATGTTTGGTTACTGACTAGAGATCAGTAAGACAACATATATTTATTCACTTATTTAAAGACTCTCTAGAAAAGTTCAGATACAATGTTTAAAAGATGTGATCCACATGTTTACTTATCATATGTTTAATAGAGTGACTTTGAATTATGCATTAGGCATTGTTTCACAGGTATGTTTGTTTGTTGCTACGGTTGTCTTAGTACTTGTTTGTGTTTGTGTTTTGGTTTCGGGTTCTAGATGTTTTGTTTTATGTTTCACAGTTCTCAGAACTAGTGCCTGTCTTGCCTGGTCTGAAGAATAAAGCCTTTTTTGTTATTGAGAATCTCTGGGCCTGTGTCCTACCTGTTGCCTGCCTGAAGCCTATTTATGACACCTACTATACAATAATGTATTGCTTGGCTTTGTTGCAGAACATACAGAAGATAAAGAGCTTAAATTACTATATTACTATAATTGCATATTAAATCCCAACTGCAATATTGGCAAAATTGCAATTAATTACTTAATTAGCCCTACTACATACACTGTGTAACCTAACAGTACTCTATGGATCCATGTGTAATATTGGAGAATGATTGTTACCTTGATCAAGTGAGCAAGCAGTCTCAGTAAGACCTGGTCTCGGCCATAGCACAGGAAGCTATGTGTGTAAAGATGGTAGTCTCGGCCATAGAGACGCAGCTCCATCACCTTATCCTTGTCCTCCACCACATCTGAGGTCTCAAAGCTAATCTGAGTGGAAGCGCCCCCGAAGTCCAACGCGCCCACTGTATCTCTGCCTGGACTCAGCCAACGCCCCACAAAGCCATACTGAGAGAAGAAAGGTTAAGAAGGATTATATAAAGGAGGGCTAGTTGGTCTGGAGATATTAATGGAATGCAAACAACATTCATTAATTTTCAAGTGGCCAACACTTTTTCACGTTCATCCCAGTGTGTGATTTAATAGCTCTAATGCTGGCTGTAAAACGTCACCTTGATGAAGTTCTCCAACAGGTAGTTGACAGTGACCCAGCCATATGCCCCCTCCTCCTGTCCACTCAATATGGTGGCACCCCTGAAGTCAAATGGATAGGTGCGTAATGTGCTGCCTACTTCCTTCAGTATCTCCTCTGAGTGAGTGGGGTTGGTTATACTGTGGGGAAAGATAAAAAAAGTGAAGGTACCAGACGGCGGTCTTGGGACAGTGTCCCTTTGCTTTGCTATACTCGTCTCACAAATGAGTTCATAGTCGCACCACTGAAAACCTGTCTAATGAGTGAACTACTCTGTTAATATATTTGTAATATATTTAATGGCATGTAAGTGTCGCAACTGTTTCCCTCTATGACCAGCAGGCATATTATGTTGAGGATTAAGTTTCCTAGTTTTTGTTGTTCTAGACCCCTGCGTTAGACCCCTTCATATAAATGGGTAAGTGTGTTCTAGTACTATATAGAGATATAAAACAGCTTATTGTGCCTGCACATGCAATTAATGTGCTTTGTTTGATGTGAAATGTTTGTTTCATACATACTGGACAGCAGTTGTTCTAAAGTTTAAAAAGAAATCAATACAAATCTTAAATTAAATCCTAAATTATCACTCGCTACTGAGTACATTTTACACATCTCTGTAAATGCTGCGCTTTTATATATAGCGCTTTTATCCGAAGCGCTTTACAGTGACAAAGCCATTCTCTGGTCAGAGACAAAACCAATGTTATTACACTGCACTTCTGATCTAAAGGCACATTTAACGTTACATTTGTGCTTCTTCACTCACTTCAGTAGCCTCATACCCGCTGTGGCTCCCAGATACAGTGGGGTGAGGTGGTGTCTAGTATTTGGGATCTCCTTCAAAGCCTGTTTCAAACAGGGTTCCAGGCTTTGTCCAGCACCCCCCTTCTGCCCTGCGTAACTGGATATCCCTTCACCTGGGCGGGGGAAAATAGCATATTCAGAATATATTAAAGAGAAATCAAAACATGAATTACAAGAATAGGTCTTTATATTAAAAGTGCTGGCATCCTGTGCCTGGCTCCTCTCTTTATTCCACTATCGTGACAAAGTGTCGTGACTCGTGACAAAGTGATATGGTTTGTCTGTCCAACCGAAACCAAATCAATGGAATAGAGGAAGAAATGGGGAGGTCATGGTCTTCATGTCACTGGAACAGGAACCGGACAACTCGGTTGATTTACCGGTTTGAGCAATATTCTGAAAAAGCTACATTTTCCTGGAATGTACAGACAATTACTTTTATAGAGAAGGACAGAAATGAAAATGACAGTTTTTCTTCAGAAGATGTCATGACCTGCCAGGCATAGACTTGACTGAGCTTACCTTTGACATGACATTCGCTGTGCTGAGTGACAATGCCAGTGCCATTTTGTTTGTCAGACGGCCACTTGTAGATGTACATTGCAGTGTGTGACGAGCCTGCGTCCAGGACAACTCCATACTGAAACAGAACAATTAGCCAGAGTCAGGCTGTCAGAGATAAAAGTAATACGGAATCAAGTAACATCTATCCCAATATGGTTTTGTGTAGCTTAGTTTGTAGGGCATGGCACTTACAATGCCAGGGTTGTGGGTCGGATTCCTACTGGAAAGCGGGGAAGAAAATCAATGCACTCACTACGGAAAGTTGATTTGGATATTCGTCATTAGGTACTTTATTAGGTCAACACTAACTTGACTGTATTGTGTTGTTGTGCCACCAAGCGCTCTGGATAAGTGTATATGCTAAACAACTAAGACACAACCAAAGAAAAGTAATCCTGAAAATCCAAGAATTCCCCTTCTATTATTTCAAAATCAAAGTTCAGTTCACTTAATAAGGACATGAAAAGACCAAGGATAAACATGACCATGAGGGGCAATGGCAAACTGGGGATGCTTTATTCTCTAGCTTTTATTCTTGCCCTTTATTTTCAGGTCTTTGATCTCCTCCTTTATAATTCCCTTTGAGCTTGGGCTTGGTTAAAAAAATCCCAGCTGAATGGTCTGACACTGGAGCTATAAGACAAGATTCTGCATGTCATAAGCAGAGCAAGTCAGTAACTGAACAAATGAACAGGCAAGGAGTATTAGTCAAATGTTCTCAATGCTGGCTTTCCATACCAATAACTTAAACTGCTGTCTCTGACGTCTATGAGTAATTACATTTAACCAGACTATTCAGATCCACATTGTGCACCTCTATTGTATTTGTATTGCTGTGTTAATGACGCTTTGTATCACCTCTGGAAGATATGCGAATAACCACATTTGTTTTGAGTTTCCAAGAATAAGACTTGTTACTTTACTAAATGGAACGTATTTAATTATTTAGAAACGTATTTAAATGACTACAAAAAAACATGACAAACAATAGCTTGCATTTAATTGTGATTAACTGATGCTCAATATATATATATATATATATATATAAAATGAGGAGTCCCACCAGCTTCTATATGTTATGAGCGGAAAGCAACCGTGGATTTTAATATTGGGATTCAATTCTTTGAAACCTTTGCAGAAGCAAGTGTCTGCGCCAAATCCTAATACAAGCTGAAATAACCAGTTATACTACTACCGGGTTTCCCATATAAGTTGCCACAAAGAAGAATTTTTTTTGACAATGTTTTTGTTTTACTGTCTGATACAATAATAAAAATAAGAGAGCATTTGCATTACAATACAATGGTCGGAAAGATCGCAGTATGCCCCGGAAGTGTCCAATTTTGCTATGAATTGTATTTGTTCCCGCCTAATTTGAATTCGACATATCATTCCACAAGCAATTGAGAGAGTGATTAACTAATCAGCTTTGCACCACATAGAGAGTCTGAAGTTCCAGTTAAGAAAATGTAGGGTGTTGATTGAATCTGACATGATATGTATCTGATATGTGACCACCTGTGTTTAAATTTGCATTGAATTGTAGGTGATGTCAACACTGCAAGTGAGCAAAGTTCACTCATCCCCTCAACATATGGCAAGTGTAGAGTGGACAGCTATTATAAATTGGACCATTAATTAAGATGACAATCAACTGCATCCAGTTTAGATCGGATTCCCCAAGAGGGAAGTAAAGGCAAGTAAGACAAATGTCTCACTGTCAACATTGTGAATAGAGTACAGCCATGCTAGGGTACGGCTAGGTTATTAAAGAGTATCTAAGTAGGTAAGTTTAGCTAATTTATCTGGCTCTGCTTACACGCCCTTGCTTTCCCTAAGCTAGCATTAGCTAGCTAACTTAGCTGCCAGACAAATAGTCGTATCAAAAGTATACTTTTTACAACAGCCTTATTGTAAACTATCTTTGTGTAGTAATAGCTCTAGCTAACGCTATATGCCGCATGATGAACAACACGGTGATTTGGATTAGAAAATGTATGTAAAAGCCGTATGTATGATGGGCACAGTGTGATGTAAAGCAGTTGTTCACCTCATCGATGCATTAGGTTATAAATGAGAGCCCTGGATAAGTGGATTACATCCTGTTTACTAACATGTTGGAAGAAAATATGGAGTAACGACAATGAGCGAAAAAACATAATCCCCATAAAAAAACACAAGCCATATCTCCTGGCTAGAGTGTTTTCTTATATCAGAGAGATCCTTGCATCTGTAAGGGGTTTTCAAAATCTTAAGTGGAAAGCGTGATTGAAAACAAATGTCCCATAACAGCTTCACAATTCGAGGTGTTTCTGTATTCAAACCAAATGAAACTTAAACATCTGGCCATCTTTTTTAACACACATCCACAGATAAAAGAAATCTATCATCCCCTCAAAGGAATTTAGCAGAGTTTAACATCCAGTTTAGTTAGAATGATTTCGACCACACAATATCTATTCATTCTATTTTGGTCTAAAAGTTGTGAGCAGTTCCAGTATCAAATAAATTGGGATAATTCTCTGAAGAAAAGTTAAATTCATATAGGCAGAGCTTTTGGGGGTTGAGGAATATATATGATGATATGGACCTGAAAAGCAAGTTGTTGGTCATATAAATATCTAAATGGATGCACAGCAAACATACAACATGGTTGCAATTAGGACAGAACGCGACAGTAGATTTATTGACACGCTGTGTTCATGTTCAAGATCAATCTTCAGCAGATCCTTCGCTAATTGGTTCAAATTGGTCCAGGCCAAACCCCATCACACTACACCTGGTCCTACACCTGTTTTGACTTTCCATTCACTGTATGCAGCTAATCTTTGTGGTGGCATGGTTTGGCTCAATCTATCAATCCGGCCATTCATTCGTTCATCCATCCATTCATTTATTGTCTCTTTTGTTGTGCATGATCGGACTGAAGGATCTTTATACTGTGCATTTATAATAGAAAACCTATTGCATATTGTCATGCTCAGTTTGATGTCTGAACTCACGTTTCTTTGCAGTCTTTTGCGCCATATCATCCTTTGTGGATTCTAGTTTGCAACTTGGCAGTAAGGCTAGCTCGTGTAAATAAAGGCTCTTACATGGTTATATACTTTTTTGTTTACACCAACCCTGTAAAAGTGGGTGGCAGTTGTACATCCACTTTATTTTTACTTGTTGCTGATATAAAATATATATGTGTACATTGCATTTCCAAAACTGTACTTCGGTGATGTGTGTTAACATTCAGATGATAATGTCAGCGTGACCTTCTCTTCTCTCTATTCTAAATAACTGTTCTACTTTTTAAAATGCGTATTTCCTGTTTTTCTGAATTACTGTAATAGTCCACTCAGAGGTGGTGTATTCACCCTAGCGTCCCTTGTCACTCGATGTAGATACAGTATCTTTAAAAAATAAATAAACACAAGGGTGTCTCAAAAAGAAATGAGTAATACTTTATAATTAAATTATTTCTGTTAATGTTCTAGAGAATATCAATAACATCCATAACACAACAACAAACGTTGTGCCATCCTTCGCCAAGGTTTTTTAAGCACACCATTACAGATTGTAGAATTCAATTGAATGCAGTTTCTTCACTTATATTATTTCTCTAAGAGTCTTCTCTTCGCCCCTCTGGCTCTCATCTAATGCGGTTTGAGATGGCAATGAGAGAGGACATAAACGAATACGACATTTTGAAAAGGCCATATCTTATGCAACAGAGAAGAGATAGGTGTATTAGCTAAATGGTCGTTTATTAAAAATAATTCATTTTTACACAGAGTAAACTAAAGTACCTAGGTAGCATGTTCATTTTGATATTAATGTCTGAGTATAGACATATATTTAAATCTACTGTCTGTAGGTTATCATCATCAGTCCTACTTTGTAATCTGAATTGTTGAGCGTCTGACTAGTCCACATTATCTCGGTCGAAGGCAGCCCTAAGGCAATTTAGAGGGTAGGCCTATAGATAACAAAATTGCGTCAATTTGCAATTGTGTAATGTCATATACCGGTATAATTCTCTAGTTGTAGTGACGTTTTTCTTGTTTTTCCTATATCGATTGCAAAAGTCTAGCAATATAAGCTCCTGTTAATGAATTTGCATTTACAGATGTGTTTCATAGGAATTAAGTTGATATTGCCATTTAGCTTCCACTCCGGGCATAGCTAGGCGGTATAGGAAAATGCTAGGTGCTCTTCATCCATATAGGGGCACCAAACAAGTGAAAAAATGTAAATGCAAATTGGCTGCGTTTCAAGGGGGGCACCAGCTCAAATCTTGCCTAGGGCACCATATTGGTCAGGGCCGGCCCTGCTTAAACTGTTTATATACAGTATTCTCCAACTAAAACATGGGGATCACAGAATATTTATTTATTTAAAAAAAATATAACACTTAAAAATAACTGTTATGAAGAACTCTGATGAACAGAACACCAAAATGAATCTCGAAGGCAGTAGACAACCATAAAAACATCTGTATTGGCTATACACTGGAATTATGATTTTCTTCTGTCACTAATTGTTCATTTGACAATTCATTTTACCCCAAATAACAGAACATAATGATTAAGCGAATATGCATCCAAACAATATACATTGAATCCGGATTGCAGAAAATTGAAGGGATCAGTTAGGCATCTTGCAAGCTATTTGAATATTGAAACCTCCTGTATTACAATTATACAGTGGGCTCTCCGAAAGTTATTTGCATTAATTTGGTCTAGGCTACACGTAAAACAATAGTGAACAAATAGCCAGGTGCAGCCTATACTTTCATTTTTGCGGAAGTGGATAAACCGGAGAATACCGTGCAGACGTTATTACCGTGAACTGTGGAGGTTCCCTCATGTCGTCAGTGCGGATGACGACCAGTAGAATCCCTGTTATCCCGAGGAGCAGGAACACGACCGGGACTAACACCTGGCACACTTGGGCACCCATCGGTCTGGCTCTGAGCAATCGGCAGATAACAAGTCAGTTGCAGTCGCCAGCAATCATAGAAATAAAATGCAAACCCACGCACGAGTGAGCGGTTTTGAAAGTCTTCGGATGGCACGACAGTGGGCTTGGCCACACTTCATATCCTATCAACACATGATTTGACGAGCTTTCGCTTTGTTAAGGGGTGCATGATGGACACCCAGTGGTTGGCTGCCAACATGAAAGGCTCAAACTCAACTCAAAACGAAGGGAGACGTACTCTATTGTGTTCACACTGACGCACTGACAAGTTGAGATAAATCCGATATATTTCCCCACACGTGTTCTCATAGACAGGGTCAATAATTGTTAACACAGTCATATTTTTCCCGTTTATACTCATGCACTTTGCACTCTTAAAATACATTTATATAATGTTAGTCGAACCCTGCAGTCCCACCAAGCATAATATTCATGCAAATCAAGTTTTGAATCACTGAAACCCAGAAATACTGCTCTGCCATCTTATTTTGATCCTATTACAGCTGCACCTTACACAATCTAAATAACAGAGTTGTGAAATTATTATAAAGACCTGCTCTAATCACCCTTTTGTTGTAGGCCTACAGATTGGTCACACACGTATTAGGTTAAAAAACACCATCACACTCATTTAAACAGATTGCACATTCCCTGATAAGGAAAAACTTCGACATTAAAACATGCACTACACTTGCATCGTTAGGCTCCATTCGTCCGGAAGCATCTGAAACCCGACCTCATTACATCACACACATTCGACAGGCGTTCAACTTCAAACATTAACTTACATATCCCACGCCCACGATACAAGTCCTCCCCATTTCCTGTGCTCTCACTATAGCATGTGAAAATCTAAATCAGTTTGCAGTCTCTCTAATACATTTGGTGTACATTTTTGTATTTTTTTTTGACAACTGACAGAGAATTATAAAATGAACTTAATGTATTTGAGTAAAAAAGTGTTTTTATTGCCAAGGAATTTGTTTTGACCCATTTCTGCAACATGTTATTTACACATTGAAAAACAAATACTAACACTCGAAACAACTCCAACAATACGAGCATGCCTAGCTAGAATGTACACCGTTTGAATATAATGTACTTTGATCATGCTATTGTGCAAATGTGGATCAATCAGGCCGGTGGTATGGAGATTAGTGGAAGAGGTGAAGGGGGCTTTCTTGAATGGGTCAGGTAACGGGCCGCTGGGCCACCTATTTGTCCCTGATTCCCTCAGACCGTCTGTGCTTAAGTGGGCACACACCTCCCACCTCACGTGTCCTGGCAGAGTCCGCAGAATGGTCTGCCTCTGGTGGCGAGCGATGGAAGAAGACAGGAAGACGTTTATGTCGGCCTGCCATGTCTGTGTCCAGAACAAGGGGTCCACTCAACCCAGTACTGGCTTGTTATGTCGCCTGCCAATACCTTGGTCCCACCTGGCCTTGGACTTTGTTACGGGTCTACCCCTGTCAGTAGGTTTAGTAAATCTGCTCATTTTATTCCTTTACCCAAGCTACCGTCAGCAAAGGAGACTAGCGATCTCCACATCACTCTCCCTACATCAGCCACTATGTCTCCGTGTGCCCATAAGTATTCTGCAACTGTTTGTTCTAGAATGTTTTTTTGCCCACATGATTTTCATCCTCCTTTATTCTGATATATTGTGATTGATTTGCATCATCATGATCTTTTAGTCTCCGTTCTGCTAGCTAGAGCAATGACTCGGCCCAAAAAGCCGGAGACAATTTATTCTGAATGCATGGATTCTGACCTGATTTCCAATTAGAATTGAATAGGTGGTTCAGACAGAAATGGACACGTATTAGTTTAACAATTTATTGGAGAACTATGCACAGCAATGTGCATGGAATGGCATTACCATTTACACCTTGGCATTAGGTTGCGTGTAAGACTAGTATAACGTCAAAACTGCCCGAGTTACCCGATAATTAAATAATCAGAAATTAAATCTGATTTTGTGATAGGGGCGATCTTCATCACTAGTCAATTACCAGTTGGGTTTCCTTGCTGAACTGGTTACGCTAATTCAACCTGAAGATGGAAAATCTTCAGATACAGCCATCATGAATGTGACCAGAAAGCTTCAACACACCCGAATGCCTGTGACGAATGGAAAGAAAACGGCTTCACACTGTAACTGCGTGGCGAGGTGAGAACCAAAAGTAACTACATGTATAATGAGCACTGAACCGACCACTGGACAGGAGACAAGAGATGTCAACGAGGCCTGTCTGGCACAGCCTCTGGCCCTGCAAGCTTTAATGAAACACACAGTATCTGTATCCATTTCATGGAAGCTTACAAGACCATTGAATGTGTCCGACTACTAAGTACCTCTGGCGTCATTGAGTTAAAGCTCAGAATACTCATGCACAATCCTTTATCTACACAGTTAATTTCTCTGAATAAATTTTACCGATATTGAAAAAATTCTACTCGACCAAAGATAACATTTGGTCCCAGTCTCAATAGAGTGAAGATTAATCTTGCAGAGCTCATTTTTCTGAGTTATTTCTACTCTAGGCAGTGTTTATATTTTACTATACCAACTGCAATTTACTCAAGCTTAGCTTAAAGTGAAAACAGCTCTACTGCCAATTCACACAAATATTATCTATGAAGAGCCATTTGTACAATGTACAGTATAACTAAACATAAAGTCAATAAATCAAGCAGGGTGATTGTAAAAGCACTTTGTGACAACTTTGTTGTAAAAAGGGCTGTATAAATACATTTGATTGATTGAGTCAGTCTTCACTTTGGTGTTTCTTTGCTAATGTTTGTGTTACATCTTTTAAGCTTTTTAAATGAATTATTCTTAGCATCATAGCGTCATGCACCAGCACTGCACACGTGGTGCAATTTTAAGAATGTGTGTAGGGCAGTGCACCATAACATGATGCTATGGTAACAACCTCCTGTTTGGAAAAACACATACAGATGCTTTCTGAACCCAGAAAAGGTGCCATGAACTTGGGAACAACCAGCTTGACCACATTTCCTGGACAAAGTCCCTGGATGAACTAACCCACCCATAAGGTGCTGAATGACATCAAAGCTGCCATTGATTAAAAGCACTATACTGTGCAGCCTTTAACATCGATCTGTCCAAGGCATTTGATTCTGTTAACCATCTCTCACCTGCCTAGCATCATCGCTAGATGGGCCTGAACTAGAATATGTGGATACATACAAATACCTAGGTGTCTTTAGACAGCTCTGTCTCCTTCCAGCCCCACATAAACAAATAAAAATGTAAAATGATATCCAGAATCGGTTTCCTTAACCGCAACAGGGCATCCTTCACTCCTGCTGCCAAACTTGTCTTAGTGAAGATTACTATTATGCCAATGTTTGAGTTTGCTGATGTCATTTGTAGGACTGAATCTAACGCTCTCCTATCCAGTCATTGGATGTGGTTTACCACAGAGTTATATGTTTTGTAACCAATGCCCCAAATAACACCCACCACTGCAACCGTTACGCATTAGTCGGCTCGTCGTCGTTATACATTCACCATTCAACTAATTGGTTCCAACTCATTTACATGTATTTGCTAGGCATGGTCCCTCTGTACCTAAGCTCTCTAGTTACCATTGCTCTACATGAGGTTTACTAACAAGGTTCGGGAGGAGGACTTTCAGGTAATTAATTACAGGTGGAAGCTCTCAGCAATCAACGACTATAGGGTACATATAGACTCAGCAGTCTTACCTCGCTCCGCTGACAGCTCGCAGCATCCCCCCACCACCCCTTCTCCGCTCAAATTCTAGTCCTAACCACTTACGTGCGGGGGGGGGGGTACTCTGGGTTCGGGCCGAATTCCGAGCCCGGAGCCCCGGGCCGGATTCCGAGCCCGGAACCCTCCCTCCGGACAGCACGCCAAATACGCATTAAACCTATCCCTTAATTGGCATGTAAGTGCGAACTCGTGAACCACCAGCAGTCTTCGCTCAAGCAGGTACATTGCCTTAGTCATCCCGAAAGCCTGCACAACATTTGGCCGCCAATCCTTCCAGTTTTCAGCCGCCAATGATTGGAACGAATTACAAAGAACCCTTATCTCACCCATTGCCTTCCAACTACTCTTGTCTGAAATCTTGTCCGATGATTGTACACGTTGACTGCTGTCTGGTTTTCACCCACTTCTCACATATGCCATGCCCATTTTGCACAGCGGATATTTCTCACCTGCACTGCTGTCACACCTGTTTACATTCTTGAATCGTTCTATTTGCTCAGGCATGCTATAATGCTCTTCCTCCCAAAACCACGGTCATATAATTTGTGCACACTAATTACCTACATGCTATACACTTTAACCTTTTACATTCTATATATAGACTGTCCCTTGTATTTTATATAGTTATTGCAATATCAATGCTGGTCAACTGACCTACCTCATCCTGTATTAACGGTATATTGACTCTCCACTTGATCCTGTATTGCCATATGCAATCCCACTGCTATTTGCACTTTTGTATCATATATATTTATTGTGTAAATGTATGTGGCTTGCACATTTCTCGCCTTAGCTTGGCTAGGTCGCTGTTGAAAATAAGAATTTGTTCTCAATCGGCCTTCCTGGTTAAAAAAATGTTAAATATTTTTTTTTACAAATTATAAAAATCTTTACATACAATTATTCTTTGATTATGTGTCATTAATGAGACTGTCTACTACCCTTACCCCTTACCCGTTAGTGACTGCCACATGATCTTCTGTCTTCCCTCGGATGCTTCCTTTTGAATAAATTTCAGCCTCCGCACCAGATCCACTCACATTTTCTGCATGGTAAATATGCTCCTTAAGTGATGTGTAATTCAGTTTGAGTGAGCAGGTTAAAATATCTTCATGTTCATTTTTATTCTTGAAACGTTGAGATGTTGAGATAAAGAATTCCTCTCTCAACAGGTCTAAATGCAGAACTTAACTGGGCTATTATAGTATCAATTGATTTTAGGAGAGAGGGCGGGCAAACAGACAGATGTCAACAGATCTTTACTTCAAATAATAACCCCCCAACAATTGAAATATTGACATTCTGAACATTTAAGGTTTAAGAGTCCCAGAGAGTAAATAGGTTAAACTTAGTTTTAATGTGCATATTCAAACTTGCTCCTAGGATCGGCCAGGTATGGGAACAAGGCAATGATGCCCTTTGCGTAGTCTTCTTTAACACACCCTAAAGGAGGGTAAATTGGGCCTGCACTGGATATAAAAGCCTACGTACACCGTGAGGGAGTGGGAACAAGGTGTTTGTTGACAAGACAAGAAAAGTGGTTTGTTGTGAGGAGGAGCGGTGTGGCTAAAAGGCCGCTGACGAAGAACGCTGAAGTCTGCTCTACGACGAAGTGGAGGAAGCTTCCGTGTGAGTCGTGACATAAGCATTATATTGTCAATTACCCAAGGTCCAGTTGTCAAATTTTCTCATGTTTACAGGAATATACCCCACACCAGCTTCCGTGTAACATTTGAGAGATACACAACCTTTCAACAGTTCAGCTTTCCGATACTGAACTAGTCCAATATAGTAGGCCAGTATTATTGCTTCTTTTATCAGCACAACAGTCTTCAGCTGGGCCACTATGATGGCAAAAGGGTTTTCTAATGATCAATTAGCCTTTTTTGATGATATACTATTATTTGCAAACACAATGGGACATTGGAACCTATAGGAGTGATGGTTTCTGATAACGGCACTCTGTATGTCTACGCAGATATTCCAGTGAAACTTAGATGTTTCCAGCTACAATAGTCGTTTACAACATTAACAATGTCTACACTTAATTTATGGTTAATTTTAGGTTATTTTAATGGATTTAATATTTGATTTCAACATGAAAAATGGGACTGACAATTTACATGTTGTCTTTTATATTTTTGTTCAGTGTTGATGGTTTTGTAATGTATCTGCTGACTGGATATTTGAACTGCGCTGATTAACATACAACATTCATCTAAATCAATAGGACTGGGTATTTTTGCTATGTGTGGTAAGAAATTGTACCTAGACTGACCAGTTCATCCAAATCTCCCAAAAATTCTTCACGGTTTTTTAAAGAATGCAATACTTTTTTGAAGAATATTACACCTGAAAATCGAAGTAGGCTAATTTTAAGCAGTACCAACATAATATTATAATGAGTCTGTATCCTGAGCTTAGGTGGTTTGATGCCTCAAATTGTCTACCTAAGATTTGTTAGTGGCGGTCATTTTATACAATAACTGAAAAGTTTGTATGTAGTAATATAAAACAACTACACTAGGTACAATTGTTTTACATTGCTGGATCTTTCAGTTGGTCCAATTTTGTTGAATATTTTTTAATTGTGACCGATGCAAATACTAGATCTAAATTCTCATATGTAGTCTACAATTTTTCACTGCAAGATATTTTATTTTTTTAACCAGTAGAGGGTGCTACTCTCTCACAGTTCTACATTGGTTGACCTACATTATGAACCTGGTGCCTAAAATCCACATTGTAATGCTAGTACAACCCTTAGCATTGGTAAATTAAGTGTATTGCTTAAGCATACCTGGTCTATGCATTGAGAAGTAATAACTGTTAACTGTTATGAATAACTGAACCAGGGGTAACCAAAATTTAATCTTTTGACTATATCTGTGTTCATGATTCTTTTAGCAGTAGAGACTGTGAGGGCTAATCTATTAAAATAGCATAGAGTCTCGGGGTAAAAGCGATCAATACAAATTAGGCGTACAATTCTGCACATCTGTCTGCATGTTAAATTATTAAAGTTATTGATTTTCAATACAGTAATTCAATGTCCCACCTAGTGTGCTGCTGACTTCAGGTGGTGTGTTTGCTGATATTTAGTTTTCATGAGACTGTGTGTTATAAATAAATGTGCGGCATATGTTATATGTATCTGATTTCGTATCTGGATGAACTTGTTACGTTCTGTGTGAGTTGTGAAGATTGGAAGGACGGAACGATGCTAGCTAGAAGGCCGGAGAAGACAAACGCCGAAGCCTACCCGCAAGTGGCGGTAGAAGGGCTTCAGAGGGAGCTCTGACAGTACTCCCTCCCTGAGGCGTGGCTCCGGCAGTGCAGTGACAGTGGCCCCGGGGCTCGACATGGAGTACGAGGAGCTGGTCGGTCAGGGCGCCGATGATGGGCTTCCAGCACACTAGATCGCTGGAGGTGTTAATTCGATAGTCAGGTGGCAGCTGCAATCGATAAGTTACGTCGTTCACTCTCCACAGGACTTTAAATGGCATAACAAATCGCGGGACGGGGAGGTTTCAGATCGAGAGCCAGACCCGATCCCTGGGGCATAGACGGTCGTGCCACTGTTCCTTCGGTCAGTGGTCGCCTATTGGCGCTGTCCTGTGTGCGGCAGGTGTGGAGGAGCGATGTTTCACGTCTCCTCAGCGCGCCGGAACCACTCGTGAGTTATCAACGTGCCTCTCCTCTGTGTTATATATTCTTCGTACCCGGAATGTACGATAACATAATCTCAAACCAGGTAAAGAACAACACCCACCTGGCCTGGCAAGGGTTAAGTCTTCTCGCAGCCCGGATATACTCCCAGAAACGATGGTCATTCCAGACTACAAACAGGTCTTTGACTCCCTCCAGCAAATGTCTCTATTCTGTCAGGGCTCTGACTACAGCTAACAACTCCGTATCAGCTACGTCATAGTTTTGTTTCGCCGCACTGAGTTTCTGCAAGTACAACGTACAGGGACGGACTTTAAGAGGCGTGCTCGAGCGTTGAGACAGTATTGCACCTATCTCAACCTTTGACGCGTCCATATCCACTTTGAACGGAAATGATGGATCTGGATGAGCCTGAACCTGTGCTGATGTTAAAATGTACTGAACACGCAGTCTGCCTTGTTTGACCAGCGAATCCGAGACGACACACCCTTCAACAGAGATGTAATGGAAGCTGCTACCTTGCCAAAGCAATTGATAAACCTACGATAGTAGTTGGCAAATCCAATAAATTGTGACACGGCTTTAACCATGGTTGGAACAGGCCAATTCCAAATGGCTGCCACGCAAACAACCTCCATCTCCACCCCTTCCGTAGTAATGTGGAACCCAAGAAAGGCGACGACATGCCAAACACAACAGGAAGGTAAGTCAAGTAACTGTATAGTGATCAATTCGGTGTGTGTATGTTGTGTAACCATTGACTGGCATATGTTTAATCAATAAAGTGCACTGGGGGTACAATGGCAAAGTTGGGAATCAAACATTAATAATAGTATGGGTGTCAGGGGGCGGTGACGAGGTGTGGGTTGTGTTCACCTTCCCTGTCGCAGGAGCATCAGACCAAATTCCCTCTGGTTTACCCATGCACTGGTAGCAGTGGGAAGCAGAGTGGCCTTTTCTGCCACAAAAGGTGCATTTCCTTTGCCATGCAGTCTCCCCTGACGTGGTGCCTTCCACCTCCATAGGCTCTGAGTCAAGAAGAAAAATGGGAGGCTTCCAAGAGGCCTACAGCAACAATAAACGAGCTGCAGGAATTTATGACAAGTATTGGCTGTGTGCTACATGTGACAACATTCTCCTGTATCTCCCGTATTCTTTATATAAATGGGCTTTGGGGTAGGGTGGCAAGACGGAAGCCTTTTCTTACAGCTGAAGTTTGCAAAATCAAACATCAAGTCTCCCAAAAGCATGAACACTGCACATCACCCAAAGCACATCATACCCACAGCATGGTGGTGGCACTGTGCTGTGCACATGGTGGTGGCACTGTGCTGTGCACATGGTGGTGGCACTGTGCTGTGCACATGGTGGTGGCACTGTGCTGTGCACATGGTGGTGGCACTGTGCTGTGCACATGGTGGTGGCACTGTGCTGTGCACATGGTGGTGGCACTGTGCTGTGCACATGGTGGTGGCACTGTGCTGTGCACATGGTGGTGGCACTGTGCTGTGCACATGGTGGTGGCACTGTGCTGTGCACATGGTGGTGGCACTGTGCTGTGCACATGGTGGTGGCACTGTGCTGTGCACATGGTGGTGGCACTGTGCTGTGCACATGGTGGTGGCACTGTGCTGTGCACAGTCGATCTCCTCGCAATCTGACAGATTTGTTGTGCTTTTGCAAAGAAGATTGGGCTAATATTGCGAAGTCACGATGTGCCATGCTAATAGACTCCTTCCCAAAAAGACAGATTTCTGTAATAAAATTAAAAAGGGCTTCAACTTAGTATTAGTTTAAGGGTGTGCACACTTATGCAACCAGTTTATTGTAATGTTTTTGTTTTTCATTTCCCCCCTCAAAGGTTTGAGTTTGGTTTTAAATGTAATTGTTCACGTTATAGATCACATTAAAGGTGGAAAAAGTTCTAACATGATTCATCTTTGTCCAGTTGGGGTGTGAAGACTTTTTATATCCTCTGTACATTGCTGCATTTGGTTTATCATTATAAAATAAAACAACAGGGCATACAAACCAACATAAGTGGTACCTTTAATTAAGGTTGACCCCGCTAACAAAATAAGCTACTTACATTTTTTTGGTTGATTTAAAAATGTAAAAAATGCTAATGCATCGATATGCAGAACAATCATTACGATATTCAGAATAATCATATTTAGAACGATGTTGCAGAAAATACATTCAAACAAAATGTATCCTCAACCTGTGTGTTAAAATGTGTGTTGTGTGGTGTCAATTGTCCCAGATCATCCGGCAAAACCAGAAACCGTTCTCTCCAGTCTGACCGAAGCAGTGTGTGGTTTGGCATTCTGTCCGAACTGTAGGTGACACCAGAGCTGACGACTTACGCTAGCGTTGGGTGAGGGGTGAGATGCACGGGTGTTTGATTGCCTGAACAGAGCACTCAGGGGGACAAGACAACACAAATGGCGTAGAGGTGAAGAGGTTAGGAACATCATTCTGAAATAAAAAGATAAATCAGGACTGTCCAGCCGGTCAGGCAGAGACTCTCATCTCTCCAACAGGGCCAGATCTGGTCCAGCCACCTGATGTTTCCTGTACAAACACAACACTGTGACTGTCCCATCCCCCGGGGCTGGTACCAAGGCCCTAAGGACTTCCACAGGCTGTTGCCGCACGTTGGAGTGCCAGGGCACCCGGAGGGCATTCACACCTTGTTAAGTTTTACAGCTTGTGCATTTGTCAGTCCCAGTCCTTATTGCCCCTGTGACTGAGGCCAGCCTTTGAAGTGACCTCCACAGAGATGGGTGATGAAGAAAGTCAGGGTGAAGAGACTCTCATGTGGACGCAAATGATGCTACATCGACAGACATATTTGAAGTTGTGTTTTTGACTCTCACAATGACAGAAAATAATAGGAGGAGGCTGAAAAAGATCAACAGAGTCTAAGAAATTGCGGATGTACGGTGCACTTTTTCAAATAGCAAACGTTTAAGTAAAACGCAGATGAACGAGGTAGTTCTATATAACATAACATGTGCATTATGTATTTAAGCTGACACTTGGATGAATAGTGACTTATAAGTGGTGTATATAGTAAGACGGGGGCCAGAACTAACAGCTATCTCCTGCCATTCATGTTAAGTCACGGAAACGCTGTGACTTTTAGAGGGTTGGTAACTAAAGTCTACTAATCCTCCTATTACGTGCTGGAATTTTCTGTAAACGAGCATTTCTATTTAAACTACACTCAGGGTACCTGTGTAGGAGATGGTTTGTGGTTGGCATAGATTGCTTCACCTTTGTTCTTAAATTCCTTCCCTTTTACCTGTACAGGAGCGACTGCTGTAAATTGCATGAAGGAATGCCTATTCAGGTGATTAAAGGAGCAGAAAGCAGGTGATATTTTAGAGTAGGGGGTATTTGGTATGTGAAGACTGACTTCTTGAGCGAGGCGGGGGGGGGGGTGTTCAAGGGGGGGATAAGAGTGAAACCCCAGACGTATTGGTGAACGTATGAGCCTTGAAACAAAATGTACGAGGCACCTTTAATCCTCCAGCACAGGGACGTCCTTTTACATGTTCTAATGTTGTTCGTGTCAACCACTCATCACTCACGAATAGAGGAGTTAGGAATGGTATCCTGGTCACGTTGGCAAAAAAAGTGAGCCTTTGAGACAGTGTTACTGAAGGATTCGGAGGTGCTCCCGACAGGACAAGCCTACAAGATCAGGTGTCCTCTGGCTTGTTCTGCGAATGGAAGGTAAAAATTCCTGTCATGTAGGCACACAAAAAAATCACTATAATTAAGGTAATTGTTTGTCTTTTCTTCTTCTTTTGAGGGAGAGATATGTCGGAGAGGTGAGACAGAGCAGAGGAGTATACCTGAAACAGTGACCTATACCTCCGTCCGATAGGAACGACTTTCTGTCGGTTCTGAATGAAGGATTAAAGCATTTGAGCGCACCTACTTTGGAGAACCTGAATGTGAAATAAAGGAAGCTATTGTCTGGGCATCGCTCACCCCCAGGGCACACACAGCAACCGGACTTCCCAGCCACCTCACACCCTTTCAGTCTGAACCGGTAATTAGCCGCCCAAATCAAAACCCAGCGGTCAGGACTAATTGTTTCTAGCAGGTCTTTGTAAAAGGCCATGCTGTTTCCCATTCAGGTCAACTCTCCGGCTCCTCGTCTGTCAGATTGGGGAGGGCATCGTTCCACACGGGAGATAAGCCCGTTTTTTTAATGCCCCGAAGTAGACTTAATTTTCACCTTCCTTTAACGGTTCAGGTGCACTTGTGTTTAGGCAGCCAGAATCTTGTGTGAGGGATACAGTACCTCGCAGGATGTCATTCGTTGGCGGATTCTCTCGTTATTGGGCTTTGTGGAAAGACATTTTTTTAAAGTAAGTGTTCCTGACTTGGAAAGCTGTTGAGACGTTCATATGCATACATATGTTCCACAACTTTTTTAAGATAAAGTTCACCGTTATATTAAAAATGTCATGTGGTTTAATCCATTATGTATTTGAGTCGATCCCACTTTGAAGCCGAAGCTCTATATGTTATTTGCTATATGCTGTCTATTTCATGGTACTGTAGTAACTGACACTTTTCATAAAGGGTAGACCGACAACTCCTATTGAAACGATGACTGTCAAATACATGACATGTGCTATAGGCGATTCATCTGAGAACATCATTACATGGCATTACTCACTGTTTATGACGTTTTGACAAAGCCTCTAGTTTGTGGCATGTTTATGCAGCGTATGATCGATTGATGGATGGATTGAACAGTTCTACGTTTCGTCTTTTAATCTTCCGTTATGTCAGGTCGGTGCCTATTCGTTTGTACCTAAATCACACGTCGCACGGTCCATGCATGTGCGGGTAAAATATCACCTTCGGATGTCACCTAATTCAGTGTGTTAAGGAGGGAGTGAAGCGTATCAAAGGCAGAGCTAGCGTAAAGACAAACATGGTTAGGGCGGGTCCCTGTGTCCCATTTCAAATGACTGTCTACAGCCTGTCTAAGAAGGTGCCCCTCAGAGCGGCTTCTGCTTTAATTGGAGTGTGACAGGGTACTCTGGGAACTATGGGGGGGGGGGGGCAGTGATGGACAGGCGAAGTTTCCCCCTGCTGTGGACCCCTCTCTGTCTGCAGCTCAATCTGACAGCCCAACCCGGAGAGAGGGAGCGAGGAGGAGAGCAGGGGAGGCGCAGAGGGCTGAAGAACAGAAGGAGTGCTGAGGGAGGGAGACAGTTTCTCTGGAATGTTGGAAGCTATCAGAACTGACATGTAACCGTAGCCATTCTCAAATCTCTGGCTTTATCTTCGTGCCTGTTGACTAGTCGTCCTGCATCTGTCGATATGTATCTACCTTCTGAACCCCAGCAGCACCTTTGGAAGAGGTGCCTCTTTGTGCACTCTCTCTACGCCCTTACACCAGGACCCAGATCAGCTGTTAGCAACATTAGCGGGACGTGCCCTATGCAACCATATTTCTGTACAGGTCTTAATTTACTACTGAGTCAAAATTAGGTTATGCATAGGAAGTTTATGTATGTCAGTCACTTGGTTGTCACCACATGGTAGTTAGTTTAGGCGTCAAACTAGCCTTTATAAACGTGTAGTAGTTTTAGTAGTCATTTGGGGAATACAGGCACGCCTTGACGTCTATTGTTTTCTGATTGTTTTGTTAGACATACTCCTTCAGATGCTACTTCTACTCTTTGTAAATCAAAAATCACATAAGGCCCTGAAAGGACAATCAGCTCTAACCCTTGTTATTTTAACAAAAATGTAAATGCTGCAAGGTATGTTTACTGAAGAGTTGTTTGCATTCTGTGCCATTGTTAAGATTTCTATCATCTTTGTCATTTGTGGTCACGTAGTGCCTAAATAGCTAGAAGTCTGACATATAGGACATGGTGGCAAGACGGCCAGACATTACTCACAAAAAAAGCCCATGTACATTTTTTCTAAAACATGTGGAAAAATGTGTCATGCTCGTGTAAGATAAAGAGAGAGTTTTAGGGCCTTCATTTCAAAATAAATGTTTAGGGCAAAGCCCAGTACCAAGTACACCGCACCAAATGTCAAGCATGGTGGCGTCAGCATCATGTTATGTGTCTGCTTTTCTTCAGTGTATATCTAGATATTTTGGCACAAACCTAGCTGCCCTCTGCCAGACAACTGAAGTTAAACAGTAATTTCAGCTTTCAACACAACAATGATCTGAAGCATACAGACAAGTCTACCAAAGAATGGCTGGCATAAAAAATCTCAATGTCCTTGAATGGCCTCAGGGCTGTGCCCAGCAGATCCCCTCGCATTTTAATCAATCTTAAAAGTGGGACTACTTTGTCAAATGCAGATGCGCTAGTCCTACCGCTGAAATCCAAGCAAAATATCCTTCCGCTAAGGGTTGTGCATACGTATTTATCCAAGTTATTGGCAGTTTTTGGTTTTCAGGGAAAATATCGATTTGTTTTTCACTTAAGTCTGGTTGATTACAAGATCTAACTATAATTAACAAAGGTTAGACTTTACATAAATTAAATGTGCAACTTCAATAACAGTGTGTATACCCTTTTTCTGTACATCCACATTACACCAAACGCAACATTTACTTTGCATTCAAAACTATAAGAGCTCAGTACAATGACCTGCGAATGTAAAACCGGCCCGTTTTGTTAGTCTTATTAAATTAATATAAAACTCTGAGATGTATTGATGTATTTCCTTTGTCCTGTAGTGACTTGCTGGGAGAGAGGGCCTCAATGCAGGGCTATGCAGGTGAGTGGAAACCGGAGCCGTACTTGTGTTTTTGTAAAGAGTTTAAGTGCTGTCTTTGGAAGTGTCCCGTTACGCTGCTCCTTCGGTGACCCTCTGACCCTCCCTCTGCATCAAAGGTAAGCCAATTACTTCCATTACTTTACTGTGGCATTGTTCAATTAAATCGTAAGCTATTGATTTAGCTATACCTACAGAGGCCTGGTTTCTGAGCAGCAGACCGTCTGAATGATTTCTCCAAATCCCTGATATAAAACGTCACTTAACGTCATTCACATTTTCGTCATGTGTGCTAACCTCGACTTACTTTGACTAAACTGTGGATTAAATTGTACAACCACACATGAAACATGTTTTTTTTACCGGTTGTGAGCAAAATTTACTTTTGAGTTACTCAAATAAAATATGTCAATGTTGGTGATTAGTTGTTTTATATATATATGTATAATTACTTAAAATATCAGGGAAATGTTGTTAATGAAAAGTATGTTAAACACCAGCTTTTTGTAATGATTTGAGCATTAACATAAAGGTGTGTTTGTATACCAGTCATAAAGAAAATATGTTAAGTAGACATAAGGATGATGTCTAGATTCATATGAGTTGACATAAGGATAATGTCATGATTCATATGAGTTGACATAAGGATAATGTCATGATTCATATGAGTTGACATAAGGATAATGTCTAGATTCATATGAGTTGACATAAGGATAATGTCATGATTCATATGAGTTGACATAAGGATAATGTCATGATTCATATGAGTTGACATAAGGATAATGTCATGATTCATATGAGTTGACATAAGGATAATGTCATGATTCATATGAGTTGACATAAGGATAATGTCATGATTCATATGAGTTGACATAAGGATGTCATGAGTATTTTTTAAACGTTCTGTTTCAGATTAATTGATGCTTTGGCCACAAATAGGAGTATAAGAGTATGGAACAAATTATTTAGGTATGAAAAAGACACATTTTTAAGTGTGATATCAACTAGTCCGTGACTTCAAATTCAATCCCTCAGGCCAGCATCTGGGTTGGCTAAAAAGAAATCTAACACGACCAACGTCAATTGAAAATAAAATCCCTCAGCACTAATTTTAAGTTTCACCATGAAGATAAATTAAACTTTTCCTAATGAGTTTCACTCTACTGCTTTTGAACATGAAAGGACCACCCACTCCACCACACCCACAGACACACTCTGCCAGAGTCCTTCACCTCCCCTCTAAAGGCCATGCCACAACAGCCGCTGTTTGACTTTGTCATTATGTCTGAGGAATATGTGTCTGAGTGATGGCTGACTACTGAGGTGGCTGTAGGCAGTGATCCACAGAACCACCGGCCAGTCCGGGGAGGCGAGTCGGGTCTGAGTTCAGAGATGCACTGTTAGATTGGATGTGAAGAGGCCTTAAAGAGGGACACAAAGCTTTGGTTGAAGAGATGTGAGGAAAGACTGACGGGGGTCACGGCAGCTCTCTCAGAGGTCCCGGGCAGGTAAGACACAGCCTGGCTGACCCTGGGCAGCTTGGTTCTCACGGCCAGTGACCAGTGGCTTGACATAGGATTCACTGTGTACCACCCTGTGTGTGACCTCTGTTTAAACAGGGATATGGTGTGGATTTCTCAGCTATTGTGAGGTTGCACTTAACCCAATAGGAAAGGGTTGAAATAATGTTTTTACTGGCACTTTGTAATCGCGATTGTCTAACTGTAACGACGTCTTTTCAACAAGTTGTGCTTGCCAGCAGGAGATCATTGTAGGCGATGAGGTACTGGATATAGAGCGTCTGAGTCATTGCCACTGAGTCATGGCGATATGACCGAAATTCCAAACGTGTTGTTGTGTCACAGCCTGGTTTGGATGTCACCGGCCCGGGAGTTGGGATAGGACATCACTTGTATCAGCGCAGCCGGGGGGGGGTGGGACCAGGGCGAGAGAAAATAGAAAATGGAAAATTCCTGTGTGAAGTGCAGTCGTTGGTGATCAGGTGTGAACTGCAGAGCGGAGATCAGAGGAGGAAGGGGTGGAGGGAGCGGACAGCTGCTCCAGCCCCAGCGAGCCAACCACCACCACTCCACACACCAGCTGGAGCTGGGGCCCACAGTCAGGCAGATACAGGAGGGCTCAGGGCAGGCAGGACAGACAGGCCACCGTGGGGGAGGCGAGGAGGCAGATGGAAAAAAAGGCAGGGAACTTCGGTTCATATACGCTTATGCATTTTCAGAATAACACAATGTGATGTTTGGTCGGCTTCGAAAGATCAGCGAAGTCTGTTCTAATGTTGTAATGTTCCGCATAAAAATATATGTCATTATATCCGATCTGCAAAGAATAAAACATCTAGTGACAGTCAATAACATTTTTTTGTGACTAGCACAAGATTGACACAAAAATGATGCAATCATTAAGATGATTGACAGCTTGTTGACTGTTTCCAGCTTGGAATATTTAACATTCTCCTATTACTATTTTTAACTGTCTGTTTATGATGAAAAAACAAGTTCACAAATCATGAGGACAAGCAAATACATATTTTGCACAGGTCAAAACAACTAGTAAAAAATATGCACATATTTCATGATTATCAGGACGAATTAGCTTGTAATAATAAATATGTATCAATAATTAGTGGTGAGTGGACAATTAGACTGCAGTTATCAGCAGCTGCACAATAAAAATGATTTTTAAGATGTTTGTATTTGTTCATTTAGAAAGCAAAATGTAAAGTATAATATTGTTTTATTGCTAATGGAGTCAATTTTATATGCTAAATGTAATACTACGTTGCATATGTTATTGGCCCAGGAGAGTATAGGGGCGAATTTAAAAAGGATTCCCCTTCCAAAATTCCTCAGGGGATATACTCAGCAATTTACTGTTTTGACTAGGCCTATATGAACTAGAGACATCTGTGACATATGTCTGATGACAGAATAAATCTTAAAAAGACCTATGAATCCTTGAAACTCAAAACCAGTGAAATGTAATGGTCCAATATGTCCTCTGGGAGCTAGTTTCACATGTTTTCTGATGCATAACTAATTCCTAATAAATGGCCATGTTTCCCCGATGCCAGCGTTTAGAGGTCACTGCGTTTGCTGCTGGAGTCTTTCCTCTCCAAATACAATTTTCTCACCGACACGTAAACAGTTTCTTTGCTGAGCCCAAAAAACGTCCGTTGAATAATACATTTGATTCTTCTGATTTATAATTCTCCACTAAAGACTTCAATCTCTCCTCTGTGTTTATAAGAAATGCTGCTACCAATCTATAGCGGTTAGTGCCGTTATATCATCTAGACCTATATTTAGAGTTTTGGACTGACCAAGCAGTTGGTCTATGTCGCATTATAACAGTGACTTTAATCAGAAAGTGATACGGCGCGGATGTACATAACCCCAGTGAACACGTGCCTGGAGAATGTTCATTGCCCCCTGAAATTTTGCTCCTTAAAAATAACACAGATGCTCTGATGTCTTCGGCAGGCCCGTCCGATTCTAGACGCTCGGAATCAGGCAGCGTCCGGGCTATTTTCATTGCCCTCGCCGTGAATAACTCGGGTCTGAGTCACATAATTCGTTTTGAAGTCGTGACATGTTACCGTGGGGTTCTTGGCCCCGTCGGATGAAGCGGTCAAACTTTGTCTGCGACTGACGGGTGTTAATTGTGGATCAACGACTCGGGTTTCACCTGTTAGGCGTCCCAGTGGCCTGGGACTTCCCACCGTCTAGTCCCCGGGTGGGTGTTTTCGGATTACCATATAAATACACGCTGTTGTTACATAATAGGGGAAAGGATTCATGTACATCCACTGTACACACCGTATGTTTTTATAGCCAATAGCAGCGGCCTTCGAATAATAGCAAATGTACTTTTGACATAACCGCAAAATCATACATTTTGATATATCTATTTGATACATCTATTTCATTCCGCTGACAATGACGTAGACCCATTTACGTGATGTCTGTGTGTGTTGTCTGTGTGTGTTGTGTGTGTGTGTGTTGTGTGTGTGTGTGTTGTCTGTGTGTGTTGTCTGTGTGTGTTGTGTGTGTGTGTGTGTGTGTGTTGTCTGTGTGTGTTGTGTGTGTGTGTGTGTGTTGTGTGTGTGTGTGTGTTGTCTGTGTGTGTTGTGTGTGTGTGTGTTGTGTGTGTGTGTGTTGTCTGTGTGTGTTGTGTGTGTGTGTGTTGTCTGTGTGTGTTGTGTGTGTGTTGTGTGTGTGTGTGTTGTCTGTGTGTGTTGTGTGTGTGTTGTGTGTGTGTGTGTTGTCTGTGTGTGTTGTGTGTGTGTTGTCTGTGTGTGTTGTGTGTGTGTGTGTTGTGTGTGTGTGTGTTGTCTGTGTGTGTTGTGTGTGTGTTGTGTGTGTGTGTTGTCTGTGTGTGTTGTGTGTGTGTGTTGTCTGTGTGTGTTGTGTGTGTGTGTGGGTGTGTGTGTGTGTGTGTGTGTGTGTGTGTGTGTGTGTGTGTGTGTGTGTGTGTGTGTGTGTGTGTTGTGAGCCTAGGCTCATTACGTATAAAGGGGGTAGGGGAACTAGTACAAATTTATTGCCTGTGTCAGCTGTGTCAAATTTGGCAAGCTCAAATGGTTAGCTTGCAAATGGTTGGGGTATACCTAGAGGTCAGGAGCCTTTCTAATAATCAGCAGGCTGTACATTCTGAGATCTCTGCATGTGTACACGATAACTACCTCTCACGCAAGGTGTGCATATTACATGTTGAGCAGTTCACCGATTTCCCCTCATTAAAAACCCACACATCTGAATAAGGCGGTTTCAGAACAACTCCCCTTTGAAATGACAAGTGCTAGTATGTCCGTTCAGTCGTTACACAGACTTTAGACAGCCAGAGCGCTGCTGACTGATATAGCGGAGGTTTGGGTGGGATGATCAGAGGAGCTCCGACGGGGTCCCGGAACCCACATGGAGAGCGTCAGGAATATTCTCTCAGATTGTCCCGTGACACAATCAGCATTTTCTTTATCATTAATAAAGAGGACCACCCACTTCCGTTACCTCTGCTTCTATTTTCACTGGTGGTCAGAAAAGAGTGGCCAGATGTCCTTTATGGCAGAGGTCATCGCCATGTGGTTGGAGCTGTTGGGAGACCACCAGTCGGCCAGTAGGTACGGTAGCTCTGAAGTACACAGGAACCAGTCAGCATTGTGTCATTCCATGTGGTCGTGCAACTGTATCGGGAAGGCTTCACGCTGCCCATAACTAGGAGACAGTCTTGGTTTCTGCAGTGACAAAAAGTGAGAGTTTTTGGGGACCCAGAACAATTCTCTACCTATTCTCTGGGTGTCCATGTGCGCCCGCTTTTCAATAAACTTCTATTTTTTTCCACCACAGCTGTAATGTCAGTAATGAATTGTGAAACCTCGGATCTACCCATGACATCTGTAAATGAGGTTCAGTGTTTGTGCGAGGGTGAGGGGGGCTCAGGGTGGAATCACTTTTTCTTTGTACATCCCGCTACCCCAAAAAAATATGATTGACCCCCCCCCCAGCAAGGCGGCACGCTGTAGATAGATTCCACAGTGATGAGGATAGCCGCTGCGAAATCTAGCTCGGCTCACCCGCCCCCCAATATTTCGTCTAGTTAGATCCTATAATTGGAGTCTAGTCACAAGAGCTAAGCATCCCACGTTGCTCTGGTTCTACGTACAGCAGTATGTAACACCACGTGGAAAACCCCTTTTGGACCAGGATCATATTCAACACATCATAGGAACAAATGCAGTGTGCTTATTCATCGAATTATTACCGCTTGAACTGGTTTAAGATTAGGCAAAAATGTTTTATTAAACAAGCAGACCAGTCTGAAGTCAGGGATATAAATCAACATATGTCTGACAAATATAAGTTGCAGAAAAACAACGTGTTTGTTGTACATAAAAATGTTTCACTGCTTGTTGATTTATTTTCTTTTTCAACATTTCATTTGTGCAGAGACCACAGCTTGGCAAACACAAAATGATGGTTTGTATGACTGACAGATTGTTGGAAGTGAAATAATGAAGTGAAAATCGATTTCCTAGCAACAGCAGAATGAGTTGTCCGAGAAGTAATAAAAAGTGACTCTGCAGTAATTTATGAGCTTCACCGATTTTTACATGGCCTTGTTTTCAGTCTTTTTGTGGTGGTAAGTTTACAAAAACGTGGAATGTTGTTACAGATAAAATTGGCAAAAGAGGGAAGAGGCTACCAAATATCGCTTCTTCATTGCAGCATGACGTCCTAATCATGGTGGCAGCATTCCGACAGTGCCAAGGGGTCCCAAAGAGGGCAGTGCATGTTGTCTCAGCACCTTTTGGGGTGGATTGGTAGAGTCGGGTTGCCTTGTGTCATCACGTTCTAGCGACTCCTTGTGGTAGGACAGGCACCTGCAAGGTCAATCATATCTGTTGGACGGAAAATCCGGCCTCTTCACGCACATACTATGTGATCTGTATTAAGAAGCAGAATGGCTTGGAAAGATGGATATTGGAAAACGCATCTCTCCTGAAACATCTGTGAGTTTATGCAATGTTGGAAGTAAATAATCTATATAATACCTAAATATACTAATACTACTTAACACCTAAACAGTGGGATACTAATATATTGACAAAAAAACAGGGAGCAAACCAACGACCCCTGCTCCACAACTATGCAACGTCCATACGCTATGTGAAGTAGAGTTATTTATGGATCTAAAAAGTTGGGTCTGTTCCAAAAATAAACCAATGTCTACCCGAAAGGCTGAATGCTTTGAAAAACACGAAGCCTAGTAGATAGCAAGACAAATTGTATCATTTGAAAGAGCTCCTTTTTCCGCACCCAAATCATTTTTTGGTGGCTACTGTACGTCTATAGATAAGGCGTAACCAATTTACTGGTAACTCTTCCAACACTAAGAGAGTAGACAATTAGACACCACAGTTAGCATGCCAGAAAGAAATGGGGATCGCTTTGCTAGCTAGCTATACTGCACTTTGTAAATGCTACCCAAAATGTGTATAGTATATCATACATTTGCTGTCCAATAGTTTGTGTATAGCTTTGTCGCATTGTAGTGGATCAATGAACACTCATTTGAACTAAAGGCTGTGTACAAACCTGTTTTTAATCTAGCTAATAAACTGGGGAAAACATCTTTAAAATTGTGTGAATGCTCAACTAGTTAGAAAGAAATGTTTTTTCTACAAAGAGAATTTCCACCAGAACGTTGATTAAAACGCAGGCAACTGAATGCAAAATGGCTTCTTGACTTATTGATTTTCATTACTTTGGACTTCATGTTGACAGGCCAATAGCAGACACCAATAGCAGACACAAGACACTTTTAGAGCTCTTAGAATCAAGATTACACTATAACAACTAAACACACATTTAGCCAATTGTACCAATGCTGAAATAGGGGAATTATGTTGAACACAGTGTGTAATTTAGCATTGAAACCAAAATGTAAACCAATATCTCAACTAAATCTACACTTTTCACTGCCTCAATACTTTAGATAATTACCTAATAAATCCATAGTCCCACCCTAATCAAAATGCTTTTATTTGAGTTACAATGCATTATTGAGTTACATAAGCATTGAGTGGAGATTTGCTTAGTTGAGAAAGTAAACTAAATTTCTACATCAGCTAAAATGTTAACTAGTTTCCATGCTAATTTCAGTACATGTACTGACACGTTCAGCGAAATGTAGATGTGGGTAATTATGTCCTCAAAAATTTAATATCTGCCCAAATACAATTTAAAAAGTTGTCCAAGTCAGGGCAGGCAGTATCACGTTTGGTAACTGTTTCTAAAATAATGTAGTTAGTTATTACTATTAGGATAATCTCATACTTGTTTGTGCGTTGTCATGTAGGTTCTCACTAGGCATAATTTACTGCAGTGAAACTTGATGGACAGTGGGTCAGTAATGTGAGAATGAAAAATGTAGGTCAAAGCACCAAGGCAAACGCAATTCTTGGAAAAAGCCTGCATTAAACCATGTGTTAAAACAAAAAAGGAACATTTTAACAGAAAACTACAAATAACGGGTTTAATGGAAAATTCAAAAATGTCCGCAAGTAGTTCATAACTGTAACAGCGTTGACACTGCAGAAGGCTAGGACAAACATAGACCTTAATTCAATGAAATAAGCACCAGGAAATAAACATCCTGTTATCATCAGTTAGTCATCAATCGGGGATGTTGATTAGGCAAATGTCTCTAAATACCACCCCGATGCATCCTGATGAAAAAGCCTATTTTTTTAACAATTTGTTAACGTGTTTTGCAATAAACCGCTCAACTGTAAAGAATGGGTAGAGGAGCATTGTGGTAGTGACACCTCATCGCCACACCCATTTAGGTGACATCAGCATAATCACTTTTTAAAGCACTGATTAATATGACATGAATTCATTAGAACGCAGTCGATAAATTGCATTTCAAAGCCGTCGTGAGATAGACGTTAAAAAACAACAACACAAGGGCTATTTCAAGACCAATTGTTTTGTAGCCCAATCCGTCTTTTAATAGTTGTTGTATTGTAAAAAAAACAACCTTTTAAGTTAATGCTGATATGTAGGTCTATATGGGATGTTGACACATTTAACACCATTGGGTCTACAACAATTAATAGTGTGCGTTAACAATAACATTGCTTTAAATTATCATCTGTACAGCAGCCTATTATCATATCCTATCACAGCCTATTAAAGACATACAAAGTTTGGCCCGTTTTTTGCTCTCGGCCCCCGGGTGCCCAGCCCACACTCACACACACACGCACACACGCACACACACACGCTCGTGGGAGGGACCTGCCTTTCAACATTTAACTAGTGCCCAGTGCGAGGCCCAGACGCGCTGAGTTAGAGGGACTTTTAAACCTGGAATTACTTGAGGCCATGTCGCTGCAACATTAAAACGCGCATGATGGATCTCGGTGACTGTCTTGGTGCCATAGTTTTGGGATACTTTCAAGAATACCTGCGCACTTCAACACACCTGCTGTAACCGGAATATTCAATTTCCCCTGAAATGTGTTTCTCCAATTTTCATCTGAAGAACCCGATTCACATGTGAAAGTCAGTGTGCGTGGATGGATTTAACTTTCTAAAACGGGACACTGAGCACAGACCGATCGAGTGGATGCGCTTACCCAAGTGAATTCCTAAACTCTCGGATTATTCTGGACCAATTGGGGAATATTACGTGAATATCTCTGTGAAGACATATACATTTCTGATTGAATGAAAAGAAAACTTAGAAATGTATGGGATAAATCAGCGCTGCATTTACATGTAAGTTCACTTGCTTTTGTTATACATGTAGGAATATAGTAACACTATTTAAAAATGTAATGTATTATTGGTGACAATAATTTATATAAATGAGATTGATTCCATTTTCCAGATCTTTTCATTTCTTCGTGCTGTGGTGCCATGCTCAGGTAAAGCCTCTTTCCATAGTTCCTCGCAGATGGTTTAGGCAGCCAAATGTTAGCCATTTTATTATTTTGCTAGTTAATGTAAAAAAATATTTTTAAATAGGTGCTAATAATAATAATAAATAATAATAGTTATTTCATACTGGCCCAGCCCAGATGTATTTGACAACTGTTAAGATTACTTAAGGCCTTTTAATTGCATGAGGCTCTAGGGTCAAGTTGTCTAATTGTAGTCAATATTGCAATTAGAGGTTAGAAGAAAGTCCTATGTGTGATTTTATTTCTCCCTTTGCATAAAAAGGGGGAGAATCACCCGTCTCCTAATTTTAACCAGTATGTGAGGGAGCAGGGCGCAGTGACGGATCAGCTAAGCCGACGACAAGTCAGGGTGTATCAACTATACAGCCGGACCAGTGGGAAGCACGTCCAGATCCAGGGCAAGAGGGTCACCGCTACTGCTGAGGACGGCAATAATTACGGTAAACTGTTCCCACGACGCAATGTTATAGCTATGCTGTATTTGTTTTCGACCAGGACATGCAGGGACGTCATATTATTTTATGAGGAGGACCTTTGCTATGTGTCTAGGTGAGGCTATGTTCCTATACCTATTGGTGGCCCAACCCTCTGCGGGGTTGTATGTTAATTCTGCCTATACCCACTGTAACAGCAACACTTGTCTAGCCTATAAGTCTTTTGTCCTGGTCGAATACACATTCCTGTTCTTATAGCCCTAATTGACCTGGGGGTAAATCAATTACCAATACAACTGCCATTGGGGGTTCGTGTATTCCATTTCCATTACTTTTGTCTTCAAACGTGGTTAATAATGGCACAATTAATCATAGCAATGGCTTGTTAATGTGTCTCAAACCTGAAACCCATAGTATCGCACATAGCTGTTAAGGTGATTGATTTCATTGTGTGTCCATTTACTTTAGGTCACGAATAGTAAAATATAATACAACTTTACACATGTTATATAGTCTCGTGTTATTCCACATTTTAAAATACTTTGAATATATGAAGAACATTTTAAAAGTTAAACAAATAAGTACTGATATAATAGAGTCTTCCAACATTAGAATGATCCTTTGAAGGATGAACTGTGGACATAATGTATGGCATATGTATGTAAAAAGATATTATTGTTAAAAAACATACAAATAATGTAAAAATACACTATATGTATTATATATATAAAAACATTATTTATACACACACACACACACACACACACATATATATATATATATATATATAATGTATAAAGATTTGGCCAATTTCAAAATTCATTTAGAAATAGGACAAATACATTCAAGTGTCTAGTTTAAGAAACAGACAGCTCTCAGGTCCACAGTTTGCAGCTTTATTAAATAATACCCGCAAAACACCAGTCAACAGTGAAAAGACTTTTAATGTCCAGTGTCTGTGATTTTTTGCCCATTTTTATTTTTTTTTATCTATTTATTGCCAGTATAAAATGTGGCTTCTGTTGCAACTCTGATTAGAAAACCAGCATCCTGAAAGAAACAGAGACATCTGTAAGTGAACGGTAGTGCATATATGACATTTTGGCTCTGCACAGGCCTTCTTTAAGTTTAAAGACAATTAAAAGTTGAATCCATGTGCTACAAACAAAATATTGGTGCTGTAAAATGTCAATGCTTGCTTGCTTTTTTATAATAGGCGTTACTTGGATTTAAAAAATAAAGTGTATCTTGTGTTTGCAACCTTTACAATTATGATCCAAATCCTTAATAATTTCCTGTACAAATCCCAAAAATTGCAGGATTAAATTAATATATGAAAATAATAGGTCAAATTGTTCAATGTATTACACCCTGGCTATTTTTCACATGGTTATTTGTTTGTGTATGTTGTAGCACGTCTCTTTGTAGAGACTGACACCTTTGGCAGTCGAGTTCGGATCAAAGGTGCAGAGAGTGGACGCTACCTCTGCATGAACCGGAAGGGAAAACTAGTTGGAAAGGTATGATAACAAATTACCTTAAAAATGTAATTAATTCCAGCTTGCTCTGTTAGTAGTTAATCATGTGTATGTAGTTGTTTTATGAATGTATTTTTTTTTAATGTTAAAAAAATAAATAATCTCACAAATAATATGAATTCTTTGGTTAGCTAATAGCACTGGTGGCTAATTGGCATTGTAGGAGCGGTTCTAGACCACAATATATACCACTGCCAGTGGCAAGCATGGGTTTAGCTCACAGCCTAATGACAAAGGAATTGAATATCAATCACAATTAACACAAGATAATATAAAATACAACTAAACCTATTATATGTCGCAAAACATGACTAGACTGATAGATTTACACAAAATGTTTGGAAAAATTTGATGGGGATATCTCTCCATAATCACATGCCAGTTATTAAATTATGAATCTAAAAATCTCTCGTACAACATCGTTACCAAAAGTTCCTTGTTAGTTAACCACAGCCAGGATGTCATCTCAGCAATAACAATATAATTCTTTAGTTTAACTTTTCCACATAGTAGAATAATACTAAAAACATAGTATTGATTAAATTACACATAAGGAATCATGAATAAACCCAAAAATTGTTAAACAAATAAAACTATATTTCTTTGTTTAAGATTGTTCCAAGTATCCTCGTTTGCCTTGATGACAGCTTTGCACACTCTTTTCATTTTCTCAACTTTTTCCGTCTACGAGGTCGTCACCTGGAATGCATTTAAATGAACAGGTGTGCCTTGTTAAAAGTTAATTTGTGGAATTTCTTTCCTTCTTAATGATTTGGAGCCAATCAGTTGTGTATTATAGCGAGAACCAGCCCAGATAAGCCATGAGATACCAAAGTCCATTGTTACATTCTGACACTGGTTCCCAACCTTTTTCAGTGATTTCACAACCGGAAGAATTTTTCTCTGCTTGGAGTACCCCTGAAGTACCCCCTTATGTTAATTTTAATACTAAGTCTATAGTGTCAAGAATGTTCTCAAGCGCTGCCTGTGGAGAGGCCAAGTATCCCCAGGGTCTTCATACCCGTGGTTGGGAACCACTGCTTGAAGGCATGAAGGTCCATCAACCAGAAACATTTCACAAACTTGAAATGTTTCTTAGAGCTCTGCTGCAAAAAAAACATCAACCGCTATGATGAAACCGTTTCTCATAAGGAATGCCACAAGAAAGGAAGACCCCTAGGGATTCACTAGGGTAACTAGCACCAGTAATTGGCAATTAACTGCACCTTAGACTGCAGCCCAAGTAAATGCTTCACACAGTTCAAGTAACAGACACATTTTAACATCACCTGTTCAGGGGAGACTTCGCGAATCAGGCCTTAATGGTTGAAATGCTACCAAGAAACCACTGCGAATGGACACCAATATGAAGAGACTTGATCGGGCCAGGAGACAATGAGAAATCAACATTAGACCAGTGCACCAGTGGAAGTATGTCTCGAGCCCACATTTTTGGTTTCAACCGCCATGTCTCGTGCGATGCAGAGTGGGTGAACACATGATTTCTGCATGTGTGGTTCCCACCGGGAAGCACGGGAGAGGTGTGATTGTGTGGGGGTGCTTTGCACTGTCAGGCACACTCAAGCACGGTTAATAGAGCATTTTGCAGCAATATGCTATTCCATCTGGTCTGTGCTTGGTTGGAGTATCATTGGTCCTTAACCAGGCCAATGATCCTAGACACACCTGCATGCTGTGTGAGGGCTATTTGACCAAGAAGACGAGATGAAATGCTGCACAAGACAACATGACCTCCACAAACACTCAAGCTTAACCCAATTGAGATGATTTCGGATAACATAGACCACCAAGTCAAGAAAAAACTGCCAAGAATTGCCCAGCATTTGTAGAAACACATTCAAGGCTGCTGGAAAAGCTTTCCTAGGTGACTACTCCATGAAGCTAGTTAAGAGAATACCAAGACTATGCAAGTTTTTCACCAACACAAAGGACAAAGGACTTTGAAGAATCTGACCTATTTTTAATATGTTTAACTAACATTTTGTTAGGTTATTTCATAGTTTTGATGTCTGAACAATTATTTAACTATGGGTAATATAGCAGTACAAGCGGCCGAAATGGGTTTTCTCAGAAAGGTGGCTGGCCTCTCCCTTAGGGATAGGGTGAGAAGCTCAGTCATCCGAGAGGAACTCGGAGTAGAGCCGCTGCTCCTTTGCATAGAAAGGAGCCAGTTGAGGTGGTTCGGGCATCTTGTACGAATGCCACCTGGGCGCCTCCCTAGAGAGGTGTTCCAGGCACGTCCAGCTGGGAGGAGACCTCGGGGAAGACCCAGGACTAGGTGGAGAGATTATATCTCCACACTGGCCTGGGAACGCCTCGGGATTCCCCAGTCAGAGCTGGCTAATGTTGCCCGGGAAAGGGAAGTTTGGGGTCCCCTGCTAGAGCTGCTACCCCCGCGACCCGACCCCGGATAAGCGGTTGAAGATGAGATGAGATGAGATGATGAGATAATATAGCAGTTTTCTGTGTCTTCATTATTAACTGGTACTGTATTTGTAATAATAGTGTCCAGGCCAAGACCAATGCAAAACCTGAGCCAGCTGGTTAGTTTAGCTAACTGTGATTACACATTTGACCAAAACCCAGATGGCAAAAACGGTCTGGCTTAGATGTCCTGCCAATCAGGGCCCGACATTGAAAGATCGCTAACAACGCGCTGCCAACAGACCAATAGGACATTGCTAGCTTGGATGACTATAGCTAAACGACTTTACAGTTAGGCTGTAACATGTGGTCAATTGAGAAACAAGTACAATTCTTGCATTATCACTGCAGCAAAAAACAACAACATATAACTAAAGAAAAGACATTGCAGGTATAAGTTAACAATTTATGTGCAAATTGATTTTTTCAGAGAAAATTATACTGCAGCTTGTTTGATGAAGATGTTCTGTTTATCTGGTCCAGTCACTCAACTGCTTATATTTTTTGCTTTTTGGAGCGATCTAGGTAATTCGAGATATAGAAGGATACATTTATGGATAAATAGAGACCTGGTTGTTTATTTCAGAGCACTAAAGTGTCCATTAACACTGTGATGTGGACGTCATGTGATACAATCTCTAGTATCTAATTGGCTCAGCACTTCTCCTTAGGCAAGCAGTTGATATGGATTCCCAGCACGAAGTGTACTGCATAGTGCTCAGAGCTTCTGTGAGACAGAATAGTAACAGAAAAGCCTTCCCAACAATAGTTTTAATAAACAGTAAAATATAAATACATTTAACACACCTTTTATGAGAATTTGTAAAATAATTAGTAACGTACAAAAATACAAAAAAAAAAAAGATATATATATATATATATATGAAAAATGTAAAAAATCTGAAGTGGAACCACAGCCCTATTGCTCCATGGGGTGGGCCATCGCAGATGTGAAATAGTAAAACTAAATAAAACATATGGATTTACCAACGAGTGACAAGGCATTTGTATGTAATGCAATTTGTTATCCAGTGTTGGGTCAGTGACAGGGAGACAGCCCAACTTGTATTTCATAGTGTCCCTTGTTCAGTACAGTTGTAAGGCAAGGGAGAAGATCTCCTCTCACCATTCAGCATACGTCAATCTTCCACTTCCTGAATGGAAATGGAAAATACACATTCAGTGCTGTCTGCTTGCCATGAGAAGTTATGGCATTATCTCTGATCATCATTTGGAGGTGTTAAAAGACTAGATTCTGGTTTCATCTAGCGGATGAATAAATACAGATAAAGGGTGTAACATTCTAGCAGTTCCTGTCTTTTGGAATCATCAAGAAGTAGTGTCATCTAACTACGTTGTTGTTGCTTGCCATGTCAAAAGAATGTCATTGTTCAGTCTGATGCATGTCATTCGGTGCATATGATAATAAAAATACTTTGACTTTGACTGTATTGACATTGTATCATTATGTTGTCACACAACTATCACAATGTAGATAAAGTGGGATTGAGTTTTTTTTGTCCTATTTGCCTTATATAGTCTTCTACATTTTGTTAGGAGCTTGGAACTTAATACAAAGCTGTTTAGGTCACAGACAAAAGCTCCACGCAGCATAATCAGGTATGTTTGTCTTTAATAAATGGTCTTTCCTCTCTCTCATCCCCTCAACAGCCCAATGGCAGAAGCAGGGATTGTATCTTCACAGAGATTGTTCTAGAGAACAATTACACCGCCTTCCAGAATGCCAAGTATGAGGGCTGGTATGTGGCTTTCACCAGGAAAGGGCGACCGATCAAAGCTTCCAAGACGAGGGAGAACCAGAGAGAGGTCCATTTCATCAAGAGGCTACACAAGGGCCCACTACCGTTCCCCAACATGGACAGAATCAGACACTTTGAGTTCATCAGTTTTCCACCCACACGTCGAGCTAAACGGAACCGGAAATCACAGACTGCTGCCTAGCGCAGAACAAACTGGACTATTATCGAGGAACAATATGGAATTTTATTTTTGTAAATGTTTTATATGAAAGGACACGTACAATGTGGAAAACTCTAAAATAATATTCTTGTAAAATTATCCCATGTAAATAATGTATGAGAGTAAATTGAGATTGATGTATATATTTATTTTGTCTGTGTTTATGTGTTTTCTTTTGCTTTGACCTGGTCCTGTGACAGATAGGGTATATGTACATTTAAAAAACTTTTGAATTAAGGTGATCTCTCCCATACTGTGTGAGTGGTGCTAATACTGAAATAGATAAATGTAGCCTACAGGAGGTCTTGTTTTAACAGACAGATCAGTGTGAACATAAGTACATCCATTTTCTTTTACCTAGTATAAAAATCTAACACAGGGTGCAAACTATATTAAGAGGGAAAGACGGCTTTTATGCTTTATACTGTGTGTGTGTCCTCACAACTGGACCCTACATTTGGCACATATAGGCAAGCCAAAGGTTACAGAAAACAAAATCAACAAGTACAAACATTAGGTACAACGTAAGACACAGATCAGATGTTTTTAACACTATTGCATGGTACTGAAATAACAGATCAAAATTTTAATTTTTACCATCATCTATATCGAGGAATAATCAAGCAATAGCATGAGATTATTCGTTGTGCTGCACTTGGCAAAGCAAATTAGACAGAGGTATTTCAATTCATGAAAATAAATGTTTGTAGGTGTATTTTAAGATTCACTTTTATCTGTATTACAGGTTTTTTTTTCAGGAAAACCGTTTGTCTCTGCCACAAACTGACAGACCCCAGAACACTTTATTATTTGCATTGTCATCATAGTCCATATCCAGTTTTGATGTGTGGGTACAGATAAAAAACCCACCAGTTTAATACACATGTCCTGCCAGTGCTATTACAGGGCCATGCATATTTCAAACTGAGACATTTGTTATAGTCAATAATACTAATACAAACATCATAATGTTGATCCATGCAAATTTAGATAAATTAAGTCGTAATTCGTTTTTTACTGCTTGTGGTCTACATTCCTAAGTACTATTACGTTTTGAAAATACTAGGATGAATAAAGTGGCGCAATAGTACACTCTAGTGGTTATCGTTGTAAACCACACACACATATATACCTCATTGGGCTGACCTAGAGCAGCCATTTTCACACATTATGTTCTTATGTGTTGATACTGAGACATTTTAATTTAACTTTTATTTATCCAGGATACATTGACACATTGAGACGGAGGTCTCATTTGCACGTTATTTTTCAATTGACCCATAGACACCAACGCATCCAAACAAAACTTTAATTGGATACTATTCTAGAGCTGAGGTGCTTCTAAAGAGAATGCTGAACTACCCAACTCAGCAGTTACAAAACATGTCTTTAAAACTATCTGAGACCTAGTATTGTAACTAACTCTGAGATCTAGTATTGTATCCAGACAATCTATGTGTCAACAGTGATGTTAAGTTTACAGTAAGCCTGTGGAGTAAGAGTTTGTAAACAAAAACAGTCAGGGAGGAATCTACACACTTTTAGGGAGGTCCAGCCAACTTTCTAGTATAAAAAGCTGTATTGTAACTGGAAGAAAAACTCATTGCACTATAATAAACAGAGTCAAGCAGATGCACTTTGGTATATTGTGTCACTATAGTCCAGCACAGGCAAGAAAGTTGAATGAACAATTTGTCTCCAGCTCCCCAAAGAAAAGCAAGTTTTGTTTCTGAAGAAGAAACCTACTTTACACTTAGGACATTCCAAGGTATTTGTATGAGGGGACCCGTTTAATTATAGAACCATCCAAAAAGTGAAGCAGTACGTCCGGTAAAATCCTCTTACAGGATTTGAAAATAAGCATATATTTGGTTTTGCTAGTGTTAAGTACAAGCTTTACATTTTTACGGGTAAGTGCCATCTGCATATTATTAAAGTCAGACTGTAGACTGGCCAAAGCAGCAATGATTGTTGGAGCACAGGCATAAAGAATAGAATCATCAGACTACAGGTGTATATTTACAGAATGACCAATATCACAATAGTTTTCATTCGTTTGGTAATATAGTTATAAAACCCGGAACACGCAACAGTCAACAGTGTCAATGGCCTTAGACAAAGCAATTAACAGCACAAGTCAATAAGAGCATCAAAAGAAGCATTAACAATATCAGTCACAACTAATGTTGAGGCACAGTGCTATGATAGACCTTAGTCCGCCTGCATGTTCCTGGTTTTAGAAAAATCTTACTGAACGAACGCAATCTAGTGTGCAGGACGGAGTTAGGTATGATACTCTGGACGTCTTAAAATTTGTGTTATAACACTGCAGCTAGTGGTCTGGAAAATTTTAGAATACATTTCTCAGCCAGGAAGGAGTAAAGCTGCACATTTATCAATTACTGATGAATCTTTGCTAGACAAGGAAGCCTTGAAATTGGCCGATAACTGTTAAGGTCACCACAATCACCCCCCTTATGAAGAGGCAACACATACGCATATTTACGTAATTTAGGAAAACGGCCTAAAAATAACGTCAAATATAAAATATGGCTTACTGCGCCAGCAATGAGGGATGCTCTACATTTTAATTCAGTTTCCAATTTGTCTGCCCCTATAGATTTCTTAGGCTCTATTGCTAAGGATGCATCAAGGAGTTCCTTGCTAGAAAATTGTCTGAAAGAAAACCCAGAACTCACATTCTCAGGCTTGGCTTTGCCGCAGAGCCCACAACCCACCGCTCTAAATAGAGATATCCCATTTGTAGGGGTGAGTAGTGGCCCTACTGGGGTCCCACATTATTGTTTTTTATATTTAACCAGCACAGTTCTGCGTTTTTTTGCTGTTCACATGTTAATAGATACGGTAGTCGATTGCACTAGCCTACTCTACAATTCTTTCTACTAATTTTAATAAATAAACATTTTGTTCCGTGACTTTTTTGCTAAATGTTTTTTTTTCTAAAGGTGAATGGTTGTCAAGTTTTCGAAAGGTAACTACACTAAGTATGTGATTGTTGTTTTGGTGCCCTGAAGTTTGCTGGGATGATCAAAGCAAAAAAGTTACATTAGTGTTGTGACACAGATCACTTTGTTCGGCTCTTTCCTGCTGGTGGTGTTGCTGCGGAGAAGGATGATGTCAAATTGGGATGAATGTAACAGGTGTGAAATGGCTATTCAGATCGCGCTACATTCGTAGCAAACAGCATTTTAATCAGATACGCCACTACCTCTGAGTCTTGTGCGAGAACTTGTGAGAGCTCTGAGACAACAGTAGTGTGTCTCTTGCTTAGCAATGCCTGTGCATTTTGTGTGGCAATGGTAACGAAAGTTTGGATGTGACAGACGTTGTGATCAGAGATTCACTAGCTCAAGTCACGTGTGGGGTGGTCGAGTTCAAACAGTGTTACACATGTAAACATACTATTATTATTTGGGGTGTAAATCCGGGTGCTATGCAAGGTACATTCTGGGATACAGGTAGGAGTACCCAGTTTGATCCATTGCCTAAAGCTCTTATCTATCTTAAAATGCAAATGAGTTAAGATGGGCTTTTAAATGATGCTCCATAATGCATTGCATTTAAGCCAACCGGTATTTCCATTCATGTCAAAGGTGATATGCAAATGAGATGCAAAGCGCTGCTGGTTTCCTATGTTCACTGCCCTTTTCCCTGTGCTTGATTCTGCGAGAGATGGTTTCACTAAAATCTCTTGGTCTGCTGAAATTCAATGGCAAATTTGTTTCACAAAAATCTGGACAATTTCAATTTTAGGACTCGGTCCTAAGGAAGCAGCGCGCGGGATGCCGGAAATACAGCAGAAGAAGATCACGTGGTTTGTCAGCTGATGTCATGTGGGCAAAAACAGGAAAAGAAATCAATTGCTTTCTTAAAGTTGTTTTTGTTTAATAAGTATTAGCTATATTTGTTTTAGCCTACAACATAATTATCCTTGACACTCTGTATTATTGCTAGTGTACACACTATAACATTAATTCAAAATGTTTGCTGCTGCTGACGACGAGGATGGAGATTTTCTCTCGCCAACCGGAGGGTGAGTGTGCTTTCTCTCACTCGCCTAGCTGTCTTCGTGAAGCCGTGGCAGCTTTGTGAGCTACTATGAACGCTACCTTTGCTCGTTTGCCTTTTAGACATTGTCTAAATTGACATTAGGCTATGACTTTCGTAGAGTTATTACTACAACGCGTACAAAAATAAAGAACAAAGCACTAACGCGAGCATGACTTCACTATGGTCGTTGAGTCCCTCCACACAATCACAGACTTAATAAAAATCTATGCAAGTTGTGATCTAATCCACTCTTTCTGGGTCAATCTTGGCCAAGTGTGCCAATTTCTCTAACGGCCAGAGGTATCCCATTATTATTATGCGTGCGATTTGAATGTTCAATAGTGACACTGATCATTTGAGGCAGGTTTTTTGCAACATTTTAGTTGTAGCTGTGTTTTTTATTCATGTCTCTAAATAGATTTTATATAATGTATCGGATACATACAACAGTGATGGAGTAAGTAGGCATACACCGATCAGCCATAACGTTATGATCACCGACAAGTGATGTGAATAACACTGATGAACATACAACATAAGGATCTGAACAACTTTGATAAGGGCCAAATTGTGATGGCTAGCTCTTGATTGGTGTTCCCGACCTGTATCTATCAAAAGTACCTGCAATAGATGGAAAAATGGTGAACTGGCAACAGGGTCATGGGCGGCGAAGTCTCATTGATGTAGGTGGGAAGCTTAGGCTGGCCTGTCTGGTCCAATCTAACAGATGAGCTATTGTAGTTCAAATTACTTCCAAAGTTAAGTTAATGCTGGTTCTGATAGATGTCTGTCAGACCATACAGTTACAGTACATCACAGTTTGTTGAGTATTGGGCTGCGTAGCTGCCGGCCAGTCAGGGTGGTCAGGTTGTCGTAATGTTATGGCTGGTCAGTGTATGTCTTCATTGAAAGTCAAAGCTATCCTCTAGCTTCAGTCACTTTGACAATGCAGGCTAAAGCCTTTGGATTTTTGCTCTCTTAGCTAGAAAATGTTATTGGGGCAATCGTTCCCTCCACTAATACGATTTGGAGGAATAAAGCCTGTGTAGGCCAGGAGCAGTGTAACGGGGGGCTGGAGTGTGGGGCAGCGTTCGATGTGACTCCTAATTCCTCTCACATGCTGCCAGTTAGAGCCAGAAGGGCGAGGGCTGCCTGCTCTAGATCCACTCACTCTGGACTGCTGCAGACTGAGTTGGAGCTCCACGGCTCCTCCAATATGTCAGTTTAGTCGCCGAAGTTGCAACGCAAGACAGCGAGTTACGTCGAAGAGGCCATCAACCAGGGGGGCAACACTGAAATGTAGCACGTTAGCCAGCCTGTGCCTTCTTTACACGCGTAAAGGAGCATCTTTTCACCTCCACTCGTCAGCAACAAGGCCGAGGATTCAAGGTGTCCACCATGTCTTTTGCTCTGAGGGATAATGACTACCTGTGGAGGGAAATCCAAGGGTCAGTACGCCCCTGCCCCCGGGGGGGAGAGTTTGTATGAAAGCCAGCTTGTGCCGTCTTGATGCGAACACCCCAGTCTGTTGCAGTTGAGGAAGTTGTTGGGGCTTTTAATGGTGTGATCGTTTGGTACAATACAGTTCTTCTATTACTGACTGGCTCTAATACTATTGGTCTTGTGATTTATGCATTTACCCTTCAGTTATAGCGAAGGGATATTACTCGGGATTGTGCTGCAGCACATGACTATCTGGGTTATTATCGCAAATTAAATTCTGTTTTTTATCTAGGCTTATTCAATGTGTGAACCAGCTACTGAACTATTTCACATGGAACTAGTCGTTGTGGGGTTCACTTTGCAATGCTGACTTGTTTGAGGCTGTAGCTTTGGCATGCATAAATCCTCAAAGTCTGTCGGATGAATGGGCTAATAAAACCAGCTTTATTCTGGTCTGGGGACTTGATGTACAGTGTGTGATGGTGGTGGTCAACTGGGATCGAAGCTTTTGTTCCCTCTACTTCATATCATCACTTCTCACTTTCGTTTGTCAGCTGAAATCGGGAACAGTACGCAAAACAACTTCACTTAATAATTGACAGGAGAGTGATGATTTGGTGGAGCATAATATGGTGTCTTCGTCTTTTTCATAAAAAGGTCAAGGGATGTACTTTACACCAAATTGCCCAACGCAGGCGATAAACTTGCTCATTAGCTGTGTGTTGTTTCAGGGCAAAGCTGGCATCACTTTTTGGACTGGACCAAACAGCAAGTCAAGGCAATGAATCCTTCCAATATACAGCCCCTAAACAGCCAAGGAAGACTTCAAACCCAGGTAACATCACAAGATATTAGGGAATGAATTAATATTCCAAGGTGAACCTGTGAAGTTTAACCATTGCAGACTGTATTTGTTTTTTTAGGCCCTCTTGCCCAGAAACCTCCTGGCGCTCCTTTAGTTTTGTTGGCCACAGCTATCCACGCTTTCAAATAGTGAGTATAAAATGACTTGAAAAGCCACACATTTGACATCAAACATTACATTTGCATTAAATGTCTAGCTGAATGTACACACACAATTTGTATGATGAACATTTGATGTGTTTTTTCCAAAGTACCCTTTAGGAGGATTGCATTTACCACTTTATCAGTGGGCCTAAGTGTAATATAGATGTTAAAATATTGTAGATTTGGTTGATCAAAGTGTACTGTAATTGTTTTTAATAGGTTAGAAGAAAGCTTAATGTAGTTAAGTGTCATTAAATGTTAACAATGACATGTGGCATTATGTGCTGAAATACGCCATTTAATAACAACATATGCAATAAATTATTAAATAGGTCATCATGATTTTATGAAATATGTGTTATAATGAAAATTAAAAGAGTAGGAAATATAATGTATTATGAAATATGAAACAGCTAATTTATTAATGTGCCACTGACAATAATTTATATACATATATATATTTATTAATTTATTTAAATATTCAGTGAAGGAAGACATTTTTTGATCCCCTGCTGATTTTGTTGGCTCACTGACAAAGACATTATCCATTTATAATTTTAATGGTAGGTTCATTTGAGAGAAAATTCCAGAATAACACATTTCAAAAAAGTTCTAAATTGATTTGCATTTTACTCAGTGAAATATGTATATTATCCCCTGTCAATCAGCAAGATTTCTGGCTACCAGGTGTCTTTTGTACAGGCTAACATAAAAATAGAAAATGATTCCACTAGTTATTATAACAAGATGTCTTGGTGTGATATAACAACTTATCTCTTTTTAAATGAGCAATGGGTGATGTCATCTAGAACAATCCCTATGCCATTTCCTGGTTGCTAGACTTTTTACAGGTCACTCAATTGCAGTTCAAATGAGGAAACAATAGTGTTGGGAATCAATGTGCCAACGAAGTAGCTTTAAACAAAATCCATATATATACCTAAGCTAAATAACAGCAACATTGCACTGTCTTTGCTTTTTTCAAACAGCATTCAAAAGCTATAGAAATTATAGATATGCATATAGAATGTTATTTTGCTACTGTCTGCCTGGATGGACTGAACATCATTTTAAATCTTGTTTATTTATTTAGATTGTTTCGTCCAAAGTTTGTATCCTGAGATTGTATTTGTCTATGTAGTTGCATGCCGTATAAGCTTACTGACTCAAATTCTAAACCGTCTCCCCATATAATTGTAAAGACACATTTTCTTAATTCCTGGTACACTGCGAACACAGTTTTCTTCACTGACAAAATCAGGTATCTATGTCATCTCCTGCTTGTCTTCACAACAACAAAATGGATTGAACAGTGTAGCGTTAGAAAGTGACATCAACACTGTATTTACGTTGAGTACCAGGCTCAGTGGAATTTTGAAGGTGTGGCTCTGTGAGACTAGTAGTGCACGGATTTGTTAAGAGCTTTGGGAAAAAGAAGTTTAACTGATATACACAGCATTTTTGCATTGATTGACATGCCTTTGCAGACTTCAAATAGATTCTATAGTTTTACTATTTAATGGCGGAAGTGTTTGAAGCATTTGATTCTGGTGTTTCAGTTTTTGGCTTGTGCAACTTCACAGCCAAATTGGTCTCAGACACTGACCTTTGACCTAAACAACTGCCTGGATGATGCTTTAAAGTTGAAAGTGGAACAATTGGTTTACCAACTTAAGCCAAATATTCATTCTAATCTTGTTAACTAATACTTAGCTACGAGTGGCAAAACAAAATCAGAAAGTACTGTTTAAAAAAAAGATATGTTCAATGATGCCTAAATTCTCATGTGGAATCGCTCATCTATAGAGCAATTAACATGTTTTTAGTCCAGGACTTAATCCATTACTGACTGTGCCTCTGTTTAGTCTTAATGGACAGTATCAGAAACAAGGAAAGCTGGGAGCTGCAGTCTTGGGTAACCACACCACAAAAGATGTGAGTGCAGAGTTGGGCTTTCAGTTTTTACATTTTTATTTACTTAAATATTTTTGTTATGTCTTTATGAAAATTTTCATTCTAGAAGTTTACTGATCATTAATCTTAAAGTTCTTTCTTCTCACAGTACAAAGTATTGCTTTATGCTGGTCAACAAAAACAAGTGACTGCTGCCAAGATTCATGTTGGGTTTGTGTTTACGGTGAGTTTATCTCAAATTTATGTTGGGTTTGTGTTTACGGTGAGGTAATCCCAAATTCATGTTGGGTTTGTGTTTACGGTGAGCTTATCCCAGATTCATGTTGGGTTTGTGTTTACGGTGAGGTAATGCCAAATTCATGTTGGGTTTGTGTTTACGGTGAGGTAATGCCAAATTCATGTTGGGTTTGTGTTTACGGTGAGGTAATGCCAAATTATTGTTGGGTTTGTGTTTACGGTGAGCTAATCCCAGATTCATGTTGGGTTTGTGTTTACGGTGAGGTAATGCCAAATTATTGTTGGGTTTGTGTTTACGGTGAGCTAATCCCAGATTCATGTTGGGTTTGTGTTTACGGTGAGGTAATGCCAAATTCATGTTGGGTGTGTCTTTAGGGGGAATTTGTAAGTTTAATTTCAATATTATCTAACCTCTTACTCTTTACCACCTCCTGCAGGTTCAACCAAGCAACTACTGTACTTTTTATGATGACCAGCGTCAGAACTGGTCCTTGATGTTTGAAACAGAAAAAGCTGCAGCAGACTTTTGTAAAGAGGTGATGTTTGTTTATTTGCTTTGTACATGCGCTGTTTAATTAACATTGGCATGACCATGTGTCAATTGACCTCTTTGATTTAGGTGTGTTTGGCAAAAGTCAACAGCGCCCCCTCCTTAGACGGGGTGGTAGTACAGGACCTGGCATTAGGGGAGGGACCGGGGGTTGAAAATGGAGACTCTCTGGAGGTGGCGTACACCGGATGGCTCCTGCAGAACCACGCCATTGGACAGGTAACATTTGTGGTTCTGCATGACTAGAGACGTTCTCATGTCCGTACCATGTGTCCGTTTGCCCTTGGGGTGTTGATGCTGTACAGATGCTAGTTCAGAGTCCATCTGCTGTTTCAGATGTTTGACACCAACATGAACAAAGACAAGCTGCTGCGACTGAGGCTAGGTGCTGGGAAAGTGATTAAGGTAGTTTTTCCAGTACCTCAATGGCGGTGACATTTGTATTGTGACATGTTTTCCAAGTTCTAGTAAGTGCGTCCCTGTGTGCCCCATACAAGGCAGAGGAATCAGTGTTTCTTTACCACAGGCCTGGGAGGATGGTATGCTTGGCATGAAGAAGTCAAGCCGACGTCTCGTGGTGATCCCGGCCAGCCTGGGCTACGGTTCTCAAGGCGTGGCCAACTGTGTCCCACCTGACAGCACGCTCATCTTTGAGTCAGAGCTACGACGGGTATGACGACCGCCTCGCTTCAGAATCTCTCCACCTATTGAGTACAATGTTCTAGTTGTCTGTGTTCTCACGCCTCGTGCGTCACTAGGTGAAGTTGGCAAAGGACAGCGGGTCGGACCACGCCAGTTCTGGGTCTCGGGACTCGGCTGCCCCCTCACCTGCCCCCAGTGTGGAGAACCTGGGCCCAGACCTCCCGGCAGGTCCGGCACAGCCCTCTGCAGCAAATCCCGGGAGACTTGTGTAAATGCATGGGCATTCCTGAACACATTTATAACCAACTCAAAGTAGACTTCCAGGTATTTTATCTCTTTCATTCTAAGTTTTTCTTTTTGTGCTATTATTTTTCACAGGGAACTACCACTCAGAGCAAAGTCAAATTCCATCAGTGAGCAGCTGACAGTGAGTGTCTTCTCTATGTTCCTCTTCATAGGGTGTGTATAAACATGTCATTTAAATGAATATGTGGTTAGTATACCGCTGGTTAGCCAGCTCATCCTTCTCAAGACTGCTAATTGGCTAGTTAAAACGACTTTTAATAAAAATTGTATCAGTTGGATATTGTTGTATTTCATATTTATATTACTCTAGAATCCAGACGCCACCAAAGCCAAGCTCATCTCTCGCATGGCCAAGATGGGCCAGCCCATGTTGCCGTTCATCTCGGGGCCCTCCCCCCAGCCTGACTCCAGCGATTCTGAAATGGAGGTGAGTGAGCGTGTCTGCTATTTCCTTAACGCGGCTGCACCTACGAAATACTAACTGCGATAATGATGGCAGACATGTCCGTGTGTGTGTTCTGGTAGGACCCCAGTGTGTCCAGGGTGAAGGAGCGTCCAGCCCCTCCTCCGGTGCAGATCTCCACGGCCCCCCAGGCTCCAGGTCAAGGTGAGAGTTCCCGCAAACTCTGGTTGTGTCGTCAACCTGCATGTTTAGCTGTCCAACAGTAAAGCCAGTATCTATTAATGCATCCCTTTGTCTTTAAGATGGATGCCTTGAATTGTAACCGATGCATGATTGTGTGGGATGTCTGCACGCGGCCCAGGGAGCTGATTTTTTTTGTACGTTGGGTATATGTTTCCCTCCAGTGGTTTCTCATGCTCACGTGGCCCCGTCCACAGCCATAATGCCTGTTGCTATGGCGACTGCTGCTCCGCCCCCTGTAATGGCAGGCTCGGCTCATGCCTTCCAGGTGACTATGACCCAAGTGCTCTTAACACTTTTCCACATTTCTTTATTGACTTTAAGGCTTTCCTTTGTTTTGTTTTTCTAACACAACCCATTTTTGTTGTTGTCATTAAGTCAGTCTTTTCTGTGTTTCTTCCCCGTAGCCTTACCCATATCCATCGTCCTCTATGGCTTCCACTCAAATTCAACCAATGGGCCAGATGTACCCCACGCAGACAGTTCCATATATAGGAGGCTCTGGCGAGGTCACTTCATTCCTTATGACGGAAGCTCGGCAGCATAACACTGAGATCCGATTGGCCGTTGGCAAAGTGGCAGATAAAGTGGATCAGTTGGCTTCTAAGGTGGACAGAAATATTGGACACTTTTTTTCTCTTTTTAGCAGGCATTGCCATCTCCTGTGTGAGACGTTTTTAGCTTTTTAACAATTTTGTTTGTCTTATGTTTTGACAGGTTGAAAACCTTCAGAGGCAAGGAGGCCAGTCATTGGCTATGCCAGGTGTCACCATGGAAACATCCATGGTCATGCACAACATTCAAAGAATCATTCAGGTTTGGTTTTCGGGAAGGTTAAGAATCTAATATCACTTAAGTAAAATATCGACATGAATTAATAACTCTCTGAATATATTTCCAGGAAAATGAATCTTTGAAGAAGGACGTGTACGAGAAGAGCGCACGGGTCGAAGAGCAGAACCGCAAGATCGGGGAGCTCATCAGCCAGAACCAGAGGTGCGTCTGAGGCATTGAGGTTTTAGGTTGATGGCGCCCTTTTGGGTTTGGCATACTGGAAGTAGAGCTGTGGGGAATAGCGATCTTATGGACGTGCTGTTGTTTTTCAACGTGTCCAGTCTAGCTGGTTGTCGTTGTCTTCCAGGTACATGGAGCAGAGTAACCTGCTGATGGAGCAGAGGAATGACTCCTTGAAGTCGTCTAGTGATCACAACCAGGCCCGGCTGCTGCAGGCAGAACAGGATAAGGTAGAAAGCAGCACCCGGCACTGTCATTAACTTTCCCTTGTACCATCACAGCAGGGCCAATATAGTATCCGGTAATATCATCCCCAGTGGCCACTCAACAGAGGGTTCATGTGTTTCTAGACAGTCCCGTTACACGATCTCACATGGCTGTAGATATCCTGGTGTAATTAACGGACTAGTTACACCGCTGGCTGTTGGCCCTGATGTGGTGGTATCAGGACCTTTCGTAGTGACTGCTCTCTCTTTCCAGTACGCACTGCCTCGGGACCTGGGCTCCGGCCAGGTGAGCCGGTTTGAACTTTCCCCCTCTACCTCTCACTTCCTGTATCGTCCTTCCCATCACGCTGTATGCTAACCTTTTTGGGTTCTCCTTCAACCCCGTCACCCTTGTCACCGGTCGTCGTGTTTCTCCTACAGGGTCATGCTGTCGGATTCTTTGCGTTAACTGTCATTTATCATCACGGCGGAACACCAGTGTCCTCTCTCACTGTTCCCAATACTCTGCCATGGCCTTCTATACGTCTAGTCTCCGTGACAACTGGAAGAAACCTGCCGCGGATCACAATTCCCATCCTGTTTTTCGTTGCTTCCTGTCCGATTAGCGGTCATGAGGGAAGTCAGCTGTTTTTTGGTTACGGGGTCAGCCCTGTGTCTGGTCTGCGGTGGGCAGATAGCATTAGCGAATGACAATGCCGGTCTCTGTCTTGCAGCTCAGTCTGACAGAGGAGTTGGCCACTTCTATGGCCCGGATGTCTCAGCTGCAGCAGGAGGCCGCCTCAAACCAGCAGTTGGTTGCAGAGCTACAGAGCAAACTAACTTCTGCCGTGCAGGACGGCGACACGCACTGCTCTCGCGTCTCCGTGTTAGAGACCCAACTAGAAGGTTTGCGATGGTTATGCGCGAGCATGTGCTCCGAACAGGATGTACTGTTGGAGTGGAAAGTTTACATTCGCCTTAGCCTTAGTTGTTAACATGACATCTGTGGTGTAAAAAACACGTTTTAATGACTTCAACCTAATGTATCCGCCGACTTTAAAAACTGTGACTAAAGGTGTGTGTGCGTGTGTGCGCGCGTGTGTGCAGACCTAAAGGAGACAGCAGAGCGAGGCCAGGTCCAGTACCGTACAGAGAAGCAGAAACGCAAAGAGATAGAACTCCGAGTAAACAACGTGGAGGAGGAGCTTCAGGATCTCAGGACTGATAAGGAAGGTCTAGAACGAGTGAGTACAACCGTGTCTGTCGGACGCCTTTCTAGAGCCGAGCAACGGTGTGTGCCGCCTCTCAGACGTCCCTGTGATAAAAGCTACTGAAACTGACGTTCGCTCAACTGGGTGTGTTTGTCTCTTTTTTGTTCTCTTAGACACTGTTGGACAGGAAGAGGAAGTGGCAGGCAGAGAGGCAGAGGTGGGACGAGGAGATGGAGGAGCTGAGGAGGGTCAGTCAGCAGGAGCTGACCAATCTGAGGACACAGCTCCACAAGGCCCGGACAAGCACCGGCCAGGCCGCCTCAGAACAGGTTCGGTACCGGTAGTGTTTAAGAGGGTGATGATATGACATTGTGTTTGGGCCTTGACGAGTAATTGTGTGTGTGTGTGTGTTCTAGCTAGCCCAGCTTCAAGCAGAGCTGGAGGAGGAGTGGATTGGGAAGAGCAAGCAGGCGTTGGTCCTGGCCAAAGAGCAGCATGGACGGGAGATTGCCAAACTAGCAGAGCAGAGGGACACGATGGAGCAAAGATTAACCGAGCTACAGGAGAAGGTTGGCTGGCATTTTAACCAACATCACATCGTACACTAAGTGCTCTCTCTTAGAGCCCCTTTGGACTTTGAATACCAGCCGACACTGTCTAGTTTAACCTGTGAGGAATAACTGTGTCTCTCTCTCAACAGTTCTCATCTCTGAAGCAGTCCAGGGACTCTGAGGTGCACCGGTTGCTACAAGAACAGGGGCAGGAAGAGGAGCTGAATGCGCTACAACAGAAGGTATGGACGTGTTTACATTCTAGCATGGCATTAGCAGGAGTGTTCAGAACTTTCTCCCTAGCGCCATGAGGTTCTCACGCAGCCACCTCGCTCTGTCAGTATTCAGACCTAGAGGAGTCGTCGTTAGCGGTGAGGCAGAAGCTGGAGGGCCAAGTGGCTGAGCTGAAGAGGAGGCTGGCCGAGCATGATGACCCAAGACCGGACACTGCTGGGGAGGTAAGGGGGACTCCAGGACTGGTTTTATTCTCTATCTTACAGGGGGAAAAGGAGATTTTGGAACAATCCACACAGCAAAATGAGAGGCTCTGAACGTAAAATATTATGTTTATTCTGTGATTTTAAGGAATATTCCCCTTATGTGTTTTGAGATGTAAAGAAAATGTGTGCTGAAGCTTTTTAGGATGTTTTTTTTTAAATATCTCGTACGTTTTCTTATTCAACAAAAGTGAAAAGGTATAGTTAGAAATAATTAGAATGTTTTTTTTTTAAATAGCATTATGTCCAACTATATGAGACTTACTGTAAGATTATCCACAATACCCAAGAGAAAATTATCATACTTCCTACTTAGTGACAGTAGAAACTTAGCACAGTTTTATAAAACTGATTTCAGAAGCTTACAGGGACACCATTTAACTGCTAGGACAGAACCGCAATATCCCACTTTCAAACAGCTTTTCACCAAAGTAGATAATCCCATTAGGGACGCACATCGAATTATTGTATGACCCTGAGGTAAATCCACCTATTTATAATGTACATTGTTTCACCCGGTTTTGTTCCTGGTAGGTGAAGCGTGTGATGAATGGAGTGTACCACTCTCTGAGGGGGGAATTTGATCTAAATGACTCTTACACAGGCAGCGCTGTGCTTGGAGTAATTGTGAACACCATAAAGGTACCACCCCGTCTTGACTGATCTGAAAGCACTGTAAATACTGGGTTATTCCCGATTTAAGGTGGACTGAACCAATTTCGGGGAAACGATGTTTGTTTTCGGCCTTTGCAGAGTGTTACCTTACAACTGCTCAATGGTACGGGCGTACCGTCATCCCATCGGAGGGAAAACGAAGAAGACCAACAACAAGAAGAGGAGAAGGATGATGATGATGATGATGAAGAGGACAGTAGTGAGAGACATGCAGAAGACAGACCACGACAGGATGTTGCTCAGGAGACAGAGCAGAGGGCCGAGGTCACTGGACAGGGGGAGGGAGAGCCCAGAAATGTCCCGGAGAGGGTTTCCCCGGAGGCAATACCAGAGAGGGAGAAGCCGACAGATGCAGAGCCAGAGGACGACATCCACACACCCCAGCTAAGACCGACATCTCCTGACACGAACCCTGAAGAGATTACGCCCTCTGTGACGGAAACAGAAACTAAGTCTGAAAGTGAGAGTCCCTCAGAAGGGAAGGCATTGAGTGTGACTGGTGAGGATCCCCTTTGTGAACTGGACTTAACTAGCCCCAAATCCACGGGTCCTCCAACTCAACCCCCTCGACCACCAAGCCTTCTGGATGACAGCCTGGGTCAGGTAACAAGGTGAGTTTTAAAGTGTCCAGTCGACTACACAACCCTGTGTCATTTAACCTCAGCCCTATGTTATATGTTTGTTGTCCTTCGCTAATATGCACTTATTTGCACCTGACGCTCCTTGGCTCTTGCCTGTCTTTCTCCCTTCTCTACTCGGTGCTCATTCTGACTTGTCTGTTCTGAAATTGTCTCAGTCTGACTGAGGGAGGAGGAGATCAAGATGGGAAGGAACCTTTTTTCCTGAGCACAGCCCCGACCAAACCCCCGCCACCCCCCACTAAGGGGGAGGAGGACGATGAGGAGGATGAACTGGTGAGGAAGGTTCTATAGAGCCACAGCGGTTCCCCCGGATTTCCACACACGGCTGGTGTTTTCCTTGTTTGTAAATTTGTTAATTGGCATTAAAACAGGATTTTAGGTCAGGACAGGAAATACCATTGAATGGTCTACGTTACTTAATGCTACTCTCATGATGCACTTTTCCGATCTTTTTTCAGAGCTTAAAGGAAGGACCTCCCCCAGCCCCCCTGTTTGGTGATGACGATGATGAAGAGGATGATCTCGATTGGCTAGGCTGAACAATTTCTGATATAACTGGTGTATTATGAGTCTCAATGTGGTGGAGATGAGTCACTCTGAACCATGATTTAAAGATTACGGTTTCAATTAATTCGGTACTATGTTGAACAGACAATCCAACCAAAATTAGACTTCAGATTTTACCCATCCCCTCTGAAATTGAGCGGTGTGGCGGGCTGGCTGAATGCCAGATGTATCACTCTTCTGGCTCAGGATTTGATTTAGCAGATTTTCGACTGCAGATGCTCAAACTACAAGGCTTGGTGGGAACGATGCGTTTTTGACTAATGTGCACATTCTGCTTTGAGACCTTTGTGCTGTGTTATGGTCTGTAAGGCTGACTAGGCAGTGGAAAGCCCCCACACAACACAATCCTAGTAAATGTACCATCTGTTAGTTGTGTCATCTGTGGCCTTCATTGGACCTTAGAGACGTATTCTCTATGGTCTTTTCAATACTGTAGCTTGGGTGTTAATTTATTTGATTTTATTTAGCATTTACCTAATATGTTGTTTTTGTTGTTTGGAGTTTCAATGATGTCATGTATTGTGACGATGCAACAATATTCAACAATACTTAACTTTTAAACAATATCTAATCAAGATTCATTTCATAAAACAATAAAAACAGATCCATCTCTTTGCAGCAAAAAGACTTCAGGAACACGTTGGTGCTGACAACCATAGAAATCACATGTTTACTTAACGTTTCAAATATTTAACCATTTAAAAACACATTTGTGATTTTCTACCTCATTTAAATTAAAAACATTGTATTTCCCATTAGCAGTGAAAGCATTGAATAGATTATTAACAGCTGTGATCATGTTTGATTCAAATTGGTTAGTGTAATGTGTCGGTTTGACCAGCAGGGGGAGTATGAACATCTGTATGATTATTAATAGCTGTGATCATGTTTGACTCGAATTAGATAATGTAATGTGCCGGTTTGACCAGCAGGGGGTATGAACATTTGTATGGATTATCCGCGTGTATCGTCGTTGCTTGGTAACGCGGTCACTGAATGTCTTGCTGACAGTTTTTTGCTCGTAATATTGAGGGCTAACTACACTTTTTCAGCTAAAGTGTCATTTTTATTCTATCTCTGTAAATGGACTTGCCACCCACAAGGTACGTGCACACACAGTCGACCTGGAGGATGTTCAGTCAGAAGATTGATTGAACAATACTGTTTCACTGTAAACTGATTAAGTGCTGTATTGTTTAGGACTTAAACTACACTTCTGTTTACTGCAGAAAATCCCTATCTAACTACTATACGGTTAACTGCAGAACATCTAATGGGGGCCAGGAGGAAGGTAGGTGATGGATTTCAATTCGCGTGGGGGTGTTTAATATCATAGACCCCTCAAATATGCAGTACTCTTAATGTTTGGAACATTATGTTAAAGTAGATTTATGCAGAACTGTTCTTGTTCTGTTTATTTAGCAGATCATTTTCCAACCCTTACGTTGGTCAATGTGTCCGAATGGGCTGTCCAAAACATCCATCAAGGGAAGTTGCTCCAGACTCTCACTAATAGGAAGGTTGCCACTAATGCCTCTCCAGTTACTCGGTCCTGCTGGTCAAAAGCCAGACAAAGAGATGCACTATCGGTAAAGCGGTGAGAGAGAACTGCTATTTTGTTATTTATTGGCCACTTCCAATATCCTAAGATATTCCTGATAGTTATGGATGTTTTATAGTTACACAAAGCTCATACTCCAATTACTGTATGCAGGGAGGATCTTCCCTTTCCAGGGTTCAACTGTGTTTACCAAAGTCCTAGTAACAAGCAACACAAGGAAGTTAAGGTAGGTGTTGTAATATTAGGTGAGCAAATAGTCTAGTCAAATGAAAGGAGCCAAGATAATTGCATTTTGATTTACAGTTTATCTTTTAAATTGAAATGCCATGACAATCTAAATGGCAAAAAAGAATCACATTTGTTTTTGCTTTTACCACTTGTTTTAGTTTTTCTTTGTGATTTTGAATTTGTGATTGGGACCTGCCCATTTGCCAAATCTCTAATCCACAGGTTTCAGACCGGTTCCACGGAGGTTCTATAGTGTATGCTTTTTTTTTTTTTGCTGTTCTCCCCCCCTGTGAATTAGTTCCCACTCCAGTCATTAACAACCAGGTGAGGGAAGAACCTAACCAATTAGTGACTTAATTAATCATCAGCATCAGAGTCCTAGGGCCAAAACAAAAATGTGCACCCCTCTGGGTCCCCAGGCCCAAGTTTGGGAAACACTGTGCCAGAGTGCCCAATAGTTTCTCAATCCTTTACTCTAGGCCAGGGGTATTGTGCTCTCACCCTACCAGGGCCGGAGCCTGGTGGTTCTCTGTTCTTTCTCATCAATTGCACCCAAGTCACCCTGTTTTCCAAGTCGATAAAAGTCCCTGACGAAGTGGTTGTAATGTAGAAATGGAGTGGAACTGACTTTGACCGCTCGAGGCAAAGGCCCGATCCCAATGTTCACACTAACAGACTTGGAAGCGCATCATTGCAAATTTAACGTGGTTGAAAAAAGCGTTTGCCTAGTATGAACACAAAGCTCACTGATGGTGCATATTTGCCAGAACTGCACATGGTTTGTCCTATGTTCGCATAACGAAGAAAGTAATCAACGTAAAATAAAAATGTCCCAAATGTTTCAGTGTTGTCAAGGTAACGCGATAATTTCACAAAGTGCTGTCCCATTTTATTTATGGCATTTTGAGCCTTTGCTCTTGCACTCAATCACTGGCGTCAATTTAGTCTATAAGGGTTCAGGGGGGACACTGGGCCGAATACTTTTGCTTTATTCAATCTGCTTAACTACCTGTTCAAGGGATGTAATGTGTCCAGTAGAGGTCAGCGTTTTAGAACATTTTGGCATCTACAGAGGCACCATGGAGAAAGCTGTGAGGCGTTGCCCTCTGTAGACGCAAGAACTTAACCTAGCCATTTATTGTAGCCTGACATTCTCGTCTCACATTATGGTATGCATGTATTGTAGTTAGCCTGGCTCTGAGGCAGCAATGCGCCCCTAAACCATAATATTACACCCTGCAGGCTGGATGCACCGTCATTCTTGGCATGAGTTTCTTCTCTTTCAGAAGCAGTGTTTTGTTTATTTGCTTGGTACTGTGTCCAAACTACTCCAACTTTGATTCATCTGTCCAGAGCACATTATCATGCCTTTATATTATTTTTGTATTGAGGTCCTGGTTCCTGGCTTCCTGGTTCCCCATGTATGCCAAGTATTTGCTGAACTGTCTTAACAGTTCACTTATCTGCAACTTGACATGGCTTGTGGCGAATGAGTCCTGTAGATCCCTCGCAATTACCTGGGGGTTATTAGAGACTTATGTGGGCGTGTTTTGGGACGGCCTGTCCTGAGTAAATGACCAGTGTGGTCTGGAATTTTCCGGATTGGTAGATGATCTGTCGTACAGTGGAATGACATACTTGAAATTGTTTGGAAATGTCTTTGTAACCCATCTCATCGTCGTTGCACCCTCTCTACTGTAACCTATAGAAATGAAGGGAACAATGTGTATCAAACGTGCTTATCAGTGATGACTGTCAATGTTGCTGAGCCCAAGCAGGTGCCAAGCAGCCCTGAGGCCCATCTTTCCAAGTACACAGTAAACGTCTGCATGCACTGATCTCGGGTCAGCTTTTTACTGCAACTTCATGGGCGTGGGGCCCAAACGAGCATTGCCTATAGCAGTAGGCCAGCTGACTCAAGGGAGAAAGAACTAAGAAATAGTTAGACGCAAAATGGGTAAAAGGGTCCAAAAATGGTTACATGCACAATGGCAACAGGAAGCTCAAGCTACTAAAGCGAGTGTTATTCCCGTGTAATGTCTGTTGTGGTTGGTTTTGCAGCTCAACACAGCTCAGATCAATCCGTTTGACACCTGCTCCAGAACATCACAGGGCTCTAACCTCCTGGTGATGTGGATACCCAATCCCCATCACATCCACCAGTGCCGCCCCCAAAAAAGGTCATTTGACTTTTCACACTTGCATTTTTCTATTTATTTCCCCGGAACATTACTTTCTATTTTTTTTGTGTTGAAATGTCCTTTGTTTTGCAACATTTTCCTTTTAGACATTAACAGCGAAGAAAATGCTGATTTCGGTGTCATTTAGTTGTTGTTTTTTAACGCAGGGCTAAATCTCCCCATCTATCTGTCAAGGAGATAATTTTATTTCCATCCTCCAAGACCTCCAACATGGTTAGTAGCTTATTGTCACTGCTGTCATGGAATTTTATGTGGCAGATGCCATTGTTTTATATTCCTGCTAACTTTGCCTTTGCATATCATTTGTTCAAGGAAAATGGATCTGCTATGGTTGTGATATGCTGTCAGTTCTCCTCTTACTTGAAGATCAATGCACAGCGATCAATTGTTGTGTATAATAATGTCTACTCAATTACTCAATGGTTCACTCAATATTGTGGGCGGGGTTTCTCTGCATACTCTAAGAGCACATTTTACCAGGTTTACAGTAAACTTTTTAAGAGATGTGGACTCCGCCCTCTTCCCTGAATCAACCATTCACATTCTGTCTGCCTATGATAGATATCACTTACAAATGATCCTACTGTATGTTATAGCGGACAAACAATTCCAAGAATATGGAGATGAGGGTGCGTTTCCAGCTGACACCACTGTCACATGTGAGATGCGAGCAGACAGTTGAGCCTAGTGTCTGTGCTCCGGCCAAGTCTGACCCAGATGTTGACCCCCTGGTGGAGGAGAAATCTGGCAACCTCCAGAATCAGGAGCTCCTGTCACTGGAGTCTGGCCAAGTGGCCCAGACCCAGACTGAAACCAGGCCACGACCCGGTTCAACACCCAGCCTTCCTTTTCTCTTGAATAGCAAGCCTGTGGTATTCCACAGTGCCAGGGAGAGGACACAGAGACACAACCATCAGGTCATCTCAACATTCAAGTACAAACTGGACAGCAAGGTCACTCTTACTCAATGTCACATCACCTCTGTATGACACGTTCTCTAACTCCCAAGAATGTCTGGTCAATAACCTGTCTGGTCGTAAGGAAGGGCGTCTCCGGTTCCCTTTGAAAGAAATGGAATGTTTAGCGTACATGATGTAACTAACACGCGTTAAATCTGCTGTAGCCACTGAGAACCTATTAATTAGGCTTAACGAGTTTTGAGTGGAGGGAAAGCCTTGCTTTGGCTCCGCTGTGTGGGAGAGTCACGGGAGAGTGAAACTGGGCTTTGGTTCTGGAGATGCTGGCCCCGATAGCTCCTAGTTCACTAAGCGTCTCTGTCTAGTTTTATAAGTGTGTTTATTTTCTGTTTTCAGCATCTCATGGAACATGTTCCATGTCACGCACTTCCTTAATGAGCAGTTAGTCTGGAAATAATTTAACTAGTACCTGCTCAGCGGTTTTTAGTAAGTGAATTCAATGAATGTAAAATGCAAAAGGTACTCTTTGAAATTTATTATTCTCATTGTGGACAACACATGCCCATTGGACGATCCTATTGATGTATCGAAATGGGATGGGCAATTCAAAATTCAAACGTTTCTAGCAACGTTAGTTCATGTTTAATAAAAGTATTTTCTTTTTTGCTCTTCATGGCTCGTTCTCTATAGATGGAACAGGAAAACGTCGATTGGAATAGTATGAGACGACAGACTTATCTCTGGAGGAAGCAAAATCCTCCACCTAAGTGTGACAGAGAGAGGCCCTCTTGTCCCGAGACCATGACAACGACTAAGTCCTGTCAGAAGTGGGACGGCTTTGGTTTCTACCCAACACCTAAGATCCCGTTCAGTTACAACCCCAGGAGCCGTCCTTCCATTGGTAACAGTACCATTTGTTTTGTGTTCAGGTCAGCAAGCTGGTTGCCAGGTTATCACTGTGGGGCTTGCAAATGTAGATTTGAAATTAAATTAATCGGTTCAAATTCAAAGGGTAAGAATAGTTATACACACATGTGTTCGTGTAACGCCAAAAGAGGTTAATATAAAGCCAATGAGCCACAGTGATATTGATATTGTCTGGACCATAATCGCAGGTTGGTAGTACCCCCAGATGTCCTCTGGGGGGCGGGGGCAGGTTTTATCTGAATTGATCCCAGGTTGTTTCTGCAAATGTGTTCTCATTCACTTTACCTCATGGAATCACTGTAGACAAATAATACCAAGACTGATTTCTGTATGCTTCTTTTCGTCCAAGTGGAATTGTGCATGTGATTTGTGGGCTCCAATCAGGTATTGAATGTGTCTGTGTGTTTGTCTGTCTGTCTGTTGGTGTGTGTGTGGTCGTGCCTGGACTGTGTAGACATTGCCTTCTATGAAATATGCGATCAGTGTAAACAATGTTCATGTTAATTCTTTTTGTGTGATCATTCATTGACGTCTCTTTGGAAATGTGTCAATATCGATATTCAACGTGAATATTGTATTTTTCAGGTCTTCTTTCCCCAGAGAGGACCGGCAGGGGCCCTGAGGACACAGACTACAGGGCATCTGGGCTCGAGCCGGCCCCTCCGCCCTCTAGTGTCACCTCTGATACAGATGGAGATAGTTGACCTGGAAGAGGAAAGACCGACTGTGGAAGATCCACAAGTGTTTCCTCTCTTCAAACCTGTAATGCCTTCGTCATGGTGTAGATAAACACAATCACTCGTTTCTGGTAGCGTCCTTTATTCCTGTCAAAGTTTGGCCAACAGGATTACTGCTGCATTATATTATTAATGTAGGCTTAATCCTGACTCAACAATACACTTGCCCTATACACATAATCTGATCATTTAGGCTTAATCCTGACACAATAATACACTTGCCCTATACATAATCTGATAATTTAGGCTTAATCCTGACTAAACAATACACTTGCCCTATACATAATCTGTTTACAGAATGTGTATCCAAATATCTCATGTGTAGACTCCTTGGAAATAGTAGCAGAGGGTGAACGTTACAATGTTGTGGCATAGAAACCCAGATGATGACTGTACATTTTTGAGTAGGTGTGATTGGAGCCTTAAGCATGTTAGAAAATATTCCAAAACAGTCAAATTATTTCAAGAATCATCCACAATGAAATTCTATGTACTGCATAAATGTTAACAAACTGAAAGATAAGAATATTTTCCACTTTCCTTTGTGTATATATTTGAATGTCTGTTGTTTTGGTTGTCATGGCCAGTTGAAAATGTATTGCATCATTCAATTGAATGTGTGTCCCACTTTAAAACCAAACCAATTCATATGACATCATATGCCGATTTTACACCATTTCTGGGGGTAAAAAAGATCATGTACATCAATACTTTAATATATAAGTTGTTGTAAATGGAAGTTTAAAAAGTGACATTAGGAAATTAAGTTAGTGTGGTAAGCATTTCTGACGATGTTAAATATCATACCTAAAATATTATAATATGGATTACATTTACAGTAACCATATAAGTAGTTTTTGTCCATATAGCAAATAACAGTGACAAATAATTCAAATGATCATGTAGTTTTATTTGTGCATGTCACGTTCTGCCCCAGAGCACAGGACCCAGGGCGCAGAGTGTTGGTACTTCGGTCAAGGCAGGAAGGACAATGGAGACACTAACAGGCAGGACGAACGATCAGCAGGGAAACAGGAAACAAACTGTAGACAACCAAAAAAACAACACATACACCGAAACACTAGTATTACAATGGGCAGAAAACAAAGTGGGCACAAGGCTAATGAAAAGTGGAACTGAATTACGCAAAACTGTAATGGCAACAAACCTGTAGCTGGTGTGGATCTGGGCAGGGGACCAGCTTGCCGGTTCTGGGTGGCCAGGCTTTGCTGTCGGGCTGTGCCGTCTGGCTGTGCCACCAGGCTTTGCGTCGGGCTTTGCCGCCGGGCTATGCCGTCTGGCTGTGCCGTCTGGCTGTGCCACCGGGCTTTGCCGTCGGGCTGTGCCGTCTGGTTGTGCCGTCTGACTGTGCCGTCTGGCTTCGCCGTCTGGCTTCTGACTGTATCGGTGTACAGAACTCTGATGCCGGCTGGACGGCGGATCAGCAAGGAACAGGAAACAAACTGTAGACAACAACAAAAAAACAGAAAACCCACACTTACAACAAAATACCAGTATTACAATGTGCAGAAATGCAACATACCTGTAGATGGTGTAGATCTGGGCGTGCGACCAGTTTTGGGCTGTGCCGTTGGGCTGTGCTGCCTGGCTATGCCGTCGGGCTGTGCTGTCGGGCTGTGCCACCGGGCTTGGCTGTCGGGCTGTGACATCTGTCTGTGCCACTGGGATTTGCCGTCTGGCTGTGCCACCAGGCTTTGCCGTCTGGCTGTGCCACCAGGCTTTGCCATCGGGCTGTGCCGTCGGGCTGTGCCATCTGGCTGTGCTGTCTGACTGTGCCATCTGGCTTCGCCGTCTGGCTTCTGACTGTATCGGTGTACAGGACTCTGATGCCGGCTGGACGGAGGATCAGCAAGGAACAGGAAACAAACTGTTGACAACAACAAAAAAAACAGAAAACCCACACTTACAACAAAATACCAGTATTACAATGTGCAGAAAAGCAACATACCTGTAGATGGTGTAGATCTGGGCGTGCCACCAGTTTCGGGCTGTGCCATCGGGCTGTGCTGCCTGGCTATGCCTTCGGGCTGTGCCGTCAGGCTCTACTGTCGGGCTGTGCCATCTGGCTGTGCCACCCGGATTTGCCGTCGGGCTGTGCCGTCTGGCTGTGCCACCAGACTTTGCCGTCTGGCTATGACATTGGGCTGTGCCACCAGGCTTTGCCGTCGGGGTGTGCCGTCTGGCTGTGCCGTCTGACTGTGCCGTCTGTCTTCGCCGTCTGGCTTCTGACTGGATCGGTGTACAGAACTCTGATGCCGGCTGGACGGCGGATCAGCAAGGAACAGGAAACAAACTGTTGACAACAACAAAAAAACAGAAAACCCACACTTACAACAAAATACCAGTATTACAATGTGCAGAAAAGCAACATACCTGTAGCTGGTGTAGATCTGGGCAGGCGACCAGTTTGCCGGCTCTGGGTGGCCAGGCTGTGCCGTCGGGCTGTGCCGCCTGGCTGTGCCGCTTGGCCGTGCCACCTGGCTTCGCCGCTGGGCTTTGCTGTCGGGCTTCTGATTGGACTGATGTACAGGGCTCTGACGTTGGCTGGATGGAAGGGCTGGAAGCAGGACGGACGGACGATCAGCAAGTAAACAGTGAACAAACTGTAGAACACCTAAAAAACATAACACCCAATCTTACAACAAAACACCAGTATTACATTGGGCAGAAACAAACAAGGCACAAGGCTAATGATAAGTGGAACTGAATGACACAAAACTAACATGGGAGACACCATAAAAACAAACCTGCAGCTGGTTTCCGGGTGGCCGTTCTTCTGACTGTACCAACGTACAGGAGGGACTTGACACAGGCTGGACCGATGTACAGGGCTTTGACGCCGGCTAGCTGGAGGGGCTTTTGCCGTCTTTGACAGAACATTACTGAAACATTACAGGGTAAAATACTATGAAAAGAAATAAACATTTTCGGTTTCGGGCTGTGTTTTGCTAGTTAAATTGAGTACTGTACCTGTGTCTACTGTACTGTACCTGTGTCTGCTCTTGTACCTGTGTCTACTGTACTGTACCTGTGTCTGCTCTTGTACCTGTGTCTACTGTACTGTACCTGTGTCTACTGTACTGTACCTGTGTCTACTATTGTACCTGTGTCTACTGTACTGTACCTGTGTCTACTGTACTGTACCTGTGTCTGCTCTTGTACCTGTGTCTGTACCTGTGTCTACTCTTGTACCTGTGTCTACTGTACTGTACCTGTGTCTGCTGTTGTACCTGTGTCTACTGTACTGTACCTGTGTCTACTATTGTACCTGTGTCTACTGTACTGTACCTGTGTCTGCTGTTGTACCTGTGTCTACTGTACTGTACCTGTGTCTACTGTACTGTACCTGTGTCTGCTCTTGTACCTGTGTCTGTACCTGTGTCTACTCTTGTACCTGTGTCTACTGTACTGTACCTGTGTCTGCTGTTGTACCTGTGTCTACTGTACTGTGCCTGTGTCTGCTCTTGTACCTGTGTCTACTGTAATGTACCTGTGTCTACTCTTGTACCTGTGTCTACTGTACTGTACCTGTGTCTACTCTTGTACCTGTGTCTACTGTACTGTACCTGTGTCTGCTCTTGTACCTGTGTCTACTGTACTGTACCTGTGTCTACTGTACTGTACCTGTGTCTACTATTGTACCTGTGTCTACTGTACTGTACCTGTGTCTACTGTACTGTACCTGTGTCTGCTCTTGTACCTGTGTCTGTACCTGTGTCTACTCTTGTACCTGTGTCTACTGTACTGTACCTGTGTCTGCTGTTGTACCTGTGTCTACTGTACTGTACCTGTGTCTACTATTGTACCTGTGTCTACTGTACTGTACCTGTGTCTGCTGTTGTACCTGTGTCTACTGTACTGTACCTGTGTCTACTGTACTGTACCTGTGTCTGCTCTTGTACCTGTGTCTGTACCTGTGTCTACTCTTGTACCTGTGTCTACTGTACTGTACCTGTGTCTGCTGTTGTACCTGTGTCTACTGTACTGTGCCTGTGTCTGCTCTTGTACCTGTGTCTACTGTAATGTACCTGTGTCTACTCTTGTACCTGTGTCTACTGTACTGTACCTGTGTCTACTCTTGTACCTGTGTCTACTGTACTGTACCTGTGTCTGCTCTTGTACCTGTGTCTACTGTACTGTACCTGTGTCTGCTCTTGTACCTGTGTCTACTGTACTGTACCTTTGTCTGCTCTTGTACCTGTGTCTACTGTACTGTACCTGTGTCTGCTCTTGTACCTGTGTCTACTGTACTGTACCTGTGTCTGCTCTTGTACCTGTGTCTACTGTACTGTACCTGTGTCTGCTCTTGTACCTGTGTCTGTACCTGTGTCTACTCTTGTACCTGTGTCTACTGTACTGTACCTGTGTCTCCTGTTGTACCTGTGTCTACTGTACCTGTACCTGTGTCTACTCTTGCTCTCTGAACTTTAGGACAGTCTGCATGTGGTACAGCTGTATGTGTGCACCCTCCATCCTCTCCAACATATCTTTCTTCTCTATCACCCATCTGTCCTTCCCCTTTTTCATTTTCTCTATTTCACCTTTTTATTCCACTCTTCTCTCTCCAGCTTCCAACATTGGTTGTCCACCTTGTTACAATCCTCGATCTTCTTCCTCGTTCTCATCAGCCTGTCCTTCTCTTTGTCTTTCTTTCGTTTGTTCCTCTATCTCATTTCCTCACATTCAGTCATCTCTGTCTCCCTCTCACTGACCAATGTCTACGTCAAGAGAGGAATATATTATTTTCTTCAATTAATATATTTCCTGTGACGTTCTTATTGACTTTTCAACATACCAGATGTCCAACTTAAATTTAATTAAAGCGTATAAGACACTCATTTGTAATTACACAATATGGGAAACAGTTTCACACGTTCATTTCTGACTCACCTGTTGAGTGGATTCAGTCTTTCACCTTGTCTATGCAATTCCCAACCAATTACAGACAGTTGAATAAGTATAATCACTAAAGACGTGTGGTACTAAATGGGCACAGTGTTTTATGCTCTTGGCTCTTTTAAAATGTTGTTATTCAACCTAATAAATGAGTCATAATGAGTTTGGAATTCTGTTTTGCCATAGAATCTCTGAGTTCTAAATGCTAGTATAATGGCCTCAGTAGGCTAAAAAAAATTAATACCTTAAATATCAAATGGGTGGGGGCGGGTGGGTGATTGTGGGTGTGTTTGAGTTTGTGTGTTAAACATTTGTAGGTGAAGAATACTGATACCAGTAGGAAATCTATTTTGTTTGAAGTGTGAAATCACACAGTATGTTGATATATGTATTGCTTCTGGATGGAAATAATTATAAACAATATGTATATATCAAATGTAGCATTTTAATAACATGAACACAGTGACAGCAGATGTTTGTTGGAGCTGTGGCTACACTAGACTATGACATCCAGCATGAGAACAATATTTATATATATTTTTTAAATAACGTATTAGATCAAGGTGCCCTACCGTATACGGTTAAGGTTAGGGTTAGGGCACCTTGATCTATTACGTTATTTAAAAAATATATCTAAATATTGTATTGTCTATTATTTAAAAGGTATTTTCATGATTACCTTTCATTACCACTTGTCAAAATTATAAAATGGATAACTTTCTTTTTGTGGAAGTCCAAAATCAAAGGTCTGGAATGGTGAATACTCTGTGTTGGATAAAGCACTTAACACTAACTCCCATTATGAATTGGTTTTGGATATAAGCTTCTTTTTTAAACAAAATAATAATAACAGAAGCATTTATGCGAGTAGTGTTGACATGTTATCTTATGTTTCCCTATTGACCAATGGTGTGATGGAGGCGTGTGCTCAGCTTGCTTAACATTCCACAGCAGGTCATAGTGCAAGCAGGTCACATATTAGTTCAAGGCTCATCTTCCCTTGCCAGTTGGTCAGTAACTCTACTAGCTGGATATTAGAATGGTGACATTTGTGCTTTCTTTTGTTATTTTTCAGGACATTCACTAAAAGTCTAAAAGCCTCTCCCCAAATAGGATGTTTTATTAGGAGAGATTTGGGAGCATTTGGCTCTGTTGGTGTGCACTTGCAAAAACATCCCCAGTGGCTTTTGACTAATGAATAAATATACCTCGGAACTATTTAATTCCACAACTACCACAGCTAATAACCATGGTAGTTGTGTTAGCTGTGGTGGTTGAGTTAGCTGTGGTGGTTGAGTTAGCTGTGGTGGTTGTGTTGTGATGGTTGTGTTAGCTGTGGTGGTACTGTTGTGATGGTTGTGTTAGCTGTGGTGGATGTGTTAACTATGGTGGATGTGTTAGCTGTGGTGGTTGTGTTAGCTGTGGTGGTTGTGTTAGCTGTGGTGGTTGTGTTAGCTGTGGTGGATGTGTTAGCTGTGGTGGTTGAGTTAGCTGTGGTGGTTGTGTTGTGATGGTTGTGTTAGCTGTGGTAGTTGAGTTAGCTGTGGTGGTTGTGTTAGCTGTGGTGGTTGTGTTAGCTGTGGTGGATGTGTTAGCTGTGGTGGTTGTGTTAGCTGTGGTGGTTGTGTTAGCTGTGGTGGATGTGTTAGCTGTGGTGGTTGTGTTAGCTGTGGTGGTTGTGTTAGCTGTGGTGGTTGTGTTAGCTGTGGTGGTTGTGTTAGCTGTGGTGGATGTGTTAGCTGTGGTGGTTGTGTTAGCTGTGGTGGTTGTGTTAGCTGTGGTGGATGTGTTAGCTGTGGTGGTTGTGTTAGCTGTGGTGGATGTGTTAGCTGTGGTGGTTGTGTTAGCTGTGGTGGTTGTGTTAGCTGTGGTGGATGTGTTAGCTGTGGTGGTTGAGTTAGCTGTGGTGGTTGTGTTAGCTGTGGTGGTTGAGTTAGCTGTGGTACCTGTGGTGGTTGTCATAGCTGTGGTAGTTGTGTTACCTGTGGTAGTTGTGTTAGTTGTGTTAGCTGTGGTGGATGTGGTAGTTGTGTTAGCTGTTCCGCTACCCTGTCTAACTAGGATTTTCTTCTCCCCAGGGCCACAGCTTTTCACTTTTTTTTATAGGCACTTACCGCATATCTGACACAGAATCCACACAAACGAAAGGGAAAAATACATATGGCTATAATTCATACAGTACAAACTATATCTTACCATAATTCCATATGTACTAACTTCTTTTCTTATGCCTAATCAATATAAAGTTAATTGTGGCTCCAACAACTATAGACAATGTGATATAGTACTATATCTGATTATTTAGGCCTAATCCTGACTCAACAATACACTTGCCCTATACATAATCTGATCATTTAAGCCTAATCCTGACTCAACAATACACTTGCCCTATACATAATCTGATCATTTAAGCCTAATCCTGACTCAACAATACACTTGCCCTATACATAATCTGATCATTTAGGCCTAATCCTGCCTCAACAATACACTTGCCCTATACATAATCAGATCATTTAGGCCTAATCCTGACTCAACAATACACTTGCCCTATACATAATCTGATCGTTTGGCATGTCAGCTCCCTGGCATTCTCATGGCTTTTGGTTGTCCACCATTAAGGTTGTAACATGTGACTGGGGGTTTAGAGGTCCTTGTGTTTCATTGGTTGATTGCATGGTGGTATTGAACAGATAGATCGTATCGTCACATACCTTCCTCAGAACACCTGCTTCCCATCTGAACCTCATTTACATTGGTGTTTATGTCTGAGACGAGGTGAAGTCACTTTTTAATAACATTATTTTTCGGGAAGCGTGACCATTTCAGCAATCACGTGACCGGAGTGCACCTTTCATTTTTAAATTAAAAAAGTATTTTTCCTGCACAAATTCGTCTGTGTATAAAGAGCCCTTTGATGACCTCAAGCACGTTCAATGTCAGAGCAAACAGGCCGGCCTAATTTTAGACGGCGAGACACTGAACATTTGTAACTGGGTATTAGTGCTTTGCCGGATCAACAAATGATCTTGCTATTTTAAAATATGAATGCCGTGCTGTGCTAAAGGATTATGATAACCCAATACGACTGCCTACTTTACGCTGCCATATCTGTTTTGGCCACGGCTCTGGGTGTCTTGAGGTACGTTCCAGGTGACCATCATCGTATAGACAAGTTGTCAGCCTGGGAGACCAGACATGCGAAGAAAGCTTCATATGTTTGTGTCCCCGTCGGAGCTGGATAAGGCTTAAACTTTCTGTTTACGCCTCTTGGCGATAACATTTTCCCCTCTGAATCACAGGCTGCACTGTGTAATGGTTCCACGCCAGCCCTCCTCCCTTCTCACCTCCCCAATAACAGGACGCTCTCTGTCGGGCAGCCACACCAGCAGCTCCCGCTCTGAAGTCCCTTTGAAATGCCCGTTTGTTTATTTTTTGGGTGCTTAGTTTAATATGCGACGTGCCCTGGGAGAACCCTGGGATTCGCCCGAGCAAAAAGCGGCATCAGTAGCTGTTAGATAGCTTTCGTGGACTGTATTCACTTATAGGGTCTCAAGGTGTTCTCTCCCGTGTGCCGGTAAGAGCACAGAAACAAACCAAGGTGTGCCAGTTGACTTCTTTAATTTGTAGTTATAACTTGCTTGTAGAAATGCAAATTCACATGGGTTGGTCTATGTAATGCATAAGTAGATGTGGTCTGAAACAGTAAATCAAATACATTAATAACCTAGCATGTAGAAAATCTAAATAGAGACTAATCTTAATGGTAACATCACTGATAAACATATACCATGTTACTGGCATCACAACATGAACATGTATATTACTAAATAACAAGTTGCCCAAATACACCTTATCAATTGCAATATGTTCAACGTCCAACCGGATCATTAATTACATACGTAGAAATGCGAGTAGTGTAAATGAAACATTACGAAAATACATGCCCATCATATATACGAAGACTAACATAGGCACCCGTGACGCGCTACTATCTTGCGCATAAATGGAATGAAAACATTCACCATCGTATTAGTCAACGTAATTACAGAGAGGTAAATAATATGTACTCACATTCACATACGGACGCACACCAACTTAAACCGAATGCAAAAACTCCAACTCTTAAAAGGCTGCACATAAATCACCTGCCTCCCTTCATATCCTATTCTCTAAACACGGAAAAAAAGGGTCCATAACGCATTGCGCTCCGAACAGTCCATAAACAACTTCCTCAATCCCATGATCCTTTTGTACAGCCGCCCCCAAATTGCAATGCCAATTTGCTCCTGAAGGGCTAGACTTTCTGGACCGGGTCTGTTGTAGGTCCACTGTCTGGAATGGCGGGAAGGGCTACCAGTCGGGCAACAGGACGTGTGTAAGTCTTACCCTTTATCTCGACTTCTGCGGACCTAACATGCCCGTCTGCACTAGTATGAACTTTAAGGACCCGACCGATAGGCCAGAGAGCTCTTGGTAACTGGGGTCTACCAACATAACCACCACATTCTCCTTGAGGTCGGCAGGGCTGGTGTGCCATTTCTGGCGTACCTGTAAACTGGGTAGGTAATGCCTGATGTAGCTAGACCAGAAGTGGTCCGATAAAACTTGGCTGTGTCTCCATTGGCGCTTACATAGGATCTCAGACTCCGGGTACACTACCTGGGGAAGGGAACCATCAAGGCGACCCATTAACAGGAGATTTGGAGTCACGGGGTCCAAGTCGGTGACATCCGAAGACACATAGCCCAAAGGCTTCGAGTTAAGGATACCCTCCACCTCAATGAAGACCGTCCTCAGCACCTCTTCTGCAACTGGTTGGGCTCCCACCGTAGTATACAAGGCAGTTTTCACAGAACGAATCTCCCTTTCCCAGATTCCTCCGAAGTGTGGTGAAGCAGGCGGGTTGAAGTGAAACGAGACCTTTTGCCCTGCAAGCTGTGCCTGCAGGTCTGGGGATAAATCCTTGAATGCTTCGTGCAGCTCTCTTTCTCCTCCACGGAAGTTCGTTCCTTGGTCCGAGAATATCTCAGAGGGTGTCCCCGGCGGGCAATGAATCTCCGGAAAGCCATCAGGAAGGAATCGGTACTTAGGTTGTTCAAGATATCCAGGTGGACTGCCCTTGTGGTTAGACATTTAAATATGATCCCCCATCTCTTCTCAAGCCTCCTTCCCAACTTAACCTGAAAGGGCCCGAAGCAGTCTGTTCCTGTGGAGTAGAAGACTGGCTTGCAAAGACGTTGTCGTGCTGCTGGTAGGTCAGCCATCTTGGGAACCACAGGTCGGGACTTCCATCGACGACAGTCCGTACAGCTATGCTGAAAGCGCCGGATGGCTTCTCTACCACGGAGAATCCAGAACGTTCTGCGCATCTCAGCGAACACTCTCTCAGGGCCCGGGTGGCACAGGCGGCTGTCGTAATCCTTTATTAGGAGTCTGGTGAAGTGGTGAGTTGGGTCAAGGACGATAGGGTGAGCTGTAGCATAATCTAGGTTCTCGGCTCGGCGTAACCTACCACCAACTCGGATGAGCTCTCCAGTATCATCCAGCTCCGGGGCTAAGGTGAGTAGGCGGCTACTGGTGCCAACAGCCTTACCGGCCTTAAGTAGGCGCAGCTCGTCGGGGAAACACTCTTGTTGGATTCTCCTGAAGATATGAGCCTCTGCTTCCCTATAGTCTTCAGCTTTAGGGTCGCCACCTTGGCTTGCCGCCCCATGTAGCTCTCGCGTCGTGACTTCTAAGAGTTCCTTCCAGGTAGTACACTGTATCTCGTCGGAGCCTTGAGGATTTGGAGACACCGAAGTGTGACCACAGAATGCTGATTTCCGTAATTCAGCAGTATCTTCTTCAGTGCCAGTATGTGGCATTACCGGCCACTGCTCTAAGTCTTGCAGAAGGAATGGTGGTCCCTGGCTCCATCTGTTGGGCTTTGCGAGATCCTGCAGGGTTTTGCCTCTCGTAATGTCATCTGCAGGGTTCCTAGCCGAATCGACGTAACGCCAGGCTTGACAGTTGGTAAGCTCTTGGATCTCGGCCACTCTGGTTCCCACAAAAACTTTGAAGCGACACGACTCTGATTGCAACCATGTTAGGACAGTGGTTGAATCTGTCCACAGCGTAGTCTTGTCGATCTTCAAGGTAAGCTCTTTCTCTAACAACTTGGCCAGCTGTGCTCCTGTAACTGCTGCGCAGAGTTCTAGCCTTGGCATGGAATGCAGTTGCTTAGGAGCGACCCTAGACCTAGCCATAATGAAGGAGAGGTGGAGCTTCCCATTACTGTCTTCGGTTCTCATGTAGGCGACGGACCCGTAGGCCTTCTCTGAAGCATCACAGAACACATGGACTTCTCGGATGACGTTTGAGCGATCTACTTGCTTTGGTTCGTAGCACCTAGGCAGGTTGATGCTTGGTAGAGACTGCAATTCCTCTTCCCAGGAGTTCCAAGCCTGTAGAAGATCCAGAGGAAGGAGCGGGTCATCCCAGTCCCGACGTTTATCCCACAGCCGCTGTACCAACACTTTGGCTCGGGTAGTATACGGGAGGATAAACCCAAGGGGGTCGTACTGGCTGGCGAGAACTTTATATATATTCCGCATGGTCGGCGTACCGTATTTCACCGCTCGATGTTTATAGCCTAAGGTGTCTGTTGGGCAGTGCCAACTGAGCCCCAATGTGGATTCTGGCTGTTCTTCCTTCTCTTGGGTAATCCACAGTTCAAGGCTGTCGGATCTGGCTTCCTTGGGAAGATGGCTGACTACGCTCTGGTCGTTGCTTGCCCATTGACGTAACTCAAATCCGCCAGATTTCAGGATATTTCGGAGCTTATCCACCAATTGTCTAGCTTCTGCTGGACTCGGCAAGCTCTGGAGACAGTTATCCACGTAGAAGCATCTCTCCACGGAAACCCGCACATCCTCCCCAGGTTCGCTGTTTTCTGCGACGTGACGCTGAAGGGCAAAGGTCGCGCAGCACGGGCTGCAAGTGGTTCCGAAGGGAAGTACTTGCCACTCGAATACGTCAGGGGGTTCCTCCTTCTCCTGGCGCCACAGGAAACGCAGCAACGGCCTATCTTCGGGCAATAGTTGGACTTGATGAAACATCCCTTTGATGTCTCCACTGATCCCAACCGCGTGCTCACGAAAGCGAAGCAGTACTCCTAGTAGTGAGGCTCCCAACGGGGGCCCAGGTAGGAGAGAGTCATTCAGGTTCTGATTGTTGAATTGGTATGAGCAGTTGAACACGATGCGGTTCTTTCCATTATGGCTCACCATGTGGTGGGGAATATACCACGATTCGCTCTCTTGAGTGGGCGTGTCCGGGCCCAACTTCTTAATGGAACCTGCCTGTGCTAACTTCTCCATCTCTATTCTGTAAGCTGCAGCTTTCTCTGGATCCTTGGCAAGCCTCCTCTCTGTGCTTCTAAGGCTGGGGATCACCGCTTCCCTTGGCGCTTGGAAGCGAGGCATGTCTTTCTTACGCAATAGCGGGGTGGCGTAGCGGAGCACGCCATCTATGTCAACCCGTATGGTTTTCGCTTCGAGCAGGCTGATGGCTTCCTGGTCTTGCTTTGATCGAGTCACTTCCTTCTCGTTCCTAAAGGGTAGTGTGTCAACCTGCCAGAGCTTCTCGACATTTCTGAGCAGTTCCTCACTTGGCGGTATGATAGAGGTCTGTAGGCACTGACGTGGCCGTAAAGGGTGATCCGTGAATCTGACCGGACCTTGTAGCATCCATCCTAGTCTAGTCTTGATGGCTGCTGGTCCGCCCTTGAGGCCTAACCTTACTGGTTCTATCGGGTTAATCAGGTGGGGGTGATCTGCCCCGATAAGGATTAAGGGTCTGGCGTTGGTAAACGACTGTAATGGAATACCAACCAGGTGTTTGTACCTCTTCTGGAGGCTAGCCACCGGGTAGGTGTGGTCGGCTAGCCCGATTCGAGATGCTGTGAATGCCCCACTTATCGGGAAAGTGGTCTTGGGCTGGCAAGCTGAGAGATACGGAAGGAGACTGATGAGCCTTTAAGGGTCTGGATGTCCTGTCGAATAGTTCTGAGAGCCAGTTCTTCTGGGTTGCCCTGTATTCCGAGCTTCTGTGCAGCCTCGGGAGAAGCATGGTGCGCTCCGACCCGTCGTCTAGGATAGCGTAAGTATCTAGGGTCCGGTTCCCATGGTACAAAGTCACCCTTGCCACTTTCAACAGGACACGGTTGCAGTCGACTGGTCGTTCTAGGTAAAGGACCTCTGTGGCTGTGTTAACCAGGCAGCTCTCTTCCTTAGCCGCCTCCTTTGGGGGCCTGATGTTGACTTCGTGGAGGACCTGTAGGTGAGGTCCTTGGCATATACCACAGGGCTTCTTCAGGGTGCACTGAGAGGCCTGGTGGTCTCTTCCGCAACGCCAGCACTTCTTATTGGTCTTTATCCATTCTGTTACCTTTTCCTTGTTGAGCGACTGTATTGCTGAGCACTGGTTGAGATAGTGCTCTGAGTTGTTGCAATAAGGACAGTATGGTTTTGCTCTGCCCTTCTTGTCAGTGGTTAAGCGATAGGCTACTGAGGGAGCTACTGCGTTCTCTTGGTGCGTTTTAGTCCCGTGCAGGATGGAAACGGTCCGCTTTCCTGGCGCACTTCCAGTTTTGGTCCAGGCTTTTCTCTCCATACTTTGCCAGGTGATTGGCTGTCGTAGTCTTGGCACCAGCTCTCATACTTCAACCATTCGGAGAACTCCAGCAAAGTGTATGTAGTACCCGGTTTGTGAAACATGCGACGACGGAAATCGGATCTCATCTCCGGGGTAGCTTGCTGAGTAAGCGTGCCACATGCGATCCACACCTAAGCTCGATGTCGCCTTCTTGTCCTAGGGTTCGGAGCATTCCCACTAATGATTGGATCTTCAATGCAAACTTCTCAAAGCCAGCCGTATCTCCTCGACGTACATCTGGTGAGTCCATGACGCTGGCTATTTTCTTTAGGGCAACATGGTGTGGCTGACCAAACTTTTCAGTTAGGGCTGCCATGGTGTCGGAGTAGGGTGTTGTGGAGTTGAGGAATGAGTCGGCCACCAGGCAGGCCTCTTCTAGCTTAAGGTGATCTGCAAGGATCTGGTACTTAAAGCGTTCATTCCCGTCTGGGGGCAGGAGGTTCTCTAAGGCAATCTTTAGGCGAGCAAACTCACTCGGGTCTCGGCTGCTAAAGTTGGGGATAGTTGGCCTCGGCCCTCTGTAGGTTTGTGGTGTGTTGTAGGCGGGGCCTATGCACCACTGAGGTTGGGGTTCTGGCCTAGATGCAAATGAAGCATGTATAGGACGAGGGACCTGGTACTCTACTGTTCTTTGACGGGCGGTGTCTGGCGGTCCAAAGGCCGCCACAGGAGGGTCAGGCCTAGCTGGGATAAACCTCTGGCCTGCTGTGCCAGAGTAGTGCTGTGGAGGCGCTTCACTAACCTGCTGGAGGGGTTGGCTATAGCCCCCATATTGGTGGTTTAGCCCTCTCGGGTGTTGCCAAGTGTGGCCTGGAGCGTTTACCGCTTGTGTTTGGCTTGGTTTAGCTACCACCGGGATTGCTTGGTCCCTTATGACTTTAAGCTCACCCATCATCCTGTTGAGGAGTTCAACTACTTGTTCCCCTTCCTGTTGCTTTGGTCTCACTTCTGTAGGCCATGGTGGTGGTTCAGGCCACTTGCTATATTCCTCCTCATTGTACTCTTCTTCGCTCTCATTCGACCCTTCTTCCGAAACAGATGGGGGAATAGATGGTGGAAGGGTTGAGTCGAACCATGTGGTTTGGGCTGGCGGTTGTCGGGTGGACTTTGCGGGGGTGTAGTGGTTCCCCGTTGCATCCGAGTGTGGATGGAGGCTGGAGGCCTTATCCATTAACTTCATCATTTCATACTTAACTCTCTCTAGTTCAGCCATTTGTCCTGTTATGGCTAGTCGGGTTGAATGCAACTTGTTGTTTTCGTAGCGGATCATATCTAGCTCTGCTTGATGATCTGCCGACTTCTTCCAGTGTTCCCAATGAGGCGTGGCTTCTCTGATCTCCTCGTTGTGCTGGCCCCCCCCCTTCCCCCTCTGCCGGCTGTGGGCTAGCTGCATTTCTGGGCCATGGTGATGGCTTGGGTTGTCCCATTGCGGGACGGCATCCCACTGAGCCTGGTAGGTGGGCGGAGTCAGACGCAACGAAGTGAAGGAGTCCATCTTGGCTGCTCTTTCTTGGTGAGAATACTGTTCCTCTTGGCGCTCAGGTGAGTTATGCTCTACTACGCTATGGTATGGCGAAAGGTGCGGTCTATGGTTCCCATAGCTGACCTCGTAATCATGGAGATGTTGTGGGGGACGCGTCTGGCGTCGCGGACGGGCTTCTCGTGCGTCAGCTTCACTGGCATAATACTCTTCCATCTTGATCCGGGAGGAAACACGTGTGAGGTCCGGCTCGATGGACCAAATGTTAGATAGCTTTCGTGGACTGTATTCACTTATAGGGTCTCAAGGTGTTCTCTCCCGTGTGCCGGTAAGAGCACAGAAACAAACCAAGGTGTGCCAGTTGACTTCTTTAATTTGTAGTTATAACTTGCTTGTAGAAATGCAAATTCACATGGGTTGGTCTATGTAATGCATAAGTAGATGTGGTCTGAAACAGTAAATCAAATACATTAATAACCTAGCATGTAGAAAATCTAAATAGAGACTAATCTTAATGGTAACATCACTGATAAACATATACCATGTTACTGGCATCACAACATGAACATGTATATTACTAAATAACAAGTTACCCAAATACACCTTATCAATTGCAATATGTTCAACGTCCAACCGGATCATTAATTACATCCGTAGAAATGCGAGTAGTGTAAATGAAACATTACGAAAATACATGCCCATCATATATACGAAGACTAACATAGGCACCCGTGACGCGCTACTATCTTGCGCATAAATGGAATGAAAACATTCACCATCGTATTAGTCAACGTAATTACAGAGAGGTAAATAATATGTACTCACATTCACATACGGACGCACACCAACTTAAACCGAATGCAAAAACTCCAACTCTTAAAAGGCTGCACATAAATCACCTGCCTCCCTTCATATCCTATTCTCTAAACACGGAAAAAGGGTCCATAACGCATTGCGCTCCGAACAGTCCATAAACAACTTCCTCAATCCCATGATCCTTTTGTACAGTAGCCTTTGGTTGCCTTGGCCCGTCGTCTGTTTGGTTTAATTCCAGCTTCGGATTCGGAGAACACGTTTTTTTTTTGAGAATTTGGGTAATCCGGTCGCATTTTTTGATCGCCCTCTAAAGAGGAGAGCGATTCATTTTCACGCTTCCTACGTGTAGGTGGTTTGGTTTCCGACAGAATACTCGGTCACGGTAAACGGTTCCAAATTGATGTCTCGTACACGGCCCTAATAGTCCCGTCGGGGAAAGATACGGAATTTCCCATTGAACCCACCAACCAGGCTTGTAGAGCGCTTGTATGGCTGTCGTGCGCATATTGGAAATCTCCTACCCTTTCGTGTGTGGTTGTGCTTCACAATGTGAGGTGAATCACTGGAGGTTTTGGGTTACAGCGTGACCACAGTGGGCGAGCACTCAGCACTCCTCTCGTCTCAATGGGGAGCGGGCTGGGTCTTTACCTGACTACGGCACACCTGGTGGTGTCAGTCAGCCTCAACATGGACAGGTTATTGGCGCGCTGTCGTGAGCTCGGCTGACGGGGACTCCCGGTTGCATTCATTGCTGCTATTAGGCAGGGCGAGAGAATGCACGGGGGCCACAAGGAATGCTTGGCCGACTGCCAGGTTAAATGAGGCCCTTTTGTGTCCTAATGGGTGCCGAACAGCCTCACCTGCGGAAGACTCAATGGCTCCGTACCGTCTGGCTCTGTTCCGGGGCCTCGCGGACGAGACGTGATGATACGGAGCAATGGCTGAGGCCCCCTGACGTCATCCTGACCAGCGGTGACTTGCTCAACTGCCTCGCAGGAATTGAACGTTCTTCGAGGGTTGTCGTATGACAATCTGGTACACAGAGGTGGTGTCCAGACCTAGGTTAGGGTGAGGCGCTCAGCTCATGCTACAACGGGTTAATGTTTCACAAAAACACACTTTTATGTATTCGGATTCCTCTCGCCGGGAACAGATATATTTTTAGTCGTGCTACCTTTAAGTGGAAACTCTCGTACTGCAGAGCGTTAAAGTTGAATTGGTTTATTTGGATAACCGTCAGGAGTTAAAACTTTAACATTGGCCCATTACTTTCTTACTTGGTCATTACTATGTAGGCTGCAGAGCTGCCAACAATGTCAACATGCCCACAGACCATCGTGTTCAGACTGAGACTACAGCAGAATCTAGTGTGAAGGCCTCGGAAATAACCAGCCCTCTTACTGCCGTCACACGGTGTAACCGGAGCAGGATTAGGGTGCAGGCGTGGTGGTGTGTACGTGTAGACACTCAGACCGAAGGTGGTTGTTTGTAGAGCGGTAGTGGCTCAGTGGGTTGAGTCGGTTGTCTATCAATCAGAATAAATAAAAAGCGGTATATAAAACCGAAGCATTTTACTTATTCAGTCTACATTGAGAGTAGTTTGAATAAATGGGAATGGGAGAGCAGCGGTATATCACCAGGGACATATCACCCCCCAGTCCCCGTTCCCTGATTTTGGAAACGTCTGTCTGTCTAACAAACAATGGCTGGCGGTGGGCCAAAGGGGGTGCTGCCAAACACTCCTCCACCCTAACTCCACCCTAAAAGTGTGTTAGGGTCCACCACAACCAGCGCACACATCCTGCCTTTGTGGGCCAGGAATGCCAAGAATCCAGTCCGCCGCTCTCCTCCCACCACCTCCTCAACTAGGTGCTCTCTCTCTCTCTCTCTCTCTCTCTCTCCAACCTCTCCAGTGTCCTGGTGGTTTCAGCACAGCTGTTCGGGTGCTTCCGAACCTTGTTAAGTTCATCCCGGCTGTCCGCCACTCCGTTCCACCTGTCTCCGTCGTGCTGCTCCATCCTCACGTCTCACGCCAGCGCGGGGGGAGTGGGTGTGGGGGTCCAGTAACAAGAACACCTTCTCTGAGATGAGCGTGAACAGGAGAACCACAGAGCAGGAGAACCACGGAACAGGAGAACCACAGAGCAGAGCGAGAACACCTGCTCTGTGGTTCTCCTGTTCACGCTCATCTCAACTCTGCACAGCCATGGGGGCTTTTATCTTCGAAATGTCATTTTTTTATATTTCAAATATGTCGTTGTTTTCTCAGAGTGAATTAAGTGCGGACAGGTTTGAACAGACGCGCAACAGTGAACAAAACAGGTTCTAGTTACCTTCCTTGCACCTTAACAACCACGTTTTTCCATTTCCTATACGCAGACTACACGCTGTGCGTAGTTCCCTGTGACTGGGGCCGGATGAGGAAGTCATTGTCGCTGATTTTTTTATTGCCAGTTATAAACACATTTCATGCAATGCTTTGTCATATTGACCGTCTGTCTTTACATAACCAGACCGTTGCACTGGGCCCCGATCCAAATGCAATGTCGTTTAGTTAACTCCTGGTCCTCACATTTGTCGGGAGCTCGTAATATATACTTTTATTTATTGGCATCCCTCTATGATCATTGGAACAGACGTGACGTCAAATTATAGATTTTGGCGCAACAGTGACCAGAAGATCCAGACTAGTTATGTAACTCTTCGGCGTATGTTCCTCTCCAGCATCTTCCTCTTCAATTTGTGTGGCCGCACGATGCAAAATACTTCCTGACAGGATTAGCGTTGTTCCACTAGTTTTGTATTTCTTAATTATTGCCCCGTATCACATGGCTGGACTGCTTTTATTATTCTCAGCGCATTAACATACTTTCATTGGAACATAAAAATGACTCTGTAACGATTGCAAAAGGTGGACGGAACAATACATGGAACATAAAGCGGTTGATGAATCCAATGAATAAAACGCTTTGTCCGTGCTCTGATTCATCACTATGAGCCAGACATCAATAGTTTCACTTTTCAGGAAGTTCCTAATTCTGGATATATATTAGGCCAGCGCGGTTACAAATGTTGTTTCGTTACTGTACCACCGACGGAAGTTTGCTCTGCTTGGAGTTCACCTGAAGTACACCTCCACCAATGTTAATTTCACTTGTAAGAATTGTTGTCATGGGTGTTTTCAAGTATCCCCTGGGGAGAGACCAAGTACCCCCTGTGGTGAGGCCAAGTACCCCCTGTGGAGAGAGCAAGTACCCCCTGTGGAGAGAGCAAGTACCCCCTGTGGAGAGGCCAAGTACCCCTGTGGAGACCAAGTGCCCCCTGTGGAGAGACCAAGTACCCCCTGTGGAGAGGCCAAGTACCCCTGTGGAGAGACCAAGTACCCCCTGTGGAGAGACCAAGTACCCCCTGTGGAGAGGCCAAGTACCCCTGTGGAGAGACCAAGTACCCCCTGTGGAGAGGCCAAGTACCCCCTGCGGAGAGACCAAGTACCCCCTGTGTTCCTACCACCCCCTGTGTCCTTACTTCTAACTAAATGATCCAGCAGAGCTCAGATCTGAAAACGAGTGCTATTTATTTATTTTTACGTGTGGAGGGTCTCTAAACCCTAAAGAATATATTATTTATTTTACTCATGTCCAAAGTTCTTCATTTTTCATACCAAATTCCCCCCATGTGATGTATCAGGACATTGTATTATCAGGTCATGCCACAGACACAAAATGAACCATCTGCATGACATTGTGACCGACAGGGTCCAATCTTTGACTTGTGTAAGTTGGCTTGGAGGATCTGATTTATTTCTACCCCATAGTCCAGTTGAGGTTAACGTTTGGCAGCAGGAGGTATAAGAGTTATCTTCAATCAACAACATAATTTGATTGACACTTTCTGGCTGATCCAAATGTACAAAAGGCAAGATGGAAAAGTTGCCAAACTATGTCTTTTAGAAGTTGGGATTTTAAATATATTATCTTGGGGCTATGTTATTGATTTCAGCATTATAATATGTTAGGGGTCTGTCTGTCCTTAATTGATTAATATTAATCAGGTTGTTGAATCCACCTCAAAAAATACCCCAATGAAATGAAATGCCATCAGATGTAAAAGTCTTTTTTTAAACCTTGAGTCTTAAACTGTGAATTTTTTTAACTTATGAAACGTTGTTTATTAGTTAGAAGTACTGAGAAGGTGTGTTTTGAATTATCCTGTAGAATGGTTTCTTTGTTCCTCTTGATGCTGTAGTTTTTTCTGAAGGATTTTTGGCTGATGTGATAATACATTTCCCCCCCCACTCTCTATACCTTCATATTGACTAATCGTCGGTGTGGTTAAATGGGAGTACCCTATTCATTTTTGAACTGTCTTTACTTTTAGTTTATTAATTGTTCATGAATGTCTGTTCCTGTGTCCTCCGTGGGCAGACTAACTTTGTTTTTTTGGTGTTTTTTTAATCCGTCTGCTGACCACAGGACTTTCGTTTTAGATTTGCATTTAAATTTCGACAGAAAAAATATATGTAAAACAATATATACAAACGCTTTAGTAATCTACCGAATCTTGCTTGGGGCTTCAGAAGACATTGAGTCACATTCCCTTCTCTCGTGCTCTGCAGGTTTTTCAGTGGCATTATCTAATGTGCTAAATTACATTTCCTCTGTTTCATAACAGTGAGTGCCAAGGCCTAATGCAGACCCTTCCTGTCCTTGAGCAAAACACTTTTTATGTCCCCCCGGGATGACAATGGGAATGTTTCGTTTTTCCTACCGAACATGGGAACCTGTTGAAGAACCCTTTGTCCTGGAATGTGGCCATCAGGAGATGGAGGGAACACTGGACGCATTGGCCTGGCCTGAGTGGTGTGTCTCACTAGGCACAGGTCTGAGGTCTGCCGAGGTCTGCCGAGGTCTGCCGAGGTCTGAATCATCACATCCTTTATTGAGGCGGAAGGGAGGGATTCCCCAGTCATATTTTCCGTTGCACCTGCACTTGTTATTGTGTTTCCAGCATCTGTCTGGGGTGGCCCCGAAAGCCAAACACAGCTCGAATGCCAAAATGTATCCATAGTGTTAATCCACACGATAGTAAACATGTAACCATGGGTACAGTGTCTGGTTAGTTGATCTGCTACAATATACTACAACTGAACATTTTTCAGCTTCCCATGGCCCAATGGGACTAATGGAATAGCCCTCAATGTGCACACCACAGTCAGGAGACATTACAGACAGACTCAGTCAAATGTAAAGGCACACCAAACTAAGCTTAGTTTTTTTATGTATGTCTTTCTGTCAATCCTATGTGGCTCATAGACATACTGGAAAGCTGTGATGGAGTGTTGTGTTCCTAAGATAACAGTGCTTTTTCAAAGCATTTTTATCTTCCACTTCACTCACTCAATCCCGCCCGCTCTCAATGCACTTTCCCTTCTCTGAGAGGGGAGCTGATGTCACAGAGAGGAGGCGGCCTCCTCGTGTCTATAAGTACATGCACTGTAGAGGGATTCTCTATATGAAGTAGAAATATACCTAGCTGAGCTGAGCTGTGCTGAGCTGTGCTGACCTGTGCTTAGCCAAGACACTGCAGAAGATTCTAGAGACCGGTGTTCCGCTCAGGGCACCCACACAGATCCCTGGATCATTCAGACAATGGACAGGTGAACTGACAGACAAACAGTCATTTCCTCTGGACACACGCAAGATCTGAGCGCTGATCACTGAAGTCTTTTTCATTCTCCTTCAAACAGCTCGTTGGATGGAGCTTTTATCTCTTGTGTTCATTTTGTAATCCACGATTTTGGGATGTTTACTCCGTTTTCTCTGAGACAGACCATCTCCACCCTGTTGGTCCTCCTCTACAGTGCAACTGTGATGGTGAGTTTCTGAGACACATACCTGTCTGGTGGGTTCGGTTTTATCGATCTCTACTCGCTGCATTACTATGTGGTTGTTAACTGTACTTAACCATGCACGGATATAGACTGTGCACAGAAGGAAGTTTCAATGCGGGAAAAGCACTGAGATCAGTACACCAATTTAGTTGTCATAGGAAAGATTCCACGGTAGAGGAATGCGTTCCCCATACCTCCCCCTGACCTTCTTTTGTGCCGACCGTAACTCACCTTAAACACTGGCCCTGCTGTCTGTCTCAGACGGAGGGTGACTGTCCAGCCAAGTGCTCCTGTGGCCCCTCCCCCCCGTCGTGCCCAGCGGGCGTTAGCTGGGTGACTGACGCCTGCGGTTGCTGCAAGGTGTGTGCCAGGCAGTTAAACCAGGACTGTGGCCCTAGACATCCCTGTGACCACATCAAGGGCCTGCACTGCCACCTGGGGGCTGGGGGAGACCAAAAGAGAGGACTGTGTCAAGGTAAGGACCCCGTCAACAGAGGCAGAGGGCTGATTGGGTCAGTATGACTGTAACGGCTCGATGCGGGTATCGGAGGAACCGGTAATGACAACACAACTGTAGGGGTCTCCACTGAGTTAATATACATGCCTGCCTTTCCCCAGCCGAGGCACAGGGCCGGCCCTGTGAGTTCAGCGGGCGTGTCTACCAGCACGGGGAGGACTTCCAGCCCAGCTGCCAGTACCAGTGTAGCTGCATGGACGGGGTGGTGGGCTGCATGCCCCTCTGCCCCCACCAGGTGCCCCTGCCCGACTGGCGCTGCTCCAAGCCAAGGCTGGCACAAGCCCCAGGTCGCTGCTGTGACCAGTGGGTCTGTGATGACAACAACCACATCGGTGACGACCCGGAGGAACCTCCGCAGGCAGCCCTGCCCGACTCTCAACCGCTCCCGAACCACATCGACAACCAGCTCCAGCCGCAGCCGCGCAATCAACCGAGTGATGCAGTCACTTACATAGGTACAGTAAGTTACCTACACCACGATAAGCCTGACTCCAAGTCGGAAGGACATATCCTGCCCATATATATCTGTCTATACTTATGACTCCTGTCCTGTGGATTTGACAGAGGTGGTGCCTCTCCAGACCCAGATGTTGCTAGGCTCCAGATGCTTCCCTCAGACCACAGATTGGACGGAGTGTTCCACCACATGTGGGATGGGCATCTCAAGCCGCGTCAGCAACGACAACGCCGAGTGTCGGCTTCTCAGCGAGACGCAGCTGTGTCAGGTCCGTCGGTGTGAGTCTCCGCTCACCCCCACCATCAAGGTAAAGTCAGACATCCCTCAGTTTATTGGGAACTCTGGAGCATAACTACAGAGCCCTCTAGGAACTTTGGTTTCACCGGTAGAACTTCAGCACAACTCAGGTGCCTAAACGTGTGTCTGTTTGTCCAGAAGGGAAGGTGCCAGCGGACAGTTCGCGCCCGGACGCCCGTCAAGATTCACTTCGCCGGCTGCTCCACGACGCGCCGCTATCGCCCTCGTTCCTGCGGCTCCTGCGCGGACGGGCGATGTTGCACCCCGTCGTTGACCCGCGCGGTCCGCCTGCATTTCCACTGTCCCGACGGCGAGGGCTTCACGCGCAACGCCATGTGGATCCAGCGTTGTAGCTGCAAGAAGAGCTGCCTCCCTTCCGAGCCCTCGTTAAGGCCCTCTGTCAGCCTGCACAACGACGTACACGTCTTCAGACACTGAGGCAGACTGAGCACGATGCCTGAACCCTTTTCTCAACCCACTGGACACGCGGCAATGGGAACGCTGACCAGCCTCCTACATCCACCTGGCAGATTCTCCTTTACACTTGGAAGAAATACTACAGCGCGTTACGGTGAAACTGCTGTTAAATTTGCCGGCTTTCGCAGCCTCAAACCCTACAATGACTAGTTGAGTTATGTAACATTTACTGTAGTGAACTGTACTGTAGTGTATTCGCGGACTGTATTATGCTGTTGTATTTCCTGTATTATTGTGTCTTTGAAGAGTTTTCTTCAGAATTTACAATTGTGTTTTTGACTTTCTAAAGAAAACTCCTGGGGATATACAACGTTTCCCATAACTAGTAGGCAGATAGGACTGGGGTTTCAAAGCAATGTTCATAGCTGCCTATCTATAATATTTAAGTATCAGTATCCGATCTACACTTGGTTTCTCACTTGCTGCAATTATTGCTAAAGGGTCATTTTGAATTGCTATAGTATTTTAGATTGTTGGAAATATTGTGTCACATTACCTGACATTGAGGAATATTCCAGTAGTATTCTACACTACTGTTTACTACAGAATTCCATAGTAAGCACAGTGCTATTCTTGTCATTATAACGGCATGCTGGTATTTTTTCATATAGGTCCTTGTCTCGGTCTATTGGAAAGAGAGACCTTAGCTAGGCAGAACTACTGCTTGCACTTTAAGCTTCCTGAGAAGCTGTCACATCGCCCTGCCTTTATCCTACATGAGATATGTAGCTGATGATCCAGTCAGTGAACAGACCAGTTGGATGGAGGAACCGCCCTGAGCACAACTGACCATGAATGGCCTCATGTTATATTCTTCATGTGACGTTGGACCTGTCGGTCACTTTTGGGTTTTCGTTTGTCCGCTTTGCCCCTTCATTATTAAAAAAAATGATAATATTTAACTTCCTTTTTAACTGCAGAGAGTGAGAGAATAGTGGCATGTTTGTATATAATGTATATATGCATTTTCTTCCCGATATGTAAAAATTACCAGAGGCCCAGGAACGTGTAAAGATGAGTGATGACAATGGACGAACTCCATAGATTCATGAAATGTTTTGACCTACACATCGGTGGTAGAAAGAGGACAGGCTATCATTCTACAGATTCATCAGTGATTGTAATTTTACTTTACATTGAGTGTGAGGTTCAGTGTTTTAGGCGTGAATGATAGAGTGAGAATCTGAGTGATTACATGTGTACATGTCACGTCATATTACCGAGTCTAGCCTAATATACAGACTTCACTCTAAGTGGAGTGGACGTTTGTGGATATCACCGCATTTTCGGGGTGTTTTATTGCTTCACAGTGCAGAGACTTTCTTGTACGAAGGGAAGATTTAATTTTCTGTATTCAAGATGTCTATTTTGTTTGAGTGCTTATCAATAATTACCTGAAATAAACATTCAATGGGTACTGATTTTCTTGTGATTTAGAAGACTGTATATGTTGGTGGAAGATGTTACTGTATTGGATGCGAAGAAGTATCTCTACTAAAGGCACCTTATGTCCAGACAACTTTTTGGTTTTAGGAGGTGGGCCTTGGAGTAGAGTAGAGGCAGGTTGGATCTAGTGCTTAAGCCAAGTTCATGTTGCTTCATGTCTATATCGACAACCGTTTAAACGTTTGGGGTCACTTAGAACATCTCTTTGTTTTCCATGATAACCTACATGAATCGAGTTTGAGTAGGGAATATAGCAAAATTATTAGTCAATAGAATTATTAACACGGTTAAAAGTATTGTTTTTTTATTTAAATTATAGTGCCTGTGTTTCTTTGCAAGGACCTAGTAGGCATCTTTGCTGAGTTGTGCACTGGGGCCTCCCACTCTTCTTTCTATTTTTGTTAGAGACAGTTTTGCTGTTCAGTGAACGGAGTAGTACACAGCAATGTACCAGATCTTCAGTTTTATGGGAATTTCATGCATGGAATAGTTTTTATTTTCAGAACAAGCATAAACTGAGGAGTTTCAAATAAGGTTTATTGTTTCTGGCCATTATAATCCTGTCATTGAATCCACAATTGCTGATGTTCCAGATCCTGAACTTGTCCACAGAAGGCCAGTTATATTGATTCTTTAATCAGCTCAGCAACAGTTTTCAGTTGTGCGAACATATTTGCAAACGGGTTGTAGTTGTAATCACAGTTATCGTTTTATATAATAACTTCACAGGTTAAAATTATAAACTTGGATTAGCAGTTAATTTGGTAAATAAATTATCAATAAATATATATTTTTTTCCCTGTATTGTATTTAATTACATTATCTTCACAACGGAAGTTTTAAAATGAAGCTAACATTTACATACAGCTTGATAAAATGTTTCAATATACACCAATCCTTTCAGGCGGTGTACTTCCTCTGATTTATGCATTTATTTCATGTCAACCAACAGACCAATCGCTGCAGAGCAAACATGGCATTCCATTATTACCATAGTGACTGCAGTACCATCATGCCATTGGTTGTATCCTTGCTGACTGTACCACAGTTACCTGAAAGCGTTTGTCTAGCGGGGTTATTTGGTATTGTAAATTCAAGGAAACACTATGGTCCTTGGAGTTATTGCACACTTAAGCTGGTGTCCCGGGACAACCTTTGACGCAACATGCTGTTTATGGGCTGCTCATGCATTTCTGTAAAAGCCATTACAATGTGAGGAATCGGGGTGAAACATACAGTATTTGAGTAAATGTGATACGGTTTTTGATTGTTCTAGAAAATAATTAGCTGTCATTTATGAACATTGACTGGTTCAAAGAACAACTAAGAGTACAGATAAAACAGAATCTCTGTTGTGTACTATAAAGGACAAAAAGTAGAGTACGTTACACAAACACAATTATTTCCTTTGCAATTACTTGTTCTGGCCTGGGCACTAAACTGAAAATGCCAGGTGTTGTCAAGCATCACATAAATTTGAAATATGAAATTTAAATGTTTTTAGAAATCACCAGGCCTTTGGGAAGGCAGGTTTGGGTCTGGGTGTTAGGTTAAACAGAGCAGATAACACTAACTGTGACAACCAAAACATTCTCTGTCGATCTGAATTAAATATTATTATGATTTGAAATGTTACTCTCTTAACATGAACAGGTATCACCAAACACTGTATGTCAGTTGTTCGGTGTGATTTTTTGTATCCCACAGATGAAAATTCCGAATGCCAATTTATTTTTTAGGATATTTAAACAGGTAAACTATTTAAAAACTAGTGCACTTTTTCTAAATCGGTTCTCACTGTATCCTTCCCCACTGTGACAGGCCGGACATGGCAGATGAAGATGCTGCTATATGTCAATACACTAATGTGCGATACATGTGAAATCTATGGCTATGCAATTTAGTCAGAATTCAGAAAAGTGTTTAATCGCCATGAATGTGTGAACATACAAGGAATTTACTATGGCAGGAAGGTGCGTACATAAAACATATGAATATAACAATATAAATTATACTAAGAGGCTGAGGGGTTATATGGATTAACATTGTTGATAAAGCCAACACACGATAACAAGAGTTAAAACAGAACAGGACATAACAACGAGCATTACAGAGGAGTTGGCCTGACCTGACACACACATCAGCACTGTGTGGATATTTTAACTAGAGCATAATATACAAAGGAGGTGGCCTGACCTGACACACACATCAGCACTGTGTGGATATTTTAACTAGAGCATAATATACAAAGGAGGTGGCCTGACCTGACACACACATCAGCACTGTGTGGATATTTTAACTAGAGCATAATATACATACACTGACAACTTCGTCAGGTACACCTTTTCAATTGCTCGTTAAAGCAAATATTTCGAATCAGCCAATCATGTGGCAGCAACCCAATGCATTTATGCATGTAATCATGGTCAAGGTGAACTGCTGACGTTCAAACCAAGAACCAGAATGGGAAAGAAAGGTGATTTAAGTGACTTTGAATGTGACATGATTGTTAGTGCCAGATGGGCTGGTTTACTGAAATCTTCATAATGGGTTTGCACAGAATAGTCCGAAAAAGGGGAAATATCCAGTGAGAGGCAGTTCTTTGAGTGAAATCAGCTTTGTTGGTGGCAGAGGTCAAAAGAGAATGACTAGACTGACTCAGGTTGATAAATGGACAACAATAACTCAAATAACCACCAACCAAGGAACACCATGTTGAGCGTTGAAGCAGACAGGCTACAGCAGCAGAAGTCCACACCTGTCACCTAAAAACAAGAAACTAAGCTAACCAGAAGTTAATGCTAGAATTTGCACCAGCGAAATTCATGCAGGGTCAGAATTTACCAACATGAAAGCATGGCTCTGTTCTGCCTTGTCTTAATGGCCACAGTGTCCCCATCTTCTAATGAATACTTCCTGCAGGATACAGTGCCATAACACACTACACACAAAATCGCTATAAATCACACAATTTGCCTGATAATCACACACAAAGTCTGCTGAATTATGAGATAATCTCAGCCATTCACTCAGTTTTCGTTTTCATAAAACGACCCTACAGTAATTAAACAGTAAATAACTTGAATGCCTTTGCCGAACACTAACCAGTAACCTGTTTAGAACAATGGATGCAAACATTGCAAAGAGAGCAAGGGAAGTGAGAGTGGGAAAGTGGGCAGGAGAGGCAGGAGACAAGAACGAGGAATGGAGGAAGAGTTTGAAAGAGGAGGAAGAGGACATGAAGGAAGAGATAGAAGGACAGCTTTCTCTCAGGAAATTTGGGCTACACTTACTGATCATGTGACGGGTTAACTAAGACTTGATTGGGAATTGAACAATTGACTGAGAACGCAGACGATTGTACAGGGTGCCATTTCAGAGAAACCATGACAGAGATCTGTGACGCGACTCTGCGGATGCATGTGTGCGACATCACTTAATACGTGCAGATACAGAGCCAGTGTATTCGGACTGTACTACATTTACTGATCTGCGTATTCTGTTGTTTGTGACAGAGAATTTTGGAATTGGATGCTGCTGAAATTCTCCATGTATTTAGTGGTTGGCTTTGACCTGATCACTAACAGGAGGAGGGGGGGGGGGGTTATGCCCCTTTACAGCGTGGAGGACATGTGTGCAGCCATCATGCAAATCAGTGTGCACCACCGTGCCACACTCTGTCTTTACAACACTGTGTTTTCACCAGGCTGTTCCCGTACAAATCTGGTTTGCCCCACCCTTATCCACCTGAGAGTGTATGGTGGTCGTCAACCTTATACCCGCATGCCACTTCAGGCAATGGATGAATTCTGGTTTACATAAGTTGTTGCTTTTGTATGCAGCAAAATACTGTACTACACAGCAACTACAGTCGTGTCTAGGAAAAATTCCTATATTCTTCTAACCGTTGCACTGGTGTTTACTGTACATTTCGATCCTTCTCAGCAGATTTACTTTCACTGTACATTGTCTGGAACTTTACATTAAAGCTTTTTAAGGACAGTTGAGCTTTCTATTTTGATCCAAAAATGTGTGCATAGTATATCCAAAAATGTAATGTTATGAACAAAGTGTTTGCCATTTGATGCAAATACTTGATTTTGAAATGTGTTTTTGCTATTTTGAATGCACTTTTGCAGGAGGTATGAGGCATTTGGTGTTTGTGTGTGCACATTTGAGAATTGTGTATAGTGTTTAGAGAAAATGAGACATAGCTTCAGAAAATGTGTCTAAACAGATGGTAAAAACTGTAAGACAGGCAACAAAAGAACACTGGACAGAGGAAGAACTTTGCCTAGAAGGCTAGCATCCCAAAGTTGCCTCTTCACTGTTGACTATTAGACATTTTGGATCAGCAGTTTGTTTTGTTTTTGATTATTGTTCTGCCCAGTAGAAGTACATGGCATGTACCATGTGAACTTTATTGATAACAAGCATTTGTCCTATTTAAAAAAATCACAATCCTACAGTATGTGAACATTTTCAACAGCACACTGTTTTCCAATCCAATTATTAATATTATTATTTCCCAGTGAGGAAACACGAGACCTATACAGCTCCATATAAGAGAACACTGTCCTCTACTGGCAGGTAGCAAGCAATGAAAAAATGCTTATATTTATGGCTATGTAATGGAACATTCTGGGGATCATGTCCCTTTCTCTCAACTTAATTATAGATACAATCAAATTCAGTCTTTAACAGAAAAGTTTGGGTTTACAGTCATCATGATGGAATATTCAATCAACAATTAAAATATATAATTTGTCCTATAGTGAATATATTGAACTAATGTGTTTCCCAAACCAGCATAAAATTAATTGTTCATCTCTAGTTATTGTGTGTTTGTATGACGCTAAATACTAAAGAAAAAATAATGTAAGGTTTTGAATGCGCTTTTCAGTATTGGAAATATATTGTAAATATTTGTAATTATTTATCGTAGGATTTTTTAAATAAGATAAGAACGCATAAATCATTTTGACAGAAACTCCGCCCACGTCCTTCTATTGGCTGCTCACATTGCATGTTTAATACGTATCATTTTGACAGAAACTCCGCCTACAACCTCCTATTGGCTGCTCACCCTACATGTTTAACACGTCACGGAGAAGCCAATGAAATACCCTTTCGCGCATCTCAGTAAACAGTGTATCTGTCAAATCCGCAGGAGTGAGTAATATTGTCTTATGATCTATCATGTTGTTTTAATAGTAATAGAGTCGCACCATCAATCTAAAATATAGTTACATTTTGACTAAATACAGGCCTATCGGTTTTAACGTGCACTTTGTACTTTTTGACATTGTTTTTATGCGTTTTAATTAACCATCTTTGCGAGTTATTTCCTATATTTGTACGAGATGGATTTCATTGAAACGCTCAGGTTTAAGTGTTAAGCTTAAGACGATCCGCCTTGGACCATTTGGATTTTTGCATACAACTAAACTTCTTTAAGTCTGAATTCTCTGCAGCGAACTAAGGTGAGCATCTATCTGTTCTTGTGTTTTTGTAGTTGAGATGCGAAATGCTTATTTTTATGAACAAGTTATTCACCATAATGTTCAAATGCAAGTCGTCTATTCCATGAAGTGTATACCTTCATATGCTGACTATATGTTAGACTATCGTGGTTTGATAGCCAATATTCCATGATAAATACCCTATTCAGCATTAACAATGATACTAATGAATTGATCCATCGACAATTAATTCATAGCAATATTCATAAAACGCTAATATGCTGGAATTTATTTTTATAAAAAGACATGTCTTTTACGCTCAGACCACATTATCAGACTACATCGTTGATATTTTATTTTATTTGTTCTATATCTCTTGTGGCCAGAGACACATTTCTTAGTCCACGCTCTACCATGAATGCTTACTGGAATTGCCACCTGTTAGGTCTGGTTAACATCACCCATTTCAGCAGTATTAGATAGTAGTAGAAGTAGAAGTATTTGTTGCATTGGTTTATGCACAATATCGGTTGTTATGTTATGTTCTTATGTCACTTTACGCTTGATTGCTTTTGACACTTGACGAATTTAAAAGTCAGGCTGATGAACAGTCCAACGAAGTGGATAACCCAATCAGAACCAGAACTATAGTTGATGAGAAGACGTTGTGGATCGATGTCATTATAACAGCGCTCTTCCTCTCCCATGTGTCCCTGTGTCAGTGTGACCTTTGTCCCCGGGAGCTCCGGAGGGGCACAGAATGGTGAACAGCCAGGTGGCAGGCAGTGTGGCACCGCCCCCCCGCTCCTGTGCCGGATGCGGGGGCAAGATCGCCGACCGCTTCCTGCTCTTCTCCATGGAGCGCTACTGGCACACACGTTGCCTCAGGTGTTCCTGCTGCCATGCTCAGCTGGGCGACATTGGCACCTCCTGCTACAGCAAAGGAGGCATGATCCTCTGCAGGAGTGACTATATCAGGTAAGGTCCGTGGCGCCCCGGGGAGTCGAGAGGAAGGAGTGGATCTGGACCTCCGCCACCCAAGCCGGAGCCCTGAGTCTGACTTGGCTTTATATTGTATCTGCAGGTTGTTTGGACACAGTGGGGCCTGCAACGCCTGCGGCCAATCCATCCCGGCCAATGAGATGGTGATGAGGGCACAGGGAAATGTTTACCATCTCAAGGTAACTCACTTGTTAGTCTCGGTCAGCATCGGTACGTGTGTAACTGTTGTGTACTTAAACTACAAAGAAAGTGTGCCAAAGTCACCTGAAGTATGTTGTAGGAGGAGTATAACGGCTGTGTCTTTTATGTCTAGTGTTTCACCTGTGCCACCTGCAGAAACAGACTTGTGCCCGGCGACCGTTTTCACTACGTCAACGGCACCATCTTCTGTGAGCACGATCGGCCAGGGGCTGGCCTGCTGAACGGTCACCTGCCCTCACTGCAGACCAACCCAGTTCTGCCTGACCAGAAGGTGAGAGACCCTAACACGGGGCTATTTCACATTTTCAACATGCGTGCACTCACGGACGCACAACCATGATGCTTTTTTAGATTAGACTCAATTCGCGCCGGACAGTACAAGTACAGTACAATGAAATTCAGTTTGCATCCGACCAGAAAAAGAGCCGTGCAAAGACATGGAGTACAGTGTGAGGATGTGCAATTGACATGGTAATTGCGAAATTCAGTTCAACAATGTAGCAATTTGCTAATGTGCAGAGGGCAAAAACAAGTAGAAACATCTGTGCAAGTGGATAGTACAAACAGCTAGCATTGTGCAACAGGCCATACAGTAAAGAGATAGTGTATGTCTAGTGGCTGACTTTTCCTTTTCCCTGCTATTGTCTGTAGGTGTGTTGAGTGGTCAGAGGCGGGTCGTGTTCCAACATCCTTTCTGGTCTCTGGAGGTCTCTGGTGGTCTCTGGAGGTCTCTGGTGGTCTCTGGTGGTCTCTGGTGGTCTCTGGAGGTCTTCCTCTCCATGCTCACCCCGCGCTCCCAATGCTCTTGTGGACCACCCTCCGTCATCCCATCTCTCTGACCAGGGAGTTTGTTTTTTCGCCCGCGGTATCGACTTCAGATGTGTCGTCTGTCCACGCTTGAGACGGCGTACAGAAACACGCTCGCGGTTAGTCACGCGTGGTGCTGCGCTGGTCCGTGTATCAAAGACAATAACGCGGATCACATCCGTAACGTAAGGTCACATCACGCCGAGGCAACCTGTTGCGAATAACGGACACGCGTCGTGTACACTTTCAGAACTTTGAAGCGTGCTGACCAAACCGTGTTCAACGGGTCAAATCGACAGAGGTGATATTTTTCACGGACCACCGCTGAAACTATATCACTCGCGGCGCTCGTTGCGGTCATCGTTATGGACGGAATGATTCTGATTGTGATGAACTCAGACATTCTCAATTTGCCAGATGACTCACCCTGAAATGAATTCCACTGTTTTATTGATTGTGAAACGTCAGGTGGCTGAAGCGATGTGGCTGTGTAGCCAGGCAACCTCCTATCTGCACTCATGTGCGGATCGAACCATCATACGAATCAGAGGTCAAAGAAGAACATACATGTACAATGTTTCCTTTCAAATAATGCTATTGTGTGTTTACCAGTAGAGTTCTATATCCTAAATAATAGATTGACTTTAATTACAGAACCCTGTTTAATATGTCAAATTATTACATGGAAGAAAATGAAATTAAAATATTCTACCGTAACATGAGGTGAACTTAAGAATTTTTGCTGAGGCTGGTTTTTCAGTGAAATATTGATTTGAGAATCAAGCGTGAAACCCTGGCATTGCGGTCGACGTGCTCAACCGACTGAGCCACGCGGACCGTTTTAATTAACTCTTATGTGCAGTTGGTCGGATGGTTGGTTGTGTTACATGAGTCTCGTGGTATTACATGCTGGGCTACTACTCCACTGGTGTGGGAGTTCCTCCTTCGTCGTTCTCTTCCGGCTCCCTCCAGACGTGTAGGGTGAAAACATGCTTGATTACCCCGAGGAATAGGAGAAGAGGGCTAGAGCCCCGAACGTTTACAGAAGCAATTAAACTAGTTGTGTATCTGTGCTGCTTTGCTGCTTTGCTGCCTGCTCCGGGGAGGCTGAACTTGGTGGCCATATTACATTTCCTTGACTTTGTCTGTTTGACGTTACGAAAAACTGGATATGACTTTTGTAATCAAACGAGTGGTTTGTAGACTCGTGGTTGGAACTTCGGTAAATACAGCCTGGGTGAATCAGTTGATGGCGTCTGCAATGCCTCAAATGACATCTGCGCTTTCTTCCTTCCCTATGCTTGAGCGTGGGAGTGAAATTGAACCCTAATGCGGCTATATTTTCGATGTCTCACTTGTCATTGTAGGTGCCGACGCCGCATCAATTATTTATCGCGCATGTGATCGAAAAGCATTACGCACATTCATTAAGATATGCAAATGATCCCGCTTGCGATCGTCTCCATACCTTTACAGTGAGGAAGTGAAACCCCTGCACAGTCTTGAGTCCCGTCGCGTCGCGAGTTACACGTCGCATTCAAACCAATCAGGCCTCATCTGCATACCGCTAATTAGGACAGCGCTTTCGGATGCCAATTAACGGGTCTCATGAAAAGCCTCGGCAATGAGGCGTTGCCTTTTATCATCCTTTTGCAGGTGCGGGGCTCACCATGTAGCTTCGGTCATAAGAAAGTGTTTATACCCACTAATTAGTCATATTAACACATGCAGATGAGTGTAATTGCCTTATATTCAATGCCTCGTGCTGTGTGAAGTGACTGGATGGCAAAAAATATTTCTCAAGTGGATGAAGAGGAAGAGGCTGTCGGAGTGCCGTCTTTCGGCTCAGCCACTACTCTGATACAGATCCAAGATGGAGTTTCGGTTTAGCTCTGTCTTATGATGAGGATCTACTGTCTCTGTGCCAGAAGCATTGGCAGGACCATCTTCCTCGTCTCACGAAAAGTTTAGAGCACAAGGCTCCGGAGCCAGCTCACAATATGCAGGAATTAAGAGACAAACAGATCTTTATTGAAATTTTCTTCGCTCAGCAGTCTGGCTGCTGTTAGCTGAGTGTCAGTTAGTGTACTGTGTATTAGGTCGGTATGTGCCTGTGGTCAGTGTCAGGATCGGAGCCAGAAGCTGCTGAAAAGGGGGTCTGTGTTTATAGACAGGCATGCGCGCTGAGGTGATGTCCACCTCAACACATACATAACATTCATTGTAACGGGTTTCCAGTAAAACAACACGCCATCTGTGTGTTCTGCGGGCCTGTCTTTTCCAAAGCCAAGTGTGTGTTTGTGTACAGTCGAGGAATCGCAACCATGTGAAGAATCCCGTTTACTAAAACAGACTCAACTATCACCAGTATGAGTGTCTGTTAACTCTCGCTGAACCGTGGCACTTTGTGTCCCCCTGGACTGATGCTGACTTCTACAGAAATCAGCGCCGTTATTAAACCTGTCGAAATATCGCATTGAAGTCGGCGTGTGCTTCCAGGTGGTGCACGAGTCTTGGGCCCGCTTTCATTGCACAAACCTGGCCAAATTCTAGGCAACAAGGGGTGGATGAAAAGACGGAAAAACCTGGAAATATATTAACATAAAGGATCTAATAGGGAGTCGGGTGGGCCTTTGCATTCGGAAAAGCTCCAATCCTTCTCGGAATGCCGTCATATAAGTACTCTACTGTATACAGTGGGATATTGCATCATTCCTCGAGAATGAAAGCTTACAGTTTTTTATATGGATGTGGGAAATCCAAATCCACTTCTCGGTTCGGGCTCCAGAACTTCCCATGAATGTTCAGTTTGATGTCATCCTGGTGTTCAATAAACAAATCTGTTTTTGATGAGAGAAGTGCATGTGGCTTTATCATCCAGGGAATATTGTGACATCACCTGGGTGAATGCACTCGTAATCCCTGGTCCCTCATACGACTGTCCAGAAAACCCAATGGACCCAATGACTCCCACAAGATGGCCGCCCAGTAGAGACTCCCCAACGTGTTTGACAGTTGGCAGCCGACACTGTGGACTGAAGTCATCCTTGGGCTTTTCTCCAAATGCGAACCTGTCCGGTTGTGTATGAAAACAAGGTGACCTCATCCCACAATGTCTGCTCCCAACTGTTGATCACGTTGGATAATCTATATTGGGGACATTTACTTATACTGTATTTTACCTATTTATAAGATTGCGAAGAAGAGCACATAAAGTCTTGCGAAAGCGCTTTGCGGGGTTATAGAGATTAAATGCAAAGGAATTAAAATTGTATCCCTTTCTGTAGTTCCTGCTTTCCTAAATAAAGTAATACAGAATTGGTTAGAGGTCCGTGCGACAGCGAACAATATAGCTAAAATCCAATATGTTTACAAAAGAAATAACAATCAACTTGAAAAACAAATAATGATAAGTGCATTATGCGATAATGTCGTCATGCAAGCGGAACACTTACCAAAAGAATAATCAGCTGTTTGCATCTGTTAATGGAAGCAATCCTGGAAAATGGCTTTGATGTACCGGTGCTATGGAAATGGAACTGATATATATATATATATATATATATATATATATATATATATACATATATAAAACCCCAATTGACACATCCTTTCAATTAAACATATTTTCTAGAACAAGAGCTACAATAAGAATGCAAAATATATGGGTCATTGAATAAAATCTAGCTATGCCTGCCATGGAGGGTAAAGCTCAAGAGGAGCGTGAACATTTTGAAATGGCCAACTCAGTCTCTGGAGTTTTAGAGAAAACTGGGGTTTGAGTGAGAGGAAATTGTCCATACGCAAACAAAACAGCTGTCAAGGATCTTGAGAGATCTTGGTGAACTCTATGTTTAAAAAATAAAAGTGTTCTCTAATCTGGTACATTTTGGATGTTAATGTACATGCTCTTTCATCATTTAATTAGACTCTCATTGTATATATTATATATATATATATGACTTTAAGGGGAACATGTTTTTAAAGAAAATGTATTTACCAATATCTCGCTATCTTGAACAAGAAAGGTGAAACAGGCTTGATGACAAGTAAAATGATATGAGCCTCACATACTGGAATGCCAGAGAGACAGAGAGAGAGAGAGAGATAGATAGACGAAGATAGATAGATAGATATATAGATAGATATATAGATAGAGAGAAAGAGAGGAAAGTTCCCTTCCCAATCAGAACGCTTTAAATAATTAAACTGATCGGCTTAATTAGCTCAATTACGTTAATTTGACCACAGAACAGGGCCATATGGCGAAAGGAAACAAAAGAGGGGGGAACTAATTAAAAGTAAAATAACGAGGATTTTAATTAACTGGTTCCCTAGACAGCAGCGTGCAGGGATCAGGAGCCTGGTACCATAATTAAAGTGCTGTAATGCTGGCAACATCTCTTCTCTCTTTCTTATATCTGTGAGGGCTCTATCCATCTAATTAAATCTGTAAATAAATTAGCAACATTCAGGGTTCCTGCTTGACTTAACACCACCTGCAATCCCCTCCAATCACACGCTCACCTTACTCCCAGCACGTCTACAACAGCATGGGTGTGCAAGCAAAGGTTTTGCCAAGGTCTACTGTAGACAAAAAGTTGTATACAGAGAGGTTTTATTGGAGTGTTTGTTTGTTTGTGTGTGTGTTTGTGTGTGTTTGTGTGTGTGTGTGTGCGCGCGTGCGTGTAAGTGTGCGTGCGCGTGCGTGTTTGTGTGTGTGTGTGTGTGTGCGTGCGTGTTTGTGTGTGATTGTGTGTGTGTGTGTGTTTGTGTGTGTTTGTGTGTTTGTGTGTGTGTGTGTGCGTGTTTGTGCGTGTTTGTGTGTGTGTGTGTGCGTGTGTGCGTGTGTGCGTGCGTGCGTGTGTGCGTGCGCGTGCGTGTGTGTGTGTGCGTGTGTGTGTGCGTGTGTGTGTGCGTGTGTGTGTGTTTGTATACATGTATGATGCAGGTTGTGCTGTCATGTTTGTGCAGGCTGATGTTTGGATTGGCTCTTAGTCCTGCGCTGCCCCTCCTCCAAAATGACCTCACTGCTCCACCTGGTTTTCCACGATGAATCTTTGCTTTATATCTCGAACATCTTTCAAATTTGTCCTCTGATGATGTGTGACTAGAACATTTTCATTTCAGTGCATCCCTAGCAACTTGAGTTTCAAATGAATAAATGATAACATTTTTCTTAATTGCTACGATATTTTTAATGATACTGGGATTCAGTTGATCTCCATTGTAACATAATGAGTACAGCAGTATAATTTTCTCGCATAAGAGGTTGTCATTACTCATAGCTTACACAAACAATGCCAGTGCTAAGCACATTCTTGCAAAACAGTAAACACGTGTTTTTTTCAAATATGCAAAACTCATGTAAAACAGAAGTAAAGCATTTGGCCACAGCTATTCAAAACACCTTTGCACAATAGTTCAATCATAAATTAGTCTTTACTCATGCATAAAAGGTTGGGTTGCTATTTGCAAGATCGGACCAAGCAACGGGAAGCAAAGAGGGGTTCTGGTGCGTTTTGGGGGAGGACTTTGAAGAAGACTACAAAGAACTATATTTCTTGTTTATATTTGTGCTACAATTATTACCATGGGTGTCAGTAAGGGAATATTTATTAGGATAGATAAATTGTGGCATCAATAGTAAGGATACTCACGAATGACAATACGTTAATTTTAATGCTATATCACACTGTTATAGAATAAGTAAGGACCTAGAGTGTAAAATGAAATATATGTGTAAAATACCTTTTTGACTGGTTTTTGCAACGGTTTGTATTTCTATAAGATAGAGCATCAATGTATTTGTGAACGAGGAAATGTAAATAGGTCAAATAAAGTTGTTTTGTTTCTGGTGTTTATTCCCTCAAGTGTTTTTATTTTCTGCGTTGGTCGTATTTGGTGAAATTAGTTTATGCAAAAAAACACAGTCCATGTTGTGACATAATGTTGACCTGATACATTCTACATTTAAGTATCAACAGATGGTGCAGACATGTAAAAACGCGTTTAGTTTACATACTTGTAGTTGGCAATTATGTAGTGGAAATAATGTCATGATTGATTGAAATAACTGAACATGAGATAGCAAGTTAGAGGTTTTTATACAAGTTCTGTCATGTATTTAATGTCTGGGTTTTAGTGCATTTTGTAAATGAAAGTTTTTTTTGGCCTGCATCTGAAGTGTTTCTGGTTAGGCAAAAGTTCTCGAACATTTGAGAAAAATGTTTATTACTTCTCAGTAAGTGTTACTTTCAATAATAGACAAGGCTATCCAGTGTCCTCATATTCATTTCCTATACGCAAGAAAATACATGTCAAATGTTTTTAGTTAGATTTTAGAGTTCCTTCTGTCCCTAGAAAAGCAACCTTTCAGTACTGTTAATCAGCAGTGAAACACATTTTAAATATGTTGCTGCATTTTCTGCATTCAGGTTTCAGGTTTCTTAAACATTCTTCTCACTTCCTTGCCATCTCACAAAATCAGAATTACTTTTTGGAATACTTCTTTTTATATTACAAAACATCCGGCTGACCCACCAATCTGCTGACCATTTAGACAGAGTTCTTCCACTGTCCAGTCTTTGTTCTTTGGCCCGTCCTAATGCCCACCTTAAATCTATTTTCTCTTTATTGGCCAGTCTGAGATATATCTTTTTCTTTGCCTAGCATCCTGAGGTCACATCTTTAGTTTTGACGTCGAGACTGGCGTTAGGTGGGTTCTATTTAATGAAGCTGCCTGTTGAGCTGAAATTAAACACTAATGTATTTGTCCTCTTGCTCCGTTGTGCACCGGGGCCTCCCACTCCTCCTTCTATACTGATTAGAGCCAGTATAAGCTTTTCTGTGAAGGAAGTGGTACACATTGTTGTATGAGATCTTCAGTGTCTCTGTATTTCTCAGAATCAGAATAGATTGACAGGTTTCATGCTAAAGTTTTCGTTTTGAGCTTGTATGACATAATCGCAAAGGGTTTTCAAATGTATAATATAGTCAATTAGCAAACACAATCTGCCACATAGGAGTGATGGTTGCAGATATATTTATATATATATATACATCTATATTACATAAAATATAGAAATTTTCTAGCTAGAATATTCATTTGGGATATTAACGATGTCTACATTGTACTGTATTTCTGATCAATTGATGTTATTTCAATGAATAAAAAAACCAAGGACATTTCTAAGTGACACCACACTCTTGAACGTACGTGTACATTTGCATATATCTGCATAATTTGCATAAACATACCCTAATACAGTATATCTTGAACCGTTCATGCTAGAGAGTCACAACTAACTTTGTTTGTCATAGTTAAGCCATCCTATTAATTTCTTCACTATCTTAAACTTGTTTTAGTTTAATGGAGTTAAGGCAAATCCCAATAACTGTACTAGTATAGTTTAATCATTTTTGGCAAATAATAACAAACATAAAAGCACTAGATTTCTGCTCGTTGACTCAAACATATTAGCTAAGGCTCCAGATTTGCCCTGGTCACCATAGTATCACAGTGACATTGGCTCACAATTGTCCCCCAATTGAACAGTATTATTTCTGTTTGAGTCAACGAGCAGAACCAAAAACACTAATGCGACTATAGCGAAAATGGATAATTCAGTTGTCAAATCTATTAACCCTCTGGACTGAACTGGCCAAGGCAATATCCTCCACCTTTCTGTTGCATTTAGATCCAGACCCGTATGATCCGTGCACTTGACTCCCTGACTCCCTGTCTCCCTGACTCCCTTACTCCCTGACTCCCTTACTCCCTGACTCCCTTACTCCCTGACTCCCTTACTCCCTGACTCCCTTACTCCCTGACTCCCTGTCTCCCTGACTCCCTGACTCCCTTACTCCCTGACTCCCTTACTCCCTGACTCCCTTACTCCCTGACTCCCTGACTCCCTGACTCCCTTACTCCCTGACTCCCTTACTCCCTGACTCCCTGTCTCCCTGACTCCCTGACTCCCTGTCTCCCTGACTCCCTGACTCCCTGACTCCCTGTCTCCCTGACTCCCTGTCTCCCTGACTCCCTGTCTCCCTGACTCCCTGTCTCCCTGACTCCCTGTCTCCCTGACTCCCTGACTCCCTTACTCCCTGACTCCCTGTCTCCCTGACTCCCTGTCTCCCTGACTCCCTGACTCCCTTACTCCCTGACTCCCTGTCTCCCTGACTCCCTGTCTCCCTGTCTCCCTGTCTCCCTGACTCCCTGACTCCCTGTCTCCCTGTCTCCCTGTCTCCCTGACTCCCTGACTCCCTCTCTTCTACACCCCCACAACCTGCAACCTGGCTCCTAATGCAAATGCGTTCAGTCTGACAAGAGTCATTTGCATATTAAATTAACAACCACTTAATACTGCCGATTTGAAAAAAAGAAAGAAAAGAAAAACAGTTCAGGCTGGCGTTCCGCTGTCATTCCCGTTGCCTGTCAACATGTATGGTTAGGAGATGGTTGACAGAGACTATGGACTGTCTGAGGAGGGTGACACGGTCATAAAACATCATATACTTAATTTCTAATTGACTAATGGTTGAACTGCAGGCCCCTCTGTGTGTTTCTGAGAGTGTGGCCCCATGTAAGGGGGTGAACCAGGCGTTGTATCGATACCAAACAAAACAGACGGCAAATCCCCAGGGCGTGTGAGGTAATTGTCACCTGAGAGACGGGGGACAGATGCTTCCGCGAAATGGGCTGTTTGGAAATGTGGGATGTTGATCGACATCTCCAGACTAACCCATCCGAACACACACACGCGCACGCGCACACACACGCACACACGCACACACGCACGCACGCACACACACACGCACACACACACACATACACAAACCAACACACACACCCACACACACAGCATATTGATGACCTTACTAGTTCTACTACTTCTTCCAGTGGCAGACCTGAGGATATTCTCTGTATTTGTAGACACAGATCTGAGATCAGAGTGCCATAACCCCAGTCTTAATTGTAACCCTCGAGATGGAACGGGAAAAACCAGCTTCAGATCTGCTTCCATGGGCGGCCTCCCATTATCATGTTCCGCAGCCCTCGCTTCTACTTCCTGAGAGATAGTTTCGCTGTTTGTTCATGTTGAGAGGCCACGTCCTGGTCGGCGGGTCTAGTTAGTGTGTCTTCAAACCCCGTCTAGCTGAAACCAGGTGGGACACACATGCGTTCGTTAGCGCTCTGTTATTAACGAGGAGCAGATGCAACATGCTCTCTCTCGCTCTCTGTCTCTCTTTCGCACACCCGAGTGCTCACGCACACACACACGCTCACGCACACACACACCTCTGTTCGGTCTCATTGTGGAGGTCTTTCACAGTTCAGACGTCTGGGCCTTATTAAAAGATATTTGTCTAATTTAGATGAATGACTAAGGTTTCTCTCTGTCTGTCTATTTTAATCCGCAAGGAAGTTGTAGAAAAAGTTCAGACAGAGCTTTGAACATGGATAGAATATGTTCAGGTGTTGTGGTTTGCTTCACAATTAACAGTTCAATTTGTTTGTTTTGTTTTCATTCCTGTCTACAGCGTCAGTTCTAGTGTTGGGTTGTGATATTTTTCTATTAGCCACCAGCAGCAGAACGTTTTCTGCTCTCTAGATTTGCAGCCATGTGTAAATAATGCTCTTCTCACACTCCTCAAGAGGGCACACTTTGAAGGCAACCATCACTAATTGCCCATTAAAGCTAACTCACGCCACCCCAGCCAAGTTCTGTAATTCAAGTGCTGAAAACAAGAGCTCAAGGCTTTCAGGGAGATCTGGTGGTCCGAGCGAAGCCCCGTAAACTCGATGTGGTATCAGACTTCCCAGCCTGTGGTGCTACAACCCTGATTCAGAAAAAGTTGGGACAGTGGGGAAAGTGCAAAGAAACTAACAAAATGTGTCATTTTATTAATCAATTCACACTGAACTATATTGAAAACAAATTATTAACAAATTATTTGATGTTTTACTTAGAGTAGTATTGAACAGTATTGATGTATGGCTTCTGCTTTGCACATTAAAGCCTTAACCTGCATCTGTGGATGCAGCGGTGAATGGTGTCGACCAGAGGTGGGACAAAGTCATTGTTATGCAAGTCACAAGTAAGTCTCAAGTCTTTGCCCTCGAGTCCCGAGTCAAGTCGAGTCAAAGATGAGGCAAGTCTCGAGTCGAGTCACAAGTCAAAGCCAACAAGTCTCAAGTCGAGTCCAAAGTCCTACCATTTTAGTTTCGAGTCATTTCAAGTCATATTACCACAGAATTTATACAAATCATGTAAGATTTGTATTTATTTAAACCTCTTTTTATACAATGACATTAATACAGTAAAAAACAGAAAATTTAATTTCACAAAAAATGCTTGTATTTCAACAGCATATTGCACTAGAACAATGCACAGCAACTTCAGTCCTGTATTGTATTGACCTTAGGGCTGGAAGATATGGAAACATTTTATATCACGATATATTTCTTAATTTCGGTCGATACGACATAATTCCGATATCGATATGAACAATATAAAAGCCTCAGAAAAAATGCCATGAACACCCACAACGGATGTCTGTATACAATCTTCTGAAAAATACATTTGCCAAGTCTTTTGAGCCTCCTCCTATAAAACTAAATAATATTTTTGAAATAAAACGGTACAAATAAATTAAAAGTCACCTTTTATTTGATTTTAACCTTTATACAAACAAGAAAAGTCAAATAAGCAATTTGACTCTGAGACTGACCTTATTAATATATTTAACTTTAAACAATAACATAGGCTGATTATATTATTCTTTACACAAAACTTCCTGCAACAAAACTTGTTCTTATAAACATATCGTTTAAAGTTAGTGAACATGTTAGACAATGAAGAGGTGAGTTCATGAGTTCGCTACGTGACCGTGGGTTTAAGAGACACGAGAGAGAAGCTCATGAACGCGCATGTCGCAACATGCTCGGAGAATGAGAGTGCTCAAAAGCGCATGTCCATCATGACGTCATGGGCCAGTCAATGCGGAAGATCCAATCTCCATGTTGGCTTTATGCGCTTTTGAGCCTCTCATTCTCCGGCACATTTAGCATCACGCTGAAACCTGAAGTTTATCAGATCTCAGAAAGCTGAACCACTTCCCTACCACTGAATTAGTCTTTCCTCTCATATCAACTGTCTGCTTTCTCCTCACTTATGGAAGCTCGTTCAGTCACGTTTGAATTGCGGTCATGGGCGCTCATTTTGTAGCTTAAACTTGCCGTGTTGGAGATCAGCAAAAATACTGAAATATCGAAAATGTGTTTAGAAATCATATCACCGTTATTGATTTTTTTACCGCGATATATATTGATATTGAATTATTGTCCAGCCCTAACCTCATATTGCAAAACAGTTTAACTTTCAAATAGACATGGGTCCTTTTAGCCTGAACTTTTTTAAACATGTCATTAATAAAATCCTCACTCCTCAAAATGATCACTTCTGAAAAAATGGACCAACCTGATAATATAATTGGAATGACTCCATAATATGAAGGTAAAACAGCGACATAAGTTTTTTTCTTGTAATTGTTTTTTTTCTTTTGAAACTCGTTTTGTACTTAGGTTTTCTTTCTTGTAATTGTTTTTTTTCTTTTGAAACTCGTTTTGTACAAAAGTTTTTCTTTCTTGTAATAGGTTTTGTACAAAAAACCAACGCGCAGAGTTTTGTCACAAAAATTCCACCAGCACTGTGACAAAAGTTTTTCTTTCTTGTAAATCAGTCTGTGCCCAAACGTTTCACTGCGTTTCCAAACAGAAACCCCAAACGTATTCTGACCAATGAACGGATAGCTATCTTAGCGTGGCACTTTGAACTTTATATTACAACACCGGAATTGGGGTTGCGAAGTCAGGTGGTACTGGACCTGATTCCTGCTTTACTATTCTATGGTACTGGACCTGATTCCTGGTTTACTATTCTATGGTACTGGACCTGATTCCTGGTTTACTATTCTATGGTACTGGACCTGATTCCTGGTTTACTATTCTATGGTACTGGACCTGATTCCTGCTTTACTATTCTATGGTACTGGACCTGATTCCTGCTTTACTATTCTATGGTACTGGACCTGATTCCTGCTTTACTATTCTACGGCACTGGACCGGATTCCTGCTTTACTATTCTACGGTACTGGACCGGATTCCTGCTTTACTATTCTACGGTACTGGACCGGATTCCTGCTTTACTATTCTACGGTACTGGACCTGATTCCTGCTTTACTATTCTACGGTACTGGACCGGATTCCTGCTTTACTATTCTATGGTACTGGACCTGATTCCTGCTTTACTATTCTATGGTACTGGACCTGATTCCTGCTTTACTATTCTATGGTACTGGACCTGATTCCTGCTTTACTATTCTATGGTACTGGACCTGATTCCTGCTTTACTATTCTATGGTACTGGACCTGATTCCTGCTTTACTATTCTATGGTACTGGACCTGATTCCTGCTTTACTATTCTATGGTACTGGACCTGATTCCTGCTTTACTATTCTATGGTACTGGACCTGATTCCTGCTTTACTATTCTATGGTACTGGACCTGATTCCTGCTTTACTATTCTATGGTACTGGCCCTGATTCCTGCTTTACTATTCTATGGTACTGGACCTGATTCCTGCTTTACTATTCTACGGTACTGGACCGGATTCCTGCTTTACTATTCTACGGTACTGGACCGGATTCCTGCTTTACTATTCTACGGTACTGGACCGGATTCCTGCTTTACTATTCTACGGTACTGGACCGGATTCCTGCTTTACTATTCTATGGTACTGGACCTGATTCCTGCTTTACTATTCTATGGTACTGGACCGGATTCCTGCTTTACTATTCTATGGTACTGGACCTGATTCCTGCTTTACTATTCTATGGTACTGGACCGGATTCCTGCTTTACTATTCTATGGTACTGGACCTGATTCCTGCTTTACTATTCTATGGTACTGGACCTGATTCCTGCTTTACTATTCTATGGTACTGGACCTGATTCCTGCTTTACTATTCTATGGTACTGGACCTGATTCCTGCTTTACTATTCTATGGTACTGGACCCCTCTTAACAGATATACAGGACACCTTACCAGCAATACCAAACCTCTGAAAAAATACAAATAAAATACATTTTGAACTGATTTTCCAAATAAAAACCTTCCACTCATCAGATAATTGTTACCGTTGAGTATCAAGCGGCCATCACACTCCAGTCACAGTCAGCGCTTGAATGTTTGTACCTGGCTGAAACCATGCGATGCTAATCAGATGTGTTGCACCAGCTGAAATGTCACTGTAGCTGGCTGTGTGCTCTGGCATTTGGAATAGAGATACGACGCGAGACGCGAGGGTGAGAGGTGTGTAGGGGCCAGTCTCGCCCTCATTGTGTGGGGCCGTGGTTTTCCTCACAGTGTGTGACACCGACCTTGGCCCCCGTCAGACAAAGCTCTCGGGGTTTCGGGGGGAGAGGCCTGCGTGAAGAGACAATGGGTGAGTGCAGTCGTTTGGGGCGCCGCACTTCTCATGTCTCTCCGGGGTGTCTGGGCCTTGGTTTCTGGGATGATAAGCAGCCTGCCCTCCTCCACGCCGACTCCCAGTAAAAACGCCAGCACAGGGCCAAGGGCAGAGCTCACCCCAGACAACACCCATGTAGACCCACTCCAATGAACCACGGGGCACCTCCCCAAATTATCAGCACCCACACACCTGCACACCAAGACAATAGGGGCCGCGAGTATGAGGGAGATAAAGGAAAAGTGTTCGACTGTCGGACGTGCGGGTACAGGCAGAGAATAGCAGGCCTGAAATAGATTTTGAGCCTTCAGCTTTTACTGTACGTCAGGATGAAACGGGTTGAAACAAGTTCCCCCTGGGAGGCTCCAGTCAGACGACGCGCTCACGTACGCAGCAGCGAGAGAGCCGACAAAAGTGTACCGCCAACGACTGGGCCACCGTTAGCAGTGAACGCGCGCGATTGTCAGGAGTTGTAAAGCTAGTGAGACCAACCGCCCTGTATGCCCACCAACGCTCTTCGGTCCGCTAATGAAGTCATTGTGGTATGTCACCATTCTCAGTGTGAGTCCGACCTCCAACCGCTTCATAGGGAAGTTCAGAGGCAGCTCGGTGTCACTCACTCCAACGGTCACACCACTATCTCAGATGCATCTCGCGGCCTATTCGCCCACTGTTCATCTCAGGAACTTCACAAAGGGTGACCAACCTGAGCATAAACAACAAGTGTGTGAACTGTTTTTTTTATAACCGGCAGTATATGGAATAATTCTGTTCTCATTGGGCTTGACGTACGCACTGGTTGGGTTCGTGTATTCCTTAAAGGTCATTGGGGAACTGGGATGAACGGTGGAGCCAAACTGTAGACACTGTTGACTGTAGACACTGTTGACTGTAGACACTGTTGACTGTAGACACTGTTAACTGTAGACACTGTTAACTGTAGACACTGTTAACTGTAGACACTGTTAACTGAAGACACTGTTGACTGTAGACACTGTTAACTGTAGACACTGTTAACTGTAGACACTGTTAACTGTAGACACTGTTAACTGTAGACACTGTTGACTGTAGACACTGTTGACTGTAGACACTGTTAACTGTAGACACTGTTAACTGTAGACACTGTTGACTGTAGACACTGTTGACTGTAGACACTGTTAACTGTAGACACTGTTGACTGTAGACACTGTTAACTGTAGACACTGTTAACTGTAGACACTGTTAACTGTAGACCCTGTTAACTGTAGACCCTGTTAACTGTAGACACTGTTGACTGTAGACACTGTTAACTGTAGACACTGTTAACTGTAGACACTGTTAACTGTAGACACTGTTAACTGTAGACACTGTTGACTGTAGACACTGTTAACTGTAGACACTGTTAACTGTAGACACTGTTAACTGTAGACACTGTTAACTGTAGACACTGTTAACTGTAGACACTGTTAACTGTAGACCCTGTTAACTGTAGACACTGTTAACGGTAGACACTGTTAACTGTAGACACTGTTAACTGTAGACACTGTTAACTGTAGACACTGTTAACTGTAGACACTGTTAACTGTAGACCCTGTTAACTGTAGACACTGTTAACTGTAGACACTGTTAACTGTAGACACTGTTAACTGTAGACACTGTTAACTGTAGACACTGTTAACTGTAGACACTGTTGACTGTAGACACTGTTGACTGTAGACACTGTTGACTGTAGACACTGTTAACTGTAGACACTGTTAACTGTAGACCCTGTTAACTGTAGACACTGTTAACGGTAGACACTGTTAACTGTAGACACTGTTAACTGTAGACACTGTTAACTGTAGACACTGTTGACTGTAGACACTGTTAACTGTAGACACTGTTAACTGTAGACACTGTTAACTGTAGACACTGTTGACTGTAGACACTGTTGACTGTAGACACTGTTGACTGTAGACACTGTTGACTGTAGACACTGTTGACTGTAGACACTGTTAACTGTAGACACTGTTGACTGTAGACACTGTTGACTGTAGACACTGTTGACTGTAGACAGTGTTAACTGTAGACACTGTTAACTGTAGACACTGTTGACTGTAGACACTGTTGACTGTAGACACTGTTAACTGTAGACACTGTTAACTGTAGACACTGTTAACTGTAGACACTGTTGACTGTAGACACTGTTAACTGTAGACACTGTTAACTGTAGACACTGTTAACTGTAGACACTGTTAACTGTAGACACTGTTAACTGTAGACACTGTTAACGGTAGACACTGTTAACTGTAGACACTGTTAACTGTAGACACTGTTAACTGTAGACACTGTTAACTGTAGACACTGTTAACTGTAGACACTGTTAACTGTAGACACTGTTGACTGTAGACACTGTTAACTGTAGACACTGTTAACTGTAGACACTGTTAACTGTAGACCCTGTTAACTGTAGACACTGTTAACTGTAGACACTGTTAACGGTAGACACTGTTAACTGTAGACACTGTTAACTGTAGACACTGTTAACTGTAGACACTGTTGACTGTAGACACTGTTAACTGTAGACACTGTTAACTGTAGACACTGTTAACTGTAGACACTGTTAACTGTAGACACTGTTAACGGTAGACACTGTTAACTGTAGACACTGTTAACTGTAGACACTGTTAACTGTAGACACTGTTAACTGTAGACACTGTTAACTGTAGACACTGTTAACTGTAGACACTGTTAACTGTAGACACTGTTAACTGTAGACACTGTTAACTGTAGACACTGTTAACTGTAGACACTGTTAACTGTAGACACTGTTAACTGTAGACACTGTTGACTGTAGACACTGTTGACTGTAGACACTGTTGACTGTAGACACTGTTAACTGTAGACACTGTTAACTGTAGACACTGTTAACTGTAGACACTGTTAACTGTAGACACTGTTAACTGTAGACACTGTTAACTGTAGACACTGTTGACTGTAGACACTGTTGACTGTAGACACTGTTGACTGTAGACACTGTTAACTGTAGACACTGTTGACTGTAGACACTGTTAACTGTAGACACTGTTAACTGTAGACACTGTTAACTGTAGACACTGTTGACTGTAGACACTGTTGACTGTAGACACTGTTGACTGTAGACACTGTTAACTGTAGACACTGTTGACTGTAGACACTGTTAACTGTAGACACTGTTAACGGTAGACACTGTTAACTGTAGACACTGTTAACTGTAGACACTGTTAACTGTAGACCCTGTTAACTGTAGACACTGTTAACTGTAGACCCTGTTAACTGTAGACACTGTTAACTGTAGACCCTGTTAACTGTAGACCCTGTTAACTGTAGACACTGTTAACTGTAGACACTGTTAACTGTAGACACTGTTGACTGTAGACACTGTTAACTGTAGACCCTGTTGACTGTAGACACTGTTAACGGTAGACACTGTTAACTGTAGACACTGTTAACTGTAGACACTGTTAACTGTAGACACTGTTAACTGTAGACACTGTTAACTGTAGACACTGTTAACTGTAGACACTGTTAACTGTAGACACTGTTAACTGAAGACACTGTTAACTGAAGACACTGTTGACTGTAGACCCTGTTGACTGTAGACACTGTTGACTGTAGACACTGTTGACTGTAGACACTGTTAACTGTAGACACTGTTAACTGTAGACACTGTTAACTGTAGACCCTGTTAACTGTAGACACTGTTAACTGTAGACACTGTTAACTGAAGACACTGTTAACTGAAGACACTGTTGACTGTAGACCCTGTTGACTGTAGACACTGTTGACTGTAGACCCTGTTGACTGTAGACACTGTTGACTGTAGACACTGTTAACTGTAGACACTGTTAACTGTAGACCCTGTTAACTGTAGACACTGTTAACTGTAGACACTGTTAACTGTAGACACTGTTAACTGTAGACACTGTTAACTGTAGACACTGTTAACTGTAGACACTGTTAACTGTAGACACTGTTAACTGTAGACACTGTTAACTGAAGACACTGTTAACTGAAGACACTGTTAACTGAAGACACTGTTAACTGAAGACACTGTTGTAGACTTGGAGATGTCCACTCTGATACTAGATGGTGGAGTTGGTCGTGGTGATCCTCCATCCTCTCTAAGTCTCTCTCCGACACACACACACACACACACACACACACACTTTAGTAGTTTGGTCCAGATCTGATTTAGAACCCACATTTGGGGTGAATTTATTTGCATGGGATGTGACGTACCGTGAGGACATTTGCTCTCAGAATTGTTTCGAGTTCCCCTGCAGAACAAGTTCTCACGGAAATGTTTACGAGTAAAAACACATGACGTGAACCTGTGATCCGCGGTCGTGCTTCGGAGAGCGACGGACAGACCGTGTCTGGTCCAGAATCATCTGACTGCCATGGTCCCGGTCTGCAGTGTCCACCAGTGTGACCAGGATGTCTCCTGTTAGTTTGAGTTCAGATGTTACTTCCGAACTGTGTGCTGAGGGACTGTGGTGCTATGTTCAGCAGAGGGTTCTGGCTACACAAACGTGGTTCAAAGCTAATAGATTGTGTGTTGTCGGTAAATGTGTGTGTGAACTGCATGTGTTTGTCGTTGCATGTGTTTGTGTGTGTGTGTGTGTGAACTACATGTGTTTGTCTGTGCATGTGTGTGTGTGTGTGCAAGGCAAGGGAAAGCCCCTCACCCCATCCTTCCTGTCTGTGTGTTTTAACTTGGAGATAAAGCCATCTGCAGCAGTCTCCTGAGAGCCAGGGGCCCCCCAGTCCTTTTTGGCCCCCCTTTCGTTTTCTGCTCCTGTAGTAATACGTAGATTGCTCTGTCTTTCCGCTCTGTGGATTGCCAGTGTCGATAAGCAATTAGAGGCTGCATCATGTATAGGTGCTGTAACGAAGCTCAGCCGCGGGTAGTGGCTGTTCCACGTGAGCTTAAATGGTCTTAATGATATCCAACGCCCCTACATTTAGCAGGGTCAGATCCAATAGAGCTGTAGCTAACCGCTAAGTTTGAACCGGCGTGATTTACCCACGAATCTCTATCGCGCACGCCGTCTGCCAACTGCGTGTTTTAGCTTAATAATATCATGTCTCTCTATTACTAGGAATCCACTCAGCTATATTAGAATAGCTGCGTACGGACAACCGTCGTCTGGGTCACGCGGGTGATCCCTGTTCGAAGATGCGTGTGACGAGCGCATTATAATTTCAACCGCGCCGATATGACCGACTCGCAGGACCCACGCGTGGACCGGATGAAGACGTATTAGCTAAACGTCTCACTGCGCTGGAGCTCCGTAACTCACCACGATTGTGAGGTGGAGAGGCAGCCAATCCGGTTCGCCTTCGTGGGGAGGGAGAAATATGAAGGTGTGGAGGGTTGTGGGGGGCTGGGGCATTGTTTATGAGCTAAGTGAAGTGGACCATCACGAAAGGAGTCAAGCAAAGGCCAAGTTAGCGATGGAGAGAGCGATTAGGAGAGAGGGAGAGAGGGAGGAAACCAGAGCCACATTCCACCACGGGACTCGGACCCTCAGAGCGACTTGTAACAGAACACTCCCGCCGATCCCTCTGCCTCCGTAATGGAAAAACACAACGTCAGACCGGACCCGACTTCTCGTGTTCGCCGGGACCGTACCGTAAATGTAGGCGGCTTGCGGTTTGGACGTCAAGCCTTTCTAATCCCACGTTTATACATTCAACCCCAATCAATTTGTTTGACCCCCTCCCCCCCAATGTCCAGGGTCCAAACCACACACTCTGTGGACCACATTTCAAACAGCTATGCCAATCAGCTTGCTTTCCATGGCCACCAGGGTTCTTTCACACCCACGCAGGCGCGCACACGCACACATTCTGCTTGCTTATTCCCGTTCTCAAACGTAGGGTCCACTATTCCGCCTCCGTGAGCATGCTCACGATCAAATACCAATCAGAAACCGCAAGTACAATAGACGTCGGCGTACCTGTGAAAAACAGATAAAAGGTCCAATTGCATTAGCCGAGTCAGACCCCGCTAGCGATTACAGAGCTAATAGGCCGTAAATGAGTTCATCTGGTTTCATTTGGGGTTTATGGATGCAGGATCGTAACGTCTCCCTCAGACCGGGCGCCCACAACCCCACCCTGCTCACGGTTCCAGCACCCCCCACCCTCCACCCCCCCACATTACTGCCAGTCCTCAGCGGACCACCTGACTTCGCCGTCCGCGACCGGGGCTGCGTTGTGCTGACACGTCCTCAGGGCGCACCGGCACTTGGGACGCTGACGTACAGATTTGGGATCCGCGGATCCCCGTTCCACGTCACCGGAACGGACTCGGCGACGGCAGATTCGGACAGCGTTGTGGTCTGGTGTCGGGCGGTGGCCGTGTGTACAAGTACAGAAATCTAAATGAAACGGGTGTCACAACGACGGCTCACCGGTCGACGCCGTCCGTTAGACAAACATTTAACGCAATCATGCAACAATTGCCTTTATCTCTTGAAAATAAAAGAGCATTCATGTAATCACAGCAGGGTAGTAACTCTTTAACCTTCGTTCGGTTCAGGCTCAAATTTGACCGGTTCCACTCTAACAAATCCAGAACCGTTGGCAGCAGTCGCAGATCTCCAATCTCAGATCCCGGACAGTCCAATCGGGTTCTGCGTGTTTGCACAGCTTGCTGATGGACGTGTCTATTTTGACCTCGGCGCTGATTAAACTGCGGAAACCCAACTGGTTTAGAGTGTGGATGAATGCATCTTGTTCTATACATTTATTGCTAGCATGCCTTCATGAGAGGCATCCAGAAAGTAAACAAGAAATAAACGTGGTTCTCTGCTTCATAAGCTTCCGGCTCTATTGGTTATGTGACAGAGAGGCTACCTGAAGTTGTGGCAGAGAGCGACAAGCCTTTAAATAGTCCTTGAATTCCCTCAATATTACCTCGATATTATGATACACCTCTATTGATGGGACTGGATAAAGGCTAAACCTCAGCTGTTATGCGTTGTAACGCGATGCCCTCTACGACTAATGGGAACGGTTAAAGGGCAAAAAGCATGATGTGGTCCTGGAAATAGATTGTGAAAAAGCAAACTGTTAGGGTAACTGGGAGAGAGCTGAAAAATGCTAAATAAACCTGTGCCTAATCTAAATTCATGTGTTAATTACTGTTAGTGTTTTTCTATCTACTGATGCAGCACTCTGCAGGTCTTTGTCTTACACAATTTGAATTTTTATCTCATTATCTCAAACACAGATAGCAGGTACTCGCGCACACGCACACACACACACACACACAGGTACGAACGCACGCATGCACACACGCACACACACACACGCACGCACACATACACACACACACACACACACTCAAGTATGAACGCACACACACACAGGCACGCACACACACACACACAGGCACGCACACACACACACGCACACACACACACACACGCACGCACACACACACACACACACACACACACACACACACACACACACACTTACATACACACCCAAACTCATCCCTTGTCCTTGAGTGAGAGAAGGAGATAAATGAAGAGATGGAGTGCGTGACTGTGTGTGTGTGTGTGTGCGCGTGTGTGTGTGTGCGTGCCTGTGTGTGTGTGTGTGCGTGACTGTGTGTGTGTGTGTAGGTGCGTGCATGTGTGTGTGTGTGTGTGTATGTGTGTGTGTGTGTGTGTGTGTGCGTGTGTGTGTGTGCCTGTGTGTGTGTGTATGTGTGTGTGTGTGTGTGTGTGCGTGCCTGTGTGTGTGTGTGCGTGCCTGTGTGTGTGTGTGTGTGTGTGCGTGCCTGTGTGTGTGTGTGCGTTCATACCTGAGTGTGTGTGTGTGTGTGTGTGTGTGTGCGTTCGTGCGTGCACGTGTCTGACTGTGCGTCTGCTCATCCTTTCACCCCCCAGTGCTCTAATTAAGCACATACCTTTGTTATATAAACAAGCGGTAGGTAGATATCTGGTTTAACATATTCATGTGGTGAAGAGTGAAGTGAGCTGCTGAGAGGGAGACTTCTATATTCCAGTGGGTGAGCTCTCGCGGTGTCACAGGTCTAACGCACGAGAGGGAGTTATTGGTTTGGAGAGGCAGCTCATTTTCCACAGAAGACTCAACTATCACCCCTTCTACACAATAATGAACATTCGCTCGGCTCTATTTCTGGATGCTCCGGTCCTAGCACATCGCCGGCGACTGTTATACGTTTTAATAGATCGCTAAATTCATCCGTTTTCGGAGCGCGAGACGTTTAGGAGGTTGGGGAAGTGGTTAAGAGACGGTTCGTCCGATTGGTCTAACCGCTAATGGCGGCTAATATTGTTTGAGGGAACTTGACTTCTGAAAGCTCTGCAACCAGCTCGGCAACCACAGTGTTTTAGCCCGACACAGACCCCATCATCGTGTCCATATCATGCAGTCCCTGTCACGATCGGTCCAAGGTGTAGTGTGGTAAGCCATGTGCAAAGCCGTAAATCCGTTAAATAAGGTTTATTCGTGACACAAACACAAAACAAACCGACAACGGCGAAAAACACGAACTTGGTTGATGAAAGTAAAATGCGCATGTAGAGACTTAAACGAACACCTCCAAACGACAACTAATCGTGAAACAAACACTCACCTCTAAACTAACAATGTGACATGGAAACAATGAAGCGCAACGAGTGACATCTAGCAATCCCCTTTATAGCCCAGTGATTACAAATCCCCAACAGCTGTAACCAACACAAACCAGTAAAGGGTGCACCCGAAACCAGACAGTGCAGTACACTTACTCACCACTCGTGACAGTCCCCTAATTCTGAGATAGCTAACCAGCGCCAAAATGCTGTATTATAGCTATTATAAATAATTATTTAATTACTTTTATAACAATTCAATTTACGAAAATACATTTCGTGCAAGTTAACAGGAGTACAAAGACAGGGTCATGTTCACGTCGTGCAGCTTTGGCCTTCGAGTGATGTCCACGGCTGGCAGAACCGGGGACACCGAATGCACTTATTATTCTGATTCTGACAAAAAGAACCAGTCAGACAAACGATCACGAGGGGACAATCTTTCAGAGTGGCGCATTCATCTCGGCTGTCATCGTCCCAGCGTGAGGCGAATGTGGCCCCTGCGTTTACAGTAAACCATCTAGAATGACGCCACTTAACAATGTCAAACGCCTGCTACCATTTGGCTTTGGTCTCCACAAAGTAGCTGGTACAGCAAAAGACGATATCGGCCAGGAACGGCAGAGATCTATAAAAGCAATCAACGACTGAGGGGGCCCCAATTTTCTCCAAAGAGCTCCCCCGGGCAGGTGGGGTGTACAATAGGGGGCATCAATACCTCCGTTTGGGGGATATAGGTGGGGCGGAAACGGCGGGACACAGAGTACAAGTGGGTCACCTCTCCAGACAATAAATGGGCCCCGATCGTTTGCATCAATTCAATCCAGTGGGAGACGGAGGACAGGTTGCGGTTGGAAAACCATTAAGTACAATCTGGAATAAAAGGCAGTTGCAGGTTGAAGACGAGGGTGTGAATGTTTAAAGCCGAGGAAGAGATGAGGACACAGTGTGTTATAGGTGTTTTCAATTACAGAGCAAATTCTGAGCAATTTTCCTCTCGTTCTCCTCGGCCCCCCGCTGTGTGAGAGGGAGACGGGAGGCTCACTCAAAGAGGTGGGAAGATCGGAACCGGTTGTGCAGTTGTTTCTGGGCGGCGCGGGGTTGGGAGAGCGGGGAAAAGTAAGGGTCGTTTTTTCATCCTGTTGTTTTGTTTTACCTTTCTCAGAAGTAAGTTGTCGATGAGAAACTTCCGGAACGCCATGCCTTGCTTTACAGGTAACAGACAAGTTGAATCAAATAGAGATCTGATAGAGCAAAAACATTTTGTGTTTCTGGTTTCTCCATCAAACGTGGCATGTAGACTTCAATTGAGGAACCTTCAATCTAAAGCCTCCAAGTTTCAGGCTCTTTGTTCATTTTCACCAAAGATCAAGACTCTTGTACTCCGGTTCCTTTGTTCTTATTTCCCGTTCCTATCTCGTCAGTGGGGCTCTGTGCGCTGAATGACAGGATGAGTTGTGGAGATACTATTTGTGTTGTCTTTGTTCGTGGTTTTTCTTCATTGTGCTACTACCATGGCTTCCGGGTTGTTTGATGTTCTCACGTTGACAATGACAATCATGTGAAACTCCAAATCCTTTTGGGTTCCAGTGAGAGCATCAAACAATGTTCCTGGACTAACGATTTGCAGTGAAATGATAGTATTTCACATCCAGGAATCAGACCAAATGTGTGGTGGAGGTGTGAGGTGTGACGTTTGGGGGTGCAGGGGTCACACCAATACACACGCACACACACACACACTGTTTTTGGAAAAACATTTGTTTTGAAACAAACAGACTATAAAGGTGACAGGCTATAGTTTTTGCGGCATATTCATCTTTTAATCACATTTCGATCTGCCTTGAATGTACAAAGAAAACAATTTACGGAGGGCACTGTTTGTATCAACGTGTGCTGTTTTAAAAAGGTCAATCTGATTACAGTTTTTTACTACTGTTTACACACATTTTTAAAACTATGTCTCATTTTTTCAAAACTCTACACACAATTCCCAAAACTGCACACAAGTGCAGCATTTTGATTGGTTGTGTTTGGAAAAGGAAAGCAAGTCACGTTCTGTTAGATTGTTGTGTTTTAGGTAGAGAATTGTGTGTAGTGTTTTGAAAAAAGTGTTTTATGCAATTGACAATTGAGGCTGAGAAATAGCTTATGGTTTGGGAGATTTTGTGTGTAGTTTTGCACTTTGAGTGAGAGGTTTCAAAAATTGTGTGACAATTGTGTGACATGAAAAGATTATGTGTGTAAGCAGTTGGAACAAACTGTAAGTGAAAATACCCTTAGAAAAGCCGCCGTTCTTTATTGTAACGCAAAATAAATCTGAATCATTTCACTGCCAATGTGCTGGAGTACAGACCCAAAATGACAACACCTATTATCTACAGATACTTATAGACGGCACTGGATCTTCAGTAAGCACTGTGGAACTACCATACAACCCATCAATAGTTAATGTATGTTGTGTGTATTTATGTGTGTGTGTGCTAGGTAGTTCTAAATCAGTTCTAAAGACAATGGTCAAATACTAAAACGTGTATATTGTCATCCAGCTTGTCAAATGAAACCGTCAAGAGTTTAGTTGGTTTCATTTGGTCTTACTTGTTACTTCCCTTTGCTGTGAATGAATCTACTTCAAAGGACTCCTACAGCCTACAGTAAAACTACACAGGAAGTTCTCCCCTGCACATGTTGCCACACGAACATATGAGAGCCCTAATAGCAGGTACAATCTTCGATGTCACTTCCCCTGGACAAACACTTCCCTGTGACGACGGGGATAACGACTAAAACATCAGAGCGCTGTACGATTTCACGATATCGATGTCTTTTATTTGTGTTCCAGCTGGTCGCTGCGGCTCGATTAATTGTTTTGAAGAAACACGTTATTTTTGTTGTTTTTCCGTCTCACATTCATGTTCCATCATTTTGTGGGGGAGGATAAAGGAAATTGTGCTAGCACCAGATGGGATAACACAGAGTTCCTCGCAGTACCACTTAAGCATGTCTTTGTCCTTGCATACAAATCAATGGAGTGAACTGGAGTAAATGTAATTTCTGGTGCATTAGATTTGTACCCAAGTGCTCCCTTAGATTAAAATATAAATAGTCGATAGTAGACACTCAGACATGAATGTGTCAATATGAGTGTGGTAACAATATACAGTCCTAAAAATAACAATAGCTTCCTGTTATTTATTGAAATATGGGTTTTATAAACCAAATGTGATTAATTGATTGAATATGTATAGTTTTAAGAAAACTATAAAAACGATACTTAAAGTCAAATACGATGCGTTACAGAAAATGAGGATGGTTGAAACAGTATCCTGGTCTTTGTTTTTCGATTTTCAATCATAAACATACAGTATTACAAATACTTCATTATCATATCAAAATCTGACTGCAACTCACAAGCAGAAAAAGGAAATTCAGTTTTGTGACACACTACTGCCCTCTAGTGAAAGTCTTAGTTTCTGCATGTGACCAACTCCCTTGCCATCCCATTCAAATCATTTAAGGTGGAGAGAGTGAATAACAACAATGGTTAACATAAGAACATACATTAATCCTTAACATTTTGCTTCTCAAAAGAATTGCTTATATTTCCTTATTGATTATTTGTTTCTTGTAAGCCAAACTTAGGTTGCGTACACGTTCTACATGTCCTGCTGTTTTCACTCATCTCATTACTCACTGATACATCTCTGCAGCAATGGTGCGTTCATTTGGGTATGAATGTGAATATAATAAAGATTCCCATATCTTTTTTATTTATGTACTATCATTACTATATTGTAAATTGATTTTCTTTTTAAACAAAACAGATTTCAGAAATATTTCTAATGATTTAATCAGTGACATTTTTCAATGAGTGAGGAGGCATTTTCCTCTTCAAAGTTAGATCAATGTTATCTATCATTTTTTAACTTTCTATTGACATTTTTGAAATAAGTTAACTTTTGTGTTTTATTCAGTAATATGGTTGCCAACTTCACCATTAGACACTGCTATTGGTAAACAACATTATAATTAAAAGTTGCTTCTTAATAAGTAAATTCTTTGTGTATTATGGAATAGCTATTATTATTATTAGTTTTTTTTTTATATAATCAATTTTCTGGGATCTAGGTATTGGACTTAATAAAAAATCTGAGAAGTATCCAATATTAATAACAAAAAGTTTCATTTTAACAATGTCAAAACAGGATTTCACTTGAACAGAAATTGAGTGAACTCTTGCGTGAGTTTTAGAAAACAGGAAATGAGTAAGAGAATTGGGTCACCCTAAAAGGATGGCATGTCGCCCACCTTTAAATCTACCAGCTTACAAACAACCAGAAAATGACTGTCTAAGTGTAAAAAATGTAATAAATATGTTCAATGCATTTTGCCAGGATTTTGTAATCACTACGATGAATTAGGCCTCAAGTTTCAAATGGACTACCCTATCTTAGAACGACTGAAATCACACCCTTTTGCTGTGCATCTGCTACAATTTCATTTTACAAGAGTAGCTAGGTAATAAGTTCCTTTTCTTTAATTATTTTATTGACACCATCCTATAGGTTTCCAATAGGTTTCTCTACATTATGTCTCGTGTCACTTTTATAGTGAAGATGATAACAAACGTTGTGCATTTTTCCATCCAGTTGAATTAAATAATATGCATTGTAATTTATCTTAGTTTTTTTGTTTCATTCTAATGTCTGCGCCTCATTTGTATAGTTTTAATTCGTTTCCACCTGCACTGTGTGGTCCACCCCGTAAAGCTCACTGCATACCATTTGTATGGGCAACATTATGATCTGTGTGTGTGTGTTCCAGATGATCACAAATCTCTGAATTAGAATTTCGCAAACAATGAAACATCAACAACAAGACATTTCTCATGACAAGCTTCCAGAAAACCTATTTCCAGGACTAAAACGGAATATACATCTACACCCGTCTGCAAAGTAGGACAACATCACAGTGGGATTTTTGTTTTGATGAAGTCAGAATCTCAAAATAAACGTGGAAACAGCCTTCTAACTGACTCCAGAAAGTCTCTGTGACATTTCAAAAATATCAATTGTTTCATCTCTGTTGGCCGGCCTCCTCGCTGTCTATCTTTACTGGTCTAGATCTTTTAATCGTTTAACATTTAAAAATGTTCCAGTTAACCGTTTCTACCCAAAGCCACATCCACACCCTGTGGGCTATTTTTAACTCTGCTGGTGTTGGAATGGGGATGTGTGTTGCAGTGCTGGTGATTGTGCATATGAGGTCAGTATCAGTTTCCAACATGGCCTCTATATTTAGCCGGGGTGAAGCTGTGCAACTAGCCGACATGCTTCTGACTCACTCTTACTGGACTACAGACTGTTTTAGGTCCGCTGTTCTCCCTCACCTGCTCCTCAGTTTCCTATGTGTGTGTCTGTCTTTGTGTGTGTGTGTTTTGGTACCACTGTTTTGGTGGAAAGGAAGGGGTGAGTTGTAAATACTGGCGTGGTTGATTGTTTCTTTGGTTTTATTGGACATCTAAAGTTATGGCACTCAAATATTTTTATGTAACATACAGTCTAACAAATAAATCATACAAATAATTAATAGATCATTGGACAGATTTAGCTAACATTAAATAAATCTTTCAGAACAATTCAGAGATTATTTATGAAATAAAAGTACATTCTGCTAATGGTTTTTAACGCAAGTGTAGTTCAGCTTTGTTACTTCAGAAGTTTATGGTTTCTTTGTGATTTCAGGCGAGGGGTTGACATTCCTGAGGACGGCTGATGGCAACTTGTCTGTTTACCTGTGAACAGCCCGACGCTCTAATGGTACTCACAGCTTTGTGATTTGCAACCGGGAACCCAGTCAACGGAAGCGATGGATCAATCCCAGGGTCTGGAAAGCAGAGGTGGCATAAACAGCCCTGACCCCCTGGTACGAGAGGCCTATCTGATGCTCCATGACTATATCAACTACGTGACTGTGGGCCCTGGTGGTCATATTGGCCCACCTCCAACTGCCAGCGCCGCAGCTTTGCGCCATGCTGGGGATGAGCTGCTAACCAGGTTCCCCATCTTTTTCATGCGCTGGCCACGCGTTTTCCAGGACGTTACAGAGTTCTCAGCCTGCCCCATGCTCACTGCCATCTTGGACGAGCACTTTGCACCAACCACCAGCGGGGGGCGCCAGCGAGACCTGGCCTGGAGTGCAGTCCTGTCCGTGTTTGTGCTGGCCGGCCAGATGGCCCTACACTGCCGAGAGAAGGGCTTGGAGAGAATCCTGCCCCAGCTTAAGGAGTGTGTGGGGGGTTACGTGGAGAGGGTCATCTGTCCAGAGATTAGGGAAAAGGGTGGATGGGTAAGTGTACTGATTAGGGTTTTTCCACAGCTAGTAGGGTGTGAGACTAGGTTATAGTTTGACATTTGCCTGTGTTGTACATTGAATGTTTAACTCCTAGGATCTAATGGTGTTTTGTGCTGCTGGCAGACTGGCTTTGTGTCCCGTTTCGGGGAGAAGCAGGACTTGGAGAGCCAGGTGAAAAAGGTGTGTTGCTGGACTCTCTTGCTATTAATCACCAGTATCCTATCCTACGTTCTGTGGAAACGAAGAACTACTTAAATATTCCCCGCATAAATAAAATACATTTCCAAGGCATCTCATCTGAATCTACTTTTCACTATTGCATATTGTAATTTATATAGAAGCACTTAAATTATTTACTAGAGGTAGAAAGCCTCCATTAGTTCTAGTCAGATGTTGCTGAACTAAGATTTTATTGGACTTTTAAGATATTAGGTATTAGAAGACTTGGTTCTAGAGGTGAAGTATACTAATTAAGGCACAACATTCAATAGGCCCATAGATCTCTGGTCAGCTTGCTGACAATATAATATTTTTTTTAAGACAAGGAAATCCCACAACAGCCCCAGAGAATTAGCACATGACTACTTAAGAACAGAATTTACATTGAAGAAAACATCTAGGAATACGACTGAATGTTTCATTGAGACCTGCAAAAAACACTACACTAAAAAATAAAGTGTTACTTCACTGAACCAAAAAACGCTACTTAGATCAAGGACTGGTTGCCTGAAAACTGATTTTTACGTAGCGTTTATTGAATTACAACCATATTGAAATCAAGGAATGAAGCACTTTAAACAAAAGATTTTATTAACAGGTTTCTGTACAGACAAAAAACAGGAATAGTGAAGGTGAGAAAAACAAAAAGGACAGATCATGGAACACTGGAAAGGTCGACACTGACACGTCAGTGAATTACAGCTTGGAAAGCACGACACATTTAAGCAAGCTCCTCTTCTCCTTCCTCTTCAAACTCGCCCTCTTCCTCAGCGGTGGCGTCCTGGTACTGTTGGTACTCGGACACCAGGTCGTTCATGTTGCTCTCGGCCTCTGTGAACTCCATCTCATCCATACCCTCGCCTGTGTACCAATGGAGGAAGGCCTTACGCCGGAACATGGCGGTGAACTGCTCGGAGATGCGCTTGAACAGCTCCTGGATGGCCGTGCTGTTGCCGATGAAGGTGGCGGCCATCTTGAGACCGCGTGGTGGAATGTCACAGACTGCGGTCTTCACGTTGTTGGGGATCCATTCCACGAAGTAGCTGCTGTTCTTGTTCTGCACGTTCAGCATCTGCTCGTCCACCTCCTTCATGGACATGCGCCCGCGGAAGATGGCGGCCACGGTGAGGTAGCGACCATGTCTGGGGTCGCAGGCGGCCATCATGTTCTTGGCGTCAAACATCTGCTGGGTGAGCTCGGGCACAGTGAGGGAGCGGTACTGCTGGCTCCCCCTGCTGGTGAGGGGCGCAAAGCCGGGCATGAAGAAGTGGAGACGGGGGAATGGCACCATGTTGACCGCCAGTTTACGGAGGTCGGCGTTCAGCTGTCCGGGGAATCGCAGGCAGGTGGTGACCCCGCTCATGGTGGCCGACACCAGGTGGTTGAGGTCGCCGTAGGATGGGGTTGTGAGTTTGAGCGTGCGGAAGCAGATGTCGTAGAGGGCCTCGTTGTCGATGCAGAAGGTCTCGTCTGTGTTCTCTACTAGCTGGTGGACTGAGAGGGTGGCGTTGTATGGCTCCACCACAGTGTCTGATACTTTCGGAGAGGGCACCACGCTAAATGTGTTCATGATGCGGTCGGGGTACTCTTCACGGATCTTGCTAATGAGTAGAGTGCCCATGCCGGAACCAGTGCCTCCTCCCAGGGAGTGGGTCAGCTGGAAGCCCTGCAGGCAGTCACAGCTCTCAGCTTCCTTTCTCACAACATCCAGGACTGAGTCCACCAGCTCAGCACCCTCTGTGTAGTGGCCCTTGGCCCAGTTGTTTCCAGCACCACTCTGGCCTGCAAAACACAATGCACAACACAGTATTTTAATCGGGATAATATTAATACTATGATAATATTTGTAGAGTGAGCGATAAAGCAAAGGGGCCTACCGAAAACAAAGTTGTCTGGTCTAAAGATTTGGCCGAAGGGTCCGGATCTCACAGAGTCCATGGTCCCTGGCTCCAAGTCAACCAGTACCGCACGGGGCACATATTTACCACCTACAGTATGCAACAGGGGCAGAGGCAAAGTCAGAACCACACATGAAACAAGACGTGTTTAAGAGACTTATTCAGTTTAGTTTCTACTTTAACACACGTGACTTACCCGATGCTTCGTTGTAGTAGACATTGATCCTGTCGAGCTGAAGGTCACTGTCTCCGTGGTATGTGCCAGTTGGGTCAATGCCATGCTCGTCACTGATCACCTCCCAAAACTGAACAAGCACAATTCACATAAATTAGGATATCGCGCCATTTATAAAATGTGTTAATAAAATGTATGACAACAATATACACAACACCCAGAATCTGTTACTACAGATTTAATATTCTTCAATCACAAGATTTGAAATACATGTTATTACGATCACTGAGATTCGTATATAAAAATATATATAAGCGCCGGAAATGAACATCTTCCCCAGTACGAATCCCCGCGCGCGGCATGACCTCCGATTGGCCGATTCCCATCAGCTAGGGTTTTGAAATGTGAAATGACGTCACAGCCAGTAGTACCGCCTACATCCGCCAGTAAACCGGGGCGCGGCGCGCGCTCAAAGAATACAAAGTAGTGTAGTAGGCCACAATATGGGATGACCAAATGTTCTTATGGATTTATTTTTAGAAAAATAACCCATTTACTAAAAAAAACGAGTCCTATTAAAGGCAAAATATATATTTTTTTAATGTCATTTTTTTGCTTACTTTGCATATTGGCCCACTTCCCCTTTTGCGCATTGCAGCAGCTTAAATCGAGTAGCAATCATGGAAATATATATAGGCCTACACACATTTCAAGCTATAATAAATGTTTGGCTATTTCGTAAAACACATTCGATCTAATTGCCATTGTTTTACTCGCCGGTACATTTCAAACAAAGACACCATACACTGTTCACATAAAGATGGCATACACAATCGGGCTATTACAAAAGACCAACGCCCTGCTTTTAATCATTCTCTGACCATAACTGAAACATGAACTCTATTTAAGTATTTACATTATTAGTAACTGCCATTAACATGTCTTTGGGCGTGGTTAACTCGACACGCATACAAAGAAACGGCAATAAAAAACAGGAATATTTAGCGAACGTATTGAATAAAAACATATAAAATGTACAAAAATTACAAACCTTAGCTCCAATCTGGTTTCCACACTGTCCAGCCTGAAGGTGCACGATTTCCCTCATTTTTACTTTCGAGATAGACCAACGCCTCACAAACAGTAAACCAATGCCTTACTTGCCGAGAGTGCGCGAAGAGAATGGACTCACCGCTATATAAGAGGGATTTTAATCCCGCCTCCTATATGCAACGTCATCTAATTTTCAATATCTATTGGCTAATGCTTCTCATGGCCCAGTAAACGACATGTTTTTAGACCAATCAAATATACACTCAATGCTTTCCATTGGCCTGCGGGTCTAGCGATCAAATTGAAAGCGTACGTTACGTTTGACTGTCTCACAATCTTGAAGATGTGTCCTAGTTTTACGCCGGCAACATCATTAAACCTTTTTAACAAATTATTTTGAAGGGTTTGATGTAATATCCTCACATATTTCATTTGTCGGAAATGCAACTGCGTTTTATTTTAATAACACATAAACCGTTTACGCATAAGACGATAAAATATACAACAGTCTTTTTTTAAGTCCACGTGGCTCATTGTTACTTTACAATTATATCGGCTTTGTGGGGGTAACAACGATATCGGGTCCCGTTTTGATCTACATTTTGTTCAAATAAATGTATACTATCCAACATTACTTTTATTTTTTACTTAAAACAATTGGAGATAATGTCATCAAGAATAGTTATTTTTCCTACCGTAGACAGTCAATACATGCCCACGTTTCAACCTGTTTGATCAGATGGAAATGGACGATTATTTAGGTTATAGCTCCCTAGACTAATTTAAGTGCCAAATTCTCAGTGTTGTTGTTACATATGTCTGATAATGGGCGACTCCCTTTTGCGCATTGTGAAACATGGCGGCCTGGTTTGAGTCAGGTGGTGCGCCAGACAGATGGTTGGTTGGCTGCTCCTTTTCGCGTTAGATGGGCTGCTGTGAAATAATCAATATCTGATCATGCATAGTGTCAATGTATTACAATTGGCCTTGGTATGGATTGTTGAGCTCAAGCTGGTGATCGACAAAACAGCCCATTACAATTTTAGGTGCCACAGTAATTGTCTTTGTAATTGTGTTTGCATAGTCTCTGTAATATTAATTAACACATATTCGGCTCAATGAAACTGCCCATTTTTATTGCACCGATAGCCCAACCCCCATTATAGAAGGATGTTGGGCTATTGATCTCAACACCCCGAAGACAGACCCAGACTACGAGGAACAGAACTGAAAAAGGTGCAGCAGCAGAACAGACAGGGAGACAAAAAGAGGCAGGGAAACAGAGGTGCATGGCTGCTTTAAACAGAATCAGTGCTGGAATGAGAGCATTGGGGCTTATTAATAGTTAATCTGTGTGCCATGAGGAGAATGTATCCGTAAGCCTACGCTCACCTACTGCATGGCCACAGTACAGTTACAATTCACTAACAGCATGTTAGAGGAAAGAACAAAGACACGGTTTCCCAGTCAGAAAATATGTATTTTGAGCATACTTTGTAAAGGGGCTATTCCTTGCAGATTATCAACGACCACACAGCTGCTAATGTGCATTTTTTCTGAATATAAATCTAAAAGAGGAGCCAAAGCTGAATCAACAGCGATATTCAAACAAAGGGCCTAGTTTAAAACTCACGACAGCACAGTTCATTCTCACTGTGTAGGCTACATTTACAGAGACATTGCTGCTTCGCTCACTCTATAACTGGGTCGTGATACAGGGGAATTTCAGTTTGACACAGCAAACATTGACAGTCCCTGTAGTGTCCCAGCAAGTAAACTTCAGCAAGCTTCTCAACAGGTGGGTTGTGCCCTACGGCCGGCAGAGGGGAGGCCGGCAGAGGAGAAGCCAGCAGAGGAGAGGCCGGTTGAGGAGATGCCAGCAGAGGAGAGGCCCCCAAAAAGGGCTGCCCTTTTGACTCTTCATGGAAACATGGATTTGGGGATTATGTGTGTATTTAAGTCACTGGATCTGGGTGTACAGTGGTGGTTATTGTTTCTAAGTAACGTGCACTCACTTTTGTTGCCAGCGGTTTAGACATTAATGGCTGTGTGTTGAGTTATTTTGAGGGACAGCGAATGTACACTGTTATACAAACTGTACACTCACTACTTTTCATTGTAGCAAAGTGTATTTTCTTCAGTATTGTCACATGAAATTATATAATCAAATATTCACAAAATGTGAGGGGTGTACTAATTTTTGTGAGATACTGTATATACAGTTGTGTAAAAGAAGGTCAATGTCCCGGTAGAAGTATCAAATTGGGCAAAAGAGCAATATTTAGTTATGTATACAGTTGTGCAAAAGAAGTGTTCAGTTTTAGTGCAAGATGTTTTTGGGAAGAAGCCGTTCTTGTGGCAGATGGTTTTGGCCCTGACTTGAGTGTATCTAAAAGAAAATAGAACAATAGGGATTGTATATACATACTCACAAACTAACAACACTTAATTTATTTTCCTCTTTAGAACGTTTTCTTAATATGGCTTGATGTAAGTGTCAGTGTTGTCTGTGACTTTGCGTTGGCATGACAAATCCCTAAGCTTTTGGTCTTATTGATCTTTGTTTAATGATTTGTTTCTTGTGAAATTGAATGATTTTAGGTTAGTCGGCTTGACTGGCAGAACCTTTGCAAATGCCAATATCTTTGGAAAGAAGCATTATTCACCCATGCGAGCCAGTGGTGTTAGCGACGTATGCACACAAACAGACACACACACATGAATGGATAAAGATCCAATGTTCCTATCTAGATTTCATAGTGGGGGACAATTATTAAAAGCACTAGGCAGACAAGGGCTTGGCCTTACTAACTATAGACAGCTTTAAGACAGGAATAGAGGAGTGAATTTTTCTTTTTATCCTAAAACCGTTTTATCCCACTGCAGTTGCTTCTGCTCTGGCGTCTTGTAAAATAAGACACGAAGTCGCAGCAGGGCTTTTTCTCTATCTATAACTTTAGATTTTACCTTACTGGTCGTACTGTTACCTTGTTATTTGCTTACAATAGCATGCAGTAAAACTGTCTGTCCATAGCTCTCCAGAACGTAGATGGGTCAATTCAGCCGTCTCAGCGTCTTGACCACCCCTGCAATAAACTACTGTCTCTTCTGTTCTGCCAGACAGTGTGCTGTGTAGTCCATGGCAACACATTTAGAACACTGTAATCAAGATCTAACAGCATCATTATATAAGATCAGAAGCAGCAGATACGCTTCCTCATACTCTTCCTTTGGAAAACACTGGAATTCTGTTGCCAAATCGACACAACAACATAATAAAGTAAATACAATAAACTAAAAATAACCTTAAAATCTTTCTTATTAACTTAACGGTTCTATTCTCAGTGTTGAGTGTGAGCCGGCCAGAGCTCACAATGTAGTGGCTCTTTCATGACAAAGAGACCATGACAATGCGAAAGAGGCTCCTTGGCAATATGCAAATGCTAGCTAAAAGACAATAGTGACTTTGTTGCAGTCGGCATATAACACTATTTTAGTGCTTTGTTCCGAGTTTTTTTTTTACAAATGAATATTGCACACCATCTGAAAATCTATCAAACACACATAGTATCCGCAGGACTGTATGCCTAGCTGCCACGCCCAGCCTTGCTTAGCTTCAAGAGCGGCTAGCATGTTGGAATAGGGAGACGACTACTTTCTACAAGAACAATTACGGGGCTAATGTTTGGGTAATATTCAGTACTTCCAGTGAGTATCGAATGTTTAACACGTTTCATCGGTGGATACCATAAATCAGAGGCGGTCTGTCCCGGCGTGGCCCTCACAGCATGTTTGTGGATTAGTGTGTGGAATTGGGGTGTGGTGAATAATACAGGGCAGGTGTCAGACACGGACAGCTGTGACCCCCGCTGATTATGTACAGTACAGGATGCCTGTCTGCTGAGGGAACCCCAGATATTGAACAATCATATCACGTTACTTTCCTCAGCGTTAACATTTACTCCTATTGTAAATTCCGAGGATAATATACAGTCGTTACAACACATGTTTATGTTTTATACCCACCTCTCAAATCTACCGACAAATCACCTCAAATCATCGCTAGCTGTGTATCGCCGTTTCTCTCCCTTATAAAGCCATAGGATCTGCCAGAGACTGGTCAAGCTTTGTCATCGTAAGTGAGTGGGGGTTGGTGCTGGTTCACTCGGGTGGGGGAGCAGACCAGACCAGGCTACAGGATGAATTATGGAACGTTGCCCAGATGCAGAAGGGAAATGCATCCTTCTTCCATTGATTTTCCAGTGCTCGGCCATGCATGCCGGCATTTAACTGTGCTTCCTCTCTGTCTCCGCGGCTGCCTCTTGGGATAACAGTCATTTAGGAGGCACAGCTGATGCCGACGCTACTAGACACTCGGCTACACACTATGCAGCAAACACACACACACCGACACACACACACCGACACACGCACACCGACACACACACACACACCGACACACACACACCGACACACGCACACCGACACACACACACCGACACACGCACACCGACACACACACACACACAGACACACACACACCGACACACACCGACACACACACCGACACACACCGACACACACAGACACACACTGACACCGACACACACCCGCGCACGCACACACACACACACACACACAGCTCGCCAGTGATGATGATTCATATGTAAAGAACAACCAGTCAGCTGTGGCACGGAGATCTAAAGTCCAGAACTCCACTGGGACCCGGATTAACACAGGCTATCGCATAACAAACAATATACTGTGTGGTGGCTGTGTGGTAAAATATCACTGGTCGTCGTGGCTGACTGACTGAGAGGGATGGTGATGCTGGCTAAGACGGAACGTAGCTCATGGGTGTGGTGGCAGTGGAACAAAATGGGACATGGGCTAGTATTGATTGAGGATGAGTCAGCACACTGGATCAATGTTTATGTATAGGTTATCGAGTGTGATGTAAGACTTCTGCATTACCAAATAAGGGATTTGATGTTAAAGTGGATGCTTTCTTTTACAGAGGCAAGGGGAATATACTTAGGTACAAAATATGTATTACAAATACTAACCCAATAGAGGGAATGTAGCAAAGATCACATGCATTTTTTTGTGAACTGTTCCTGATAATATTTACAGCTGTTAAGAGGACATGAAATAGTTGGTCATTAAATTATTTTACTAAGCTTGGTGTTTATTTCATATGCATGCTACATAAAAAAAACTGTCTTACAAAAGGTTAGTGAAGAACCCAAATCTGTGGACAGCATTCAAACCGGTCTCTCTTTAAAGGTCTGCCACTGTGGGTAGTCACTAAGCGGTCCATTGTATCCAAGTCCACGCCTCTTCCTTCTACTTGGCCCACGCCTCTTCCTTCTACTTGACCCGCCCTTTCCTGCTACTGGGCCTACGCCCAACCTGTTCAGAGAGCTTCTTTCCCATTCTCTACAGACGTCTACTGCCACCTTCTGGCTGCATTAAAAATGAAGGATTTTCTGAAAATAATGCTGCAACACACCTATTTGTTTTAATGTAACTGTGACAACTGTTTAGTTCCCTAATGCTGCCACCTGTTGGTTGACATTGTCAGCACACTGGCAATCTGGAATGCTTCACTAAATTTCAATCAACCCTAATGCATGGGGTTACCTGTGAATGCCAGTGGTGTCCTTTGGGTTTATCAATTTTTCTCTGTGTACTTGAACCAGTAAAGTATGCCATTTAACATTCCTCGTCTTTCATATGATTGACTAGTGTTTACGGTGTGACGAACAGAATCAGAAGTGACACTTCAACATTTATAACTCTAAGTAATCTGAAAGATAATTGCAGCATAATTCAGAAAGACAATAGGAGTATAATTGCAATGTTGTGTCTTTGTATCCAGGGCTGCTGTCGTTCTGTTCTTTGACCTCGCTGTGCCATTCATTGACAGCCTCCATCCCTAAAGCGTAGTCAGACAAAACAATATGAGGACCTCTGCATTCGTCTTGAAGTGCTTCTGAATACTACAGAAACCAAGCAAACCTAAGCCATAGTGTAACAAAAACCTTACACGATTAAACATTTGTCGTATATAACATATGCAAACCACACATCGTATTTGCATTCTGTTTATAGTTCCATAGTCAAATTATTTTAAAATGCTTCAAATGCCTGATTGTGTGTGAAAGGAAGTTGTGGCGCCCATAGCAATACGTCCACTAAATAATACATGTGTTAGTCTCAATGTATTGCCCCAGAACTCACCTGTATGTAGATGTTACAAACACATTTTCCTCATTGTCTCTGCGTTGAGCCTATGAAGGCACTTAACTCATTAACTTTGATTTGACTCATTTACTCATTAACACTAGATTTAAACTATCCTGTGTTTTTTCACTAAGCAATGTCCTCAAGATTGTCTGGTATATGACAATAAAAGATCACATGGCTTAAAGCTACTCTATGGTGACAAACCATGGAGTTCTTGAATTCAGCCCTTACTTTTGTATACTGGCAATATCAAATGTGCTTATATTTCATGCTCCTATAAACTAGTTACCATTGCAACTAGAGCAGTGTAATTGGATGTATCTTCTATATAAGGTATACAGTCTTATATACTAGTTCTTAAAAACAACTCCTCCAATTTTAATACTATAACAATGTTCCAACTCTTCAAACTCACGTGTTTAACAGTCACCCTAAAACAAAAATCCATAAATTCACCAATAATTAACTGGGCAGAAACTACAGCAACATTGCATAATGCCTTGCGCTGCTGACGTCATGTTTGGTAATCAAGTCATGGTCGGTTACCTTCTGGTTCTTACTGAATCTGAGAGTAAGGACCCACACGACTTAACATCTCAACCTCATCTGCAAAGCTTTCATTATGAATTATAAGGTAGGTGATATCAGAAATATTAATTTGACTTTTCAAAAAAATTGTTTGGATAAGTTATGCTTAACGCAAAAAAAGTCTGTGTCTTTACCAGTCCGGCTTATTGATCTCTTATACGAGAATGGAAGGACTAGAACTGTCAAAATATTGGCTTCAGGTTCAGCTTCTACTGGGACATATTGAAATGCCCTTGTTTTCCATTAAAACATTAAATAACATTAAAACATAGGAAATATCATTATTGACAAGGTGAAAATTTATGATTTTATATTTAAATAATTATTGTCTGTGTTATATTGCTCATCTGAATCTTTTTTTGTTGTTGGCCAATCTGAGATCTGTGCACCAAGCCTCCCACACCTCTTTCTATTCTGGTTGGGACCAGTTTGCACTGTTCAGTAAAGGTAGTAGTACACAGAAGTTCATTAGTTTAATGAGAATTTGATGCATTTCTTTCATTTATTAAAACACAAATAGACTGGTGAATATTAGAAGAAAAGTATTTGTTTGAGCCTGTAATTGACCCACAATTGCTCATGCCCCAGATACTTTACTAGTCTTACTCAGTTATTGTGCTTCTTAAATCAGCAGTTTTCAGCTGTGCTTACATAAAGGGTTTTCTAAAGATAATCAAACATACTGCAGCGGTATTAGTGCACTGATGGTTGTGGCTTAGACTACAGGCCCATCCTAGGACAACTACTGAAACATCAGTCCTTAGCTTGAAACCTCTTTTGAATCTGGATATTATTCAATAAAAGGGCACTTGTCTGTGTGTTTAGGAAGCAGTGTGCACCCTGAACACATTACAAACCAATGCGAGTGTGTTGGATCAGGTGCGGAAAGAGCGAAGTGAACTACCTAATGGACAGCTCCTGGCCCTTCATGGATTTCTCCATCGCACAGGCCTGACAGTGAGTGACCATTGGACAGACTAGCATGTAAACTGTCACCTCACCATCTACACACTCTGATAAATGCAGCAATTGAGTATTTTCTTTCTGGTCACTGTTGCTCTGTTGACAGACTCGCCTGGGCCTTTTTACTAATATAGTGGATATAAAAAGTCTGGAACCGGGGCTTAGTCGGGGTGGAGGGAATTATGAACACTTCCAAATATCAGGGAATTTTGGCACAAAACCTTCAGGCTTCGGTTAGAAAGCTTAAGATGATGATGAAGTTGACCTTTTAGCACGACAACGACCCAAAGCACACATCCAAATCCACAAAAGCATGGCTTCACCAGAAGAAGATAAACATTTTGTAAGGGCCCTGTCCGAGCCCAGACCTAAATCAAATTGAACATCTCTGGGGTGATCTGAAGAGGGCTGTGCACAGGAGCTGTCCTGGCAATCGGACAGATTTGGAGCGCTTTTGCAAAGAAGAGTGGTCAAGATGTGCCATACTAATAGACTCCTACCCCAACAGACTGAGTGCTATAATAAAATAAAAAGGTGCTTCAACAAAGTATTAGTTTAAGGGTGTGCATACTTATGCAACCACGTTTTTCTTTTTGTATTTTTCCCCCTCAAAGATTTCAGTTATTTTTTCAATTGAATTGTTCACAATATTGATCACATTAAAGGTGGAAAAAGTTCTGACATGATTTATCTTTGTCTTATTGTTTCACATCACAAAAACCTGTGTAGACTTTTCACATTCACTGTGGTTCTCTTACTGCTTTATGGTTTTATGTTTTTTAGGTGGAAGACCTGGACCACCTAAATGCGATCCATGTGACTGGAACCAAGGGAAAGGTAAACCTGGTCTTGTTTTAGATGACTTGTCTGAGAGTTCAATTTGACACGTTGAAATAGATTGAAATAGACTATTTTACTCTCTGTATTTTTAGGGATCCTCCTGTGCGTTTACAGAGAGAATTCTTAGGGGTTATGGCTTTCGCACAGGGTTTTACAGGTAACTGACCTAAATTGTTAGTCCTTAAGCACGTGACTTTGCCTTTGTTTGATCTTTCCTCACGTAATGATTAACCCGTGTTCTTGTAAATCTGAGAGCTACGAAAACCTCGTCTTGCATCTACAATGCTATGCATACGAGGCTCCTACACACCAAGTGTCCCCTACAGTCGGAGAAGTGATGACAACTGTGATCCTAATGAATTCATTCCTGACAGCTCTCCACACCTGGTACAGGTCAGAGAGAGAATACGTATCGACGGACAGCCAATTAGCGAAGAGCTCTTCACCAAATACTTTTGGCAGGTTTACACCCTGTTAGATGCTACACAGGTACAGTATGCAGGTATAGCAAAATAAAGCGTATCACTTCGTATCGTTTAAGAGCAAACAGTAACAAACCAGCTTGTCTCTCACCTTGCTTGTTTTTGCTGTGTGACTATGTTTGTCTTAAGGACTCACAAGGAGGCAGCATGCCGGCTTATTTCTGCTTCCTCACTTTGCTGGCCTTCCATGTGTTTCTACAGGAAAGGGTAACATTTGTATTCCCTTTCACGTGTACAGTTAGTATAGAAATAGCTTCGTAGCGAAGTCCATTGATATAAGTTGTATGCTGTTCTGAGCAGTTTCTACCTGTCTTTGACAGGTGGATTTAGCTATTGTTGAGGTCGGGATTGGAGGAGCCTACGACTGCACAAACATAATCAGGTAATTTCGCAGTGTATCATGACGGCTCTGTCATCACAGTCGTACGTTTCACCGATTGAGTCGGCGAATCTTTGTTCACTCCTCCTTTTTGGTGAACAGGAATCCGTGGGTTTGTGGGATCTCTTCCTTAGGACTCGATCACACAAGTATACTAGGAGATAGCGTCGAAGAGATAGCCTGGCAAAAAGCAGGCATATTTAAGGTTAGTGTAATGATTGTTGTAACGAACGTGGTCAACCCGTGTGTACCAGCGGCATTAATCTAAAGCCTGTCCTTAAGTTTAGTTTTTTCATTTAGCAGACGTACATTCAGTGCACACGTTTTGAGATGGCTAGATTGACCAAAAGTGCAACTCCATTGTAATAACACACTCCTGAATGAAGCTAAAAGAAGAAGAGGAAGAGAAAATAAAAAATAAATAAAAAATAAATAAAAAATCTATCTCTCCACAGCCAGGTGTGCCTGCGTTCACTGTTAAACAACCAGATGGACCCATGGCTGTTCTCCAGGGCAGAGCCAATGAAAAAAGGGTGAGTGACTCCTGGCATTAGCGTAGCGTAGCGTAGCATAGCGTAGCATAAGCATAGCGTAGCATAGCATAGCATAAGCATAGCGTAGCATAAGCATAGCATAAGCATAGCGTAGCATAAGCATAGGTTTGCATGCGTTTTGCTTTTCGTTTGAGTGTACTCAAACGCCCTGCCCCTATGCTGTGTAGTGTCCCCTGTGGGTGTGCCCTGACCTGGAGCTGTATGAGTCCGGGACTGGCCCTGTCCTTCTGAGCCTGGCTGGAAAACAGCAGCGCTACAACGCATCACTCGCCCTCCAGCTCAGCAAGACCTGGCTAGAGCGCTACCAACAATCTGGTGTGTGTATGACAACAACATTCTAGCCATACTAACTATGTGAATGTATTGCTAAATTCAACAGGGCTGAGGCGTTCCAGGTTGTAACTGTTGACCTTTGCTTGCGTGCAGATATTCGGCTAACTACCCCAACAGAACCGAATCTACTGGTCTCCCAGGCAACAGCTTTTCAGCCCAGCATCGTCATGCTCAAAGGTCCGTTTTGTTCAGTCCCCTTAGTCAGCGATGAATAAGAAATGTTTTGACCTTGTCAAATTGCATTTTGTGCTGACAGAAATGGCAAACTATATTGTTTGTTAAAGCTGTACCGAGGGTTTTAATTAACCCAGTTGAGTGTGGTGTGGGCCTGGTTTGGGCCTTGATTGTTTTGTGTTATTTTGAATAAGGTATCACTGACCTTGAATATAATGATTCTTTGTAGAGATGACTTAACAACATATACTACATGTCAACTAAAATAGTTTGATAAGTAACTGAAAGCCTAATGTACAGTTTGAGGAAGATGAGAAAATAAAATACTATTGTTATAGGTGAATCTTGCCTCTATAACATTTAAAAGGCAACATTTCAAACTATCTTTTTCTGGAGAACAGTCATTAGTCCGGCAGTCTTTAAGTAAACGCTGGCACTCTTGGGTGTGATGAAAATTTTAAGCTTACTGAATGTTCTTAAAAATATATTCAAAATAAAAAATGAAAGAATAAATCATGTTCTACCAAATATCTCTGAAAGCAAAATGTTAACACACAAAATTCTCACAAAAAGCCTCTCTCCCTCTCCCCACATCTTCTACCCAACCCTCCCTCCTTCCTCCCTCCTTCCTTCCTACCTCCCTCCCTGGCTCCCTCCCTCCCTGTCTCCCTCTCCTTAGGGCTAGAGACCACAGAGTGGCCCGGGAGGACTCAAACTTTGAGGCTTGGTCCAGTCACCTACTACCTGGACGGGGCCCACACTACAGGTAGCATGCAGGCCTGTGTACAGTGGTTTAACCATCAGACCCAGCTGGATGAGAGAGAACACAGGTTAGTCTCTGTGTGGTCTCTACAAGGACCCATAGGCTTATATACAGCAGCCTTCATTGGTCAAATGATTATGGAAAGCTGTAGGCTTCGATGACTTTAAGAAACTGTTGCATGCAGAGCTGATGTAACTCGTTGTCTCTGTGAGCTGCTAGTTCATATATATATATATATATATATATATACACCTCATTGGGCCTACCTCCCGATACATACAACTGTAGTTACTAAATGTGGTTTGAACATAACTGACCGTAATACTGTATGACAGGGGTCCTGTGGTCAGAGTGCTGCTGTTCAACGCCACAGGGGAGAGAGACTCTGGAGCCATGCTCAAACTCCTAGTGGTGAGTACTACAGGTCTGAGATCAGGTACTGCTGCGTGCAGCTGACACTGAAATCGTTTTTTTTGTCTTTGCAGCCATGCCAGTTTGATGTTGCCGTGTTTTGCCCCAACATCACCGAAAGTATTACAGAAAACAACGCAGGTGAGGTTTTAACAGGCAAGTCAGGGCGATTAAATAGACATTTACTGGAGCATAAATGTGACTGCAAATGCAACATTCCTTGGACACACAGCGTAGCACTAGACTGCCCTTAGCCCCTCCCCCCAGATTAAACACCTTGGACACTATTGGCTCTGATACGAATGGTGGAGGTGGAATCTTGTACTGTAAATGGACATGGCTCTTCTTTTGCACAACTGTATATATAACTAGAAGGACATTGCTCTTTCTTTTTCTGCAATCAGCTCACACATCTTGACACTGCTCCGTTGCACTGTTCAGATACATATTATACATTATATATTTACCCGTTGCATATGGCAAATAGGCAGGGTCTCCTGACTGTTTGTGTTGTGTGTTTTGCTCTGTTTAAACTGTTTTGTGTTCGCCTTAAAATGTGTGTTCTAACGCCGCAGCTAGTGGTCAGGAAAAAGTCATTGTGTGTGTAAACAGACTAGGCGAATACACCTGATTATGATTCTAAACGTTTCAATTTGTCATGTATCCTTGTTTTGAAAAAGTTCAAATGTTCTTGTTAAAGAAACACTGTAGACTTGTGTCTCTCTGTGGTCATTTACAGATCAGCAGAATTACAATGTTTCCAGAGAGAACATACTCACCCGTTGCCTGGACAACCAGAGCAGCTGGCAGAGGCTGAGCGGGACAGAGGCTCTGCAGGGGTCGGAGTCTGAGCTGCTTATTCGGGACAGACTCCCCCTTCTGGCCAAGACTGGTAATCACACCATGGTCTTCCCCTGTATCCTCAGCGCCCTCCAGTGGATCACTCAGGAAATGGATGATATGCTGGCTGTTGCAGTGAGCTCCTTGGTCCCAGTACAAACCAGTGTCTTGGCTAAAGCCACTGCACTAAAAGAGGCAACCCATATCTCTGTCCTGGTTACAGGGAGTCTACACTTGGTTGGAGGAGCTCTAAAACACCTGGACCCCTCCATGACTTCCTAATCAGCTTCTTTATCAGCTCAGTGGTTCAATTAGGACCTGAAATAATAGTTTGTTTGAATCAGACTGTTGTGGATTAGGCTGTTAGTTTGGATCTAACAGTGCCGGATGTGCAGGGCATTGGGATGATAGTAGTCTTGGCTATATTACCATGTAGTTGTGTAAACAAGACATTTGTATCTGAATGCTTAGAGAAAAAAAACTGATTGCGTAATTGTTATTATTCTATTTTTTTTCTAGAGGAAATTCAACTAATGTACATATTTCACTGACCTTCGAAATCGAGTCGCGATGATACAGACCAAAACAATCCAGTCTGTCTCTGTCTGCGTGCCTCTTCAGTAAATGAATTCTCCGAAATGTCTCATGTGAGCTTAAAGGCAGACAGAATGTTCAAAGCTAAATGAAATGCAATATTTTGCTATTAGCTTTACCTTGAAAATATTACGAGAGGATGTTTGGCTCAATCCCCTTGTCCTGGCCGAATCCTTTCATTACTTCAGTGTTTAAGGGGGGTAGCCCTGTGGCCAGACCTGGGAGACAAGCAGTTAAAGTGGGATCTCTGTGTGGATTCAGGGCCCCGAAAGGACACCAGTGTCTCTCGCGTAATACATTCTTATCAAGATTACTGTAGACAAGAAGTCATGGGGGAGAAGCCCGGCTGTCTGCCAAAACCTTTCAGAGAAAGTATGATTGGTGACATTTAATGTACCCACTCTGAGAAAAAAAGATATTCATCATGTCATGAGCTCAGAGGTTTAGTTAAACACCCTCTCAGGTTTTCTGATGGACTACCAGGTGTAAATCACAATACAGAGAGCATGATGATATACAACAAAACACACACAATGAAACAGGTTGGACTAATTCACAATGACATATTAAACATAAATTACAGTAGAAAATGAAAAGGTTAGTACGGTGAAAAGAAAATAACAGTTAATCATGAACAGTACATGGCATTTCTGATGTGACAAGTCACGTTAAATAAATGCTAACACAGTTTTTCTTGTCAACGAGAAACTGTAGGGATTTGGATGTGTGTATCGGGCGCTCTATACGGAGATAACGGCTCGGCAGCCGAGCTGAATGAATTGTAACTCTGGAGCTTTATCATATAAGAGTCTAATCGCTCAGAGAAACTCTAGAACTGAATCCTCCATGCAGGACTTCAGAACATAAAAAGTTACACTTAATATAGACACGAGAACATTGTCCTTTTTGCAGCTGTTGTGGATGTGTCGAGGCGAACGCAAGACATCATTGTGTGTCGTGCTGTGTTTTTTATCCAGCGCGGTATTCGAGGCCTCCAGTCCCCTGCTGGTCCCGCATTCTCTGCCGTTCAAATGAAAAAGAGGATACCATAATCCTGGTGTAGCTGGAGGTCACAGCCTGGCACGCGGACCTCCTAGACATGTCCAAATTGTTTAGGGTCAGGCTTGAATTAAGGTTCAGCGGCATCTCCAAAGTTGTGCACGGAGGGTGTCGGTATGCGAGCGTGTGTGTGTGCTTTAGGTAGTGTTTGGAATGAGGCAGATAGAGCACCAGTTCAAGCCTTTATTAGAAGTCTCATGAATCCCAAGTCTCTACGAAAGGCGGACAGCGTTGAATAGCATATTGGACATGCCCTGTGTTAGTCAAGACCCATAAGCCCATCAACCTCTCTCTCAGGTCCTATCATGCATGTTCAAATTTCCCATCAATAGTTTAATGGGTAAAAGGGTAGATAAAGGCACATTCAGTGGGCTGAGAAGGACATCCACAAATCTCTGTATTACACCTTCCTGTAAAACCCTCCTCTGTCATACGAACAAGCCAACATTCTGACAACGGCCTACATGTGGATTATCACTACTACAGTGCCATTGGTTGAGCACATTTCCATACAATGCTGCTGTAAATCTGTAGAGGTGCTATTCACTTCCTGCTCATCTCAGAGGCAACTATGGGAGGGAATAGTAACTGTCGTAACTTTGTTTCTCTGAAATGGGACTTCTATCTGAATTACTGACCATACCTGATCATATATAACTGATCATATGTAACTGATCATATATAACTGATCATATACAACTGATCATAAATAACTGACCATAAATAACTGACCATACATAACTGATCATAAATAACTGACCATACATAACTGAACATACATTACTGACCATACATAACTGACCAAACATAACTGACCCAACATAACTGATCATAAATAACTGACCATACATAACTGATCATAAATAACTGACCATACATAACTGAACATACATTACTGACCATACATTACTGAACATACATTATGACCATATACAACTGACCGTATATAACTGATCATATATAACTGACCATACATAACTGACCATACATAACTGACCATACATAACTGAACATACATTATGACCATATACAACTGACCGTATATAACTGATCATATATAACTGACCATACATAACTGACCATAACCAGTGGTTTGTGGTTGGCCTCAGACTCGGGAGCCCCCACACAGACACAGCTATGATATAGGCCAGGGTTCCACCATAATCCTCTAACATATACAAGTTCCCAGAGTTTTATTTGTATATAATAATACCAATTGCAGGTTGTTTAATCATTCTAAGAGAAGCTTAGACATCCGAGAGGAACTCAGAGTAGAGCCGCTGCTACTTCGCGTAGAAAAGAGCCAGTTGAGGTGGTTCGGACGCCTCCCAAGAAAGGTGTTCCAGGCACGTCCAGCTGGGAGGAGACCTTGGGGAAGGCCCAGGACTAGGTGGAGAGATTATATCTCCACCCTGGCCTGGGAAAGCCTCGGGATTCCCCAGTCAGAGCTGGCTAATGTTGCCCGGGAAAGGGATGTGTGGGGTCCCCTGCTAGAGCTGCTACTCATAGAAAATCTTTATTTAAACCAGCTGTAACAAAATACAAGTAAAATGCTGTGATCAGTGTATATAATGACATGAGACAGAGGTGTGAATCTAATGCATGCATGTGATTGAAACTGTGTGTGTTTTTTGTTGAGTATTTGGACTCGAATTCTTGTTTATTTTTTAGTTTTTTTATTGTGTGGTCTTTTTTCGATTTGTATTGTTTCGATTTGTGTACAGTATTAATTAGAAAGGTTTTTATTATCTTGCCTCATTACAAATTGTAATATACAAAAAATCGGACCAACTCCAATTGCCTTTATGTCTTCCTTGTATTGGCGTTTAATTAAACTTTGACCAACCTGCCAGGTCAGGAATGCTGCAGGTTGCTCCCCGGGCATCCGGTCGTCTGCCTGAGGTCTCACGTGGCTGTGGTGAATGAACACAGACTTAAATCTGCCCTGCGACGATGCCGTGTGCTTAATTAAACTCTGTCTTGTTCCAATCCCAGCATGCTACAGAGTTAAGCCAGGCCCGGCTCAGGCCGCTGCTCTGGGGTGCGCCGGGCGGAGGGGTGACCCAGCTGCCACGGGGGAACTCCTCTATCCAGCGATGTGTTAAAGCGCGACAGGATAAGCCCCTTGCTCACAAAGGACCCGGCTAGCCACTGATGGACACTCGTGCACCCAATAAACCCGGACTGGACCTCTCACCATCACCCCATTACCCATACTACCACAGCCACAGTTCTAACCCTGAAACAGGGGGTCAACAGAACTTAGTGTCTAGCTCAACCTTTTTGGCTATGACAAGCCCCTACGTTTTACTAGGTCCATGTATGAAAGTGTCATTGCCTATTTGTGACTCAAATCAACAGGTGCACTAGTAAAGAGGGGTTTGGTTTTAGATATTTGAATGTACTGAACGAGAGTAATGAAGATTGAGAACTGAACGGTCTGAAGTGAGAAGGACAGAGGACAGAAGGGTGTGATAGAACAAAGAAAGGGCGCTCTGGAAACAGACAGCCCATGTCAGGGAATCCAGGTCCATATTTTCCTGGTCTCTCTTTGCACGGGGAGATTACGCTGTCTTTACCCCAGCCAGCCAAGCTCTGTCCCCAGAGAGCTCACATACTCACGGGACTCATCAAGCATGGAGAGGCCACAGCACACTTCCAGTTAACTTCTGTAAGAGCAGGGAGCAGATCGGCTGGACCAATATGCTGGGCGGGGCCACCGTGGATTGACAGGCACCACTTCTTCAGTTGGACACGACAGGACTTGGTCAGTCCCATCCACACCATGGAGTTTGGAAAGCTTTTATCCGACCACCAAAGAACTTTGCTGATCACCTTGGTGCTGTTTAAACTGGGTAGGAATCACTGTAATCATGTACGTCTGTCGGTTATAATAGCCTAGTGAGCAGTTGCAGTTTGCCGCCACTTTTGTGAGTGTTAATGTGAAAGCTGTATACACTTGTGTTTATGGTCGTATTTGGTGTGAGTTTATGTCCATGGGTGTGTGTGTTTGTGTGTGTGTGTGTGTCGTAGGGGGCTGGAACAGGGCTGTAAATGGGCATTTTCAAGGTAGGATATTGTTACAGGAGTGTGTGATGGCCAGCTGGCAGACAATTTCTTATAGCGGAGGATAATCTGAAAGCCTGAGTGCCGTCACACTTCGACAATTGAGTTACTTTTGAATTATAGGCCTACGGCTGTTTATGTTCCGACTCTCCTGAGGAGAACCAAGAGACACATGCCGAAGAGAAAAGCAGAAGGCAAACATTTGATATAAGCTGATGAGCCAAAACATTACCATGCGAATAACGTTGATCATCTCCTAACAAAGGAACGTGTGAAAGTGTGAGTGGATCAGATGTTGAGCGAACAATCAGTTGTCGTAGTCATAGTTCTCATGTGCTGGATGCGATGGAAATTGGAAACTACTTGGGAAACTACTTTGACATGGGCCAAATTGTTATGGCCTAACGACTGGTTGAAGGCATGTCTGAAACAACAAGGTCCGTGGGGAGCTCCTGGTCTGCACTGGTGGGTACCTATCGACTGTGGTCTGAGGAGGGACAAACCCCAAACTGGCGACGCCGCAGAAAGCACCTACAATGGGCTGTAGAGCAGTGGAAGAATGTCACCTAGTTTGAGTTATCTCAGCCTGGGCACTGGAAATATCTGTCCAATATCCTGTTTGTTTTTTTTACATTGCCTGGATGGCCGTGTTTTGTGTGCGACGTTCACCTGGGAAGTGATAGCGTCCAATTGCGCTGTGGGAAGATGACAAGCGTGATGTTCTGGGCAACGTTCTGCTGGGGAACTGGCAAGTCCGACCGACGGCGGCCGCACATCTTACAGGACTTGAAGGATCCGCTGCTGATGTGTTGGTGCCAGATACCACAGGACACCTCCTGGGTCCTCGTAGAGTCCATGCCTCGGCAGATCTGCGCCCCTTTAACGGCTGATAATGTTCGGTCCCCTCAGTGCATACACATAAACGAAACAAGAAAAGTGGTCAAAAGCTTTTTACCATAGCAACAACCATAACTGTGCAAAACACATTGACGTGCAGCACTTGCAATAATAAACTCACATTTCACATTCAATTAACCCAGCAGGATAATTGGTCGGTTTCTAATCCCTGATACCGTAGATACTTTGTCTATGACATGGGCGCTGTGACCGGAGAAGGGCGGGGTGGGTTTGGAATGTCGACCGGTGGGGGGGTGGGGTCAGGGCAATGTTGAACCCCACCGAGTGATGCGCTGACCCGTTTATTCTCCGACGACGCTTGTGGGAAGCGTCTGAACCTCGTTAGGACTGAACAGACTGACGGGATTACATGTGGTGGCCATTGTTATGCATCGCCATGGTGACGCGCCAAGAGTTCGGACGCTGCTCTTTTTGTCTTAAAAATAAAGAGGGCGTGTGTTTGGAGACGTGTGGAATGACGAAGACAACTTTCAGATTTTGTAGCGCATTGATAATACATTTGGTGATTTTATTCGCTATCTACGGCAATATGGGTTCTTCGATATCAAATCCACATAAATGTCGTACATTTGCATTTCTAAGAGAACTGTCTAAGTGACTGTGCATTTGTTTTTTTGAAGCCATCTCAATCACCACAGTGTATGAATACAGTTTGGTACAAAGCATGTTACTGGCATGGCTGACTGTTTCCAGTGGTGACCAGAGAAACAACCCAGCTTCCACTCGAGGTAGTACCATTCAGGAGCATCTTCTCACATTCGTCATGGCAACACAGCCGCAAAAATATCCCTCAGTGTGGGTTTAGATCTGACTTTTGTAATGGGCAGTGAAAATAATAAGTTTGCCAAAGATTTGAACCAAAAATCTTATATTTATAGCTGCATTTTTTACAAACCGTTAGTAGGACAGACTGACACACTTACTTTTGAGTTCTGTCTGGGAACCTTCTTGGCACAGAAAGAGGTGAACTTGGAGTTCTGCAACCTCAGCTGCACTTTAATTAAGACCTGGCTCTGTTCCGTTCATCCTGATTCTTGGGGAATATGTGGTTGTTGGGGAGTGGAGCCGGAAATCGGCGCCAAAATCTGCCTAATACCTTCAGCTGATTCACGACATGGGAGTCAGCGATAAGAACCGGGCCGTGGACGTTTCATGGACCAATAGTCTGGCAGCAGCAGAATAAACCCGAATCCAGAACCATAACGCCGAATTGCCTCAGCCAATCAGTGAATCAGCATCCCTCCCTACGACCGGATGGCGTCCAGACCCAGTCGGACCGAGCTGTACCTAAGCCTGTACAATACAAAACAAAAAGGAAAAAGCGCAGTCGAAATCGATAATGTTTTGACCATCTTTGGGCCAGTGGTGCGTGTTTAACACACACTCTCTAATTTAATGACAAAGGAAGCTCGTGAGTTGACGTATGAACAGGAGGGGATGGACGAGTAGTAGAAGGGCTATCGCGACTGCAGAGGAAGACGAGCTGAGTTGACGGGCGCCAAATATCACGGGTCTGATCCACAAACGACTCAGTCAAGGCTAATCTGAGTGATGATCAGTCAAGCGGATGAACGTATTCATCACCTCAACACAATGGGTGGTCACATGACACGAGAACAGACATACAGGTGGCAGATCGGGGCTCATGTGGAAGTGCCGGAAAGGTGTAAGGGGTGACACCCAGGGAGATGGGCCTAGTAAACCGAACGGAAGAAAGGAACACCTGAGAGGAGGTGTTGAACGTTTATGGTCCTGGCAGCGAGGACAGAAATGTATTGGGGGTGTATTTTTTCTACGCTCTTCAGTCAAGCCGGTGAATTTTGAGGATGAGTTCAAATGGAGTGTGGCCTTAATGTTAAAAAACTGGAATCGCTAATCAGACTTTTGTTTCCAACTTCCTGTTTGGGAGGCCTGCTGCAAAAGGGCGGGCTGTGTAGGTACTGGAAGTGTACAGTGTATATAAAGGCTGGTGTTTTATGATAAGGGAGTGACTATAGAGACAGAGGAGTATTCATACTATGGGAACTTCCTTAAGCTGCGGATGGGTTATTGGAAACAACTACTTTCATATTGTCTTTAAACACAAAACGCCGTAAATAGATGAACTCTGCTGAGCCAGTGACTATACATATTTGCTCTCTAAGAGGTTTTAAGTCAAGCTTTTTTTGCACAATCAGTACATGTAATCGTGTTTTTGATGGAACCACATATTTCCGCATGTATACCCGGATCAGGAAAGATTTCCATTCTATTGTCTTCTTTCCTTTTTTAATGCTAACAATGTTTCGCAACCGTAAGCGTATTATTTTACCATATCACAAATCACACAGGGGAAATTGAGCAGAAATAATTGTTAGCTGTAGTGTAAAATCCTGACCACAATCAAACCGGATGTGGTTATGGAACTAGTGAATGGTAAACTGGCAGACCGTAATGTTCGTAAGGTCATGTGCTCAGTCACAGGTTTGTAGTAATCGCGGTGAAGGGAACTTTCATTGATGTAGTGTCAGGTGGCAGCTGCTCACAACGTGGGTGTGTGTAATATAGTTACTCCTGACACCATCTGCTGTGTTACTATAAGTCCAGACTAGAGAGAGAAAGAATGTGCGGAGGTTTACTCTACATTTAGAGTGTGATCTGTAAACACTTCAAAGGCAGGGACATTCAGGGGTTAATTGTAGCTGCAGAATTTCCCTACTAATAAGCTTGAAGCTTCAAAGAACCCTCATCGCTAATACTTGTTAATCTCTCTGGTTCTCCAACCCAGTGAATGACCAGTGTGAAAGACAGGATGTTACACCAACCAGTGTGAAAGACAGAATGTTACACCAACCAGTGTGAAGGACAGGATGTTACACCAACCAGTGTGAAAGACAGGATGTTACACCAACCAGTGTGAAGGACATGATGTTACACCAACCAGTGTGAAGGACAGGATGTTATACCAACCAGTGTGAAGGACAGGATGTTATACCAACCAGTGTGAAGGACAGGATGTTATAACAACCAGTGTGAAGGACAGGATGTTACACCAACCAGTGTGAAAGACAGGATGTTACACCAACAAGAGTGAAGGACAGGATGTTACACCAACCAGTGTGAAGGACAGGATGTTATAACAACCAGTGGGAAGGACAGGATGTAACACCAACCAGTGTGAAGGACAGGACGTTACACCAACCAGTGTGAAAGCAGGATGTTATAGCAACCAGTGTAAACGGCTATAATAAATAACTGTGTAATGAATATTCTAATTTAGCAGCTGTTATCTTTCCTCATTTAGAAAATCTGAAGATCAACAAGGCCTATTTATTTGGGTTGATTTATTTGTTTCTTTTGCCTACAGGTATGCTGTTCACGGCGTCAGCGAACACGTGCCAGTCAACGCCCTGTCAGAATGGTGGAACCTGCACGGACACTACTGACGACTACACATGCGCCTGCCCAACGTGGCCGATTCGCTACTCAGGCAAAAACTGCGAGGAGCTGTACGACCCATGTGCCCACGACGCCCCCTGTGCCAACTGTACCAGCACGCTGGGCACGGACGTCTACTCTTGCCACTGTCCGGACGGCTCCTTTGGCCCTGACTGCACGCGGAACGAGTGCGAGAGCGACCCGTGCGCGGGGGGCCACATGTCCCACTGTGTGGAGCGAGTGGACGGCTACACCTGCCACTGTCCCCCTGGATACGGAGGTGAGCAGTGTCAGCTGAGGGTCAGGAGCTGCTCCGAGGAGCCCTGCCAGAACGGCGCCACCTGTCTGGGCACGGCGGAGGTCTACGAGTGCCGGTGCGTCCCAGGCTTCCAGGGGAGGGACTGCGAGCTGAACGTCGTCGGCTGCAAGTCGCGACCCTGTCAGAACGGAGCTATCTGCGAGGATGACCCGGACGGGTACCAGTGCTTCTGCGTTCCGGGTTTCCAAGGCTACCACTGCGACCTGGACATTAACGAGTGTGTGTCACAGCCGTGTCAGAACAATGGGACCTGTGTCAACAAGGTGGACCACTATAGCTGCAACTGCATGCCAGGATACAAAGGTAAGGTCTGCCTCACTGTTTAGCTCAGTGTTACCTGATGTCTCTGAAGCTAAGATCACTGATGTAACCGCTTCCTCTGAATCTAAGATCACTGATGTTACCGCTTCCTCTAAAGCTAAGATCACTGATGTAACCGCTTCCTCTGAAGCTAAGATCACTGATGTAACCGCTTCCTCTAAAGCTAAGATCACTGATGTAACCGATTCCTCTAAAGCTAAGATCACTGATGTAACCGCTTCCTCTAAAGCTAAGATCACTGATGTAACCGATTCCTCTAAAGCTAAGATCACTGATGTAACCGCTTCCTCTAAAGCTAAGATCACTGATGTAACCGCTTCCTCTGAATCTAAGATCACTGATGTAACTGCTTCCTCTAAAGCTAAGATCACTGAGGTAACCGCTTCCTCTGAAGCTAAGATCCCTGATGTTACCGCTTCCTCTGAAGCTAAGATCACTGAGGTAACCGCTTCCTCTAAAGCTAAGATCACTGATGTAACCGCTTCCTCTGAAGCTAAGATCACTGATGTAACCGCTTCCTCTGAAGCTAAGATCACTAATGTAACCACTTCCTCTGAAGCTAAGATCACTGAGGTAACCGCTTCCTCTGAAGCTAAGATCACTGATGTAACCGCTTCCTCTGAAGCTAAGATCACTGAGGTAACCGCTTCCTCTGAAGCTAAGATCACTGATGTAACCGCTTCCTCTGAAGCTAAGATCACTAATGTAACCACTTCCTCTGAAGCTAAGATCACTGAGGTAACCGCTTCCTCTCAATATTTCCACATTCCAATGCAGCATAATAAGCGGAAATGATCAACCTGACGTTAATAAGAGCAGACGAGGGAATTGCCATTTCGGAAACATATCAGTGTTAGGAACTACAGCGCTTATTGTTGGTCACCGTAACTCCCGAGCTCTGTTTTTTCTCACGGCGGTACCACAGTCTTTGTGCATTGTGTGCGGCAGGGACAAACTGTGAGGCGGAGATAGACGAGTGCGAAGAGGAGCCCTGCCAGAACGGCGCCACCTGCCACGACCGCGTGGGCACGTACTCGTGCGAGTGCACTTCCGGGTACGAAGGCGCGGACTGCGACCTGGATGTGGACGAGTGCGCCAGCGTGCCGTGTCTGCATGGGGGCAAGTGTACGGACCTGGTGGACAGGTAAGGCGGGTCCGAGTGTCCGGGCTTCTCATTGGTCGGATCAGCCGCTTAACCCCAATGTGTCGCCGGGCAGTATGTCAGTCGAGGGATCACGTCCAGACAGTAATGTTTAACAGTGCAAGGATAAGGATTAATCAGCTTATCAGGATTAATTACGTGGTAGTTGGAGATGTTAGAAAAAAAACCCGAAGAAGAGCTGCATCGGACGTGGGCGGTGTGTCGCGTTCATGTGGAGAACTGTGCGATTGAAACAATTAGATCTAGGAGCACAGTTTTTGTGGAATGTTGTGCTGCATTTTTCTGTTTTAAATAGACATTTATATAAAGAATGTCACATATGTGACATTACATCACAAAGTGCTTTTAAACACACCCAGCCTTAAACCAGACAGAGCACGCAAGTTGATACACAGCAGCTAGGAAATACTCCCTGATTGGCTGAAATAAAAAATACAATAAACAAGAACCAGGATCTGAGGGGTGACCAGTCCTTTTCTGGCTGTGCTGGGTGAACTTAATAAAATAGTCCAGGTCAAATGCATGGCCAGTCTGAGAGGGAGAACTGTGAGGGTTGAGAGTTAGGTAGATTGGAAGCCAAAACTGTCAGTTATCATCAGCTGCTTGGCCTGCAACACAACCAGGGGGGCCTTAGTTGGGGTTGGCAACATGTCTTCAGGGCCGGTCGGTCTCACCGTGTGGTAAATAGACATGTGTCCTCCTCAAAGGAAATGGACAAATGTGTATGTTAGTGTCGTTTAAGCTTCCATACAATGAAGTAAAATTCAGGCTGGCCACAAAATAATAAATACATTTAAGAGGGCGGCATTTCACACAGAAAGACAAAAGAACAACAGAATGTAAATCTGTAGACCAGAAATGATATATCATCGTGGTTTCATGAACTGATTCTAAACTCTCATTCTTCCTTCATCAGTTATGAGTGCGAGTGTAACGGGACAGGCTTCACTGGAGACCAATGTGAACAGGACATCCCAGAATGTGTTTCGGATCCATGTCAGAATGGAGCCACCTGTGTAGATGGGATCAACCGGTACACCTGTTCCTGCTGGCCAGGTGTATACAACCATTACCCCGAGTGCACACTTCTAAATTCCACTGTCTGTCCAAATGTCTTCGCTATACTACATGAAGTATTAAACATGTATTTGCCAAGTGTTCTCATAAGTACAAGAAGTATTACTCGTGTATTTGCCAAATGTTCTCTACCCTGCAGGAGGTGTGCTCAGGGAGTGATTATGGTCCCTGGTTATTTGATCTGGTCTTAGACCTTATGGTCCATTTTCCTAATCTGTGTCTTTAAAATGGGTTTAATGCTAGCGTCTGGGAGGGGTCTACATGTCAGTGGTACAAAATTAATACCTGGTATAAATAAAAAAGATAAATGGTTAAAGGTGTGTTACGAGTCTGTTGTTGGAAGTCACCCTAAATTCACTGTTCTTCCACATTAGAACTCTGTAACTTACTTTAATTCCAAACGTGTTTTACACCACATTGCCATCTAGTGTAGGACTGGCGCAGCTGCAGGGCCAGGAACCATAACGACACATCTGAAACATATTGAAAGATCTGTCTGATAGATATGTATTGTTCTGTATTATAGATATGTATTGTTCTGTATCATAGATAAGTATTGTTCTGTATTATAGATATGTATTGTTCTGTATCATAGATAAGTATTGTTCTGTATTATAGATATGTATTGTTCTGTATCATAGATAAGTATTGTTCTGTATTAGAGATAATAATTGTTCTGTATGATAGATGTGTATTGTTCTGTATGACAGATATGCACTGTTCTGAATCATAGATAAGTATTGTTCTGTATTAGAAATAATAATTGTTTTGTATGATATACATGTATTGTTCTGTATGATAGACATGTATTGTTCTGTATGATAGACATGTATTGTTCTGTATGATAGATATGTATTGTTCTGTATGATAGACATGTATTGTTCTGTATGATAGATATGTATTGTTCTGTATGACAGACATGTATTGATCTGTATGATACACATGTATTGATCTGTATGATAGATATGCATTGTTCTGTATGATAGATATGCATTGTTCTGTATGATAGACATGTATTGTTCTGTATGATAGATGTGTATTGTTCTGTATGACAGATATGCACTGTTCTGTATCATAGATAAGTATTGTTCTGTATTAGAAATAATAATTGTTTTGTATGATAGACATGTATTGTTCTGTATGATAGATATGTATTGTTCTGTATGATAGACATGTATTGATCTGTATGATACACATGTATTGTTCTGTATGATAGATATGCATTGTTCTGTATGATAGATATGCACTGTTCTGTATGATAGACATGTATTGTTCTGTATGATAGATATGTATTGTTCTGTATGATAGACATGTATTGTTCTGTATGACAGACATGTATTGATCTGTATGATACACATGTATTGTTCTGTATGATAGACATGTGTTGTTCTGTATGATAGACATGTATTGTTCTGTATGATAGACATGCATTGTTTTTTATGACAGATATGTATTGAGACTTATGGATGGCTTTGCGTACGGTCCTTTTCTAATATGGTTGTGTGCGTTGCAGGTTATGAGGGAGACCACTGCCAGCTGGATATAGATGAGTGTGAACTTGAGCCCTGTGAGAATGGAGGAGAATGTTTCCAACGCTCCGTACTGCTGCATTATGGGGTGGTTTTAGGACTCAAGAGCACAGAGTTCAACTTTCAGGGGGCTGCCGGGTTCCTGTGCCACTGTCCAGCTGGGTTTGCCGGTAAAACCAAACACAGATAAAAAATATTTAATACCACGTGATCATTTAACAGAATAAGGGAACTATATTAAAAATGGGATCTGATATTGTTGTTAATGGGAGTTTTTCGCTGTCCTGTTTATTGCAGGAGAGAGCTGTGAACAGAACGTAGATGAATGTGAGTCGGGCCCGTGCCTAAACAGAGGGAGATGTGAGGACCTGGTCAACTCCTACCAGTGTGTCTGTCGACCTGGGTTCTCTGGTGAGACGCTCTCTATTAATGTGGAACTGCACTACAACTGATCAGTAAAGCCCTGACTTGCTAAATCAGAATGATCGCTAATGGTTAAAATAAAGTAAAGTGCCATACAAAAGCATTGGCTTCTAAACAAGATGAGGAAAGTTCACGTGGAATAAATGTGCCGCGTCCTCACCCTGCCAGAATCTACGTCACAGAGTATTTAAGCTGTTCGGGTGGCTCCTGATAAATAAATGGAAAGATGTCTGAAAGACCCCTTAACTTGATACTTTATTGGCAAAATCATACCTGCTGAATCATTAAAACTGTATCTCAGGCAAAACAATAGTTTATTTGTATCTGGGACTTGTTACTAAAACAGGAAATATGTTTTTCTTTTTTTGGCACTAGATTTTTCATATTAAGCACCCTTACATCAGTGTATAGAATTATTGAGACAATTGTCTTGATTAGTGCGTTCTGTCAGATTGTTTGTGAAGACATAAGAGTGCCATTCTATACTTCATAGTTATAGTCTAATTTCAAACTCTTTAATAGTAGAAAAATAAGTAAATAAAAAAAAATATTCCAGAGGGTAGGCCAACTGTATGTAAAGTACGTAGATGTGTTTTCTTCTCAACTTCGCAACTGTCCACATCCGACCAGGTTTTTATAAAAATTTACCTGTTTGTCCCTGGTCAAATGACAGTGAAATCAGAAACTCCTAAGGTCACCTGGATGATCACTCATTTCTAAATTCAGAATAACCCCAGACTGAGTGTTATTGCGTGACCTTCCATAGACAAGGGCTTTGGCAGGGTGGGTGGAAGCCCAGATGGACGGGTTTGGGTTGTAGTGGAACCACAAAGCCCATTAACCCTGCTGCCATATGTCCACCGTCCTGCCCGGGAATTAAACAGAGGCCTCTCCTGAGGTGTACCAGGGGGGATTGAGATTAGCAGAATACCCCTAAAGCCTTATCAACCCCTAATGAATTAAATCAGCCGTATGAAAGACCCTCTCAACTCAAAAACACCGCCTGTTACCAATTAGCACAGAACACTGTGATGCCGCTTGTTCTAAGCAATTTGCAGTGTTAGCATACTTTTATATATTGTAACCAGGCATCGGGGCAAAAAAAGAGGGGAAGTACGCTAGGGCATCAAACAAAGTCCTATGTGGTTGCATATTTATTGTGATTCCGTCTGCTTCATTCACATGTGCCGATAGAGAACTCGAGAAACAGGCTAATCCTATCACACTGGGCTCACTTCAATTCCTCGCCCACTGTAACCCCCTTATCCCCCACATTATCGACCTCAGACATTAATCCAGTACATTACAGAGCCCCCCCCCCAAAACCCGGAAGTCTTGCGGTCAGAGCGCCGTCTGCCTCTAGCGGGCATCCGGAACATCATTCGGGCTGAGGTCTGCAGCCCAACATTCCTCTTGTCAGCGGTGACAGGAGCCAGCTGGGTGGGAGGACCGGGCTGAGGAGTGGAGGCTGCGCGAGGGAGCGCCCGGAGGAGGAGCGGAGAACTCCGGGCCGGGCTGGTGTAATCACTTCTGCCTGCCTGGTACAGGGGGGAGTGCACTTGTGTTTGTTTGCGTGCGAGAGAGAAAGGGCAGGAGTTAGATCTTCTCCGGGGGACCTGTTCGGCAATGTGTCTGGGAAAATGAAGATGCTACTAGTAAAACTGTGTCTGGCTGTGTTGTGTGACCTACCGGGACCGACAGGTAAAGAGGACACCTTGGAGCTGGGAAAGGCTGCGTTTGTTTGGGGAGCCAGGAAAGATGCTGTGAGGAGAGCAGATATGGAGATCTGCTCGTGCGTAAACATTCCGGGCTCTTCGAAGCGCGTCGTAGTCGTATTTAATAACTCTTGTGTGAATTTTCTTGAAGTGTTCTTCAGAGGGATTATTATCCTTTAACGTGGTTTGTCTGTGACGAAGGGAAAGAATGAGTAACTTGGCTCATTGCCGTATACATTTATTTCAGCTGTCAGAACAATTGAAGTGACATTTATAAATTCAGTAGGATGGGATTCAACTCTTATTGACTTTAGGCCATCTCCTCATAACGGAAACAATCCCAGAGAACTTCATGTGTGCCAGTTTACCTAGTTGCATACGTGATTATCTGTGTGGTTATGGGAGACGCTGATGGCACGCCGCAGTGGCGAGAAAGAATTGGCCGGTGAAAGACTTATCGAAATAACTTGTCACGTCTCGTTCCAGGTGTGCACTGCGAGGAGAACATCGACGAGTGTTTGAGCGATCCTTGTCAGAACGGAGGGTCCTGCGTGGACGGGGACAACTCCTACACCTGCCACTGCGTGGGGGCGGGGCCAGGGGAGGAGCCATGGGGGGACCGGAACTGTGACGTTCGCCTGATTGGCTGCAGGGGACGCCCGTGTGACAACGGGGCCACTTGTGTACCCACCCTGAGCGGACGACGCGAACACGGACACACCTGCCTCTGTCCACCGGGCTTTACCGGGGAGAGCTGCACCACGCCCACTACCTTCTCCTTCGACGCGGAGGGCTACGTCGTCGTCCGTCGCCCTCTCGCAGGAAACACCCCCCGTCTGCCGCAACAGGTTAAACTGCGCTTCAGGACCACCCTGCCTGACGTGTTACTGTTCCACAGAGGGACTGAGGACCCTTACGTATCCCTGGAGATTGTGCGAGGTCGACTCCAGGCCAAAGCTAGATCAGGACAGGACCAAAAAATGGCCGCCTACCAACTCCCTGTTAACGACGGAGACTGGCATGAGGCCTACGTGACCATGGACGAGAAGCTGGTGCTGACGGTTAAAGGACCGGGGTGTGACGAAGATGATGGATGCAAGGTGGAGGACGAAAACCATCTACCCTTCTTTTCCGGATTGCTCTCGGAACAGGCCACGGTCTTTGTAGCGGGCATCCCACAGACGTATCTGAATAGTACCAACAGAACCAGGAGGGGTTTTATTGGATGCATGGAGGATCTACAAGTAGATCACCAGCTGATAGTGCCTGACGGCATCTCTTCAGAGGACGTCCAGAACATGGGGCTAGGCTGCAATAAGACAAACTGGTGTCAACCTGACCCCTGCAATCATAAGGGTCAGTGTATTGACCTATGGACAAGCTTCAGGTGCGATTGTGATCGACCCTTTTATGGCTCCCTGTGTGAAAAAGGTAAGACCTGTTATGACTTACTGCCAATTTCTCTCAACGCTGGTGCTTACAGTTTTGGTCTTTCATGCACAAAACCACTGCTTTTTGTTGCTTCCTTCAGAGTACCCTTTATGGACATTCAGCAATGAAGAAAACGCAAGCTACGCGGCCTTCAATATCAACCAAACCGACAGGGAGAACATAAGCATCTCCTTCTTCTTGCGCTCCCTCAAACCCAGTGGCCTGCTCCTCCAGCTGAGGCGAGAGAGAACAGCCTACCTTTCCCTGTACTTACGTGAGGGAACCCTGGTCGTCAACAGTCCCCCAACCACTCTGTTCTCCAACGGTTCATACATAACCGGTGGTCAGAGAGAGCTGGTCACTGTGGTGGTGGGCCAGGACCAGGTCAGGTTCAGCTTGGCCGGGCCACAGCTCAACCTGGGGAAGGTGAGGATGGAGAGGGGGGACGTGGTGTACTTTGGGGGTCTGCCTCCGGGAGAGACCGCCGCCCCGTGGGGTGGTCACTTTAAAGGCTGCATGCAGGACATCAGGCTGGACCACATGAACCTGTACCCCAATCAGACGAGCGAGTGCCACATCCACAGCGGGCACCCGTGCCACTTCCCGAACAAAGCTGAGAACGTGCTGGACGGCTGCGTCAGCGACGAGGCATGCAAGGTATTAGTGTTTCACAACAGGAAGTTGTTTAAACAGTTCCAGTCAAAGTGCCTGGTAGTTTGAAGTGTCTAGAAAAGGCTTTGCGACTGATCCTTATTCTCTCCGTTCTTGTAACAGCGTGGCCCCTGTCAGAACGGAGGCAAGTGCAGGGTCACCTGGAATGACTTCGAGTGCACCTGTCCCGTGAATTTCTCCGGCAGGAAGTGTGCAACACAGGTTTGGTGCGTCAGCAACCCCTGTATGAACGGGAGCCGGTGTGTGGATCTAGTGGACGGTTATGAGTGTACGTGCATTTCTTCAGTTTAAATATGTTTTATTCATGTTTTCTTACAGTAGTGAGTGCATAGATTATTGATTTTTTTTTACAAATTGATGTTTTGCCACCTTTCTGATACACCACTCTTCTTGTAGGCCTCACCAACTCCACCTTCAAAAGCAATGCTCTGCAATTTGCATCCAGCGGCTCGCTGGTCACCGCGGTAACCACTGTCTCCATGGACATCCGTACGCGGGAGGAGAATGGCATACTGCTGCGGGCCGCCAACGGGACAGATGTCTTCTGCCTGGGTCTTCTCAACTCCTCCCTGCTGGTCAAACTACAGAGCGGCGACAACGTAGAGTTGCAGGCGTTCTCCAGCGACGTGCCCGTCTCAGATGGTGCCTGGCACCGCCTCCACCTGGCCATGGACGACCCCCAGCAACCCACGTCACGCTGGCGCCTCACTGTGGACGGGCGCTGGGCCGGAAGCTCCATGGGCAACGCCGGGCATCTCGACTTTCTCAACGACGCCACAGTGTGGCTGGCCGAGAACTACACGGGCTGCCTGGGCGAGGTTAGAGTGGGTGGAGTCTATCTCCCCCTGGCGGACGACAGGGACACTCCCCAGACGGCCAGGTTCATCAGGCGGGGCGGACGGAGGCCCAGGATGGGGTGTTTCGGCGAAGACGTGTGCCAGTCGAAGCCGTGTCTCAACCAGGGCACCTGCCAGGACCTCTGGAACCTGATAACGTGCAGCTGTGTCCCGGGCTGGGAAGGACGGCTGTGTGAGACGAATACAGACGACTGTGCGTCGGATCCCTGCGCCCACGGCACCTGCACAGACCGGCTGGCGGACTACCAGTGCGAGTGCAACCGAGGCTGGAGGGGCCGGGATTGCAACGAGACGGTGGACGGCTGCCTGGGCCACGACTGCAAGAACGGCGGCTCCTGTGTGAACGCGATGGGTACCTACCGATGCGTCTGCAACCCCGGATTCACCGGAAACCGATGCCAGTGAGTACGGCACGCTACGTAACCGGGAAGTGTTGCCGGGCAAAACACATACTAGGTGTACACTGTAATGACTGTACGTAATGTAATGAGCGAATGCATGCGTTTCACAGGACCAGGATCCCTGTACAGAAGTGTGACGAGGGCACGTGTGACGATGGAAGGAAGTGCGTGGATGGGATCTGGGGCATTAACTGCACGTGCAAGCCTGGATACGTCGGCCAATGGTAAGATCACAAACTTATCATGTCACGAAAATCCAATGTTTGGGCGCACTTTGTTCTGAGAGTCTCGAGTTGATAAAATCTATTGATAAACGACTGCTTTTGAAGATTAGGTTCAGAGTTTAAGGTAAGGGTTAAGATTGAGGTAAGGATTATGGATTGTTGACGTCAAAATGTTTCTTAGATAGCCTAGACTAGAGCCTTAGACTCTTGGGAATAATAAACTAGATTAGAAACACATACATGGGCCCAGGGCCTGAAGTTAACGTTTTTGGCCACCAGCCACTGTGGCAGTTGGATTTTGAAATCTACCTGCCACAGTGTTTTTTTACCAGCCAAAATGTTTTGTGCCTAAAATAAAGGTGAATGACTCAGAAAATGCATAAGAATGGTTCTTGAACTTGTACAGAATACACATTAAAGTGCTGTCGAGTTATTAACCAACTTAACCAATCTAATTTATAACTAGATCAACATAATGACTTACAACTGTATCTGACCTGGTGTGGCAGGCGTTTAGAATAGAAAATAACAAATATAAACAGCCAATCATCTCACTGAAGGTCTCATTTATTTAGTTAACACCTGCAAGTTAACTGCAATACATTAACAAGTTAACTGCAGTCACTTTAAATTTTAGATTAACAATAAACATAACATTTATATCAAAATACTATTTTTAAGTTTGTACATATTATATGTTTGTTGCTTTTCAAGACAACAGTCTGTTGTGACGTCGTACACCAACCAGTCGCGATCCTTGCCATCCCTTTCCACTTCTTTTTTATTTTTGGAACCGTCCTCCTCATCCTCTTTTCGTTGCTCTACAGCCGACAACCTCTTTCTTCACGCCAGTATTTTGTCTCAAATGTCCAAGAAAATAGCGGGGCGTGCTTAACAAAAACAATAGGCTACGTGATTGGTCAACAACACAACGCTTGCTCGATGTTGTGTTGTCTTATTGGCTACCCGCCAAAGTGGCAGGTAGATTGACGGTTTCACCAAAAAAAAGTTACCCGCATTTGGCGGGTGGGCGGGTGCCAATTTCATGCCCTGCATGGGCTAGATTCCCGGTTACTAATATGTACAGTGCCAATCAAACGTGTGGACACATCTACTAGGAAATAACACATTAGTAACCAAAATACAGATCAAAATACATAAAGTGTTGTAGATTCCTCACAGTAGCCGTCCTTTGCCTTGAAGACAGCTTTGCACACTGTGCATCCTCTCAACCAGCTTTATGAGGTAGTCACTTGGAATACATCTATATTAACAAGTGTGCCATTTTAGTACATTTGTATGTATGTCAGGGTTCGGCTCTCAAGCCGACAGAGGACACAAGCGCAGAGAACTTGTTTCTTACAATGGGTTTTATTCATCCAGGACAGGCAAGACAGGCACAAGAACTGCCAACTTGAATTAACAAAACACAAAATCAGACAGGAAACTCATACACAAGGAACATAAACCAGAACGTGCAAATAACCCGGTAAACATAAAACCCAACCCAACAACAACAAAACTGAATGTTCACATTACCAACTCTAACTTGGTCTAAACAACAAAGCAACATGCAAACACTCCTGCATTAAATCATAACAGCACAACTAAAATCCTAAACACCACATACCTTGAATTAATGTCCCGACACTAAACAACTGACAAGCACAGAACTATATAGGGACACTAATGAAAACCTGAACCCAGGTGTGGGAAAAACTCAGGTGTCTAGAATGTCTGTGATTACTCCCTCTCTCTGCTGGTCGGGGGAGAGCCAACTCCCGCATAGAGAGGGACAGAGGGAGGGAACCATGACAATGTATGCGTTTGAGCAAATCAGTTGTTTTGTAACATACAGAAGACCATCATTATGGCAAGAATTCGTATTATTAAATGTTCATTAAATGTTCACCCGGCACAGCCAGAACAGGACTCTGGGTGTTTTTTCTAACCAATGTGCATCAACCCAGTACATGCTCTTTGGGGGTTTAGGCTGGGTGTTTGTAAAAGCCCTTTGTGACAACAGCTGGTGTGAATGGGCTGCATGCATTAGATTAATTGATTTGAAGAACTGCTTAAATTACCAAAAAGAGATGACAGTTCATCATTAATCTAATACAAAAAGGTTCATCAAAAGGTTCATCAAAAGTTCTGCAAGTGCCATCACAAAAACCAAAAGGCACTATGATAAAATAGGCTCTCGTGGGAAAATTAAGAGCCAGAGTTATTTCAGCTTCAGAGGATAAGTTCACTTGAGTTACCAGCCTCAGAAATTGGCAAATAACTGCATGTGTGAGATGTGAGATGTGTGCAGCCCAAAGAAATGCATCACAGAGTTTAAGTAACGGATACATCTCAACATCAACTGTTCTGGAGACTGCGTGAATCTGGCCTTAATGGTCAAATTGCTAAAGAAACCACTATTAAAGAAAACTAATACCAATAAATATGTCCTTTGATCAGTTGTATTTGCTAAAAACATGATAAATGAAGGAATTCCTCTTGAGTGAGTATGTGTGTACAAACGTCTGACTGGTACTGTATGTTGACAAAAAAAGACAAAAAGGCATTCCTTATGGACGAGGTTTATTCTATTTCCTGGGAAGTGGCTAATGATAAGAATCTTTACATAACAGTTGATGGACAGTGCTCAGGTTCCTTGTACTTGCATGTGGAAGGCTGTGGTTCTGCGTCAGTGCTGTGTTTATCTCTCCCAGGTGTGAAACAGACATTGACGAGTGTGAGTCCAGTCCCTGTCTTAATGGCGCTACCTGTCTGGACCAAATCAACCGCTTCCACTGTTTGTGTGTGCCGGGCTACAGTGGCAGGCTATGTGAAAGCAACGTAAGTGATCCTACAGAACACTCAGCAACCGACCGACTCGGAATACGAATCAATGTGACGAATAATACGTTAATGAATGTTCTCCTAAGAATCGATATGAATCGAATATAGAGGAATCTTGCTCAATTCTCTTGGTTAATATGTTTAATGGACAAAAAAGAGAAGAAGATATGGAATCAAATTGTTATATCAGTGCTGCTCAACTGACCTATTTATACCTCATCCTGTATTAACGGTATATTGACTCTCCACTTAAGCCTGTGTTGCCACGTAGAGTCCCATTGCTATTTGCACTCTTGTATTCTGTGTATTTGTTGTGTTTATTCATTTTATTTTATTTTTACTTTGCCATTATTTAACCAGGTTAATCAATGGAGAACAAGTTCTCATTTACAATCGCGTATTTTATCGTGTATCTGTTTGTTGTACGTTTTTGCTTTATCTCGGCCAAGTCGACCATTGCAAATGAGAATTTGTTCTCAATCGGCCTACCTGGTTACAAAAAACACTCACCTTCTTTGCCACCTTTCATCGGAAGCGAATAGAAATCTAAATGTTTTTACATCAAGCAATTTTTACGTAACGCCAGTCCTATCTTTTTAATCTGATCCATGCAATCCTGTTCCTTCCCCTCTGTAGAGACTGGAGCACAGAGAACGTGTTCCCTGGCTGGTGGTGGCCATCCCTCTGGCCAGCCTGTGTGTGCTGCTGGCTGCCCTGGCCCTGGTCTTCATGGTTCTGACTGCCCGCAAGAAGCGCCAGTCGGAAGGCAGTTACGACCCAAGTGCCCAAGAAAGGGCGGGGGCGCGGCTGGAGATGGGCAATGTGCTCAAAGTACCTCCAGAGGAGAGGCTCATATGAACACGTCACTATGGAAACAAGCGTAGCCACGGAAACGCACAGACAGGCAAATAGGCGGGTCAGACGCATGGTGTCCAGGGGGAGGAAGGCCACCAGTGGTTCAGACCTCTGACGGTGGTGCCGCGGCATGCGGTTGGGTGAACCCAGAACAGCCCCGGCTATAGAAGTGTGCCTGAGCCTCAGAGACATGCAGGGTAGAGGCTGACTTGTACCTGTGAGTTTCCTCTAATGGTCCCCTCTGGATTGATGGAACAGAGCCTACCAACAAATACCAGTTGACATGTTTTCTCTGGATGAACACTGATCCAGGCAAACCACTGCACCATCAATGGGTTATTTTTACTTGTAAATAATTGTCTTATTTTTCAATGTATGATGTGTGTTTGTCTACTGTTTTATCGTACGAGGTGCTACAGATGCTAGATCCTTGAGATTTGATTGAGACCACATTAATGGTTAAACTCTGATGCCACAGTTTGTTAATTGTTAATTTAGCCAAACACACAGTTCTGTCTTTTATGAAGGAAGGGTTATGCATTTCTAGTGACTTTTGAAGTCCTTGTTTTAAAAAAAGTATAAATTACGTTGGGAGGATTATGGATCTTTCAACCAGGATTTCTGAAAAGTAAACAGATTTTTTTAACCCTACACATATCCTTTGCTCAAGTCGCCAATCAAACCAAGTGACCAATTCATGTTCTCACAGTCCAAAGTTGGTGAAGTTAATTATTTTTAATACTGGAGCCTAAATGAGCTGAACAAAACCAAGACTATATTTATATTTATATTTTATTAGCTTGGAATGATATGGAAGACACTTGAGACAAATCCATAAAAAATAATAATTGAACATCAATGGACTTCAAAATGACTTTAGCTAGATTTGTCATCAAGGTGTATCTTCCTGGGATGAATTGAGTGAAACCGGCCCAGTCAGGACACACATCTTCAACCGTGGATTGCCTGGACGAATCAGTACATCAGCTGTGAACAGTATGGATGTAGCTCACACTGGACTCTCAAGCAGCACCGATTACAGATCAACAGTGTGTGATTCTTGGTTGCACTGAGGTAGATTACACTGGGCTGTGCTGTGAGTGTTAGGAGATCGTCCGGTAAAATGGTACTGGAAAGCAACACTGTCACCTAATGTAAATGTAACCATTATTACGATCAAACATTACAATTTTACGGTCGGAAAAGGATAATAAAAAACACCATGAATGAATCGATTTTTTTAGATACATTGTGGTTTTGTAAATTGTCACTTCGGATTTGCTGATGGTAAAACAAATCTGTGCGAGTCAACAAGCATCAAATTATCTTTTGATTACAATTTTTTTCAATAGAATATCCCGGAAAAATCTGTGACCATGGTTTTCTATTGATGCAATATTGCAGAAGAGCATCCACCCCACAAATCACTAGGATCTCTCACATAAGCCGCACTGTGTGTTACTCACAAGCAGATGCCTGTTTCTTCTTCCAGCGAAACACAAAGGCCCTCAGCTGTGCTTAAAACCACTGGCAGAACAGTTCTTGGCATTGCGTTTGAAGGTTGCGGACGCGCGGAAAACGGCCCTGTCAGAGTGATTAGAAGTGATTGGATGGATGTCTACTCTCTTTTCTTCAGCTCTTGTTGTTTCTCTCACAGAGCACTGTCATCCCTCGCTCCTTCGCTAGCCCCTTTGATGAACTAATGGTGAATTCCTTTGTGTCTTTGTCCGCGTCTGAGACCCAGGTCAGTGCAGCTGTGGTCAGTGCCTCTCTAATGAACAGTCCTGGGAGGGAGGGAGGACACGCTGGCTGGCTTCCTCCCTGAGTCACAGTGTGGGAGGGGAGGAGGTGGAAATGCTGGGCAGCAATCCTCACACATATACACATTCCCACACGCACACACACACACACACACACACGCAGGCACACGCACGCACACACACACACGCAGGCACATGAATGCATACCGCATAAAAAACTGTCCAGTCATAAAACACAGTGTAAAATATACGTTAACTTAAAATTATATAGTATTTCATATAGTACGTTTTTGGAGAAATGCATGTTTGCAGCTAAACCAGGATGGGTCCGTTTACCAATTTTATACTTGCATGAGCATAATATCCAAATCATCTGAGAGCACGTCAAATGTATATTGAACCTCAACAAAATCAGTCGCGGATTATTTAAACGGTCAAAAATCAAATGTTCATATAATTGGGGAGAATGGAAACCGTGGAATTGCAGAGGCGAGTTGTGATTTAAGGAGTGCAAAAGAATACTTGTAGTATATTGTCAACAAATGACAGTAACTACTTAGCTAGTAACTGGATACAAATATTTGTAAAATATAGTAGTGACACTTTTTCAATCTCTGGTCAGTGGCCTTAAACCTTCTTGGGCATTACTCTTACATATATTACAGTACTAATATGAGAAAATCCAAGGTTCTCATTCTCTGTGTGTTGTAGGTTTAGTCTAGTGACTGTGACTGTGGAAGTAAATGCACGTAAAGTATTCTGAGACAGTTTTTTCACACAAACACACTTTTACAATATATACACAATGGCTTCTGTTTAACATTGACCATGGACTGCATATTAAGGAATGACACCCATGTATCATTTTGTATTAACTCTCAAAAAGAGAATGTTTTGGATGATGAACGCTGATTGAGAATGCCGATCTTCAGCTCTCCCGGGCCAGTTAGGAGTTGCAAAGACATCAGGCAAAGTGTGTAAGAAAACGGGTCAAAACCCATCAAAAAAACAAATTAAACATCAACACCAAAAGCAGCCACCAAGGAGGGAGGGCGAGACTGAGGAATAAAAGACAAACACAGCAAACTCCATCGCGGTTCTCCCGAAACCCTTCGCCACTCTCCTCCTGGATCCTGAGAAACGGCTACGCGGCGTGCATGGGGGCCCTCTCCCTAGCGCCGGCGCGTGACAGCCCTGACAGACGAGGGCTGTTCCTGGGTAAGTATCATGTCAGGGGAGGCGGCGCGCGGCGGGAAGCGCTCCACGCAGCCGTGTCAGCCATCATGGTGCCAGCTCTCGCTCTAATGAGGGAGACGGCCGTCTCCCCCCCCACGTGTCAGGAATCGCCGACAAATCAGCCGCGCGTCCGACGGCCACAAATGATACGTTGACAAATGCAGATATTTCACTTTTAATTGACACTAAGAGATGGAAATGATCCCGCTGCCTGAGCTTCTGAGGAGACAATGCAATGACATGCAGGGGGGACGAGGGACAGAGGGGGAGAGAGATGGGAGAGAAAACAGTGGAAAGCAGTGATGTAAAGAGCTATAGAGAAAATACGATGTAGGAATAAGCTGGGAGGATGTTGAAAATTTGCACGGAATGTCATTCTCCGCCAGCGGTTGAAGAGAAGAATAAAAGCATGCTCACTTTAGAAGTGAGTTTGTGAGGCTCGTCAGCCCATCGTGACAGCCGCTCCCTGGGAAACACCGCTCAACACTGGCTAACAGCTGATTTGTACAGTAACTGTACACACCTGCCAAACTCAAGCTAGGCAACCCATACTGCCCGTTTAATTATGGATCACTTGATACGGCTCGGAGAGAAATTGCACGGTTTTATATTTGTTTGTGGTTGAGCAACCACGCCTTTTTAGAATCTTTAACTGAGAATTGAAATTGTTAATTCAAATAAACGTCCTCAATAATGCCATGGAAAGCTAACTGCTACATATTCAAAGGCCTAATGTGCACGACTATCAATTCCCATTCCACACCACTAGAGAGCAAGAGTGAGCTGCAGCTCCGTCGTGAGACGGACGGGGACAAAAGGAGAGGAGCAGACAACAGAATGTATTTACTCCACGTTCTGGGGTTTTCCTCATCTGATCAATTTGAATAGATAAACCAGGTTCTCATGAATAAAGCTGTGACCCAGAATGCAGCTTGGCCTTTCCCTGACACCGTTCGGGCTGCCAACGCTTCTGAAATTAACGCACACACACCACACACACGCTCACACAGACGCTCACACACACACACACACACACATGCCACACACGCACACACACACACACGCCACACACACAGTTAGGTACAGATCACTATGGAATATAATTAGATATCGAACTGTCAGATGGCAGATTCCTAGATGCTAAATTGGATGAGAGGGTGGGAATGATACAGCAGAATAATGACTCAATCGCAAACTGTCTGATGTGTGAAAAAGCGCGTCCCTTCTCACCTTTAAGTATCTAATAGAACTGAAAGCAGAGGCACCTCCAATACCTCAGGACCCCTTTGAGTTCAGCCTGAATCAATTGACTTGAGTGTATTTCTCACGGAAGCAGGAATTTACGAGGACTATTTTCTTAGTGGAGGCATAGGTGTGTATTTACAGTATTTACTCTGCTGATGAGGGTTTCTTAATTGTCAGTGTTGGTGTAGCAATATGTGAACGAAATGCTAATGTGTACCCTAGGGTAGGCACTGATAGAGAGAGAGAAATAACTCATTACTGTAATTAGACCTGCAGGAGAACATCCCCTGGACAGCCCACGAACAGCTCCAGAAACACGCACACTTTCCTTGGAAATAATTCCATCTAGTTCAAACGCACTTTCTGCCATTCCGAACCACCCCTAAAACATAGCGTCCTTATCCCGTACATGGTCTGGAAATAATACAATTACTGTGCAACCCACACTATACTGTTCACAGCAGTTATTTACTTCAGTCTGAAATCCACAGCTCAGTCACAGATGCCTTGTGATTGGATGTAATCTGTAGTACCAGACTAGAAGGGGACTGCCTGGTGATGCTGGGGTTAATCTGTAGTACCAGACTAGAGGGGGACTGCCTGGTGATGCTGGGGTTAATCTGTAGTACCAGACTAGAGGGGGACTGCCTGGTGATGCTGGGGTTAATCTGTAGTACCAGACTAGAGGGGGACTGCCTGGTGATGCTGGGGTTAATCTGTAGTACCAGACTAGAGGGGGACTGCCTGGTGATGCTGGGGTTAATCTGTAGTACCAGACTAGAGGGGGACTGCCTGGTGATTGGATGTAATCTGTAGTACCAGACTAGAAGGGGACTGCCTGGTGATGCTGGGGTTAATCTGTAGTACCAGACTAGAGGGGGACTGCCTGGTGATGCTGGGGTTAATCTGTAGTACCAGACTAGAGGGGGACTGCCTGGTGATGCTGGGGTTAATCTGTAGTACCAGACTAGAAGGGGACTGCCTGGTGATTGGGTTTAATCTGTAGTACCAGACTAGAAGGGGACTGCCTGGTGATGCTGGGGTTAATCTGTAGTACCAGACTAGAGGGGGACTGCCTGGTGATTGGGTTTAATCTGTAGTACCAGACTAGAAGGGGACTGCCTGGTGATGCTGGGGTTAATCTGTAGTATCAGACTAGAGGGGGACTGCCTGGTGATGCTGGGGTTAATCTGTAGTACCAGACTAGAGGGGGACTGCCTGGTGATTGGGTTTAATCTGTAGTACCAGACTAGAAGGGGACTGCCTGGTGATGCTGGGGTTAATCTGTAGTACCAGACTAGAGGGGGACTGCCTGGTGATTGGGTTTAATCTGTAGTACCAGACTAGAGGGGGACTGCCTGGTGATGCTGGGGTTAATCTGTAGTACCAGACTAGAGGGGGACTGCCTGGTGATTGGGTTTAATCTGTAGTACCAGACTAGAAGGGGACTGCCTGGTGATGCTGGGGTTAATCTGTAGTACCAGACTAGAAGGGGACTGCCTGGTGATGCTGGGGTTAATCTGTAGTACCAGACTAGAGGGGGACTGCCTGGTGATTGGGTTTAATCTGTAGTACCAGACTAGAGGGGGACTGCCTGGTGATTGGGTTTAATCTGTAGTACCAGACTAGAAGGGGACTGCCTGGTGATGCTGGGGTTAATCTGTAGTACCAGACTAGAGGGGGACTGCCTGGTGATTGGGTTTAATCTGTAGTACCAGACTAGAAGGGGACTGCCTGGTGATGCTGGGGTTAATCTGTAGTACCAGACTAGAGGGGGATTGCCTGGTGATGTTGGGGTTAATCTGTAGTACCAGACTAGAGGTGGACTGCCTGGTGATGCTGGGGTTAATCTGTAGTACCAGACTAGAAGGGGACTGCCTGGTGATGCTGGGGTTAATCTGTAGTACCAGACTAGAGGGGGACTGCCTGGTGATTGGGTTTAATCTGTAGTACCTGACTAGAGGGGGACTGCCTGGTGATTGGGGTTAATCTGTAGTACCAGACTAGAGGGGGACTGCCTGGTGATTGGGTTTAATCTGTAGTACCAGACTAGAGGGGGACTGCCTGGTGATGTTGGGGTTAATCTGTAGTACCAGACTAGAAGGGGACTGCCTGGTGATGTTGGGGTTAATCTGTAGTACCAGACTAGCAGGGGACTGCCTGGTGATGTTGGGGTTAATCTGTAGTACCAGACTAGAGGGGGACTGCCTGGTGATGTTGGGGTTAATCTGTAGTACCAGACTAGAGGGGGACTGCCTGGTGATGTTGGGGTTAATCTGTAGTACCAGACTAGAAGGGGATTGCCTGGAGATGTTGGGGTTAATCTGTAGTACCAGACTAGAGGTGGACTGCCTGGTGATGCTGGGGTTAATCTGTAGTACCAGACTAGAGGGGGATTGCCTGGTGATTGGGTTTAATCTGTAGTACCTGACTAGAGGGGGACTGCCTGGTGATTGGGGTTAATCTGTAGTACCAGACTAGAGGGGGACTGCCTGGTGATTGGGTTTAATCTGTAGTACCAGACTTGAAGGGGACTGCCTGGTGATGCTGGGGTTAATCTGTAGTACCAGACTAGAAGGGGACTGCCTGGTGATGTTGGGGTTAATCTGTAGTACCAGACTAGAGGGGGACTGCCTGGTGATTGGGTTTAATCTGTAGTACCAGACTAGAAGGGGACTGCCTGGTGATGCTGGGGTGCTGGACAGTTCAGAGGTTAGGGGTGACAGCCTTCACACAGAGGTCAACACCAGGGGTCATCATCTGAGCCATGCTAGGCCTGTGGCTGGGACGGCGGCGGGGAGAGAGGTGAGAGGATTAAAGCCTGGCGCTGTTTGTCTGAACTTGAAACAGGGAATCTTGGGAGGAGAAGAACAACAGAGCTAATTAGGCACAAAAAGTGAGGAGCGGAGCTGACAGAGCCCAGCCAAATGGCTCAGTGCCAGAAGACAGAGGCAGCGGTGTGGTGTGGGCGAAATGGGGGGGGGGGAGACTGCTTCATTAACGTCCGACTGGACCTAAGGAAGGGGAGAAGAGGAGGGAGGGGGGAAGAAAGGCACAGAGGGAAATTTTGAGGCAGAGTGCGGAGGGTTAAAGGAAGGAAAGTGATAGTGGGAAGAGTAGAGACAGGCAGAATGGGATGGAGAGAGAGAGAGACACATTCAAGGAGAGGACGGGGGAGAGACATGGAGGAAGATAGGTTAATGGACAAACAGGCAGGGAGGGAGGGAGGGGACAAGGAAGAAGACGCGTGGAGAGTAGAGTAACAGGGGACACATGAAGGAGAAGGAAAAATGTAAGTGTGTTTAATTAAGCTGAGACTGGAGGGCGAGTTGGGTAGTCAATCTGTCAGTGTGCTCGAAATCTTTCCTTGTCTGGTGTGAATAAAAACACACACGCACACGCGCACGCGCACGCACACACACACACACACACACACACACACACACACACACACACACAAAAACAGCCTGGCTGTGGTTGCAGAATTACAAGAACTCAGATTCTCTGGAACTAAGATTTGGAGTGTTCCACACCGCACAAAGAAGAATGCATGTTAAATAAAGTCAAAACTATTCTGAAGGTGTTCAACATTAACAAATGATTGTGATAAATTATAATCAAGGTTTGACTGATGAGGAATCCACGAAGGATCTACTTCTTTGTGTGTTGTTTCCCATGTGAGAGCAGATGGTGTCCACACACTAGCTTGTCTTTTGTTTTACTCAAAGCACATGTTGCCCAGTGTTGCACGCTGTTGAGTTGACAGATAAAGTGAGATAACGTGATAAAGTGTGACCATTGGCAAAATCGTCATTTCATTCTACAGAAATGTTGAAGTTATCCAACAAACGAGTCATTTACAGGGCTAAACAGCAGAACTTGGTTCAGTTGGGGTCAACAGAGCTCTGTTTTCCAGGGCACCTTCATCATTTCAGATCACCATCCTCCCTCAGTCTTCTCTGGGCGACATTTCCAGAGTGCGCATTTACGTCGCAAAGAACAACATTAACCAAACGCACTCGAAGTGCAAACGGAGTTCTCCAAGACGGCCTGGGTTAAGGTTTCACATGAAATCACGCTGGTTTGTGGTAACTTTTGCACTTTGCACACTGCTTTTTCCCCATGTAAATGTTGCCCCCCCCGATTCGGCGGCAGAGGCTGAGAATGTCCGCCTGCAGGCCGGCCGTAAACCACCTGTCCTCACCTTCCCTGCTCGCGTAGCTCTGTGAAAGTGCTCCTTCCGTCCTCCTCTCGTCTCGCCCGCTGAGACAAACAAAGAGCCGGCGCTCTGAATATGAAAGTGTTCATACATATTGAAAACACAGCAGGTCCACTCCGTTCGCGCCTTCATTCATAATCCATATTCCTCAGGAGCTTCTAGAACAAAACGCCTGATGGCCGTTTGCCTTTTATATTCGTCACAATGGCCTTTCTGGCTAAATAAAGCGGCGGCTTTGGCCACCCGTTAACTTTGGGAATAATCCGACCATTTCTCCTAAAGAAGCGGTAATGCATGCTGACCCCAGGGAAGCTTCGAGGTGAACACTTTAAATGTAACACTCGAAACCATCTAAATCTGGGGGTCACAAATAGGTGGACCGCAATCCGGGTCCGGAACCAGCTCATGTCCCATCCGAACCAGGACACGAAACCAATATATCATTGAGAATTTACATTTTGACGGAATGTTTACGTTTTAACTGGGAGAACTTTTGTAGCCTTTACGGAACCGGTTTAGTGGACCAGGAAACTCAAGTGATGCTACTCAGCCAATCAAATCTGCGTATTCCGATAAGGGGAATTGTTAAGGTCTATCCATATCGATACTGCTTTAACGATCCGGGTCTTTATCAACACCAATATCGATACCTTTCTGTTGTTCGGCGGGTAGACGAGACGACAAACATTTCTATACAAAACTGTCCTTGCTTTTATTGCAAAAACTGTGACTGTTTGACTTTGAATTTCAACGCCAACGTAATAACTATAACAACAGTGAAATTATCAGCAGCAAAACGTCCAACTCATTTTATCCAACGACAAAGGTTCTAAATAATATACACAGAAAATATGATGCTTTACACAACAAGAAGATGGAAGAACCGACAGCTCTTCTTAACAGTGGATACTAGACGATTGTCCTGGTTCGTTGTAATGTTATATTACATAAAATATTATAATGGATAACCATTGTACGGGTTGTTATGCACTTTAGGTTATTCAAAATGTGCCCCTCGTTCGTCAATTCCGATATCGGAAAACGAGAGCAGTTAAAGCAGACAGAGTTTTCGGAATGGGTTAATTCGGTTTATTGGTGCTGCTACGAGCCCAGTGATTCCCCAGCCAACAACGTTGGGAACCCACATTGCTCTGTCTGACCGGGTGTCTGCCCAGGCTCCTGCCTATTGGTGAAACCCTCGGCCAATGCGGTGCGGAGAGAGAAGAAGGAACTGCATTAGACGACTATGTCGAGTTTGCTCATTTCCGGGTACGCCAGGGGACGGGATAGTGGCAGGACTTTGCCCTAGAATTCAGGACCTCAGCGGCGGGGTCTGAGCGGAACAAGCGGACACACATAGATCACTTTCGGTGTCGTTTGAGTGAGGACGCCAGTTTGTGTCTCTCCTCAGGCCAGTGGCGGCTGGTCCGAGCTGAAGGAGGTTCCTCCGCTTCCTCTTGACATCCAGGGTGCGCCTGCGTACTCCGTCAGCTCCGTCCTGGACTTAAGCTGTCTGGCTAGGGCCTTCTGTACTCGGTAGAGTGGGAGAGGTATGGCCTGAAGAAGCGATGTTAGGTGCCTGTGAGGGACATCCAGTGTGTACGCAGTGCGGGAGCTGCACGTTAGGGCAGGGGTCCTTTCACAACTCTCTCCACAGCTGCCTTCCTTCATCTTCGGGCAGACTTCAGCGGTCTTTCGCTGACTTGTAAAGCCACACACCTGGTAATCCCTCTGCCTTGACTTTGTCTCCGTTCTTTATTGTTCTATGTTGCGTTTGGTACGTGGTGATCTGTACGAATTGGTACGATCGGTCTGCAATTCAGCTGTTCTCTACGTTGTTTCGTCCTGCACCTGGCTCCTCTCCTCCTTCACCTTCTCTCCTTCTCTCCTTCTCTCCTTCTCCCTCGTTACGCTATCTCTACAGAATAAAGCCGTCGCGACACCGTCGCTGCAGCGCCACGGCAAAACGGGATTTAAGGAGGAGAAATACTTTGCCTCACTTTCGGGAGAGTCAAACTCATTTCTGCGGAGAGTGAAGAAAATGAGGAAGGAAAGGGAGCGAAGGGACAAGCAAACGACGACAGAGCAAAAGGACAGTCCCGGGGGCATCGCGTCCTCCTTCCCGCACTCCTGCTCTGCTCTCACCTCCTCCCACCACGTCCTGGCTATGTTGAATCTGTCAGGTTTGGAAGAGGAGACATTTGAGGGCAGCTGTGTGTCTGTGCGGGTTGCTGTGTACGTGTGTGTGTGCGTGTGTGTGTGTGTGTGTGTGTGTGTGCGTGTGTGTGTGTGTGTGCGTGATGGGGAGCTGATTAACAGAGTGCGGAGCGGCGAGGCGAGGAGCGTCGGCCGAGGCGCATGGAACCCAAACAGAAACACATTCCATGCAAATGTGTTTGTCACTCTGACAGTATGTCTCAATTAAGGCCCAGAGCCAAGCAGAGCTAGTCTCTCCTCACCGAGGCTTCTGTCTGTGAGCTGCCTGCTTCACTGACCCCCCTACGCACACACACACACACACACACTTTCTTTAAGGGTGGCGGGGAAATGAAAAGAACAAAGAAGAAAGGGACAAAAAACTGAAAGGACGGAGGAAGAAAATCCTTCAGTTTCCTGACAGCAGTAGAACATCTTGAAAAGGGCTAAGAAATTGACAACTCGTGTAGCACTGCGAGGTAACACGCTAATGATAAGAGTGGCCAGAGCGACATGGCGGCGCGAGCATCAGCTATAATGACAACTATGATGGCGAAACAATCAAACTAAATCCCGGATAAACCCCCACTGTCATCTCCCCCTCTGGATGCTGCTGCTGGCCGGGTTTGACGTCCACTGTGGCAGATATCTGCGATCGAAGAGTGATTTACCCAGGAGAACACGCACACACACACACACAGACACATACGCGCACACACACACCGTAGCGGATCTGGAGGTAGATTTGGGCAGGGCTGATGGGTGATGTGACGCTGTCGCCCGGGTGCAGACTTTTAATTAATCTCCAGACACGTCAGAGGGAGCGGGACAGCTGAGTTGAATAGGCTCCACGCGCAGGCAGTCGGACAGACACCAGGAGGACAGACTGACACCAGGAAGACAGACAGACAGCTGGGAGACAGACAGCAGGGAGACAGAATGAGGGAAGACAGACAGACAGCAGGGAGACAGACAGACAGCAGGGAGACAGACGGACAGACAGACAGCAGACAGACAGCAGACAGACAGACAGACACCAGAAAGACAGACAGACAGCAGGGAGACAGACAGACAGCAGGAAGACAGACAGACAGACAGCAGACAGACAGCAGGGAGACAGACAGACAGCAGGAAGACAGAAAGACAGCAGACAGACAGACAGCAGGGAGACATACAGAGAGCAGGAAGACAGACAGACAGACAGCAGGGAGACAGACAGACAGACAGACAGACAGCAGACAAACAGACAGACACCAGAAAGACAGACAGACAGCAGGGAGACAGACAGACAGCAGGAAGACAGACAGACAGACAGACAGCAGACAGACAGCAGGGAGTAAGACAGACAGCAGGAAGACAGACAGACAGACAGCAGACAGACAGACAGCAGGAGACAGACAGACAGCAGGAAGACAGACAGACATACAGACAGCAGACAGACAGACAGCAGGAAAACAGAAAGACAGCAGACAGACAGACAGCAGGGAGACAGAGAGACAGCAGGAAGACAGACAGACAGCAGACAGACAGCAGGGAGACAGAGAGACAGCAGGAAGACAGACAGACAGTAGGGAGACAGAGAGACAGCAGGAAGACAGACAGACAGCAGACAGACAGCAGGAAGACAGACAGACAGCAGACAGGGGGCGGCAGGGGGCGGCAGTGACTCAGTGGGTTGAGTAGGTTGTCTATCAATCGGAAGGTTGGTGGTTCGATCCCCGGTTCCTCCTGGGAAATTGTCGAGGTGTCCATGAGCAGGACACCTAACCCCAGCTGCTCCTGGCGGGCCTCCAGTCGCCTTGCATGGTAGACGCGGTCGTCAGTGAATGAATGGTTGAATGTGACGCAGGATCTGTAAAGCGCTTTGGATAAAAGCGCTATATAAAAAGTGCAGCATTTACCAGACAGACACCAGACAGACACCAGACAGACAGCAGGAAAACAGGGAGACAGACAGAAGAGAGACAGAGGGAGACGCCGCATCTCGCTGCCTCCCCCGGGGGTGTCTGTGTAGCACCTAGCGGACAGCTACGACAAATAAAGTGATCCGCTCACCGCAGGGCTCCGCGTGAGTCTGTTACACGCCCATCAGTCTCCACAGGGCGAGCGTGGCGAAGGCACGCCCGCGTTCCCCGGGAGTCCCGCGTCGCCCAATACGTGTGGGAGAGGGGCTTCGGGTTTATAGAATGTCGAGGTGCGGGGAAGGAGGGGCGTGCTGTCTAGTGTCTGTGTGGGTGGTTAGAGCACACTGCGCCAAGCCGGTGGGAAGTCCTGTCAGAGCAGAGAGGGAAGTGGAATAGAGATCTCACCTGCTGTCTGTCTGTCAGGCTGCCTGCACCTACCTACAACTCCCAATCCAAGTCTTATTCTGCACCTCCCTATCTTCACCTCCCCAACAACACCTCCCAATCTATACCTCCCTGTCTACACCTCTGTGCTGGCACCTTCATGCCCACATCTCCTTTTTCAACTTTCATTTTCATGCCTTTCTGACTGATTCTTCCTAACCACACCTCCCAGTCTATATTCCTTCACATCCATATCTACACATCTCTATCTACACACCTATACCTTCACATCTCTATCTACACATCTCTATCTACACACCTATACCTTCACATCTCTATCTACGAATCCATATCTACACATCCCTATATACACATCTATATCTACACATCTATATCTACACATCTCTATCTACACATCTATACCTTCACATCTATATCTACACATCCCTATCTACACATCTCTATCTACACATCATTATATATACATGTTTATCTACACATCTATATCTACACATCTCTATCTGCACATCTCCATCTGCACATCTCTATCTGCAGATCTCTATCTACACATCTCTATCTAGACATCCATATCTAGACATTTATATCTACACATTTAAAATTACACATGCCTATATACAAATCTCTATCTACACATCTATATCTACACATCTATACCTACACATTCCTATCTACACATCTTTATCTACACATCTTTATCTACACATCTTTATCTACACATCATTATATATACATCTTTATCTACACATCTCTATCTACACATCTATATCTGCACATTCCTATCTACACATCTCTATCTACACATCTATACCTTCACATCTCTATCTACACATCTATATCTACAAATCTATACCTTCACATCTCTATCTACACATCTATATCTACACATCCATATCTACACATCCCTATATACACATCTATATCTACACATCTATATCTACACATCTATACCTTCACATCTATATCTACACATCTTTATCTACACATCTTTATCTACACATCTTTATCTACACATCTTTATCTACACATCTCTATCTGCAGATCTCTATCTAGACATCCTTATCTACACATTTATATCTACACATTTATATCTACACATTTATAATTACACATCCCTATATAAATCTCTATCGATACATCTCTATCTACACATCCATGTCTACACATCCCCATCTAGGTCTATTTGCATTTCTTCTGCAATGGATCTCAAATCACAATATCAGGGATATGCAGCATCTACTGTTAAGGAACTGGGGGACATTTATTGGGAGATCTGGGGAAATGTATTGGGTGACCTGGGGAAGTGTCCTGGAGAAGTGACCTGTGGAGGTAACCTGGGGAAATGTATTGGATGACCTGGGGAAGTGACCTGGGGAAATGTATTGGATGACCTGGGGAAGTGACCTGGGGAAGTGACCTGGGGAAATGTATTGGATGACCTGGGGAAGTGACCTGGGGAAGTGACCTGGGGAAATGTATTGGGTGACCTGGGGAAGTGACCTGGAGAAGTGACCTGTGGAGGTAAGCTGGGGAAATGTATTGGATGACCTGGGGAAGTGACCTGGGGAAGTGACCTGGGGAAATGTATTGGATGACCTGGGGAAGTGACCTGGGGAAGTGACCTGGGGAAATGTATTGGATGACCTGGGGAAGTGACTTGGGGAAGTGACCTGGGGAAATGTATTGGATGACCTGGGGAAGTGACCTGGGGAAGTGACCTGGGGAAATGTATTGGATGACCTGGGGAAGTGACCTGGGGAAGTGACCTGGGGAAATGTATTAGATGACCTGGGGAAGTGACCTGGCGAAGTGACCTGGGGAAATGTATTGGGTGACCTGGGGAAGTGACCTGGGGAAAAGTATTGGGTTACCTGGGGACGGGTATTTGTTGCTTAATTCAAATAAAGACATGTTTTATTACCAGGACTAACTATCAGGAAGGATTCGACAAAACATATTTTCTGTTCATTGACAGAAGTCAATCACATGCTAATGCCTGTTACCGATTACACAACCCTGTCCATAGCAGGTCGCCCACACAAGTAGCAACTACTGAAAACTATTGTACATTGAATGATAAATTAGCTGTCCAGTAGAGGTCAGTGTTTGAAAGCAACTTGGCATCAAAAAGAAAACTGTGAGAGATTGCATTTAGCAAAAACCACGTGGCTGCGCATTACTTCAGACTTAATTTTGCTTAAGTAACTTTGCACTTTAATGTTATGCATTCAATATTATAAACATATTCATATTGAAAGTTATTTTAATTTTATTCCGTCCACATGAGGAGTTCATCCTTTGTCTGCCAAGAAAAAAATATGTACCTGAGCCTCGATCATATTTCCACGGCCGGATCATCCAATGAGCATTTTGGGCACGGGCCCAGGGTCCCACGTGCACTTGGGGGCGCAAGCATTTATTTTAATGAGTGGGGAAAAGGCGCCAGTAAGGCTGTAGTTCCAAATGTGAAAATGTGTCAAACTGTCTTTCCTGCAACATCAAGGGCAGATGGGAATCTTGTAAAGATGTCCAGTGCCTCTATTGAACACTGACGGCCATATCCACCTGCCAGTAGAGTGATCGACCAATCGTAGACACAGCAAGGCCACCATAATTGCTACAAAAAATCACTGCTACAAATAACACTTCATTTGTATGTCGGATAGCAGGCTCAATCAAGCGACGATGTACTTTTCTCACAAATAATAAACGATGAACATCAGTGGCCAGTCATATGCGATGGTACATGTGAAGCTTACAGTTTCACATACATGAAATATTAAATCATGTAATAGCAATGCAAGATAATTGATTAGGTGGAGTTACATTGAAGGCGATTCAGTTCCTAGGTTAAGACTATTAAAAAAAGACGTTTAATTTTCGAGCAACGTGGACACGCTTTAACTACGTAACAAATGTTGAGAAGTGTAAATCTTTCTCACAAGATGTACTTTTGGGCGTTTCTGCATTATTGACCATGGACTGGGACAAGAGAGTGTGCCAACATAATTGTAGGACAACGACTGATCGATGCTGAAGCAGTATATATCCCAGAGGAAGCAGCTTAACCCTTAACCCATACCCTAAGCTGTAACTTTATTCTAACCTTAACCCACCCCTTTAAACATTTTTCTAAATCGAAATACAACCACAACTTTAGCAAACAGTTGCCCAAAAACATATCGTTTGTTAAATGCTTGTTGACAGTTCTACTGTCTGTCGAACATCTACAAATGAAATTGGGACTCAGTTTGCTTTATTGTCCTTAGGGTTTCACACATTTGGGGAAAATGGGCCATCTGTTTCAAGGAGAAGGTGGTACCATTATTGGAGTAATTAAGCTTCCTTTCAATAGTGGTTGGACTTCTCAGAGACCAGAGGTGGGGACACTATGTTAGGAAGGGTAACCTCTTTTTACCTATATTTTCTTGCCAAATTCGTCATTCTTATCAGGATTCTCGCTCAAACAGGAAGTCAGTAGCAGAATCATTTCACGGCCAAAAGAATGCGCTCTTCAGTTGAGATCACTGCTGCCCGAGCCGTCACAGGTAGTCGGGTCGTGTGTGTGACGAGGTAAGTAGACTATATTCAAAAAAATACTACGGTAGCTAATCTGCGAGCCAAATTTCAACATTGGTCCATCAGTGACGCGGCCAGTGACGTAGCCAAAGAGGGGCCTTCCAAAAAACCCTGTAACTCATCCGAACTGCCAACACCTGTCCGGTGCTTCAGCCTTCAGTTGTCCCATTTCATCCTGCTTCTCCACACACTTCAATGACTTCCAATTGAAGCTCGCAACCAAGACAAAATCACAGCAAGTACGTGTCCATTGCCCAGCAAGACCAGATCAGACGCGGGGACAATGCCTGAAGAAAATATTTTGATGACCTGCGCTTAGAATGACTGCGGTGCTATTATATGGTAAAACCCTTCATAAAATGACTACATTACATTGTATAGAAAAATAATAACGTGTATCAATATATTGAATAATATCAATTAATCAATTAATGTGTATGAAGAAACAGATACCCCAACTAAGTATTCTATGTAACAAATACTTCTTGGTGATATAGATACCATCACGTGTTCGCCATAGGAGAGCAAAACAAGAAACATGAGAAAGCAAATATCTGAACACTCAGGAAGATACATCATGTTTACTTCTGAAAATAATAAGACATGTTAAGTAATACATTCAAAATCCCAAGTGTAACATATTTGGCATATCCAGATGCATTTAAGTTTTAAGAGTGACGGTTATTATATACATTTTCATCCATTTACTGTGTATCCATCCACAATTCTGGAAAAAATATGTGACACAACAGTGTTTTGGATTGTGTATTAAACACAGACGTGTGTGTGTCTGTTCAGTGGTAAGCAGTGCCTAGCTACTTCATGGGCCAGTGTTTCCCTCCCCAGGCACGGGGCTCACAGATCTGCGATCAGTAATGGGGCTAATTGGGTGTAAATGGGGTTGATGTGAGCGTCAGGTGCAACTGATCTCAGATCCTGATTAAGCACTGAATTCTCCTGCTCACAAAAAAACAGGTGACCAGTTCCCTGGAGTGTGTGGACACACACGGACACACACCTGTAACCTGGGATATGTTCTCTTAGATCCCAGTAAATGTTACATGTACTGTGTATGTAAATGTTCCATGTACTGTGTGTGAATGTAAATGTTACATGTACTGTGTGTGAATGTAAATGTTACATGTACTGTGTATGAATGTAAATGTTCCATGTACTGTGTGTGGCTGTAAATGTTACATGTACTGTGTATGAATGTAAATGTTCCATGTACTGTGTATGATTGTAAATGTTCCATGTACTGTGTATGAATGTAAATGTTACATGTACTGTGTGTGAATGTAAATGTTACATGTACTGTGTATAAATGTAAATGTTACATGTACTGTGTATGAATGTAAATGTTACATGTACTGTGTATAAATGTAAATGTTACATGTACTGTGTATGAATGTAAATGTTACATGTACTGTGTATGAATGTAAATGTTCCTTGTACTGTGTATGAATGTAAATGTTCCATGTACTGTGTATGAATGTAAATGTTACATGTACTGTGTATGAATGTAAATGTTACATGTACTGTGTATGAATGTAAATGTTACATGTACTGTGTATGAATGTAAATGTTACATGTACTGTGTGTGAATGTAAATGTTACATGTACTGTGTATGAATGTAAATGTTACATGTACTGTGTATGAATGTAAATGTTCCATGTACTGTGTATGAATGTAAATGTTACATGTACTGTGTATGAATGTAAATGTTACATGTACTGTGTATAAATGTAAATGTTACATGTACTGTGTGTGAATGTAAATGTTACATGTACTGTGTGTGAATGTAAATGTTACATGTACTGTGTATGAATGTAAATGTTACATGTACTGTCTATGAATGTAAATGTTACATGTACTGTGTATGAATGTAAATGTTCCATGTACTGTGTATGAATGTAAATGTTACATGTACTGTGTATAAATGTAAATGTTACATGTACTGTGTATGAATGTAAATGTTCCATGTACTGTGTGTGGCTGTAAATGTTGCATGTATTGTGTATGAATGTAAATGTTCCATGTACTGTGTGTGAATGTAAATGTTCCATGTACTGTGTATGAATGTAAATGTTCCATGTACTGTGTGTGAATGTAAATGTTCCATGTACTGTGTGTGAATGTAAATGTTCCATGTACTGTGTGTGGCTGTAAATGTTCCATGTACTGTGTGTGGCTGTAAATGTTGCATGTACTGTGTGTGAATGTAAATGTTCCATGTACTGTGTATAAATGTAAATGTTCCATGTACTGTGTATGAATGTAAATGTTACATGTACTGTGTATGAATGTAAATGTTACATGTACTGTTTATGAATGTAAATGTTCCATGTACTGTGTATGAATGTAAATGTTCCATGTACTGTGTGTGGCTGTAAATGTTACATGTACTGTGTATGAATGTAAATGTTACATGTACTGTGTATGAATGTAAATGTTACATGTACTGTGTATGAATGTAAATGTTACATGTACTATGTATGAATGTAAATGTTCCATGTACTGTGTATGAATGTAAATGTTACATGTACTGTGTATAAATGTAAATGTTACATGTACTGTGTATGAATGTAAATGTTCCATGTACTGTGTATAAATGTAAATGTTACATGTACTGTGTATGAATGTAAATGTTACATGTACTGTGTATGAATGTAAATGTTCCATGTACTGTGTGTGAATGTAAATGTTATCTCAATGGTTGTAGTCTTTCTCCACACAGAGTACAGGAATGCTCTATATCCATACAGGATCACACACTTACACTCTAATACGCCTCCCCTAGCAGTCTGTTGTGGGAGGCCGGAAGGCCGTATCAATCGATAGATTGTAGAAAGGGGAGGAGCAGGAGTGGAGACCAGGAGGAGAGGCGGAGCCTCAGGCCATGTACAGCTGAGGAGACCTATCGGAAATAACTGTATGCAGAGCAGGGCTCCCCGAGCTGGTCATACACGCGCCCGGGCAACAACTCAGACAAGCAGTCAGTCCAATACTGACAGACAGAAAAAGTCAATCCAATACAGAAAGATGGAAACAGGCAGCCGGATACAAACAGACAAATAGAAACAGGCAGCCAGATACAGACAGATAGAAACAGTCAGCCCAATTGTGACAACCTTACCCACTGCTTGCTGTTATTCTCTCTTGCAGAGCTAGAGGGTGGGCCTAGCAGGGCCAAATGGGACACATCTGGGCTCAGGTTGTCCCAAGCTTATTAGTCTCCTGCTACACTCATTAACTCACTCTCTCCCTACCTTGGTAGGACACAATGCCACACCTACACCCTCATCCATGCCACACTGACACCCTCATCCATGCCACACTTACACCCTCATCCATGCCACACTTGCACCCTCATCCATGCCACACCTACACCCTCATCCACACCACACTTCAACCCTCATCCACACCACACTTCAACCCTCATCCATGCCACACCTACACCCTCATCCATGCCACACTTACACCCTCATCCATGCCACACTTACACCCTCATCCATGCCACACTTACACCCTCATCCATGCCACACTTACACCCTCATCCATGCCACACCTACACCCTCATCCATGCCACACTTAGACCCTCATCCATGCCACACTTACACCCTCATCCATGCCACACTTACACCCTCATCCATACCACACCTACACCCTCATCCATTCCACACTTACACCCTCATCCATGCCACACCTACACCCTCATCCATGCCACACCTACACCCTCATCCATGCCACACCTACACCCTCATCCATGCCACACCTACACCCTCATCCATGCCACACCTACACCCTCATCCATGCCACACTTACACCATTATCCATGCCACACCTACACCCGGATCCATGCCACACCTACACCCTCATCCATGCCACACCTACACCCTCATCCATGCCACACTTACACCCTCATCCATGCCACACTTACACCCTCATCCATGCCACACCTACACCCTCATCCATGCCACACCTACACCCTCATCCATGCCACACCTACACCCTCATCCATGCCACACCTACACCCTCATCCATGCCACACCTACACCCTCATCCATGCCACACTTACACCCTCATCCATGCCACACCTACACCCTCATCCAT